>OZ014519.1:12520813-13228313 GCA_963966055.1 Lathyrus aphaca
CATTGGCAATCATTCAAAGCAAAATCAGTCTTCATGTGTCGATTAAGTCGCTTCGCTCATCAGCAGATAATCCACTTGGAGCTTTCAGATACATCTTCTGATCATACATCGTCAAAGATCGAGTGTCGGGGAATCAGTCCCTCCACCCACCCAAAGTCCAATCATTATTGGCAACTACCAGACCAAAAGTCCACCAAGCTAGCACCCTTAAATCACTCATATGCAACATTATGCATCATGAAATGTCATAAGCATCGTTTACATCAATCATTTACAACATGTGCATCATCTGCATACCTAAATAAATTAGCTTTCCATATCCCCCAACAGTTTCAACTTACATCTCAGTGCATAAGTATTTGCATCGTATTTCCATCCTTATGGAATACCATTTCAATCAAACATAGTTGCATAACTCAGGATCCAGGATCGATACAAGTTTCCAATCCTTTCCCCAGCGGAAATCAGGATCTTATCAAATCGAAAATTTCAGGCGGATTTTTATGGCCGTGTTTAATTTTCATTCGCCTTATCATCCTCTGGTGATAAGTGATTTTTTATTTTCAGTCTGTTGCCTTATCATCCTCTGTTGATAAGTGATTTTTATTTTCTGTTATTCGCCTTATCTTCCTCTGTTGATAAGTGATTTTAATTTCAGTTTTTCGCCTTATCTTCTTCTGTTGATAAGCGATTTTAATTTCAGTTATTCGCCTTATCATCCTCTGTTGATAAGTGATTTTAATTTCAGTTATTCGCCTTATCTTCCTCTGTTGATAAGTGATTTTAATTTCAGTTTTTCGCCTTATCTTCCTCTGTTGATAAGCGATTTTAATTTCAGTTATTTGCCTTATCATCCTCTGTTGATAAGTGATTTTAATTTTAGTTTTTCGCCTTATCTTCCTCTGTTGATAAGTGATTTTATTTTTAGTCGGTTTGCCTTATCATCCTCTGGTGATAAGTGATTTATTTTTGTCAATTCGTTTCTTGCTGTGTCACCTATCATTTCCATTTTATTTCATCTGTTATTTTCACAAATTTCTTTCTTAGTCGGACAAATTTGGAGTCTATTAATATCTAATTATCTTATACCTTGAAAGATTGAACGCGAGCCAGTTCATCTTACTTGGTCTAAGCCAATTCGATAGGGGCATCTGTCATACCCCAAATTTGTCCTACCTGTGCTATTTTATTTATTTAACCATATTAAAAAAAATTCAAAAAAACTACATACCATTCTATTTTTCTGTCTGTTATTCGAAAAAAATCAAAAAATGCGTACTATTTTACTTTCTGTCTAAATTCGAAAAAATAAAAAATAAGTCATTTCTTTTATCGTATCAGTTATTGTTTGTGTGCGGTTATATTTTGTGGCAGCAATTTGTTCATATCTTTATTATCCATTTTCAATCATTTTTCTTCCATGTTTTCTATAAAGAATTTTTTAAGCCCATTAGTTCATTATCCTTTTAAGCCCAATATTAAAAAATCAAAAATTATATCGTTATTACTATTATTATTTTCGTTTCATTTATGTTTTTTTTTCATATCACTATTTTTTAAGTTTTAAGATTATTATTAATTTTATCACAACTATTATTTCTATTATCTATTTATTATTATCATTAGTATTATTTCTTTTTTAGTTACTACTATTATTTCTATATTACTATTATTCTATTTCTTATTATCACTATTTTCTATTTTTGTTATTATTTTTTTTTATTTTTTTTTACAATTCTTATTATTATTATTATTATTATTATTGTATATTATTATTATTATTATTTATTATTATCTTTAGTATTATTATTATTAATATTATTAGTATTGTTAATATTATGGTTATAAGTCCTATGAGTCACAAAAAACAAATTCTCATTATCACTAACCAATGTCCTCCCACTCACCACTTGTACGTATTCCTACAACTCTCCACCCACTCCCAAAAGATTCGTTTTTTACCAAAATGCAGTAACCAAATTGCAGAATCCACTCTTATATAGTCCCTCACCACATAAACCAAACACAGACCTACCGCCCTTCTTCATTGATAAAACCAACAGATATTGCTCACCATTTCCTCCAAAACCAATCTCCTTCGTCGCAAAAGAAACCATACAAAATTCTCAAAACCAAAAAATAAAAAAAAACACCATTAACATCAAATTTCCGCCAATTCCTACATTTCCTTTATCACCACCAACCTTTGAAGCTTTTCCTTCAATAAATTGCATCTTCATCTCCAAACAACTTTTACAGAACCACCACAAACCTCCTTAAACCGCGAGTCCACCGTTTGCAAACCGTAACCCTCACATTCTTCAACCCAATCACAACCCATAAGCACCAAATCTCAGCCATCATCCTTCATACCAAACCCAAACACCACCCTTATTCAACTCACCTTTAACTCCTTCACCACCATAACAGACATGCACAAACCCTTCAAATTAACAAATCTTTAAACACCACAAAAACAAAAGCAGATTTGGATCAAAATGAGAGAGGTGAAAATGGAAAGAAGAACAGAGAGTGGAAAAGTGTGAGAACCAGAAAAAAACCACGCAAGCCGTCTCTCAAACCACTGAAAAAACAACAAAACAAAAAGCTGCACAAAGAGACCAAATCGCGAATTCACCGCGAGCTTCACCAACCAAAACCCTTAGCCAGGCCGCCGCGAAACCGCTGCTACATCGCCCTTACCGTGGCTAACCGAACCGGAGAGTGAACGCGAGTGAGCAGAGTCGAGAAACAGATTGAGAGAGCTCACCTCTCGATTAACCCCATAAAACCCCAAATTTTCCGTCGACCCGCAACCGTGACAGATCCGGTAGCCGCCGTAGATCCGTTGTAACCACCAGCCAGAACCGCCGAGCGCGAGTTGAGAGTGAGACGGAGACGGAATCGAAGGCCGTGAGAACCGAGAGAGATATTGACGGTGCTGCATTTGAGACGGTGATGGAAGTTTGAAGCCACCACGGAAAGGTGTTCTTTTTTCTTTGAAATGTGATAGATGAATAATAGCCATGTTTCTTTTTAATTTCCATTTTGACTGTGAACATTGATAAGTAGTACGCATGGTCTATAACCTTCTTATTTTTTTATTTTTTTATTTTATTTATTTTTTATTCTAACTTTTAACTTGTTTATACGGGATGGCCCACTGGATTTATTCTTTTTACACACATCCTTTGAACGCCTAAACTCTCCATATCTTTTAGTTTATTTTGAATTTAGTTCTATTTATTCCAAGTTTATAACTTTGTTTTGTTTAAATTATGTTTTGTAAGTATTTTGTTTTTTAGTTATTACTACTATTTGTTTTGGGTCTATGATATAAATGCACATTTTTTTTGATATTCGGTTTCAATCCGACGTCATCAAAATCGCTATAAGACCATTATTTTGTTATATTTTATTTTTAGATCATTAATCAGTTTGTTTAAATTCATTATCATTGATTTATTTATTTATGGGTCAATGATATATTAAAAGGCCAATTTTTCGTCCGATTTTAATCGGTGATATTTGGTCAATATGAGGCCCTCATTGTAATTAAATTTTTTATTATTTTATTATTCCGACAAACAATGATGTAAATTAATTTATTTTATACTTCATGATTTTATTTGATTTATTTATTATGTATATTTATTATTTTTTAATTCTAGTAAATTCAATTCAATTTATTTATTTTCGCATAAAAAAATTACGTTTCGACTCCTTATAGAATGATTCCGATTTTGAATCGATTCTAAGGCAGTTCACGAACAAAATTTTGTCGCGTCCCAAAAAGGTCCAACGCCTTTGAATAGTTGCGCTCGATTAAAAGGTCCAACGCCTTCGAATAGTTGCCTCCGATTAAAAAAAGGCCGAACGCCTTCGAATAGTTCAAAAACACTGCACACACGCTTCCTCTTGGGCAAACTACAACGAGACCTTTTTATTTCTCGCAATCCCCTGTATTTATTTTGTATCCCTCTCCCATTAATTTGTACGCACTTTATTTCTCGTATTTTATTTAATTCTGAATCCTTGGTCCAACGCCAAGCGATTGCACTTGCACACTCGCACCTTTTTATTTCATTTCGTTTATTAGGATCCACTCCTTGCGAACCGAGCACTTCGTGCCTCGCTAACAAACCACAAAAATAACCTCCATTTGCATTTACCCTCTAACCTCAAAAACCAAAATGTTCCGATTAGATCCAAACCCTTGATCCAACGTCAAGCGGCTTTAGGAAATAAAAAACACTTTAATAAATACGAGAAGATCTGTACGCCACGAGCCTTAAGCGGTAGAAAGGAGGATAACGAGCTCTCGTTACTCGCTCCGATTATTTCGACGCAGGACGCTCGTCTTGTTGGGCGAGATAAACTATCCATAGTCTTTAGTGCATTTCAACTCCTAAACCCTTTCATCGACGAAAGGTAATAAAATCAACAACCATTACCCTTAGTAGGCCGAACTACGAGGCTCTGACTTTCCCATTGCACGCGGGAGTACGTAGGCACAAGGATCTCGATCTTTGTCGAGCACCTAGGTTCAATCTAACTTATAATTCAACTCATTTCCCTCTAGCAAGCAATTCGTTTAAGTATAGACATCCTTTCGCGCGCGTTAACTTAGATGGTTCCCATCGAGTACGATGGATGTAGGGGGTGCTAATACCTTCCCCCTGCATAACCGACTCCCGAACGCAGACAATGGTTCCGTTGACCTTTGTCCTCATCCTTCTCTTCCCGGGTTGTATCTATATCTCCCCTTTCCCTCTTCGGGAATAAATATAATTAGGTGGCGACTCTTCAGTCCGTCCGGCGCGTGACTCCGTCCTTTTCGGATCGCGTAAGGTTGTATTTTTCGGGGTACGACAGTAAGAAAAAACTCCGACCTCTTTATAGCAAATGGCGTATTGTTCTTTTATGCAACAAGTGTTTTTCTTGTATCCAATTTTCCCAAATTTGTTTCTATTGTTTTTCCGCATCAACTTCAGAATCTTTCCGTTGCACCCTATGTCAGCATTCTGTTAACAAAAATTGTGTCGTTAAGTACATAAATGTTTCTCCTTGGTCCTATTCTTGTTTGGGTTCTGAGTTTTCTGTATGCGTGGATTGCTGGGTTCCTAAACATGTGAAAGTTTCTAGGAGAAGAAGTATGAGAAGTCTGAGAAAAATAAAGAATGGTCTGATTTTGAAAAAGGGTAGGGTTGACTCAGAGAAAGAGAGTTATAGGGTTTTTAAGGGTGGAAAGTTGATCAGATCTATGGAGGATGTGGTTAAAGATGGTAACCGTAAGGCGAAGAGGAAGATTGAAGCGGCCACTAGGACTAGAGATGTGGCAGGTGTAACACGGTGGGAGAACTGACTTTAGTTATGTTGCGGATAGCAAGAGTCGCCACCGACTTTTATTTTATCCAAAGGAAAGGCATAAAAGAACAGGAAAGACCTTTTAAAAGATTTTTGGGTCCGGGGGGTAGGTTATGTAAAGGGAAGGTGTTAGCACCCTTTACATCCATGGTTATCCATGGGCTCTTAGTTACTTAGCTCACTTTAAAATGTTTTTGAAATGTGAAGTGTGTGGATAGAAATTTTCTTAAGTGTTTTATAATGATCCATGTACGGATGCGTATAAAACCTTTGTTTTGAAAATTTGTTTGAAAATGTGAAGTATTTGAAATGTTTTGAAGAGTGAGCAAGTATCTAAGAGGAACCTACCCTAAGTTTAAGTCTTTTTCTGTTCTTGAATCCTTTAAGTGGTAAGACTATCCCTATTATTAAGGAATAGGTAGTCATTACCTTGGATGTGTGGGACAAGTGAAGGGTCATCTGTTTATTTAGGCACCTGTGGGGTGTATAAGCAATTCGAAGGGACTATCATCTTTATTCGAAATGGACAAGATCATTATGAAGGCAACATTCGAAAAGGGACTTGATCTTTTATCTGTTAGGGGACTAGATGATGTGAATTTGAGGGACTTTTGCTTTATACACCCTACTTGACCTTTTGATTAAGCAACAATGAGAGGTATCCCTAAGGAAGTGAGATGGCGATCAAAGATCGACTTACGTGTGTGAGTGTACAATTTTAATATTTATCTTTAAATTTAAATGATCTAAATTAATTTTAAAATACAAGTATGTTTACACTCCCTATTTACTAACCATAGCAAAAAATATAAATAATAAACATTATTAATAAATATTACACCAAGGAACAATTACATAATAATAATTAAGCAAAATATAATAAGCAAAATAAATAAGTAATTATAATTGGGTTAGTGAAAATAATAATAATAAAAATAATACCAAATTAAATGGGGTTAGTAATAAATAACTATCGTAAGAATATAATTAATAATAATAATGAAATAAACAAGCATATTATAATAATTAAAAATTCAATTTTATAAACAATGATTATTTAATATTAAAATATAAACAATTATTATAAATTATTATAAAGTTTTAAGTTATATGCAAATTATAAAATTAAATTAATTATGAACATATTATGAAAATAAATTATAATCACAAAAATTAAATTAGCAATTTTTAAACCTATAATAAAAATTATCTACATGCAAAATTAAATTATAAACAAATTATGTCATACTATCATATTAACAAAATTAAATTAAGAATTTTAATTTTTTAAGCAAGATTTAAATTATAAATGAATTGTAGAATATATACATATTGAATTAAAAATTAGGGTTTGAAAATTATTAGGGTTTTAGATACAAAAATATTAGAATTTTGATTTAATTGCATAATGCTAATTTAATTATTAAATAAGTACATACATATTAATAAAAGAAATTAGTTTTAGAAAATATTATTTTTTTTAGAAATTTTTCAGAACATATAATATTTACATATTAATTTAAATCTATTTACATTTTAAACATAATTATATTTAATAATAAAACAATTAATAAAATAAATATACAAAACAAAATTAAAAAAAAACTTACCTGGGCTGGGAATTGAACCCAGCCCCTCTTGCTTTCAAGAATTCAAAGCCAGCAACAGCAACCACTAGGCCAACGCGCGCCTGATGCTAAGGAAAGGAGAGAAATTGGTTTTGTGTCTTGTTCCTGGAAATATCATGAAAAAATAAAACAACGCAAAAAGGCCTGGGGGAATCGAACCCAGGACCTTCGTAATGCACACAAACACACTTTCCATTCCAGCCGGGAGGGCGCATCTGTCCATATGGTGACTATGATACATAATATATGAAGTTTCATTGTTAAACTTAAAAAATAAGAAAAATTGCTGAGGCCAGGATTCGATCCCTGGACCTAAGCTTTATATGCGCGTCTTCTAGCCAACTGAGCCAGCCACCAATTGTGAAACAAAATAGAAACTAATTCATAAAATATATTATCAATTATTTGAATTTCCAGAAACGCGCGCAGGCCTTCATCTTCTTCATGGTACTTGCGAAATTTTCTACGCACTTTGCTACAATGTTTCCTGCGAATTTCAAAACATAAGAACCTACGAAAATTGGAAAAGCATTCAAACAGTGAAATTTCTCAACAATAGTTAGTGCTTTATGATCCCTAAGGTCCATAGAATTGTTCTACGTTCTTAGAACTTATTTATATTAGGTTTAAAACAAAACCCCAATTCCATGGCCGAAACCCTAACAATGGTGGTTTCTCAATCCTGCAATGAAGCTTCAATTAAATCACCCAGAATCAATCAATAACTTCATACAAACACAAATCAATGAACAAAAGTTATTAAAATCCAGCCAATGTTTAGAATCGAAAAACCAAAAAATTCATGAATGTGATGAATCGGATTATGCATATGAGGGTGATTTTGATGCTTTTGATGGCAGGGATTGGTTTAAGGATGTCCAAGGAGTCATTCCATGTCTTAAAAATACCTTCAAATGCCTTGTATAGTGGAAACCGAATTTGAAGTTTTGTGAGGTTTTTGAAAATATGAACTTACTCTTGGGAGGCTGAATTTCGTGTTCTATGATTAGGTTTGAGTTATGTACTTATAGTGTGATGATTCTAGGTCAAAAAACTTGAACATTGTATGAAAGATTTGATCCAAAAAGATTGAGAAAGATTAAGCTTTAAAATTCAAATATTCTTGCATAAACACTTTCTATTTCAAGCCAATCACCATTATTCTTGTATCAATTTAATCCACATTGCATTCATGATTTTCTAGAAGCTCAATCTCTTTTAAATATTTGACTTTTATATTTTATTTTAATTTAAAATGATTTTAAATGAATTAAATCAAAATAAATAAAATAAAATGATAAAAAATCTGATTTTTAGAGACTTGGGTCGTGCATGAGGTCTTGGTGTGGATTGGGTCATCATATGGCAAGCCCATTTAGAAAAAATTGGTTTTAAACCTCCATTTTCTTCATAAACCAACCAAAAATTTCCCAACTTTGCAAGGGCACACACCCTTCAATTTTAATGCTATGAGGGTGTTCTTGGACATTTTGGAAAGCTTGAAGAGTCCTATAACCAACCCCACTGGTTTCATGTCCATATCATTTACCATTCTCAAGTTATGCCCTTTTGAAGTTGTTGACTTTTTGTTGACTTTCAAAAGGACCTATAATGTCTTAGCTCATATCTTCCAAATGAAGCATTTTTGGGCTTGGCTTGTGAGACACAAAGTTGTATAGAATTCAATTTCATTCAAAATGAGCTTTGGATGGAGAATTGGTGATGAAGTATGTGAAAGTTATGGCTGGTCAAAGTTCAGTTGACTTTTCCTAAGGAAACCCTAATTTAGAAACTCCTGATTCTTGATGATTTGAAATCTCCTTGATGAATCATGATCAACCCTTGATCAAATGATGAATTTTACTTCATATACTTGATGTTGGCAAAAAATCATGAAGTTTGACTTTGGTTTGACCTCAGTTTGACTTTTTAACTACTTTGACTGATTTTGACCTATCTGATCATCTGACTGAGCAAACCTTTGAGAAAAGTCTTGAAACTTGTCATGGGGGTTCTTACACACATATAAGATGTTATGAAGCTCACTTTAAGTCTTGGAAGTCCATTTAGCCTTATTAAAGTCAAAACCCTAGTTTTGGGTGCACTGCTTAGGAGAATGCCTTGTCTGAGGGAATTGTCAAACTTCTGACCAATTGTGAACTTTGTGGACCTTGTGAACCATCATAAGATGTCTTGTGAACCTTGTGAACCTCATGGAAGGTCTTGTGAACCTTGTGAACCTCATAAGATGTCTTGTGAACCTCATGGGAGATCTTGTGAGCATTGTGAACCTTGGTGAACCTCATAAAGTGTCTTGTAAACTTCATGAACCTCATGAAAGGTCTTGTAAGTATTATGAATCTTGTGAACCTCATAAAGTGTCTTGTAGACTTCATGAACCTCATGAAAGGTCTTGTGAACCTTGTGAACCTCATAAAGTGTCTTGTAGACTTCATGAACCTCGTGAAAGGTCTTGTAAGTATTGTGAACCTTGTGAACCTCTTAGTACACAAAGTCTTGTATTGTGAGGGCAAATTTTGGGGTGCAACAGCTGCCCCTGTTCAATTTTCTGAAACCTGAGGGGTTAGATTGGTATATTTTCCAGTCGTGACCTGGAAGGTTGAAGGGGATTGAACACAAAAGCCCAAAAATTTGCACTCACCGGTGCGTAGAGTGATACTGATGACTAGTTGAATATGCTTGAGTGGGCTTAAAGATGTCACTTGGAGAAAAGTTCTTCAGGTACATTTATTGGAGGATAAAGCAGTCCAAAATATGAAGGTATAATGATAGCTTTCAGGAAGATAAACAACGTCCCGAGGTAGTGGTGATATGCTTTCAGGAGGATAAACAACGTCCTGAGGAAATGGTGTAACCTTTGGGAAGATAAACAACGATCCAAGGTAATAATATGCTTTCAGGAGGGTAAACAACGCCCTGAGGGAATGATAGCTTTCAGGAGGATAACAACGTCCTAAGGAAATGATATGCTTTTGGGAAGATAAACAACGGCCCAAGGTAATGATATGCTTTCAGGAGGATAAACAACGTCCTGAGGGAATGATAGCTTTCAGGAGGATAACAACGTCCTGAGGAAATGATATGCTTTTGGGAAGATAAACAACGGCCCAAGGTAATGATATGCTTTCAGGAGGATAAACAACGTCCTGAGGAAATGGTGTAACCTTTGGGAAGATAAACAACAACCCAAGGTAATAATATGCTTTCAGGAGGATAAACAACGTCCTGAGGGAATGATAGCTTTCAGGAGGATAACAACGTCCTGAGGAAATGATATGCTTTTGGGAAGATAAACAACGGCCCAAGGTAATGATATGCTTTCAGGAGGATAAACAACGTCCTGAGGAAATGGTGTAACCTTTGGGAAGATAAACAACGACCCAAGGTAATAATATGCTTTCAGGAGGATAAACAACGTCCTGAGGGAATGATAGCTTTCAGGAGGATAACAACGTCCTGAGGAAATGATATGCTTTTGGGAAGATAAACAACGGCCCAAGGTAATGATATGCTTTCAGGAAGATAAACAACGTCCCGAGGAAATGATGATAGCTTTCAGGAAGATAAACAACGTCCTGAGGTAATGGGATAACCTTTGGGAAGATAAACAACGACCCAAGGTAATGATATGCTTTCAGGAGGATAAACAACGTCCTGAGGTGATAATATGCTTTCAGAAGGATAAACAACATTCTGAGGTATAATTATAACTTTTGGGAGGATAAACGGCCCAATAGTCATGATATGCTTTCAGGAAGATAACAACGTCCTGAGGAAATGATATGCTTTCAGGAGTATAAACAATTTCCTGAGGAAATGATATAACCTTTGGGAAGATAAACAACGGCCCAAAGTCACAAGTTGTTGATGAAGTCTGTCTGCTGGAGAATTAATCTGAAAAACAAGATTATAACATTTTGTATGATAATATTAGCTTATGCATTATGTATGCATGTATAATATGATGCACTTAAGTAATGTATTATGTATCTATGTATATGTATGATATGATGTAAATGATGTATGTATGCATCATGCATCCTGAAGCGTCTGGATATCTTCGTATAACCACTGCTGGCCTGGGAAAATAAATCCCGATTCGTTGCTGAAGAATATGAGGAACTTGTTCCCGTCTTGTTTGATAATATAGTATATATAACCTCCCATCTTCGTTTGATAGTAAGGTATACATAACCTCCCGTCTCCGTTCGTCGTACTCCTATTGGAAAGTAAATTCCCGAATATCCGTATGAGGATAAAAGAGATGGATATAAATTCCAGGGGAGATGTGACTTGAAGTACTTATGAAGATGGATTTGCCCTATTGGGGATTTGTATCTGTCTCGTAGGGATGAACCGGCGAAGCTTCGTTGAAATCCTTCCCTCGTTCGTCCTTAGTAAATACTATTACTGCATTTTCATGTATTTCTGGTAAACATCAATCATATTAAGCATTTATGCATTTCTGGTAAACATCAATCATATTCAAAAGCATACATACATTCAAACACAACCAATGGACGTTTCGCTTATGTAAATAGGGTAAAAGTAAATCTGGATTCAGAGGGAAAAGTAAAGCTGAACTTGAAAGCAGAATTGTTTCAACTTCGATAATGCATAACCAATTGGATCTAGAGCCCCTGAAATTCTTAACTTTCCTGAATACCTTCCCAGAAATCCTCATAGTCTGATCTGAAGACATGATACTGACACCATCTGATACTACTAGCGTAGACAATTAATTTCCACAATGGCTTCTGCTGAGAATCCAATATCAAGGTAATACAATGAGAGGAACGTGTCTTCAAATTGTGATGGGCCATATACGCTCCGGATATTAGATTTGAAAAGAAAGCATTGCCCCCTTGGTTGAGGATGAATTGTCCCATAATGGAAGTATCGGAATGTAGTTACCTCAAGAGAAATAAGCAGAACGCCCTACAATAATATGCCCCTGACATCATGAACTTCGTAATGTTACCCTTGGTAATTCAAATACATGAGGAAAGCTGCCCCTGGCTATTAAGCACTGTTGAATCTGGACCTGATTGCCCCAAATGAATTGAACAGTAAGTTGGTATGCCCCTTGACTGGGAAACAGTGACTATGCCCCTGGCATTATGAACTTTGTAATGTTACCCTCGGTAATTTAGACAAATGTGGAGATCTGCCCCTGGATACTTAAACATAACTGAATCCTGTCCTGATTGCCCCACATGAGTTAGGCAATATCATGGCCTGCCCCCTTGATTGGGAGATAATGACTATGCCCCTTTGTATACATGAACTTTGATTCAGGAAGCAACTTTGTTCATCGGAAGGACTTTGGTTCATTGAACATTCATCCTGTAAGTTTCTCCATTTGTCAAACACTCAGGTATATGCAAACAAATATAAAAATGCAATGCTTATGTCTGTCTTGAAGTTTTGAAAAAGAGTTATTTTAGAAAAACAGTTTTTTTTTTGTGAAAGCTGTGATATTAACTCAAGTTTTACAATAAGCCCTAAAGGAGTCAGGATACCTTTTTGTAGCAGTACGCTTTCGAACTAACCATGTTTCAGTTAGGACTTTTAAAGGGTTATAACGTGGCCTGGTTCACGGTTTAAGAAACAAAGGATAAAGGCTCAAATTTTATTTGTACCCAACCCAATCTCCATGATGTTCTTCAGTCCTATACTCAGTTAACTTATGCATTGAGGTTCAAATGAGTTTGGAATTGTAACACTGACATTTGTGATGGTTCAGAAACCAAAAATTTATTTGAACATTCAGTCATCTTTCTTTGTTGAGGATTCATAGTGACCTCTTTTTTTTCTTTTGACTTTATTATCCCTTCTTTTTGCCTGAATTGCTTATTTCAAGGTTACAGTCAACGGGATGTCTTAATGTTTTACTAAGTCTCCTTCATAGGTTTTGACTTAGCAAGACTGTTCTTTTGCTGGATATTGACTGTCAGGTTTAATGGTTACAGAGAACCATTATTAGTTGTGTACAACACAGATAATTGGCATATTTGAGTTAACCGAGTAACTACCCTGCCCCGGGTTATGAATAAGGGTTTTAATTTGTGCGAGAATAAAAAACTCCTACTTCATAGACTCAAAAGGGTTGACTAGGGATTAACTTCCTTATATCTACACTATTTAGGAATTGAAACAATGCTTGTACATCGTCAGCATAGTCTGTTCAAAAGCATACTGCCTAATATTATGGTATTGTTTTCGTCATCCTCCTTCTACAGGCTTATAGCTTTATCATGAGTTAAATATCACAAGATAGAAATAAGAAGCATAATTCAAAATATAGTGGAACGAATGGATTAATTCAAGACAAACATATGCAATGCATTAATGAAAACAAAAGTTTAACAAAATAGTAAGTGTTCAAACAAATAAAAGAAATTACAAATGAAAATTCAAATGTTGTCCCATCCAGTTGGCTGAATGTCCTCAATTGCAATCTGTGAACTTTGAGGAGCAGCATACTTCACCATGAAATCAAATTTACCACTTGGATGTCCCAAGGTGCCCCATATCTCAACAGGAATAGGTAGGCTTCCTTTCTTGCTACACTGGGCAACTTGTCTTGCAGCTTCGGTGTTTGATGGGTGATAGTAGAATTCAACTTGACCTTCTGGAGTAACCTCTAGGATTCCTTCGTCAATCAGGTCTTGGATCTTTTTCTTCAATGTCCAACAACTATTAGTATCATGTCCAGGACAGTTGGAGTGATACCCACACCTTGCCTTGGGATTATAGCGAGGAGAGGAAGTTTTAGGATTTTGAGGAGAATTTTTCAAGGAAATTAGTTTCATCTCCAACAAGCATTGCAGAACTTGTGACATTGGAGTGCTGAATTTGATAAACTGTCTTCTACATCCCTTGTGTTGAGGTGGATTAACTTTACCATGTCTTTTTTCTTTAACTGAAGAACAATCAGTGGTAACCGGTTTCTTACCTTCTTTTATCCTCATCTTCCTTTCAACCAAATCAGCTTGTTTTAACGGAGGTTGATTGACAATTAGATTCCTGACTCCATTACTTTGAAGTTTTTGGACAAAGGTTCTCAGCTCTTCTTGCCCCTGAGCTAAACTTTGGATAAGAGCCACCTGGCCATTCATCTGGATCCTCATTTCTGTTATCTCAGCTTGCAATTGTTCCAACTGACCATCCTTGTTGTCCTCAGGAATTTTCTTCTTAGCCAGCAGAGTCTTCAACTCATCTTGTCCCTTGTACAAATTCAGAATCAACTCTTGGAGTCGGGCATTCTGAGCCTGGAGATCTTTGACTGTTTGTTCAAGAACCATTGCTGAAATAAACAGCGAGAAGATAAGAAACCTGTGCACAAGAAACCTGTGATGCAATGATATGGTATGTAAATGCATATGCAATGTTTTCAAGGACCACAGGATTTAAATTTGCTTAAACAAACAAGAAGGTAAACTTTTATTAGTAATAAATTTGTTTTGCCTCTTGGGCTTACAAAAAATGAAATGAAATAAATACAAGAGATGGGGTTTTAAGTCTCCCATGGACGTTTCCTCTTTGTGTTGAGGTATGAGTTGAGATTCCGTTCCTCGTGAAGTTGCTTTGTTAGTTCCAGGATTCTTTCTTGGCTTGCTTTGTAATGAGCCTCGAAAGTATCCCTTTGCTCCTTCAGCTGGATCCAAGATCTCTGTAAGTCTTCCATGTCAGTAGGCATGTCTGGGTGAAGGATGGTATAAGCAGTATCTCCTTCAGCAACAGGTTCCATGGTAACTGGCAGGATAACAGGATATGGCATCATGAGAGTCTGAGCGCGAGATCGCACCCATCTGAGATAAGCCTCCATAGGAATAATGTACTTAGGCTCCAGAGTCTTGCTGTCAACCTTGTTCACTTTCCCCCATGCTCGTATGAATCTCTGACGGTAACCTTGAAGATCGTTGTCGTAGTCAAACACAATGCCTTGAATTAGCATGTCATGTGGACCATCACTCCGAGCGTAACCAAACTGTCGTAAAGCTAGAGAAGGGTTATAAGTAATGCCTCCTCTTATGCCTAGAAGTGGCACATTAGGAAACTCCCCACAACGGTCAATGATAGTGACATTCTCCATAGATTTGGAGCACCAATGGATATCTGAATGAGAGAGTGACATGATCCTTTTGGACCACCTGAACCCTTTCTCATTCTTCATTACTGAGCGAGGAAGGTGAGAAATAAACCACCTAGATAGCAAAGGTATGCAACACATCAAGGTTCCTCTTGCCCTTGTAGTACGGGTGTGAAGAGAATGTAGGATGTCTCCAAGTAATGTAGGTACTGGGTTGTGACTCAGGAATATGTTGATGGCATGAACATCTATGAACTGATCAGGATTGGGGAACAACACTAAGCCATATATCAACAAGGCTAAGATCTCCTCAAAAGCATCATAGCTCATAGCTTTCAAGAACACTTGAGCTTTATCCACTAATACCTTAGCAAGAATACCCTTAACTCCGCTTCTCGTTTCTAAAACAATGTCAGACTTCTTCAGATGTAGAGCTGCAACAATAACTTCTGGTTTAAGCTCCTTCTCCAAGCCTGTGAAGGGTCTTTGATCAAGAACAGGTATACCCAGAAGTTTAGAGAACTCTTCCATTGTAGGAACCAGCTGATAATCGGGGAATGTGAAGCAATGGTGCTTAGGGTCAAAGAACTGGAACAGGACACTCATCATGTCTTCATTGAATCCTGAGGTGACTAGATCCAATAGGTGACCATGTCTCTTGATGAACTGGGAGTGATCAGACACTTGAGAAACCAACTCTTTAAGCTTAAGAGGTATGCCTACAAAGTTGATCCTGATAGTGTTTCTACGAGCAGAAGCCATGACCTGCAACAAAGAACAAAGATAAATCCCTTGGTCCTTGAAATGGTTAGTGAAAATGCTATGCTTATGATGCATGATGATGCTATGATGTTATGCTCAATCACAAACATGTGGCACACACAAACAAGTCACACAATAACCCTAGGTTTAAAGGCTTGCATGAGGTTTAAAGGTAAGTACCCTCCCCTGAAGTTTAGTTGGTTCATCCTGTCCTACAAAAGTAACTAGGTTCTAAGGGATCTCAATATCATTGATCCTTCACAAGGGTGGTTGTTCAGTAGGCAACTTACTTGCCAACCAAAACCCTCCAAGTTTAGAATCTCAATGAGCGTAGTATCGAGTATCAACCAACTTCAGTCTTCACCAAAGCCGACTATCTCACTACTTTCTAAAGGCCAAGATGGGATAACTAGGGTTCTAAAAGTTAGTTAGTGCATTGACAACATATGGCAGCCTCATATTATCCTCAACTTGACTTAAGGAACATAAGCACCAACCAAGAAGTCACACTAACTATGGTCACCAGATCAACCATATCGGTATACGCCGTACAGTTTCCTTGGTCTATTGCCATTTACCTAAGGTACACTAGATCCGAGTTAGGATCTTTCACACATAAGAGCACCCAACAGATAAGTATAAAGCAAAAAAGACAAACAATTTTAAAGTGATCTAATTCCTAAGGATACCCCTCTTTTATTAAGTCCCCAGCAGAGTCGCCAGTTCTGTAACACGGTGGGAGAACTGACTTTAGTTATGTTGCGGATAGCAAGAGTCGCCACCGACTTTTATTTTATCCAAAGGAAAGGCATAAAAGAACAGGAAAGACCTTTTAAAAGATTTTTGGGTCCGGGGGGTAGGTTATGTAAAGGGAAGGTGTTAGCACCCTTTACATCCATGGTTATCCATGGGCTCTTAGTTACTTAGCTCACTTTAAAATGTTTTTGAAATGTGAAGTGTGTGGATAGAAATTTTCTTAAGTGTTTTATAATGATCCATGTACGGATGCGTATAAAACCTTTGTTTTGAAATTTTGTTTGAAAATGTGAAGTATTTGAAATGTTTTGAAGAGTGAGCAAGTATCTAAGAGGAACCTACCCTAAGTTTAAGTCTTTTTCTGTTCTTGAATCCTTTAAGTGGTAAGACTATCCCTATTATTAAGGAATAGGTAGTCATTACCTTGGATGTGTGGGACAAGTGAAGGGTCATCTGTTTATTTAGGCACCTGTGGGGTGTATAAGCAATTCGAAGGGACTATCATCTTTATTCGAAATGGACAAGATCATTATGAAGGCAACATTCGAAAAGGGACTTGATCTTTTATCTGTTAGGGGACTAGATGATGTGAATTTGAGGGACTTTTGCTTTATACACCCTACTTGACCTTTTGATTAAGCAACAATGAGAGGTATCCCTAAGGAAGTGAGATGGCGATCAAAGATCGACTTACGTGTGTGAGTGTACAATTTTAATATTTATCTTTAAATTTAAATGATCTAAATTAATTTTAAAATACAAGTATGTTTACACTCCCTATTTACTAACCATAGCAAAAAATATAAATAATAAACATTATTAATAAATATTACACCAAGGAACAATTACATAATAATAATTAAGCAAAATATAATAAGCAAAATAAATAAGTAATTATAATTGGGTTAGTGAAAATAATAATAATAAAAATAATACCAAATTAAATGGGGTTAGTAATAAATAACTATCGTAAGAATATAATTAATAATAATAATGAAATAAACAAGCATATTATAATAATTAAAAATTCAATTTTATAAACAATGATTATTTAATATTAAAATATAAACAATTATTATAAATTATTATAAAGTTTTAAGTTATATGCAAATTATAAAATTAAATTAATTATGAACATATTATGAAAATAAATTATAATCACAAAAATTAAATTAGCAATTTTTAAACCTATAATAAAAATTATCTACATGCAAAATTAAATTATAAACAAATTATGTCATACTATCATATTAACAAAATTAAATTAAGAATTTTAATTTTTTAAGCAAGATTTAAATTATAAATGAATTGTAGAATATATACATATTGAATTAAAAATTAGGGTTTGAAAATTATTAGGGTTTTAGATACAAAAATATTAGAATTTTGATTTAATTGCATAATGCTAATTTAATTATTAAATAAGTACATACATATTAATAAAAGAAATTAGTTTTAGAAAATATTATTTTTTTTAGAAATTTTTCAGAACATATAATATTTACATATTAATTTAAATCTATTTACATTTTAAACATAATTATATTTAATAATAAAACAATTAATAAAATAAATATACAAAACAAAATTAAAAAAAAACTTACCTGGGCTGGGAATTGAACCCAGCCCCTCTTGCTTTCAAGAATTCAAAGCCAGCAACAGCAACCACTAGGCCAACGCGCGCCTGATGCTAAGGAAAGGAGAGAAATTGGTTTTGTGTCTTGTTCCTGGAAATATCATGAAAAAATAAAACAACGCAAAAAGGCCTGGGGGAATCGAACCCAGGACCTTCGTAATGCACACAAACACACTTTCCATTCCAGCCGGGAGGGCGCATCTGTCCATATGGTGACTATGATACATAATATATGAAGTTTCATTGTTAAACTTAAAAAATAAGAAAAATTGCTGAGGCCAGGATTCGATCCCTGGACCTAAGCTTTATATGCGCGTCTTCTAGCCAACTGAGCCAGCCACCAATTGTGAAACAAAATAGAAACTAATTCATAAAATATATTATCAATTATTTGAATTTCCAGAAACGCGCGCAGGCCTTCATCTTCTTCATGGTACTTGCGAAATTTTCTACGCACTTTGCTACAATGTTTCCTGCGAATTTCAAAACATAAGAACCTACGAAAATTGGAAAAGCATTCAAACAGTGAAATTTCTCAACAATAGTTAGTGCTTTATGATCCCTAAGGTCCATAGAATTGTTCTACGTTCTTAGAACTTATTTATATTAGGTTTAAAACAAAACCCCAATTCCATGGCCGAAACCCTAACAATGGTGGTTTCTCAATCCTGCAATGAAGCTTCAATTAAATCACCCAGAATCAATCAATAACTTCATACAAACACAAATCAATGAACAAAAGTTATTAAAATCCAGCCAATGTTTAGAATCGAAAAACCAAAAAATTCATGAATGTGATGAATCGGATTATGCATATGAGGGTGATTTTGATGCTTTTGATGGCAGGGATTGGTTTAAGGATGTCCAAGGAGTCATTCCATGTCTTAAAAATACCTTCAAATGCCTTGTATAGTGGAAACCGAATTTGAAGTTTTGTGAGGTTTTTGAAAATATGAACTTACTCTTGGGAGGCTGAATTTCGTGTTCTATGATTAGGTTTGAGTTATGTACTTATAGTGTGATGATTCTAGGTCAAAAAACTTGAACATTGTATGAAAGATTTGATCCAAAAAGATTGAGAAAGATTAAGCTTTAAAATTCAAATATTCTTGCATAAACACTTTCTATTTCAAGCCAATCACCATTATTCTTGTATCAATTTAATCCACATTGCATTCATGATTTTCTAGAAGCTCAATCTCTTTTAAATATTTGACTTTTATATTTTATTTTAATTTAAAATGATTTTAAATGAATTAAATCAAAATAAATAAAATAAAATGATAAAAAATCTGATTTTTAGAGACTTGGGTCGTGCATGAGGTCTTGGTGTGGATTGGGTCATCATATGGCAAGCCCATTTAGAAAAAATTGGTTTTAAACCTCCATTTTCTTCATAAACCAACCAAAAATTTCCCAACTTTGCAAGGGCACACACCCTTCAATTTTAATGCTATGAGGGTGTTCTTGGACATTTTGGAAAGCTTGAAGAGTCCTATAACCAACCCCACTGGTTTCATGTCCATATCATTTACCATTCTCAAGTTATGCCCTTTTGAAGTTGTTGACTTTTTGTTGACTTTCAAAAGGACCTATAATGTCTTAGCTCATATCTTCCAAATGAAGCATTTTTGGGCTTGGCTTGTGAGACACAAAGTTGTATAGAATTCAATTTCATTCAAAATGAGCTTTGGATGGAGAATTGGTGATGAAGTATGTGAAAGTTATGGCTGGTCAAAGTTCAGTTGACTTTTCCTAAGGAAACCCTAATTTAGAAACTCCTGATTCTTGATGATTTGAAATCTCCTTGATGAATCATGATCAACCCTTGATCAAATGATGAATTTTACTTCATATACTTGATGTTGGCAAAAAATCATGAAGTTTGACTTTGGTTTGACCTCAGTTTGACTTTTTAACTACTTTGACTGATTTTGACCTATCTGATCATCTGACTGAGCAAACCTTTGAGAAAAGTCTTGAAACTTGTCATGGGGGTTCTTACACACATATAAGATGTTATGAAGCTCACTTTAAGTCTTGGAAGTCCATTTAGCCTTATTAAAGTCAAAACCCTAGTTTTGGGTGCACTGCTTAGGAGAATGCCTTGTCTGAGGGAATTGTCAAACTTCTGACCAATTGTGAACTTTGTGGACCTTGTGAACCATCATAAGATGTCTTGTGAACCTTGTGAACCTCATGGAAGGTCTTGTGAACCTTGTGAACCTCATAAGATGTCTTGTGAACCTCATGGGAGATCTTGTGAGCATTGTGAACCTTGGTGAACCTCATAAAGTGTCTTGTAAACTTCATGAACCTCATGAAAGGTCTTGTAAGTATTATGAATCTTGTGAACCTCATAAAGTGTCTTGTAGACTTCATGAACCTCATGAAAGGTCTTGTGAACCTTGTGAACCTCATAAAGTGTCTTGTAGACTTCATGAACCTCGTGAAAGGTCTTGTAAGTATTGTGAACCTTGTGAACCTCTTAGTACACAAAGTCTTGTATTGTGAGGGCAAATTTTGGGGTGCAACAGCTGCCCCTGTTCAATTTTCTGAAACCTGAGGGGTTAGATTGGTATATTTTCCAGTCGTGACCTGGAAGGTTGAAGGGGATTGAACACAAAAGCCCAAAAATTTGCACTCACCGGTGCGTAGAGTGATACTGATGACTAGTTGAATATGCTTGAGTGGGCTTAAAGATGTCACTTGGAGAAAAGTTCTTCAGGTACATTTATTGGAGGATAAAGCAGTCCAAAATATGAAGGTATAATGATAGCTTTCAGGAAGATAAACAACGTCCCGAGGTAGTGGTGATATGCTTTCAGGAGGATAAACAACGTCCTGAGGAAATGGTGTAACCTTTGGGAAGATAAACAACGATCCAAGGTAATAATATGCTTTCAGGAGGGTAAACAACGCCCTGAGGGAATGATAGCTTTCAGGAGGATAACAACGTCCTAAGGAAATGATATGCTTTTGGGAAGATAAACAACGGCCCAAGGTAATGATATGCTTTCAGGAGGATAAACAACGTCCTGAGGGAATGATAGCTTTCAGGAGGATAACAACGTCCTGAGGAAATGATATGCTTTTGGGAAGATAAACAACGGCCCAAGGTAATGATATGCTTTCAGGAGGATAAACAACGTCCTGAGGAAATGGTGTAACCTTTGGGAAGATAAACAACAACCCAAGGTAATAATATGCTTTCAGGAGGATAAACAACGTCCTGAGGGAATGATAGCTTTCAGGAGGATAACAACGTCCTGAGGAAATGATATGCTTTTGGGAAGATAAACAACGGCCCAAGGTAATGATATGCTTTCAGGAGGATAAACAACGTCCTGAGGAAATGGTGTAACCTTTGGGAAGATAAACAACGACCCAAGGTAATAATATGCTTTCAGGAGGATAAACAACGTCCTGAGGGAATGATAGCTTTCAGGAGGATAACAACGTCCTGAGGAAATGATATGCTTTTGGGAAGATAAACAACGGCCCAAGGTAATGATATGCTTTCAGGAAGATAAACAACGTCCCGAGGAAATGATGATAGCTTTCAGGAAGATAAACAACGTCCTGAGGTAATGGGATAACCTTTGGGAAGATAAACAACGGCCCAAGGTAATGATATGCTTTCAGGAGGATAAACAACGTCCTGAGGTGATAATATGCTTTCAGAAGGATAAACAACATTCTGAGGTATAATTATAACTTTTGGGAGGATAAACGGCCCAATAGTCATGATATGCTTTCAGGAAGATAACAACGTCCTGAGGAAATGATATGCTTTCAGGAGTATAAACAATTTCCTGAGGAAATGATATAACCTTTGGGAAGATAAACAACGGCCCAAAGTCACAAGTTGTTGATGAAGTCTGTCTGCTGGAGAATTAATCTGAAAAACAAGATTATAACATTTTGTATGATAATATTAGCTTATGCATTATGTATGCATGTATAATATGATGCACTTAAGTAATGTATTATGTATCTATGTATATGTATGATATGATGTAAATGATGTATGTATGCATCATGCATCCTGAAGCGTCTGGATATCTTCGTATAACCACTGCTGGCCTGGGAAAATAAATCCCGATTCGTTGCTGAAGAATATGAGGAACTTGTTCCCGTCTTTTTTGATAATATAGTATATATAACCTCCCATCTTCGTTTGATAGTAAGGTATACATAACCTCCCGTCTCCGTTCGTCGTACTCCTATTGGAAAGTAAATTCCCGAATATCCGTATGAGGATAAAAGAGATGGATATAAATTCCAGGGGAGATGTGACTTGAAGTACTTATGAAGATGGATTTGCCCTATTGGGGATTTGTATCTGTCTCGTAGGGATGAACCGGCGAAGCTTCGTTGAAATCCTTCCCTCGTTCGTCCTTAGTAAATACTATTACTGCATTTTCATGTATTTCTGGTAAACATCAATCATATTAAGCATTTATGCATTTCTGGTAAACATCAATCATATTCAAAAGCATACATACATTCAAACACAACCAATGGACGTTTCGCTTATGTAAATAGGGTAAAAGTAAATCTGGATTCAGAGGGAAAAGTAAAGCTGAACTTGAAAGCAGAATTGTTTCAACTTCGATAATGCATAACCAATTGGATCTAGAGCCCCTGAAATTCTTAACTTTCCTGAATACCTTCCCAGAAATCCTCATAGTCTGATCTGAAGACATGATACTGACACCATCTGATACTACTAGCGTAGACAATTAATTTCCACAATGGCTTCTGCTGAGAATCCAATATCAAGGTAATACAATGAGAGGAACGTGTCTTCAAATTGTGATGGGCCATATACGCTCCGGATATTAGATTTGAAAAGAAAGCATTGCCCCCTTGGTTGAGGATGAATTGTCCCATAATGGAAGTATCGGAATGTAGTTACCTCAAGAGAAATAAGCAGAACGCCCTACAATAATATGCCCCTGACATCATGAACTTCGTAATGTTACCCTTGGTAATTCAAATACATGAGGAAAGCTGCCCCTGGCTATTAAGCACTGTTGAATCTGGACCTGATTGCCCCAAATGAATTGAACAGTAAGTTGGTATGCCCCTTGACTGGGAAACAGTGACTATGCCCCTGGCATTATGAACTTTGTAATGTTACCCTCGGTAATTTAGACAAATGTGGAGATCTGCCCCTGGATACTTAAACATAACTGAATCCTGTCCTGATTGCCCCACATGAGTTAGGCAATATCATGGCCTGCCCCCTTGATTGGGAGATAATGACTATGCCCCTTTGTATACATGAACTTTGATTCAGGAAGCAACTTTGTTCATCGGAAGGACTTTGGTTCATTGAACATTCATCCTGTAAGTTTCTCCATTTGTCAAACACTCAGGTATATGCAAACAAATATAAAAATGCAATGCTTATGTCTGTCTTGAAGTTTTGAAAAAGAGTTATTTTAGAAAAACAGTTTTTTTTTTGTGAAAGCTGTGATATTAACTCAAGTTTTACAATAAGCCCTAAAGGAGTCAGGATACCTTTTTGTAGCAGTACGCTTTCGAACTAACCATGTTTCAGTTAGGACTTTTAAAGGGTTATAACGTGGCCTGGTTCACGGTTTAAGAAACAAAGGATAAAGGCTCAAATTTTATTTGTACCCAACCCAATCTCCATGATGTTCTTCAGTCCTATACTCAGTTAACTTATGCATTGAGGTTCAAATGAGTTTGGAATTGTAACACTGACATTTGTGATGGTTCAGAAACCAAAAATTTATTTGAACATTCAGTCATCTTTCTTTGTTGAGGATTCATAGTGACCTCTTTTTTTTCTTTTGACTTTATTATCCCTTCTTTTTGCCTGAATTGCTTATTTCAAGGTTACAGTCAACGGGATGTCTTAATGTTTTACTAAGTCTCCTTCATAGGTTTTGACTTAGCAAGACTGTTCTTTTGCTGGATATTGACTGTCAGGTTTAATGGTTACAGAGAACCATTATTAGTTGTGTACAACACAGATAATTGGCATATTTGAGTTAACCGAGTAACTACCCTGCCCCGGGTTATGAATAAGGGTTTTAATTTGTGCGAGAATAAAAAACTCCTACTTCATAGACTCAAAAGGGTTGACTAGGGATTAACTTCCTTATATCTACACTATTTAGGAATTGAAACAATGCTTGTACATCGTCAGCATAGTCTGTTCAAAAGCATACTGCCTAATATTATGGTATTGTTTTCGTCATCCTCCTTCTACAGGCTTATAGCTTTATCATGAGTTAAATATCACAAGATAGAAATAAGAAGCATAATTCAAAATATAGTGGAACGAATGGATTAATTCAAGACAAACATATGCAATGCATTAATGAAAACAAAAGTTTAACAAAATAGTAAGTGTTCAAACAAATAAAAGAAATTACAAATGAAAATTCAAATGTTGTCCCATCCAGTTGGCTGAATGTCCTCAATTGCAATCTGTGAACTTTGAGGAGCAGCATACTTCACCATGAAATCAAATTTACCACTTGGATGTCCCAAGGTGCCCCATATCTCAACAGGAATAGGTAGGCTTCCTTTCTTGCTACACTGGGCAACTTGTCTTGCAGCTTCGGTGTTTGATGGGTGATAGTAGAATTCAACTTGACCTTCTGGAGTAACCTCTAGGATTCCTTCGTCAATCAGGTCTTGGATCTTTTTCTTCAATGTCCAACAACTATTAGTATCATGTCCAGGACAGTTGGAGTGATACCCACACCTTGCCTTGGGATTATAGCGAGGAGAGGAAGTTTTAGGATTTTGAGGAGAATTTTTCAAGGAAATTAGTTTCATCTCCAACAAGCATTGCAGAACTTGTGACATTGGAGTGCTGAATTTGATAAACTGTCTTCTACATCCCTTGTGTTGAGGTGGATTAACTTTACCATGTCTTTTTTCTTTAACTGAAGAACAATCAGTGGTAACCGGTTTCTTACCTTCTTTTATCCTCATCTTCCTTTCAACCAAATCAGCTTGTTTTAACGGAGGTTGATTGACAATTAGATTCCTGACTCCATTACTTTGAAGTTTTTGGACAAAGGTTCTCAGCTCTTCTTGCCCCTGAGCTAAACTTTGGATAAGAGCCACCTGGCCATTCATCTGGATCCTCATTTCTGTTATCTCAGCTTGCAATTGTTCCAACTGACCATCCTTGTTGTCCTCAGGAATTTTCTTCTTAGCCAGCAGAGTCTTCAACTCATCTTGTCCCTTGTACAAATTCAGAATCAACTCTTGGAGTCGGGCATTCTGAGCCTGGAGATCTTTGACTGTTTGTTCAAGAACCATTGCTGAAATAAACAGCGAGAAGATAAGAAACCTGTGCACAAGAAACCTGTGATGCAATGATATGGTATGTAAATGCATATGCAATGTTTTCAAGGACCACAGGATTTAAATTTGCTTAAACAAACAAGAAGGTAAACTTTTATTAGTAATAAATTTGTTTTGCCTCTTGGGCTTACAAAAAATGAAATGAAATAAATACAAGAGATGGGGTTTTAAGTCTCCCATGGACGTTTCCTCTTTGTGTTGAGGTATGAGTTGAGATTCCGTTCCTCGTGAAGTTGCTTTGTTAGTTCCAGGATTCTTTCTTGGCTTGCTTTGTAATGAGCCTCGAAAGTATCCCTTTGCTCCTTCAGCTGGATCCAAGATCTCTGTAAGTCTTCCATGTCAGTAGGCATGTCTGGGTGAAGGATGGTATAAGCAGTATCTCCTTCAGCAACAGGTTCCATGGTAACTGGCAGGATAACAGGATATGGCATCATGAGAGTCTGAGCGCGAGATCGCACCCATCTGAGATAAGCCTCCATAGGAATAATGTACTTAGGCTCCAGAGTCTTGCTGTCAACCTTGTTCACTTTCCCCCATGCTCGTATGAATCTCTGACGGTAACCTTGAAGATCGTTGTCGTAGTCAAACACAATGCCTTGAATTAGCATGTCATGTGGACCATCACTCCGAGCGTAACCAAACTGTCGTAAAGCTAGAGAAGGGTTATAAGTAATGCCTCCTCTTATGCCTAGAAGTGGCACATTAGGAAACTCCCCACAACGGTCAATGATAGTGACATTCTCCATAGATTTGGAGCACCAATGGATATCTGAATGAGAGAGTGACATGATCCTTTTAGACCACCTGAACCCTTTCTCATTCTTCATTACTGAGCGAGGAAGGTGAGAAATAAACCACCTAGATAGCAAAGGTATGCAACACATCAAGGTTCCTCTTGCCCTTGTAGTACGGGTGTGAAGAGAATGTAGGATGTCTCCAAGTAATGTAGGTACTGGGTTGTGACTCAGGAATATGTTGATGGCATGAACATCTATGAACTGATCAGGATTGGGGAACAACACTAAGCCATATATCAACAAGGCTAAGATCTCCTCAAAAGCATCATAGCTCATAGCTTTCAAGAACACTTGAGCTTTATCCACTAATACCTTAGCAAGAATACCCTTAACTCCGCTTCTCGTTTCTAAAACAATGTCAGACTTCTTCAGATGTAGAGCTGCAACAATAACTTCTGGTTTAAGCTCCTTCTCCAAGCCTGTGAAGGGTCTTTGATCAAGAACAGGTATACCCAGAAGTTTAGAGAACTCTTCCATTGTAGGAACCAGCTGATAGTCGGGGAATGTGAAGCAATGGTGCTTAGGGTCAAAGAACTGGAACAGGACACTCATCATGTCTTCAATGAATCCTGAGGTGACTAGATCCAATAGGTGACCATGTCTCTTGATGAACTGGGAGTGATCAGACACTTGAGAAACCAACTCTTTAAGCTTAAGAGGTATGCCTACAAAGTTGATCCTGATAGTGTTTCTACGAGCAGAAGCCATGACCTGCAACAAAGAACAAAGATAAATCCCTTGGTCCTTGAAATGGTTAGTGAAAATGCTATGCTTATGATGCATGATGATGCTATGATGTTATGCTCAATCACAAACATGTGGCACACACAAACAAGTCACACAATAACCCTAGGTTTAAAGGCTTGCATGAGGTTTAAAGGTAAGTACCCTCCCCTGAAGTTTAGTTGGTTCATCCTGTCCTACAAAAGTAACTAGGTTCTAAGGGATCTCAATATCATTGATCCTTCACAAGGGTGGTTGTTCAGTAGGCAACTTACTTGCCAACCAAAACCCTCCAAGTTTAGAATCTCAATGAGCGTAGTATCGAGTATCAACCAACTTCAGTCTTCACCAAAGCCGACTATCTCACTACTTTCTAAAGGCCAAGATGGGATAACTAGGGTTCTAAAAGTTAGTTAGTGCATTGACAACATATGGCAGCCTCATATTATCCTCAACTTGACTTAAGGAACATAAGCACCAACCAAGAAGTCACACTAACTATGGTCACCAGATCAACCATATCGGTATACGCCGTACAGTTTCCTTGGTCTATTGCCATTTACCTAAGGTACACTAGATCCGGGTTAGGATCTTTCACACATAAGAGCACCCAACAGATAAGTATAAAGCAAAAAAGACAAACAATTTTAAAGTGATCTAATTCCTAAGGATACCCCTCTTTTATTAAGTCCCCAGCAGGGTCGCCAGTTCTGTAACACGGTGGGAGAACTGACTTTAGTTATGTTGCGGATAGCAAGAGTCGCCACCGACTTTTATTTTATCCAAAGGAAAGGCATAAAAGAACAGGAAAGACCTTTTAAAAGATTTTTGGGTCCGGGGGGTAGGTTATGTAAAGGGAAGGTGTTAGCACCCTTTACATCCATGGTTATCCATGGGCTCTTAGTTACTTAGCTCACTTTAAAATGTTTTTGAAATGTGAAGTGTGTGGATAGAAATTTTCTTAAGTGTTTTATAATGATCCATGTACGGATGCGTATAAAACCTTTGTTTTGAAATTTTGTTTGAAAATGTGAAGTATTTGAAATGTTTTGAAGAGTGAGCAAGTATCTAAGAGGAACCTACCCTAAGTTTAAGTCTTTTTCTGTTCTTGAATCCTTTAAGTGGTAAGACTATCCCTATTATTAAGGAATAGGTAGTCATTACCTTGGATGTGTGGGACAAGTGAAGGGTCATCTGTTTATTTAGGCACCTGTGGGGTGTATAAGCAATTCGAAGGGACTATCATCTTTATTCGAAATGGACAAGATCATTATGAAGGCAACATTCGAAAAGGGACTTGATCTTTTATCTGTTAGGGGACTAGATGATGTGAATTTGAGGGACTTTTGCTTTATACACCCTACTTGACCTTTTGATTAAGCAACAATGAGAGGTATCCCTAAGGAAGTGAGATGGCGATCAAAGATCGACTTACGTGTGTGAGTGTACAATTTTAATATTTATCTTTAAATTTAAATGATCTAAATTAATTTTAAAATACAAGTATGTTTACACTCCCTATTTACTAACCATAGCAAAAAATATAAATAATAAACATTATTAATAAATATTACACCAAGGAACAATTACATAATAATAATTAAGCAAAATATAATAAGCAAAATAAATAAGTAATTATAATTGGGTTAGTGAAAATAATAATAATAAAAATAATACCAAATTAAATGGGGTTAGTAATAAATAACTATCGTAAGAATATAATTAATAATAATAATGAAATAAACAAGCATATTATAATAATTAAAAATTCAATTTTATAAACAATGATTATTTAATATTAAAATATAAACAATTATTATAAATTATTATAAAGTTTTAAGTTATATGCAAATTATAAAATTAAATTAATTATGAACATATTATGAAAATAAATTATAATCACAAAAATTAAATTAGCAATTTTTAAACCTATAATAAAAATTATCTACATGCAAAATTAAATTATAAACAAATTATGTCATACTATCATATTAACAAAATTAAATTAAGAATTTTAATTTTTTAAGCAAGATTTAAATTATAAATGAATTGTAGAATATATACATATTGAATTAAAAATTAGGGTTTGAAAATTATTAGGGTTTTAGATACAAAAATATTAGAATTTTGATTTAATTGCATAATGCTAATTTAATTATTAAATAAGTACATACATATTAATAAAAGAAATTAGTTTTAGAAAATATTATTTTTTTTAGAAATTTTTCAGAACATATAATATTTACATATTAATTTAAATCTATTTACATTTTAAACATAATTATATTTAATAATAAAACAATTAATAAAATAAATATACAAAACAAAATTAAAAAAAAACTTACCTGGGCTGGGAATTGAACCCAGCCCCTCTTGCTTTCAAGAATTCAAAGCCAGCAACAGCAACCACTAGGCCAACGCGCGCCTGATGCTAAGGAAAGGAGAGAAATTGGTTTTGTGTCTTGTTCCTGGAAATATCATGAAAAAATAAAACAACGCAAAAAGGCCTGGGGGAATCGAACCCAGGACCTTCGTAATGCACACAAACACACTTTCCATTCCAGCCGGGAGGGCGCATCTGTCCATATGGTGACTATGATACATAATATATGAAGTTTCATTGTTAAACTTAAAAAATAAGAAAAATTGCTGAGGCCAGGATTCGATCCCTGGACCTAAGCTTTATATGCGCGTCTTCTAGCCAACTGAGCCAGCCACCAATTGTGAAACAAAATAGAAACTAATTCATAAAATATATTATCAATTATTTGAATTTCCAGAAACGCGCGCAGGCCTTCATCTTCTTCATGGTACTTGCGAAATTTTCTACGCACTTTGCTACAATGTTTCCTGCGAATTTCAAAACATAAGAACCTACGAAAATTGGAAAAGCATTCAAACAGTGAAATTTCTCAACAATAGTTAGTGCTTTATGATCCCTAAGGTCCATAGAATTGTTCTACGTTCTTAGAACTTATTTATATTAGGTTTAAAACAAAACCCCAATTCCATGGCCGAAACCCTAACAATGGTGGTTTCTCAATCCTGCAATGAAGCTTCAATTAAATCACCCAGAATCAATCAATAACTTCATACAAACACAAATCAATGAACAAAAGTTATTAAAATCCAGCCAATGTTTAGAATCGAAAAACCAAAAAATTCATGAATGTGATGAATCGGATTATGCATATGAGGGTGATTTTGATGCTTTTGATGGCAGGGATTGGTTTAAGGATGTCCAAGGAGTCATTCCATGTCTTAAAAATACCTTCAAATGCCTTGTATAGTGGAAACCGAATTTGAAGTTTTGTGAGGTTTTTGAAAATATGAACTTACTCTTGGGAGGCTGAATTTCGTGTTCTATGATTAGGTTTGAGTTATGTACTTATAGTGTGATGATTCTAGGTCAAAAAACTTGAACATTGTATGAAAGATTTGATCCAAAAAGATTGAGAAAGATTAAGCTTTAAAATTCAAATATTCTTGCATAAACACTTTCTATTTCAAGCCAATCACCATTATTCTTGTATCAATTTAATCCACATTGCATTCATGATTTTCTAGAAGCTCAATCTCTTTTAAATATTTGACTTTTATATTTTATTTTAATTTAAAATGATTTTAAATGAATTAAATCAAAATAAATAAAATAAAATGATAAAAAATCTGATTTTTAGAGACTTGGGTCGTACATGAGGTCTTGGTGTGGATTGGGTCATCATATGGCAAGCCCATTTAGGAAAAATTGGTTTTAAACCTCCATTTTCTTCATAAACCAACCAAACATTTCCCAACTTTGCAAGGGCACACACCCTTCAATTTTAATGCTATGAGGGTGTTCTTGGACATTTTGGAAATCTTGAAGAGTCCTCTAACCAACCCCACTGGTTTCATGTCCATATCATTTACCATTCTCAAGTTATGCCCTTTTGAAGTTGTTGACTTTTTGTTGACTTTCAAAAGGACCTATAATGTCTTAGCTCATATCTTCCAAATGAAGCATTTTTGGGCTTGGCTTGTGAGACACAAAGTTGTAGAGAATTCAATTTCCTTCAAAATGAGCTTTGGATGGAGAATTGGTGATGAAGTATGTGAAAGTTATGGCTGGTCAAAGTTCAGTTGACTTTTCCTGAGGAAACCCTAATTTAGAAACTCCTGATTCTTGATGATCTGAAATCTCCTTGATGAATCATGATCAACCCTTGATCAAATGATGAATTTTAATTCATATACTTGATGTTGGCAAAAAATCATGAAGTTTGACTTTGGTTTGACCTCAGTTTGACTTTTTAACTGCTTTGACTGATTTTGACCTATCTGATCATCTGACTGAGCAAACCTTTGAGAAAGGTCTTGAAACTTGTCATGGGGGTTCTTACACACATATAAGATGTTATGAAGCTCACTTGAAGTCTTGGAAGTCCATTTAGCCTGATTAAAGTCAAAACCCTAGTTTTGGATGCACTGCTTAGGAGAATGCCTTGTCTGAGGGAATTGTCAAACTTCTGACCAATTGTGAACTTTGTGAACCTTGTGAACCATCATAAGATGTCTTGTGAACCTCATGGAAGGTCTTGTTAACCTTGTGAACCTCATAAGATGTCTTGTGAACCTCATGGGAGATCTTGTGAGCATTGTGAACCTTGTGAACCTTGTGAACCTCATAAAGTGTCTTGTAAACTTCATGAACCTCATGAAAGGTCTTGTAAGTATTGTGAATCTTGTGAACCTCATAAAGTGTCTTGTAGACTTCATGAACCTCATGAAAGGTCTTGTGAACCTTGTGAACCTCATAAAGTGTCTTGTAGACTTCATGAACCTCGTGAAAGGTCTTGTAAGTATTGTGAACCTTGTGAACCTCTTAGTACACAAAGTCTTGTATTGTGAGGGCAAATTTTGGGGTGCAACAGCAGGGAAGGGAGCTGTGGTGGCTAAAAGGGCTGTTGAGCTGGCAAATAGGGAAAAGAGTACTCTGATTCTGCCTCACAAAATGGATTCTTTTAAGTTTGTTGGTGGTTCATATTTGAATTTTTACTTGCATTTGAATAGCTCGCCGAGGGTTTCAAATAGTCGTTGCTTGTTGAATACAAGTTACTTGGATGCTCCAAAGAAGTGGATTTCTAGTGTCGATTTATCGCGCAAGACAACAAACTCAAGGAATGCCAGTGGTTCTGATAATATCTTGGATAGTGATTCTTCAACTGATCTGAGTTGTCCCTGCATGGGAGGGAATGACATGATAGCTAGCGCTAAAGGCGGTGACTGCCCTGCTGAATTTGGTGTTGAAGAGATAGAGCTCTCTTCCTCTGAGTCAACCCTACCCTTTTGACCATTCTTTATTTTTCTCAGACTTCTCATACTTCTTCTCCTAGAAACTTCCACATGTTTAGGAACCCAGCAATCCACGCATAAAGAAAACTCAGAACCCAAACAAGAATAGGACCAATGAGAAAAATTTATGTACTTAACGACACAATTTTTGTGAACAGAATGTTGACATAGGGTGCAACGGAAAGAATCTGAAGTTGATGCGGAAAACCAATAGGAACAAATTTGGGAAGATTGGATACAAGAAAAACACTTGTTGCTCAAAAGAACAATACGTCATTCGCTATAAAGAGGTTGGAGTTTGTTCTTACCGGTACACATGTCAACCTTGAATCCACACGCATGACATTCGGTAAAGTTGGGAAAATCCCTAGTTTTCTTCAGCGGATCGGAATGGGAAGGGTTTTCGGATGACTCGGGGCTTTGAGACTCTGACTCTGCTCGTTTCCCCGGCTTAAGGATCACCATCGCCGGTAAACTCCGGTGAGATTTGGTAGATTGAATGTTAATAGTTTTGGTGAATTCAGAAATTAGGGATTCGAGATTGAGACAGTACAGTGGATTGGGTGATGAGTGGAATATTCGAATTCTACGCGCTATCATTGCGAGTGGAACTTTTTATAATTTGTTGTTTCTTCACTTTCTATAGAAAGTGAAGAAACACGTCAAATTATAGAAAGTGAAGAAACAACAAATTATAAAAAGTTCCACTCGCAATGATAGCGCGTAGAATTTGAATATTCCACTCATCACCCAATCTACTGTACTGTCTCAATCTCGAATCCCTAATTTCTGAATTCGCCAAAACCCTAAACATTCAATCTACCAAATCTCACCGGAGTTTACCGGTGATGGTTATCCTTAAGCCAGGGAAACGAGCAGAGTCAGAGTCTCAAAGCCCCAGGTCATCAAAAAACCCTTCCCATTCCGATCCGCTGAAGAAAACTAGGGATTTGCCCAACTTAACCGAATGTGGATTCAAGGTTGACATGTGCACCGGTAAGAACAAACTCCGACCTCTTTATAGAGAATGGTGTATTGTTCTTTTGTGCAACAAGTGTTTTTCTTGTATCCAATCTTCCCAAATTTGTTCCTATTGTTTTTCCGCATCAACTTCACATTCTTCCGTTGCACCTTATGTCAGCATTCTGTTCACAAAAATTGTGTCGTTAAGTACAGAAATGTTGCTCCTTGGTCCTATTTTTGTTTGGGTTCTGAGTTTTCTGTATGCGTGGATTGTTGGGTTCCTAAACATGTGAACGTTTATAGGAGAAGAAGTATGAGAAGTCTGAGAAAAATAAAGAATGGTCTGATTTTGAAAAAGGGTAGGGTTGACTCAGAGAAAGAGAGTTCTAGGGTTTTTAAGGGTGGAAAGTTGATCAGATCTATGGAGGATGTGGTTAAAGATGGTAACCGTAAGGAGGAGAGGAAGATTGAAGCGGCCACTAGGACTAGAGATGTGGCAGGGAAGGGAGCTGTGGTGGCTAAAAGGGCTGTTGAGCTGGCAAATAGGGAAGAGAGTACTCTGATTCTGCCTCTCAAAATGGATTCTTTTAAGTTTGTTGGCGGTTCATATTTGAATTTTGACTTGCATTTGAATAGCTCGCCGAGGGTTTCAAAGAGTCGTTGCTTGTTGAATACAAGTTACTTGGATGCTCAAAAGAAGTGGATTTCTAGTGTCGATTTATCGCGCAAGACAGCAAACTCAAGGAATGCCAGTGGTTCTGATAATATCTTGGATAGTGATTCTTCAACTGATCTGAGTTGTCCCTTCCTGGGAGGGAATGACATGATAGCTAGCGCTAAAGGCGGTGACTGTAAGATCAGAATGCGCCTAAGAGGGGGTGGGTGAATTAGGTGTTATCAAAATTTTCTCGATTCTTTTTCTTCGATGGATGGATTTTGCTTTTATGGTTTAAGTAACAAAAATGTAAAGCAGAAAAGTAAAGAAGACACGGAGGTTTATCCTCGTTCCCTTCATAATCCGAAGGTACATCCAGTCCCCTTTCAACACGAAAGAGATTTCCACTAGTTTCTTTAGAACAGTACAACCTATCACACCTTCAATGGTGAGGCCTACTTTCTAGCAAACTATACAAACAAGTGTGCAAGAACAATTCTCTTGCCACACTTACCCTTATGTCCAAACAATCCTTTGAACACAAGTCACAAATAGAAATAACTTTCTATACTTATTGTTTTGAGTGAGAGTACAATGAAAGGCATCAATAAAAATTGATCTTCTCCTATAATCAAGAATTAACGACTTAATATTCAACACAAGTGTTCAAGACAAGTATGAAAATGATGAACTTATGAACACTTTTCAAAGATGAAAAATATTTGAATAAAGTGAATTTGATTGTATGAAAATATTTGAAAAATCTAGGAGGTGTTTATGAATTTGAAATTTTTAGAATTTATAATAGTTGAAACACCTATTCAAAAAGGTGTGAAACTTTAAAAAGAATTTCTTTGAAAAGGTATAAAAAACTTATGAAATAAAATTATGAAAAGGTATAACACTTAGAAATTATTTGAATTTGAAGAGAAACAATTTTTCAAAATTTCTACAGTGTTAACCGGTTAACCAAATGGGTTAATCGGTTAACGCCTAGAAACGTTATCACATAATTGAAAAATTGCTTCCGTTAACCGGTTAACCCATATGGTTAACTGGTTAACACTGTTAAAATACAGAAAAATATTTCTGTTTAAAGTGTTAAACCAGTTCCAATTTCTTTTCTAAAAAAATATGCATATGCTTTAAAAAATATGATGAGAATTTTGAACACTTGTATATCATATTTAAGAAGTAATTATTGATATACCTAAGCCTTGAGACAAATCTTGAAAGTGTTGCACAAAAGCTTGGATTGATCGGAAGCATTCCATTGATGATGCATAGCCATGATCTTGATCGTTTGTTGTCATCTCGACTTTTTGCAATCTGGAATGAGCTTGGATAATATTGACGTCATCAAAAACAATGAGCTTGAAGTATGCTTCTACATTCTCCCCCTTTTTGATGATGACAACCGAGCGAATTTTGCATATAAGCTTTGATCGATCAATGATGTTCTAGGCTTGCTTCTCCCCCTATGTTCAGCAGCTCCCCCTATCTAAAACAGAGGCAAAATTCTGCACAGAGAGATATTAGAAACCAAAGCTCTTCTCCCCCTTTGGCATTAGCAAAAAGGAAGAGAGTATCAAGCATAAATATGAAAAATACAGAATAAAATTCAGCATGATGCAACTTAGTATGAAAGCATATATGAATACACACATATAACAAAAACATAATTGAATTAAAAACGGATAAGAGTACGAAAACATAACCGAAACGAAATCAAAATTGCCTAACAAACGTAGGACTTATAACAAAATTTTTAAAACTCAAACAATAAAAACATCAAGACAAGCATGTTCATTCCTCTTCCGACATATCATCACTTTCATCTTCACCATCTTCACTACCGGCTTCACTTTCATCTTCCTCTTCGGTTTGGTTTTGAGAACCGATAATCAATTTCCGAAGACTTTTGAGAGTGTGTTAGGTTTCACGGTGGTTTTGTTGAGCTTCTCGGTGGTGTTTCATGATGGTGGTGTAAAGGAAGTCATTGGTTATGCCACCTTCGGGAATATGAAAGGATGGAGCGGATGAACCATCGGCATATTCATAAGAACCATCGTTGCGTAACACAATTCCGGTATTCTTCACAATTGTAATCTCATTTATTTCATTCGCCGTAGCCTTCATGGAGATAAAAGGTTCCCTACCAATAACCAAGTCGGTTTGCTCAATGATCCGAGAAATGAGCCTAGCATACGGAAGTCTTGTCTTTAAAGAGAGTTGTTGCTTCAAGTGATACATCATAGTAAGCATCCAATTAATCTTTACCCTTTTCTTGATAGCAAATAGCACTTGCATCTCTAAGTCGTTGATTTGAGAGTGGTTTGAATCCTTGGGCAGCAGCACATAGCAAATGATATAGTGTAACAACCGATCATCAACGGTCAAATTCTTCGCATAGCATAGAGTTCTTGAAGTGCGCTGTCCCGATGTCACAACATCCTTTGGAAAACGGAAGATTGAGTAATAATACTCCATTTTGTTGTAGCCGAACCAAATATCATCAATGTGATTCACACCTTTGCGGAGAAACACACCGAAAAATGGAATGTTCAAGGAAGCAGCCAAAGCACCTAAATCCTCCTTAATTTCACAATTTCTAACAAGAGTATGCAACTTATGTTTACCATGCCTATCCATGTTGAGAGAAAAGTTATGCATAAAGGATTGGACCAAATCCGGGTAAATTCTCCCGTTGTTAGCAACAAAATCAAGCATCCCTTGAAATTCTAGCAATGTAGGAAATCTAAATGTTGGAGGTTTGAAGGATTTCAGAAGAACATATTTACCCTTAAGCAGTGGTTTGACTCTGACTTTGAAATCCAGCCTCCTCTTCTTGGTAGATTCCATTGTTTCTACAGCTGGAGCTTCTTCTGACACAGAAGCCGGTTCCTTTCCTTTCCTTTGGGGTGCCATGAACAATGATGGAGTTAGGGTTTATGGAAGAGATGATATTTTCGGATTTTCTATTTGGTGAGTTGAATGTATTTTTAAGAGTGTTATAAAGATGAAGAGATAATGGGTTTTAATGGGGGTTTAAGTTGTTGAAGGTTGGAAGTTGGAAGAGGATGATAAATAGTGTTTATGGTAGTCAAAGATTTGAAAAGTTTAAAACATGTGGAAGAGAATGAACCAAACATGCAATACATGTACTAGAATAATACATTAAAAACATAGTAAAACAAATAAAACAAAAAAAATTCAAACAGACAGAAGCTGAAACCTGCGCTGGAAATCCAAGTTTTGGATGTGTTAACCGGTTAACGTAATAGGTTAACCGGTTAACGGTTAAAAAATTTGAATTTTTTGAAAAATCCAGCAGCATGTTTTAGACTAAAAATAATCTCTTTTTCATAAAAAAAATTTCATAAAGTGTTAGCACTCATCAAGACACAACTTTCGATCAAAAATTTTTTTGAAACCGATTATTTTCGGGTATACGAAAGTGAGAAAAACGAAAAACGGCGAAAAGGGAGTGCTAGCCTTTTATGACTAAAAAGTGAACAAACATACATAAAATGCAATAAAGACATACAATAAGCAATTTTAAAGTAAATGTTAGATGTCACCTTCATTGAGAATACCAAGTTCTCGTCGAATCTTGTAAAATTGCTCTTTAGCCAACAATTTAGTGAATATATCGGTGAGTTGATTGTGTGTATCCACGAATGTAACATTGACATCTCCATTTAGAACATGATCTCGAAGGAAGTGGTGCCGGATATCAATATGCTTGGTTCTTGAATGCATGACCGGGTTCTTCGTGATATTAATGGCACTTGTGTTGTCACACCGGAGAGGGATACAACCGAGATCTATACCGAAATCGAGAAGTTGTTGTTTAAGCCACAAGATTTGAGCACAACAACTTCCTGCTGCAATGTATTCCGCTTCGTCCGTGCTAAGTGCAACGCATGCTTGCTTCTTGCATGCCCACGACACTAGTGCATTCCCGAGAATGTGACAAGTACCACTTGTACTCTTTCTATCGGTCTTACATCCTGCATAATCAGCGTCAGAATAACCAATTAAAGAACATGTACTACCTTTAGGATACCATAGTCCGACGTGCGTCGTTCCTTTGAGATACTTCATGATCCTCTTCACGGCAGTGAGATGTGATTCTTTCGGATTTGCTTGAAAGCGGGCACACAAACAAACACTAAACATAATGTCAGGACGACTTGCCGTCAAATATAAGAGTGAATCGATCATACCTCGATACTTTGTAATATCTATTGAAGTGCCGGAAAGATCTTGATCAACATACGTTCCAGATCCCATTGGAGTAGACATTTCTTTGCAATTGTCCATATCAAATCTTTTCAATAACTCCTTGCAATACTTGGATTGGTTGATGAAGATGCCATCCTTTGTTTGCTTGATTTGTAAGCCAAGGAAGTAGTTCATCTTTCCCATCATGGACATCTCGAATTCCCCTTGCATCATAAGAGAGAATTCTTCGCAAAGATCTTTGTTTGTTGAACCGAAGATGATGTCGTCGACATAGACTTGAACAAGTAAGATGTTACCCTTAAGATTCTTGATGAACAAAGTCTTGTCAACATTTCCTTTCGTAAAACCTTTCTCACATAGGAAGTTTCTAAGGCGATCATACCAAGCCCTTGGTGCTTGCTTTAAGCCATAAAGAGCCTTCTTCAACTTGTAGACATGAGACGGGTTCTTGAAGTCTTCAAAACCCGGAGGTTGTTTTACGTAGACTTCTTCATTGATGTAGCCGTTTAGGAAGGCGCTTTTGACATCCATCTGGTACAACTGAAAATTCATAGAACAAGCGTAAGCAAGTAATAATCTAATTGCTTCTAACCTTGCTACCGGAGCGAATGTTTCATCAAATTCGATTTCTTCTTCTTGGTTGTAGCCTTGTGCGACCAATCTTGCTTTGTTACAAACTATGATCCCATTCTCGTCAAGTTTGTTCTTGAACACCCATCTTGTGCCTATGATATGTTTGTCGTCCGGTTTTGGTACAAGAGTCTAAACTTGGTTCCTTTTGAATTGGTTGAGTTCTTCTTGCATAGCTATTATCCATTGATCGTCGCCTAAAGCTTCATCGATTTTTGTTGGTTCAATTTGAGACACGAACGCCATGTTGAGGCAAGCATCCTTGAGATTGAGTCGAGTTGCAACGCCTTGGCTAATATCACCAATCACTTTATCTATCGGGTGATCTCTATGAGTTCTCCATTCTTTTGGAAGATCTTGATGTTCTTCAATGGTTGGTGACTTATCTTCTTGTGATATTGCTTGTTCTTTTGATATCTCCTTTTGTTGTTGTGATAGATCTACTACATCATCATCATCATTATCCACAATAATATTATCCTCTTTCGAGGGGTTAGTCTCATCAAACGAAACATGTATGGATTCTTCAATGGTAAGAGTACGTTTATTGAAAATTCTAAAAGCTTTACTTGATAGAGAATATCCAAGAAAAATACCTTCATCGGATTTCTAATCAAACTTACCAAGGTTGTCCTTACCGTTGTTGAGAACGAAGCATTTGCATCCGAATATGTGGAAGAAAGATATGTTGGGTTTCCTTCCCTTGAACAACTCATATGGGGTCTTCTTGAGAATAGGTCGAATATTGACACGGTTACTTACAAAACAAGCCGTGCTAACCGCATCCGCCCAAAAATATTTAGGAAGATTTGAGTCGCTAAGCATTGTCCTTGCAAGTTCCACTAGTGCCCTATTCTTCCTTTCTACGACACCGTTTTGTTGAGGAGTTCTTGGTGCGGAAAAGTTGTGAGAGATTCCATGCTCTTCACAAAAATCTTCAAATGATGAATTTTGAAATTCGCCACCATGGTCGCTTCTTATGGAAACAATTGAGAGTGACTTCTCATTTTGAATTTGCTTGGCATACTTCTTGAATGCTTTAAAGGTATCACTTTTCTGCACTAAAAACAAAGTCCAAGTGTATCTAGAGAAATCATCAACAATAACTAGTGCAAAAACGTTACCTCCGAAGCTTTTTGTTCTTGATGGACCGAAAAGATCCATATGTAGCAATTGTAGTGGTCTTGTAGAAGATATCACTTTCTTGGTCTTGAAGGATGTTTTGGTTTGCTTACCCTTTTGACATGCGTCACAAAGCTTATCCTTGATAAACTTCATCTTTGGAAGACCAACAACTAGATCATGCTTTAATAATTTATTCAAATGCTCCATGTGAATGTGAGCAATCCTCTTATGCCAAAGCCATGCATCGTTGTTGTTTGCCATTAAGCATTTCACCTCGTCATTTTCTTCATCAGAGTGATGTGACGCCATTAACGCCATATTTGCACATTCGTCGCTTTCAGATTCCGATGAGGAACTAACTTCATTGTCATCCCACGCGACATAAGCCTTTTTATTCTTGAAGTCCTTCTTGCCTTTGAATCCTCCTTTCTTCGCAAGTCTTGGACAATCCGGTTTTATGTGACCTTGCTTTCCACATTCATAGCATGTAACTTCTTGATTCGATGTAGATGTATCCTTCTTCCTGAAATGTTTATTCTTTTTAGGAAAAGAAGAATTATTATTTTTGTTAAAAAACTTACCAAGCTTCTTAACAAGAAGCATGAAGTTCTCATCTTCGGAGATCTCGTCATCTTTGTCATCCTTCGTGTCAATCTTCAAGGCAATTCCTTTGGACTTTTTCTCTTGACTTTCGTGCTTCTCGAGCCTTCCAAGTTCCAATTCTTGCTCTTGAAGTTTGCCGAATAGAGATGCGGATGTCATTGTTGAGAGACTCTTCTTCTCCGAAATCGCGGTCACCTTCGGTTTCCATTCCCTTGTCAAAGACCTTAGAACTTTCAAGTTGAGATCGTCGTTGGTGAAGGTCTTTCCGAGTGCAATCAAATGGTTGGTTAGATGAACAAATCTTTTTTGTAAAGCCACAATAGATTCTCCGGGCTGCATGCGGAACATTTCATATTCTTGACTTAACGTGTTAAGCCTTGATCTTTTAACTTCTGTTGTTCCTTCATGTGTTTCTAACAAAGTATCCCAAATCTCCTTCGCCAATTTGCATTGTGATACACGAAAAAATTCGTCCATACTAAGAGCGCTTTGAAGTATGTTGATTGCCTTCTTTTCATTTAGGATCTTCTTTTTATCATCTTCATCATACATATTCTTCAACTTCGCGGTTCCAACGTCGTTGATCAAATTAACAGGATTATGCGGACCTTCTTCGATTGCTTCCCATATGTCTTCTCCTTGGGCTTCAAGATGTGCCCTTATTCTGATTTTCCAGAAATTGAAGTATTCGCCGGAGAAGAGCGAAGGCTTGTTGCTACTTCCACCATCTCTGAAAACGGGATTCGAGTTTGCGGAAGCCATAAGATCTTGTAGGAACAGTTTACCTAAACCTGCTCTGATGCCAATTGTAAGATCAGAATGCGCCTAAGAGGGGGGTGAATTAGGTGTTATCAAAATTTTCTCGATTCTTTTTCTTCGATGGATGGATTTTGCTTTTACGGTTTAAGTAACAAAAATGTAAAGCAGAAAAGTAAAGAAGACACGGAGGTTTATCCTGGTTCCCTTCACAATCCGAAGGTACATCCAGTCCCCTTTCAACACGAAAGAGATTTCCACTAGTTTCTTTAGAACAGTACAACCTATCACACCTTCAATGGTGAGGCCTACTTTCTAGCAAACTATACAAACAAGTGTGCAAGAACAATCCTCTTGCCACACTTACCCTTATGTCCAAACAATCCTTGGAACACAAGTCACAAATAGAAATAACTTTCTATACTTATTGTTTTGAGTGAGAGTATAATGAAAGGTATCAATAAAAATTGATCTTCTCCTATAATCAAGAATTCACGACTTGATATTCAACACAAGTGTTCAAGACAAGTATGAAAATGATGAACTTATGAACACTTTTCAAAGATGAAAAATATTTGAATAAAGTGAATTTGATTGTATGAAAATATTTGAAAAATCTAGCAGGTGTTTATGAATTTGAAATTTTTAGAATTTATAATAGTTGAAACACCTATTCAAAAAGGTGTGAAATTTTAAAAAGAATTTCTTTGAAAAGGTATAAAAAACTTATGAAATAAAATTATGAAAAGGTATAACACTTAGAAATTATTTGAATTTGAAGAGAAACAATTTTTCAAAATTTCTACAGTGTTAACCGGTTAACCAAATGGGTTAATCGGTTAACGCCTAGAAACGTTACCACAAAATTGAAAAATTGCTTCCGTTAACCGATTAACCCATATGGTTAACCGGTTAACACTGTTAAAATATAGAAAAATATTTCTGTTTAAAGTGTTAAACCAGTTCCAATTTCTTTTCTAAAAAAATATGCATATGCTTTAAAAAATATGATGAGAATGTTGAACACTTGTATATCATATTTAAGAAGTAATTATTGATATACCTAAGCCTTGAGACAAATCTTGAAAGTGTTGCACAAAAGCTTGAATTGATCGGAAACATTCCATTGATGATGCATAGCCATGATCTTGATCGTTTGTTGTCATCTCGACTTTTTGCAATCTGGAATGAGCTTGGATAATGTTGACGTCATAAAAAACAATGAGCTTGAAGTATGCTTCTACAGTGACTGCCCTTCTGAATTTGGTGTTGAAGAGATAGAGCTCTCTTTCTCTGAGTCAACCCTACCCTTTTGACCATTCTTTATTTTTCTCAGACTTCTCATACTTCTTCTCCTAGAAACTTCCACATGTTTAGGAACCCGGCAATCCACGCATACAGAAAACTCAGAACCCAAACAAGAATAGGACCAAGGAGCAACATTTCTGTACTTAACGACACAATTTTTGTGAACAGAATGCTGACATAGGGTGCAACAGAAAGAATCTTAAGTTGATGCGGAAAAACAATAGGAACAAATTTGGGAAGATTGGAAACAAGAAAAACACTTGTTGCACAAAATAACAATACGTCATTCGCTATAAAGAGGTCGGAGTTTGTTCTTACCGGTGCACATGTCAACCTTGAATCCACACGCATGATATTCGGTCAAGTTGGGCAAATCCCTAGTTTTCTTCAGCGGATCGGAATGGGAAGGGTTTTCCGATGACTCGGGGCTTTGAGACTCCGACTCTGCTCGTTTCCATGGCTTAAGGATAACCATCGCCAATAAACTCCGGTGAGATTTGGTAGATTGAATGTTTAGGGTTTTGGCGAATTCAGAAATTAGGGATTCGAGATTGAGACAGTACAGTGGATTGGGTGATGAGTGGAATATTCAAATTCTACGCGCTATCATTGCGAGTGGAACTTTTTATAGCGCGTAGAAAGTTCCACTCGCAATGATAGCGCGTAGAATTTGAATATTCCACTCATCACCCAATCCACTGTACTGTCTCAATCTCGAATCCCTAATTTCTGAATTCGCCAAAACCCTAAACATTCAATCTACCAAATCTCACCAGAGTTTACCGTCGATGGTGATCCTTAAGTCGGGGAAACGAGCAGAGTCCGAGTCTCAAAGCCCCGAGTCATAAAAAAATCCTTCCCATTCCAATCCGCTGAAGAAAACTAGGGATTTTCCCAACTTGACCGAATGTGGATTCAAGTTTGACATGCGCACCGGTAAGAACAAACTCTGACCTCTTTATAGCGAATGGTGTATTGTTCTTTTGTGCAACAAGTGTTTTTCTTATATCCAATCTTCCCAAATTTGTTCCTATTGTTTTTCCACATCAACTTCAGATTCTTTCCGTTGCACCCTATGTCAGCATTTTGTTCATAAAAATTGTGTCGTTAAGTACATAAATCTTGCTCCCTTGTCCTATTCTTGTTTGGGTTTTGAGTTTTCTGTATGCGTGGATTGCTGGGTTCCTAAACATGTGAAAGTTTCTAGGAGAAAAAGTATGAGAAGTCTGAGAAAAATAAAGAATGGTCTGATTTTGAAAAAGGGTAGGGTTGATTCATAGAAAGAGAGTTATGGGGTTTTTAAGGGTGGAAAGTTGGTCAGATCTATGGAGGATGTGGTTAAAGATGGTAACCGTAAGGCGAAGATAAAGATTGAAGCAGCCACTAGGACTAGAGATGTGGTAGGGAAGGGAGCTGTGGTGGCTAAAAGGGCTGTTGAACTGGCAAATAGGGAAGAGAGTACTCTGATTCTGCCTCTCAAAATGAATTCTTTTAAGTTTATTGGCGGTTCATATTTGAATTTTGACTTGCATTTGAATAGCTCGCCGAGGGTTTCAAAGAGTCGTTGCTTGTTGAATACAAGATACTTGGATGCTCCAAAGAAGTGGATTTCTAGTGTCGATTTATCGCGCAAGACAACAAACTCAAGGAATGCCAGTGGTTCTGATAATATCTTGGATAGTGATTCTTCAACTGATCTGAGTTGTCCCTGCATGGGAGGGAATGACATGATAGCTAGCGCTAAAGGCGGTGACTGCCCTACTGAATTTGGTGTTGAAGAGATAGAGCTCTCTTTCTCTGAGTCAACCTTACCTTAATGAACATTCTTTATTTTTCTCAGACTTCTCATACTTCTTCTCCTAGTTACTTTCACATGTTTAGGAACCCAGCAATCCACGCATACAGAAAACACAGAACCCAAACAAGAATAGGACCAAGGAACAACATTTATGTACTTAACGACACAATTTTTGTGAACATAATGCTGACATAGGGTGCAACGGAAAGAATCTGAAGTTGATGCGGAAAAATAATAGGAACAAATTTGGGAAGATTGGATACAAGAAAAACACTTGTTGCTCAAAAGAACAATACGTCATTCGCTATAAAGAGGTCGGACTTTGTTCTTACCGGTGCACATGTCAACCTTGAATCCACACGCATGACATTCGGTCAAGTTGGGCAAATCCCTAGTTTTCTTCAACGGATCGGAATGGGAAGGGTTTTCCGATGACTCGGGGCTTTGAGACTCCGACTCTGCTCGTTTCCCCGGCTTAAGGATCACCATCGTCGGTAAACTCCGGTGAGATTTGGTAGATTGAATGTTTAGGGTTTGGAGAATTCAGAAATTAGGGATTCGAGATTGAGACAGTACAGTGGATTGGGTGATGAGTGGAATATTCAAATTCTACGCGTTATCATTGCGAGTGGAACTATTTATAATTTGTTGTTTCTTCACTTTCTATAGAAAGTGAAGAAACACGTCAAGTTATAGAAAGTGAAGAAACAACAAATTATAAAAAGTTCCACTCGCAATGATAGCGCGTAGAATTTGAATATTCCACTCATCACCCAATCCATTGTACTTTCTTAATCTCGAATCCCTAATTTCTAAATTCGCCAAAACCCTAAACATTCAATCTACCAAATCTCACCGGAGTTTACCGGCGATGGTAATCCTTAAGCCGGGAAAACGAGCAGAGTCGGAGTCTCAAAGCCCCGAGTCATCAGAAAACCCTTCCCATTCCGATCCGCTGAAGAAAACTAGGGATTTGCCCAACTTGACCGAATGTTGATTCAAGGTTGACATGTGCACCGGTAAGAACAAACTCCGACCTCTTTATAGCGAATGGCGTATTGTTCTTTTGTGCAACAAGTGTTTCTCTTGTATCCAATATTCCCAAATTTGTTCCTATTGTTTTTCCGCATCAACTTCAGATTCTATCCGTTGCACCCTATGTCAGCATTCAGTTCACAAGAATTGTGTCATTAAGTACATAACTGTTGCTCATTGGTCCTATTCTTGTTTGGGTTCTGAGTTTTCTGTATGCGTGGATTGCAGGGTTCCTAAACATGTGAAAGTTTCTAGGAGAAGAAGTATGAGAAGTCTGAGAAAAATCAAGAATGGTCTGATTTTGAAAAAGGGTAGGGTTGACTCAGAGAAAGAGAGTTCTAGGGTTTTTAAGGGTGGAAAGTTAATCAGATCTATGGAGGATGTGGTTAAAGATGGTAATCGTAAGGCGAAGAGGAAGATTGAAGCGGCCACTAGGACTAGTGATGTGGTAGGGAAGGGAGCTGTGGTGGCTAAAAGGGCTGTTGAGCTGGCAAATAGGGAAGAGAGTACTCTGAATCTGCCTCTCAAAATGGATTCTTTTAAGTTTGTTGGCGGTTCATATTTGAATTTTGACTTGCATTTGAATAGCTCGCCTAGGGTTTCAAAGAGTCGTTGCTTGTTGAATACAAGTTACTTGGATGCTCCAAAGAAGTGGATTTCTAGTGTCGATTTATCGTGCAAGACAACAAACTCAAGGAATGCCAGTGGTTCTGATAATATCTTGGATAATGATTCTTCAACTGATCTGAGTTGTCCCTGCATGGGAGGGAATGACATGATAGCTAGCGCTAAAGGCGGTGATTCCCCTGCTGAATTTGGTGTTGAAGAGATAAAGCTCTCTTTCTCTGAGTCAACCCTACCCTTTTGACCATTCTTTATTTTTCTCATACTTCTTCTCCTAGAAACTTCCACATGTTTAGGAACCCAACAATCCACGCATACAGAAAACTCAGAACCCAAACAAGAATAGGACCAAGGGGCAACATTTCTGTACTTAACGACACAATTTTTGTGAACAGAATGCTGACATAGGGTGCAACGGAAAGAATCTGAAGTTGATGCGGAAAAACAATAGGAACAAATTTGGGAAGATTGGATACAAGAAAAACACTTGTTGCACAAAAGAACAATACGTCATTCGCTATAAAGAGGTCGGAGTTTGTTCTTACCGGTGCACATGTCAACCTTGAATCCACACGCATGACATTCGGTCAAGTTGGGCAAATCCCTAGTTTTCTTTAGCGGATCGGAATGGGAAGGGTTTTCCGATGACTCGGGGCTTTGAGATTCCGACTCTACTCGTTTCCCCGGCTTAAGGATCACCATCGCCGGTAAACTCCAGTGAGATTTGGTAGATTGAATGCTTAGGGTTTTGGCGAATTCAGAAATTAGGGATTCGAGATTGAGACAGTACAGTGGATTGGGTGATGAGTGGAATATTCAAATTCTACGCGCTATCATTGCGAGTGGAACTTTTTATAATTTGTTGTTTCTTCACTTTCTATAGAAAGTGAAGAAACACGTCAAATTATAGAAAGTGAAGAAACAACAAATTAAAAAAAGTTCCACTCGCAATGATAGCGCGTAGAATTTGAATATTCCACTCATCACCCACCAATTGTATTGTCTCAATCTCGAATCCCTAATTTCTGAATTCTCCAAAACACTAAACATTCAATCTACCAAATCTCACCGGAGTTTACCGGCGAAGGTGATCTTTAAGTCGGGGAAACGAGCAGAGTCGAAGTCTCAAAGCCCTGAGTCATCAGAAAACCCTTCCCGTTCCGATTCGCTGAAGAAAACTAGGGATATGCCCAACTTGACCGAATGTGGATTCAAGGTTGACATGTGCACCGGTAAGAACAAACTCCGACCTCTTTATAGCGAATGGCGTATTGTTCTTTTGTGCAACAATTGTTTTTCTTGTATCCAATCTTCCCAAATTTGTTCCTATTGTTTTTCCGGACCAACTTCAGATTCTTTCCGTTGCACCCTATGTCAACATTCTGTTCACAAACATTGTGTCGTTAAGTACATAAATGTTTCTCCTTGGTCCTATTCATGTTTGGGTTCTGAGTTTTCTGTATGCGTGGATTGCTGGGTTCCTAAACATTTGAAAGTTTCTAGGAGAAGAAGTATGAGAAGTCTGAGAAAAATAAAGAATGGTATGATTTTGAAAAAGGGTAGGGTTGACTCAGAGAAAGAGAGTTCTAGGGTTTTTATGGGTGGAAAGTTGATCAGACCTATGGAGGATGTGGTTAAAGATGGTAACCGTAAGGCGAAGAGGAAGGGAGTTGTGGTGGCTAAAAGGGCTGTTGAGCTGGCAAATAGGGAAGAAAGTACTCTGAATCTGCCTCTCAAAATGGATTCTTTTAAGTTTGTTGGCATTACATATTTGAATTTTGACTTTTATTTGAATAGCTCGCCGAGGGTTTCAAAGAGTCGTTGCTTGGTGAATACAAGTTACTTGGATGCTCCAAAGAAGTGGATTTCTACGTCGAATCATCGCGCAAGACAGAAAACTCAAGGAATGCCAGTGGTTCTGATTATATCTTGGATAGTGATTCTTCAACTGATCTGAGTTGTCCCTGCATGGGAGGGAATGACATGATAGCTAGCGCTAAAGGCGGTGACTGCCCTGCTGAATTTGGTGTTGAAGAGATAGAGCTCTCTTTCTCTGAGTTAACCCTACCCTTTTGACCATTCTTTATTTTTCTCAGACTTCTCATACTTTTTCTCCTAGAAACTTCCACATATTTAGGAACCCAACAATCCACGCATACAGAAAACTCAGAACCCAAACAAGAATAGGACCAAGGAGCAACATTTGTGTACTTAACGACACAAATTTTGTGAACAGAATGCTGACATAGGGTGCAACGGAAAGAATCTGAAGTTGATGCGGAAAAACAATAGGAACAAATTTGGGAAGATTGGATACAAGAAAAACACTTGTTGCACAAAAGAACAATACGTCATTCGCTATAAAGAGGTCGGAGTTTTTTCTTACCGGTGCACATGTCAACCTTGAATCCACACGCATAACATTCGGTCAAGTTGGGCAAATCCCTAGTTTTCTTCAGCGGATCGGAATGGGAAAGGTTTTCCGATGACTCGGGGCTTTGAGACTCCGACTCTGCTCGTTTCCCCAGCTTAAGGATCACCATCGCCGGTAAACTCCTGTGAGATTTGGTAGATTGAATGTTTAGGGTTTTGGCGAATTCAGAAATTAGGGATTCGAGATTGAGACAGTACAGTGGATTGGGTGATGAATGGAATATTCAAATTCTACGTGCTATCATTGCGAGTGGAACTTTTTATAATTTGTTGTTTCTTCACTTTCTAAAGAAAGTGAAGAAACACGTCAAATTATAGAAAGCGAAGAAACAACAAATTATAAAAAGTTCCACTCGCAATGATAGCGCCTAGAATTTGAATATTCCCCTCATCACCCAATCCACTGTACTGTCTCAATCTCGAATCCCTAATTTCTGAATTCACCAAAACCCTAAACATTCAATCTACCAAATCCTACCGGAGTTTACCGGCGATGGTGATCCTTAAGGCGGGGAAACGAGCAGAGTCAGAGTCTCAAAGCCCCGAGTCATCAAAAAACCCTTCCTATTCTGATCTGCTGAAGAAAACTAGGGATTTGCCCAACTTGACCGAATGTGGATTCAAGGTTGACATGTGCACCGGTAAGAACAAACTCCGACCTCTTTATAGCGAATGGCGTATTGTCCTTTTGTGCAACAAGTGTTTTTCTTGTATCCAATCTTCCCAAATTTGTTCTTATTGTTTTTCCGCTTCAACTTCAGATTCTTTCCGTTGCACCCTATGTCAGCATTCTGTTCACAAAAATTGTGTCGTTAAGTACAGAAATGTTGCTCCTTGGTCCTATTCTTGTTTGGGTTTTGAGTTTTCTGTATGCGTGGATTGCTGGGTTCCTAAACATGTGAAAGTTTCTAGGAGAAGAAGTATGAGAAGTCTGAGAAAAATAAAGAATGGTCAAAAGGGTAGGGTTGACTCAGAGAAAGAGAGATAGAAAGTGAAGAAACAACAAATTATAAAAAGTTCCACTCGCAATGATAGCGCGTAGAATTTGAATATTCCACTCATCACCCAATCCACTGTACTGTCTCAATCTCGAATCCCTAATTTCTCAATTCGCCAAAACCCTAAACATTCAATCTACTAAATCTCACCAGAGTTTACCGGCGATGGTGATCCTTAAGCCGGGGAAACGAGCATAGTCGGAGTCTCAAAGCCCCGAGTCATCGGAAAAACCTTCCCATTCCGATCCGCTGAAGAAAACTAGGGATTTGCCCAACTTGACCGAATATGGATTCAAGTTTGACATGTGCACCGGTAAGAACAAACTCCGACCTCTTTATAGCGAATGGCGAATTGTTCTTTTGTGCAACAAGTGTTTTTCTTGTATCCAATCTTCCCAAATTTGTTCCTATTGTTTTTCCGCATCAACTTCAGATTCTTTCCGTTGCACTCTATGTCAACATTTTGTTCACAAAAATTGTGTCGTTAAGTACAGAAATATTGCTCCTTGGTCCTATTCTTGTTTGGGTTCTGAGTTTTCTGTATGCGTGGATTGCTGGGTTCCTAAAAATGTGAAAGTTTATAGGAGAAGAAGTATGAGAAGTCTTACAAAAATATAGATGGTCTGATTTTGAAAAAGGGTAGGGTTGACTCAGAGAAAGAGAGTTCTAGGGTTTTTAAGGGTGGAAAGTTGATCAGATCTATGGAGGATGTGGTTAAAGATGGTAACCGTAAGGCGAAGAGGAAGATTAAAGCGGCCACTAGGACTAGAGATGTGGCAGGGAATGGAGCTGTGGTGGCTAAAAGGGCTGTTGAGCTGGCAAATAGGGAAGAGAGTACTCTGAATCTGCCTCTCAAATGGATTCTTTTAAGTTTGTTGGCGGTTCATATTTGAATTTTGACTTGCTTTTGAATAGCTCGCCGAGGGTTTCAAAGAGGCGTTGCTTGTTGAATACAAGTTACTTGGATGGTCCAAAGAAGTGAATTTCTAGGGTCGATTTATCGCGCAAGACAGCAAACTCAAGGAATGTCAGTGGTTATGATAATATCTTGGATAATGATTCTTCAACTGATCTGAGTTATCCCTGCATGGGAGGGAATGACATGATAGCTAGCGCTAAAGGCGGTGACTGCCCTGCTGAATTTGGTTATGAAGAGATAGAGCTCTCTTTCTCTGAGTCAACCCTACCCTTTTGACCATTCTTTATTTTTCTCAGACTTCTCATACTTCTTCTCCTAGAAACTTCCACATGTTTAGGAACCCAACAATCCACGCATACAAAAAACTCAGAACCCAAACAAGAATAGGACCAAGGAGCAACATTTATGTACTTAACGACACAATTTTTGTGAATAGAATGCTGACATAGGGTGCAACGGAAAGAATCTGAAGTTGATGCGGAAAAACTATAGGAACAAATTTGGGAAGATTGGATACAAGAAAAACACTTGTTGCATAAAAGAACAATACGTCATTCGCTATAAAGAGGTCGAAGTTGTTCTTACCGGTGCACATGTCAACCTTGAATCCACACGCATGACATTCGGTCAAGTTGGGCAAATCCCTAGTTTTCTTCATTGGATCGGAATGGGAAGGGTTTTCCGATGACTCGGGGCTTTGAGACTCCGACTCTGCTCGTTTCCCCGGCTTAAGGATCACCATCGCCGGTAAACTCCGGTGCGATTTGGTAGATTGAATGTTTAGGGTTTTGGCGAATTCATAAATTAGGGATTCGAGATTGAGACAGTACAGTGGATTGGGTGATGAGTGGAATATTCAAATTCTACGCGCTATCATTGCGAGTGGAACTTTTTATAATTTGTTGTTTCTTCACTTTCTATAGAAAGTGAAGAAACACGTCAAATTATAGAAAGTGAAGAAACAACAAATTATAAAAAGTTCCACTCGCAATGATAGCGCGTAGAATTTGAATATTCCACTCATCACTCAATCCACTGTATTGTCTCAATCTCGAATCCCTATTTTATGAATTCGCCAAAACCCTGAACATTCAATCTACCAAATCTCACCGGAGTTGACCGGCGATGGTGATCCTTAAGCCGGGGAAACGAGTAGAGTCGGAGTCTCAAAGCCCCGAGTCATCGGAAAACCCTTCCCATTCCGACCGCTGAAGAAAACTAGGGATTTGCCCAACTTGACCGAATGTGAATTCATGGTTGACATGTGCACCGGTAAGAACAAACTCCAACCTCTTTATAGCGAATGGCGTATTGTTCTTTTGTGCAACAAGTGTTTTTCTTGTATCCAATCTTCCCAAATTTGTTCCTATTGTTTTTCCGCATCAACTTCAGATTCTTTCCGTTGCACCCTATGTTAGCATTCTGTTCACAAAAATTGTGTCGTTAAGTACAGAAATATTGCTCCTTGGTCCTATTCTTGTTTGGGTTCTGAGTTTTATGTATGCGTGGATTGATGGGTTCCTAAACATGTGAAAGTTTCTAGGAGAAGAAGTATGAGAAGTCTTAGAAAAATAAAGAATGGTCTGATTTTGAAAAAGGGTAGGGTTGACTCAGAGAAAGAGAGTTATAGGGTTTTTAAGGGTGGAAAGTTGATCAGATCTATGGAGGATGTGGTTAAAGATGGTAACCGTAAGGCGAAGAGGAAGACTGAACCGGCCACTAGGACTAGAGATGTGGCAGGGAATGGAGCTGTGGTGGCTAAAAGGGTTGTTGAGCTGGAAAATAGGGAATAGAGTACTTTGAATCTGCCTCTCAAAATGGATTCTTTTAAGTTTGTTGGCGGTTCATATTTGAATTTTGACTTGCATTTGAATAGCTCGCCGAGGGTTTCAAAGAGCCGTTGCTTGTTGAATACAAGTTACTTGGATGTTCCAAAGAAGTGGATTTCTAGTGTCGATTTATCGCGCAAGACAGCAAACTCAAGGAATATCAGTGGTTCTGATAATATCTTGGATAGTGATTCTTCAACTGATCTGAGTTGTCCCTGCATGGGAGGGAATGACATGATAGCTAGCGCTAAAGGCGGTGACTGCCCTGCTGAATTTGGTGTTGAAGAGATAGAGCTTTCTTTCTCTGAGTCAACCCTACCCTTTTGACCATTCTTTATTTTTCTCAGACTTCTCATACTTCTTCTCCTAGAAACTTCCACATGTTTAGGAACCCAGCAATCCACGCATACAGAAAACTCAGAACCCAAACAAGAATAGGACCAAGGAGCAACATTTATGTACTTAACGACACAATATTTGTTAACAGAATGCTGACATAGGGTGCAACGGAAAGAATCTGAAGTTGATGCGGAAAAACAATAGGAACAAATTTGGGAAGATTGGATACAAGAAAAACACTTGTTGCACAAAAGAACAATGCGTCATTCGTTATAAAGAGGTCGGAGTTTGTTCTTACCGGTTCACATGTCAACCTTGAATCCGCACGCATGACATTCGGTCAAGTTGGGAAAATCCCTAGTTTTCTTCAGCGGATCGGAATGGGAAGGGTTTTCCGATGACTCGGGGCTTTGAGATTCCGACTCTGCTCGTTTCCCCGACTTAAGGATCACCATCCCGGTAAACTCCGGGTAGATTTGGTAGATTGAATGTTTAGGGTTTTGGCGAATTCATAAATTAGGGATTCGAGATTGAGACAGTACCGTGGATTGGGTGATGAGTGGAATATTCAAATTCTACGCGCTATCATTGCAAGTGGAACTTTTTATAATTTGTTGTTTCTTCATTTTCTATAACTTTAATCGTTAGCTCCATTAAAATCTTGTGCTTGTTTGATTTACTGTTAAATATATTGTGCTCTATGCTATAATTATTTTCTTTTGCTTATCCTGTTATTTGAGAATACATGATCATATTTTTAAGATGAAGATATCATGAAATCATTTAATTCTACTTTAAACCAAAAACTTTTTTCAAACTCTTTAACTTATATGAGTCATTTTATACGGTCATCTATTACTATTGTTAGTAGGGTTGTGCATGGGTCTTCAAATCCGAGAACCGGTCCGAGAACCGGACCGGCAGAACCGCCTCAAAGAACCGTCCAGTATGGCTTTTGGTATGGTAATGGATAAATATAATATCCGTATCCAGCTTGAAGAACTGTATCCAAGTATCCAACGAGTACCCGGTTACTATTAATATAAATTCTAAGATTTTCTCATTTTCTCATTTTTTTCCTCTCTATTTTCAGACAGCCTTATCTTTCTCTCTCTCGCATGGTTCACTCACAGTCTCACTCTCACCTCCCTCAACTATGACTCCATTCCGTTCGTATCTCTCTCCTATGGCTTGCATTGTGTCTGTTGATCATCATTCTAGCATCACTGCTTCAGTATTGTGTTGAGTTTGAGTGGCGATTTTTGATTTGTGACTCTGTGAATCGTGGAAAGCTTCAATATACAACGGTGTAATGTCTTTAAACTCTATCCTGTATATTTTTTCTTATGTTGTTCGATTTCGTTATATAGGTTGCATGTACCATTTTTTTGCCCTAAAATGTTTTGACCTAGAGATGTTTTGATTGAAGGGTTTCTGATTTTGACCTAGAGATGTTTTATTTAAAGGCTTCAACATAAGTTGATTTTGAGTTTTGACCTAAAATGTTTTGACCTAGGGTTGTTTTGATTGAAGGGTTTCTGATTTTGACCTTGAGATATTTTGTTTAAAGGCTTCAATAAGTTGATTTTGAGTTTTGACCTAAAATAATGTTTTTATTAAAGGGTTCGTGTTATAATATTTGTTGCTGAGGTTGTATGTCTCAAATCTCAATGTTGGCTCAGTTTTGAATTTGTTTCAGTTTTGAATTTGTTTAATATTTCATTATTGTTTGATTGATATATATATTTTTTGTGTCATGTCTTATCAAGATTCTTCACTGACTCCTCAAAGCATGAATGATCTGATTGACATTGATATGTTGCTTGCCGGGGGAGAGGAGACAATGGATGGAGGTAATATAGAGATTGGTGAGATGATTGACTTGGAAGCTCCAGGTCCAGTTCCAACAGATGTAACCACTCAATATACATCCACTACGCAAAATGATATTACATCTCAAAACACTAGTACTGCTGATGAGCCAACAACTCAAGTTGACCCAAATCAGAGTTCTCAAAGTTAGGTTAATGCCTATGGTAAAGCCCCTCGTCCCAAGAAATCAGCTGTTCATACCGAGATGTTGCTTGTTGAGATGCCAGATGGTGCAAAGAAATGGAAATGCAAATGGTGCGGTAAGCTTTACACTTATGATTCTAAATGGAAAAGTACTTCAAATGGTAAAAAGCATTTAGAGAATTGCATTCAAAGGAAGTTGAGGTTGAGAGGTAACACTGGTAAAGAGGTTGTGCAGTCTAGGTTAAATATAGGTGTAGATAGTACCCCAAGTTTGGCAACTTGGACATATAATCATGCGAGGGTTAGAGAGGTAGAAGCTCATATGATTTTAGGTCATGAATTTCCATTTTCTGTTATGGATGGTGTTATCTTTAATGAGTTTCTTAAAGAAATATATCCATGGTACAAAAAGATTACTAGACAACAGGTTAAGTTGGACTGTGAGACATTTTATGAGGCTGAAAGAGTTAATATGAAAAAGAGTATGTCTTTGGTTAACAGGATAAGTCTTACCACTGACCTTTGGTGGTCTGGTGAACAAAAAATTGGTTATATGACTGTTACTGGTCATTTCATTGATACAAAATGGCAGCTTCACAAAAGAGTTTTATCTTTTAAGAATGTGCCACCACCACATTCTGGTGAGGTTTTGTGTAGGGAATTGATAAAGGTGATGGATGATTGGGGCATAAGGGATAAAGTGGTTTCAATTTCAGTTGACAATGCTAGTGCCAATGATAACTGTATTGCTAGATTGAAAAGAGATTATTCTGGTAGGAGAAATCTTCCATTGGATGGTAAACTTTTTCATGTGAGATGTTGTGCACACATATTAAATTTATTGGTTCAAGATGGTCTAGATATGATTAAGGTGACTGTTGATAAGATTAGGAGTGGGGTGAAGTACTTGCTGAATTCTGAAACTAGATGCAAGGCATTCAAAAAAATTGTGGATGAGTTGCAACTTGATGGCAGAATGCAAGTCTTGGATACTAAGACAAGGTGGAACTCAACTTGGTTGATGTTGTCCACTGCATATCACTACAGAGAAGTCTGGCCCAGATATGCTGAAGAAAATGGTGCATTTTTGCATTTTTTGCCTGATTTGAATGATTGGGAAGATGTTCGTGATATTTGCAAGTTCTTGGAGGTTTTTGCTGATGTGACATCCATTATCAGTGGCACCTCTTACCCTACTGCTAACTTGTTTTTGGCTGAGCTTTACAGGGTTAAGGTTTTACTTGATGATCCCTCATCCATCTCAGCTAATCCTCAGCTGCAGGCCCTTGCTAATGAGATGAAGATGAAGTATGAAAAGTATTGGTCAGAGTCTAACACACTGATATCAATTGGGGCAGTCCTGGATCCAAGGTATGTACAACTTACAAGTAGATAGTTATTTAAGTTGTCATGCATTATACACATAGGTAGCAACTATTCTGCTTGGTATGTTACCAATGATGATTATTTATGGAATAATTCTGTAATGATGCCAATGATGATTGTTAAAATCTGAGGTTTTACCTTCTGAAATTTATTTTGGATTATTTGTGCCATGTACAAAGAAACTGAAATTTATTTCTGATATTAATTATGGATTAATTTTGTAATGTTGACAATGATGATTGATTATGGAATAATTCAATAATGATGCCAATGATGATTGTTAAAATCTGAGGTTTTACCTTCTGAAATTTATTTTGGATTATTTGTGTAATGTACAAAGAAACTGAAATTTATTTCTGATATGGATTATGGATTAATTCTGTAATGTTGCCAATGATGATTGATTATGGAATAATTCTGTAATGATGCCAATGATGATGGTTAAAATCTGAGGTTTAGCTATGTTGCTTCTGATAAGTGCTTCTTATTCTGATGATTGCTGATAAAGAGGTTTTGCTATGTTACCTGCCAATGATGACTGCCAATCTGTCTGAGGCCTCTGCTTCTGAGTTTTAATTTTGATATTGACCTTATGAGTTCTGATTCTGATACTGATCTTATGAGTTCTGATTCTGAGTTGTGTGACTTAATTGATGCCTTGGATTAAATTATGTTGCCCAGCCTTTCTGAGATGTGATTTAATTGTGTCTATGGCCAATTCAGTTACCACATATTTACTTTAGTTGCCAATGATGAAAGTCTATCTGAGGCAAATAGACTTTATATAATTAGACTCTGAAAATAATTTATGCAATTATGTATTAATGATTATAAGTTGGTTGACACATCCTTGTTCAATTAGGTATAAAATGATCTTCATCAAATGGGTATATCCCTTCTTGTATCCAAATTCTACTAAGCCACTACCTATGAACAAGAGTTGGCAACCAACTTAAAATCACTCTTCCAATTGTATCAAGATACCTTTGGAACAAATGATGAGACTGTACCTGTATCTGATGTAGGATGTAGTTCTGGTTTGGGTAGAAGGAGTTTTGAAATGTTTTTAGAAACTGTTGTTGGTAATACAAATTCAAAAACTGATCTTGAATTATATCTTGAGGAGCCTCCTTTGAAGGTTCCTCCTTCATCTAAGTTTGATGTTTTAACATGGTGGATGGGGAATGAGGCTAAATATCCTGTTCTTAGTAAGCTAGCTAAAGATATCTTAATTGTTCCGGTTACAACTGTTGCTTCTGAAGCAACCTTTAGTGCCGGTAAAAGGATTATTGATCCGAAACGGGCTTCTATGAAAACTAAGACGGTTGAGATGGTACTTTGTGGGAGAGATTGGGTGAAAGAAAAATATGGAATTAAGAAGGGATGCACTGCCAGTATAGTAAGTATCTTTTGCAAATGATATATTATAGTTCAATATTTATTGAGTTTATGTTTTGCCATTTAACTTATGCTTTGATTGATGTAGCTTGAAGAACCACAGGATGAACCTTTAGCATTTCATTTTGGTGAGGATCCGGGTGCCGCTTCGTCGACGCGAGCAACTTTGCAAAGCCAATGATGATTTTGTTCTGAGGCTAATCATATGTAATTATTTTATTTTGTTGTAATTGAAAACATAAGTTTCTTAACTTATGTTTAAACAAGATAATTTTGAACATGTTTTTTGAACATGTTTCTTAACTTAGGGGACAATATTTAGAAATATGTTATGAATTATGATATGTGATATTTTGATCACAAGGTTCACAAGCTTAAATTTAAAATTTTAATCATAATATTTTGATATGTGCTTTTTTTTAATTAAAATTTAAGTTTCAGCATTTAAAAAATTAAATTTAAATTTTGGATAAAAAAATTATCCATCACTGTAACGGTCCGGTTCTGGATGAACCGAAAAAACTGGACCGGTTTTGGGTAAAAAAATTAACTATCATTGTAGCGGTCCGGTTCCGGTCGAACCGATAGGATTTTCGGTCCAATTTTCGGATCCCCTTCTACCCGGACCGGTCCGGACCGAAAACAGGCCTAATTGTTAGGTATGTGATAAGCTTATAAAAACTATATTGATTGATTATATTTTTTTATAAAATCTTTAGTTAGTAAGTCCATGTAAGTTTTGGTCTGTTATTAACTAATCTATAAAGAGGGGAAATATGGTACTTCCTCCCGTCTTTTATTTATAAGAGACATCTCATAGATTTATTAGTGTATCTGAACTATATAGATCAAATCCATTAAGTATTTAATGAATCTAAAAATTAAACTGTCTTTTTAAAAAAAAAATTCACCTGAACTATATTGATAAAATATATTAACTATTAAATCTAAAAATTGAACTGTCTTTTTTAAAAAAAGATCACAGGAGACAGTATGAAAGTTATCAAACTCATGTGGTATGAGCTTACCTCATTTTAAAATATTAAATATTTATTTACATAACTTGTACTCCTTTAATTTTTTATTATAAGCAAATTTTATTTTTTAAATTTATTAATTAATTGATGCATCTAATCTCTCTCTCTCTCTCTCTATATATATATATATATATATATATATATATATATATATATATATATATATATATATATATATATATATATATATATATATATATATATGTATATATATATATATATAAATTAAATATATTCATTTTTTTAATGAACATAAAAATAATTTTTTTTAATTATAATAATAAAAATTGGGTGGAATATAATACTATAAATGAATCTATGTTTTAAATTCCAACTTAACTATACTTAATTATTAAGTAAAAGTCTACTAAATCCTCATAAAAAATTTATAATATATAGTGTCATTTTCATAGATTCATTTATAGGTACTTGCAGCCATTTATAGAAAGTGAAGAAAGTTCCACCCGCAATCCTCCACTGTACAATCCCTAATTTCTGAATTCAAAACCCTAAACATTCAATCTACCAAATCTCACCGGAGTTTACCGGCGATGGTGATCGTTGAGCCGGAGAAACGAACAGAGTCAGAGTCTCAAAGCCCCGAGTCATCGGAAAACCCTTCCCATTCCGACCCGCCGAAGAAAACTAGGGATTTGCCCAACTTGACCGAATGTCATGCGTGTGGATTCAAGGTTGACATGTGCACCGGTAAGAACAAACTCCGACCTCTTTATAGCGAATGGCGTATTGTTCTTTTGTGCAACAAGTGTTTTTCTTGTATCCAATCTTCCCAAATTTGTTCCTATTGTTTTTCCGCATCAACTTCAGATTCTTTCCGTTGCACCCTATGTCAGCATTCTGTTCACAAAAATTGTGTCGTTAAGTACAGAAATGTTGCTCCTTGGTCCTATTCTTGTTTGGGCTCTGAGTTTTCTGTATGCGTGGATTGCTGGGTTCCTAAACATGTGGAAGTTTCTAGGAGAAGTCTGAGAAAAATAAAGAATGGTCTGATTTTGAAAAAGGGTAGGGTTGACTCAGAGAAAGAGAGTTCTAGAGATTTTAAGGGTGGAAAGTTGATCAGATCTATTGAGGATGTGGTTAAAGATGGTAACCGTAAGGCGAAGAGGAAGATTGAAGCGGCCACTAGGACTAGAGATGTGGCAGGGAAGGGAGCTGTGGTGGCTAAAAGGGCTGTTGAGCTGGCAAATAGGGAAGAGAGTACTCTGAATCTGCCTCTCAAAATGGATTCTTTTAAGTTTGTTGGCGGTTCATATTTGAATTTTGACTTGCATTTGAATAGCTCGCCGAGGGTTTCAAAGAGTCGTTGCTTGTTGAATACAAGTTACTTGGATGCTCCAAAGAAGTGGATTTCTAATGTCGATTTATCGCGCAAGACAGCAAACTCAAGGAATGCCAGTGGTTCTGATAATATCTTGGATAGTGATTCTTCAACTGATCTGAGTTGTCCCTGCATGGGAGGGAATGACATGATAGCTAGCGCTAAAGGCGGTGACTGCCCTGCTGAATTTGGTGTTGAAGAGATTGGGGAAGAGCTGTTGAAGGAAGGGGAGGGAAGTTGTTCTGATCGGCTAATAAACTTAAGCCGAGAAGATTGTGGATTGGAACTTGATCGCAAGCAAGCTGGATCTGCATCTCATGGGGAAGAGCAGAAAGATCGTTATCTCTTGAAGTATTTTAGGAGGGGGCCAGATCGTTATCAATTGAAGTACAGTAGGAGGTCAAATCGTTATTTCTTGAAGTATTCTAGGAGGAAACCAGATCGTTATATCTTGAAGTATAGTAGGAGAAATTGTTTAAAACCAACTCTTAATAGCCTTGAGAGTCAAGATTTGACTGTGTAGATTCCATTCAATTGTTCTGCACAATTGAGAACACATATCCAATGCTTCATGTCATTCATGTAATGCTCCTTTACAATAATTAGCTTTTGAAAGCTGATATTTCAGAGATCTGTTGTCAAATGGAATTGGTACATAATTGTTCTCTTGTTATTGTTCTTAGTAAAAATTTGAAGCTGTTGTTAATCACATTGTCTGATTTTATTTGTATCTTATTTTCTCTTCTGCTCTTACTTTGACTTTTAAACCTGTTGGAAAAATGAACAAAGGCTTAATAAAGAATATAAGTTATGCAGACTGGAAAAGAAATAATGATTAGAAAATGTATCAGTAATTTCATCAATGAAATGACAGTAGGCAATATGGTGGCTTCTATAATACTGGAAGTAGAATTTCATATACTTGTTCACAGTTTGACAGTATTTCATTTCATGGTACCAATTTTGTAACAGATTTTTCTCTTGATTCTATATGTTCCTTTGAAGCTTAGTAGTATAATCTATTAAATCTTTTGTATCCTTCTTTTTGCTTGTTGTATGTTTCATTAAATATGGCTGATTTTATCCTGAAATCAATTTTGGCCTACCTTATAAAATGTTCAGAGTCATACTACCTAAGACCGTTTGGATAGGACCATAGATTGACAAGACTTCAGATGATTGTAGTATTATCAAATTATCATTCTGATTGAGTAGCTTTATGATGGCCGGAACCCGAAGTGTTTCAGTAGTTTTTCATAGGGTTGACTGCTATTTTAATTTAAAGTTGTTTACAACTTTATATGTTTTCATTTTAATAGTGATGGAATGCTTCACTTTTCCTGTCTTGATGAATGGTTGCATATGATGGTTTTTATTACATTTACTTTAATAAAGCCAGGTTTTTGGCTGACCAAAAATTGTGAAATGAATACAGATAAGATAACACGATGAATGAAGAAGCTAAAGCTATTTTTGAATTTTAGGAGGGAAGGCTGTGTATCTAGCCCATATAATTCTTGTCAGGTGTTGTATTTTGAACAAATTTTATCATAATTTGGCTATTATATTATTGACATTATTTTTTACTGTTTATCACCATTACTCGGGTATTTGTAGTCTAAATGAACCAAATTGTTGCTGGGTTTGCTTAACCTCTGAAAACTTGGGCTAAAATGTGAAGCTACTGATGTTAGAGACTTGTGTATCATAAAGTATCTTGCTGTAAGAGTTGAGACCATATATATTTTGCCATTCATTGGATGCACGCACCTTAGGTAGTGACAGACGTGGAGAAAAGGAAATGGTGAGGCATACAGATTTTCTTTTTGCACGCGGAAGAGTGTGTAAATTACTCTACATTTTAAATATGGTTTGATAATGCATGGTTACCTCCTTTTAACCATTCTGTTTAGTCTATAAGTTATTTTTGGCTTACCTCTCTGTTTTTTGTTTTTCTGTCTAAAAAATAATGAGATCTCTTATTGATGGTTGTTAACTAAATTTTTCTCTTTTATATGTTAACCTAATTTTCTAAGTAGCTGGCCATAAAGTTTCTCACTATATCAACCTCAAAACGGTCACAAGTTTCCTGGAGCAGCTGTTTACTGCTGGAATATCAGTGAACTTTCTCTGATTATCTGCAGCTATGGACTGCGGGGTTTAACTTTTCATGTTAGCCACGTTTGTCTTTAGATTTATAGTTCTCTTTGCCAAGAATTTTCATGTGAGTTATATCTATTAAGTTGAGAATCTAGAAGAATGATTACCCCAACCTCAATCACGTTTGTATCAAATGGCTGCAAGTACCTATAAATGAATCTATGAAAATGACACTATATTATAAATTTTTTATGAGGATTTAGTAGACTTTTACTTAATAATTAAGTATAGTTAAGTTGGAATTTAAAACATAGATTCATTTATAGTATTATATTCCACCCAATTTTTATTATTATAATTAAAAAAAAATTATTTTTAGATTCATTAAAAAAATGAATATATTTAATTTATATATATATATAGATTAGATGCATCAATTAATTAATAAATTTAAAAAATAAAATTTGCTTATAATAAAAAATTAAAGGAGTACAAGTTATGTAAATAAATATTTAATATTTTAAAATGAGGTAAGCTCATACCACATGAGTTTGATAACTTTCATACTGTCTCCAGTGATCTTTTTTTAAAAAAGACAGTTCAACTTTTAGATTTAATAGTTAATATATTTGATCAATATAGTTCAGGTGATTTTTTTTTTTAAAAAGACAGTTTAATTTTTAGATTCATTAAATACTTAAAGGATTTGATCTAAATAGTTCAAATACACTAATAAATCTATGAGATGTCTCTTATAAATAAAAGACGGGAGGAAGTACCATATTTCCCCTCCTTATAAATTAGTTAATGACAGACCAAAACTTACATGGACTTACTAACCGAAGATTTTATAAAAAAAGTATAATCAATCAATATAGTTTTTATAAGCTTATCACATACCTAGCAATAGTAATAGATGACCGTATAAAATGACTCATATAAGTTAAACAGTTTGAAAAAAGTTTTTGGTTTAAAGTAGAATTAAATGATTTCATGATATCTTCATCTTAAAATATGATCATGTATTCTCAAATAACAGGATAAGCAAAAGAAAATAATTATAGCATAGAGCACAAGATATTTAACAGTAAATCAAACAAGCACAAGATTTTAATGGAGCTAACGATTAACAGTTATGAACATAAAGAGTTTTGCGCGTCAAAATATAGGTGTATCATACATCCATATAAAAATCCAAAACATTGTCATCAAAAGAAAAAAGTTGAGGCAGTAACAGCAACCCTTCGATTCGAAAACTGCAAAATCACAGCAAAATTAACATCAGAACCATGAAAATCATGTACACATAGTAAAATTCAATGCATGTTGGGTACCTCAATAAAGCTAAATGTATCAACGGCGCTCGTATGATCCACGACGCTCATATGGTCCAGCACGATCCCTGTCACGACCGCCACCATCCCTGTCACGACCGCCACCATCCCTATCACGACCTCCACCATCCCTATCACGACCGCCACCATCTCTGTCACGACCACCACCGTCCCTGTCACGGCCGCCACCGTCCCTATCACGACCACCACCATTCCTCTCAGGACCATAGCCACCGCTATACCTACTTTCTCTACCACCATATCTTCCCCCTCTTTCTCCTCCTTCACTAGGGCATTCTCTTGCAAAATGACCAGGTTTACCACACTTGAAGCATTCACCACCATTAGACCCTCGACCACCTCCATAATCTCGGCCACGATTGCGATCACGTGAGTCACGGCCACCCCGACGATCATCATCGTCTCTATTTCCTTGAGGTTGGGCTTTATCTACAGTAATAGTTCGACCATCCAAGTCAATTCCATTCATGGCCTCAATAGCCTCATTCATTGCTTCCTTGTCATCAAACGTCACAAACCCAAAACCACGAGAACGCCCAGAGAACTTGTCAACCACAACCTAAATCAATTTTCATCCAATGTTAACAAAGACTAAAGTAAAAAACAGCATAACTTTAAAAAGTACACTAGCATAAGTACATATAATGCAAAACAACAAACAAGCATGAAAGTGTAGCATGATCATAAATCTTAATAACAAGAAACAAAAATAAAATATGAAATTAATCACCTTAGCCTCAAGAAGCTTGCCATACTTTTCAAATGCTTCCTTTAACTTTCTATCCGAGGTTGACCACGCAAGGCCACCAATGAAGCAACGAAACTCATCCGAATCAGACATTCAAAACTGCATATTTGCAGAAAAACTAGCATTAGCACCTAATATTTAAATCAGCTCCCACAATTCTAGAGATACATACAGACTCATCTCAAATAGAGATCCTATTTAACTATTATTTATTATTTAACCGTGATGAATATTTTGAGACCCTATTTAGCCAAAGTTTAGCCGTGATCAATTTAAGGCTCTGTGCGGTAACCTGTCTTGCATACCCTCCAAAACGGTTCTGGATCCAAATCTCACCCCACACATATAAACAAGGAAAAATAAAAAAAAAACGAATCATCCACATTCACCATGAATAAACCCAATCAAATTCACCTCAAATTCACAAGTAAGCTTCTGTGAATCATAAAATTAATCTGTTATCTAGAAGCACAATTATAAAAATATTTTTGCAAAACCCTAAACCCTTAATCCCTAAAATGAAAAGAAAAAAAACACAATCCCTAAGATGACAAAAGAAGCTAAAGGTAGTAACTTTATCCAAATTCTCAACTTTAGGGCTAAAATCAAAGCAAACCCAGCAACCCCATGATTTTGATACACGAATCAAAACACAAATTGGCAATGGTTGCTAATAACAAAACAACCTCAATGAGAAACAAACATGCGAATAGTAAAGAGAACGAGAATGAATATTCATGTTGGAAGAATACCTGACAGTGGACGATGATGTATCGCTGCAGTTAGGTCGGCGTGGGTTGAGAGTAACAAAACACAGAAACGGCTGTGTCGATTCAGATTCCGCCTCTCTCGTCTCTTTAGGTTTGCTATCGCACGTGCCAATGCTGATATTGCAATTTTGCTACACTTATTCTAAACTTTAAATTATTAATTCATTTAAATAATTCATCTCTTTATATCTATTTATTCTTAATACTATTAGTTAACATATATTTTTAATAACTTTCACAAGTTAATATTTTATTTTAATACACACATATGTTTATTTATTATTTTATAAAACTCATGTTTTAAAATACTATTGTTGATATATCAGGTTATTTTAGATTTTGTTAAACTAAATCAAGTTGTGGGAGTTTTTTATAACAATATTTATTTTTTATTTTTTTTGTAAAACTAAATTAAAATATATGAATATTTCTTGCACATATACCGTCTAATTTTATTCATGTCAAATTTTGAAGAATATTTGTGATAAAAGGTTTCATGTCAAATTTTGAAGAATATTTGTGATAAAAGGTTTATACCCTAGTTCTTGTTATAAGAAACTTTAGTTATTTAAATATATTGGGTAGATAATGTATCGAGCTTATATTTAGTTTAGATTTATCAATTTTTTAGGGGATTTAAAAAATAAATTTTCTGTTATAATAATAAGAACTAAAGGAAGTTTTTTTTTTAAAATTAAAATTAAAGAGTATTTTATAATAAAGTAAAAAAGGATAAAAGTTAATATCCTTATTAATATTAACAATAAATTTAAAAGTAGAGAAAGTTCTTAGATTTTAAAAGTATATTTCCTTTGGGAGGGTTGTGTATTAGGGGTGACTTTAATTTAATTAAGAAGGAAGCATAAAGCAATCAGGGTATACAGTTATGCGAATAGAAGAAAATGTTGGAGTTCAATCAATTTATTGACTAACGTGAGTTGATTGATGTCCTAGTTATGTGCAGTAAATTTATGTGAATCAATTGGGTGGTTCTGGAATGAGTGGGACAAATATATTTTTGTTACTTGAATGCTTAATTATGAAGTGGAAAATGGTTGGTAAAATGGTGAGGGGAGGGACTTTTTGGACCATATACCCATTTGGATTCATGCTAATGATGTCAATTGGGATCCGAAACCGTTCAAGTTTTTCAGGGTTTGGATTAAGCATCCATAGTTTCTCTTTTTCATTGAATGTGTTTGGAAATCTAGTAATGTTTGGTGTAAGAGTGTGTTTGCTATGAAGAAAAAACTTAAGCTTTTTAAGCTTAATCTTAAGAGATAGAATGTGAAAGTCTTTGGTAAAGTTGATTTGTATGTTAAAGAAGCAATTAAAGTTCTAAATGTCTTGGATTTGGAAAAAACAAAATTACTTAATCAAGAAAGTGGGGTTATATTAACAAGTAAAGATTAGAGGCATCAAAGAAGGTTTGGATGAATTTGCAATGTAGAGAAAGTATGTTAAGGCAAAAAGCTAGATTTAGATGGATTAGAGAAGAAGATGCAAATTCTTGGTTCTTTCATTCCTGTGAGAGGAAGAGGTGCATGAAAAATGGCATTGTTTTTTTGAAATCTCCAAGAGGGAGGCTCACTCAAGTAGAAGTTGTCAAGGAGAAAATCAAAGATTATTTTGTGAGTAGGTTCAAAGAACCATTGGGGAAAATACTTGAGGTAATGAGAGTGAATTTCAAAGGTTTAAGTAGAGTTGATTATGGTATTTTGGAAGAACCTATTTGCGTGAAAGATGTTAAAAAGACAGTTTGCTCGAGTGAGGGTGATAAAAGTTTGGGCCCAAATGGTTTTAACATGGTTTTTTTTTAAACATGTTGAAAAATTATTAAAGATGAATTTGTTGCATTCGTTAATGAATTTTATTCTAATGCCAACTTCCCAATGTTATAACGACGAGTTTCCTTACTTTGATATCTAAGGTAGATGGCCCTAAAAATGTGAGTAATTTTATAATGATTTGTTTGGTTTCTAGTTTATATATGATTGTGGCCAAAATCCAAGCTACTAGATTGAGAAAAGTTATTCTATCTTTGATTTCTAGGAATCAATATGCTTTTGTTCAAAAAAGACAAATATTAGATGATGTTCTAGTAATTAATGAGATTGTGGAATATGTTATGAAGTTTAAGAAGGAACATTTGCTTTTAAAAATTGATTTTGAAAAGGCTTGTGACATTGTTTCTTGGAGTTATCTTAGTAGTGTCATGGTGTTGGTGGGATTTGGAGAAAGGTGGATGATGTGGATGGAGAGGTGTGTTTTCTAGTAGCTTATCTTTTTTGGTTAATGGGAATCCAACCAAAGAATTTGAGGTTATTAGGGGTCTAAGACAAAAAGACCCCTTATCTTTTATTAATATTATTGGTGGAAGGAGGGCTAATGAGTTTGATGAAAAATCCCATTTCAATAAGGGAGTTTCATTCTTTTAGATTGAATAAGGATATTCATTTCAAATTATCACAGTTTTCCGACAATACAATGGTTATTAGAGAAGGTTTGTGGGATAATTTATGGAGTATTAAAGCAATCATGAGGAGGTTTGAATTAGTTTCAGGGTTATGTGTGAATTTTTCTAAAATTAAACTTTTTGGAATTAACTTGTCGGTTGATTTTCTAGAGGCAACTTATTGTTTCTTGTCTTATGGTATATGTGAAATTATGTTCCTTAAGGGACATATGTCGAACTCAATGCTTCAACAACAGGTTTGCCATGTTACACAAGAACCACTACAATATAAAGTACCAGATGATGAAGTAGAAAAGCAATAAAGAACACAATTTATTGTTTGCCTAGTTTGTTGAAACTACACTTATGTCTGGGGGACTGAATCCACAGCCCAAGCAAGGAAAATCACTTATTAGTAGTTTGGTACAATTAGTCTTACAAGCAAATATAAATATGTTGTCAAATTCCTTTTACTAACACTACCAGATGTCAAATCCCTCTAAACATGAGAACCTAATCACTTTCTTCTCTGCCACAAAATCAGTGACAAGGGAAAACAACCACTAAACCCTAGTGATCAACTTCAATCTCAACAAGATGACAAAATGTTGAATATTACAACTCAATTAGACAAATCTTCTATGACAAGTTACTGAAACATATATGTGTACATAAATTTTTTGAATTTACAACTCAACTAGACAAACCTTCTATGTCAAGTTACTGAAACATAGAGGTATATATAAAAGATTCCACAATAATCCTATTAGGGCATTAGCACGGAATACATGGCACAAAAACTAACACTTTAGGATCTTCAATGTGAGTGATTGATTTCCAATGCAGGTTTGAGATTCTATATAGAAAAATAACTTTGGTTTTTTTTTCTTCATGGATTTGATATTGATTTTTGTCCATAATTAATGAATTTATTGGATATTTGATTTGTTCCTTGAATATCTCTAACAAGATATAATTTGTTTTAATTTAAATCTTTATTTAAATGCAAATTAATCTTCACCAAGATGTCAAAAAAATCACCTAATCATATTGTTAAATTAATAACAATAAAATCTTTAACAAATCGTATACATAACATACCCAAAACGCTACAGTTTGGTGCTTGTTGCACAATGCACAAATGTCGTACCAACATGCTAAAGCATTACACCCATCACATGTCTCTTTTGCAGTTCCATACAACTTTAGCAAGCTAGACCAATCTTGAACACCTGGACACTTCTCAAAGTTGTTGTTTTTCTAAAATGCAGACAATCCAAAGTATCCATCCACTAGGAAAAACAATCCCCCCTTTGGAAAATTGTGGCAAAACAATGATTCAAGATAGATAGCTCTTCTTCCATGAGAAAAAGGGGCAGCTAGAAGATGCATTGAATCTTCAGAGCATTTCAGCAAAAAAAACTTTCATGTATCAGAGTTAAGCACCACCAACATTAGAATTCAGAAACATCAACATTCACATGCTTACATATAATTCAGTTGCTCCAAACCAAACAAACAATCATGCAATCATTAACAGAATTAGTCATGCATGAATCTAGTATCACATAGGTAGTAACATGTAATCATAATAACATATATTAGTATGCAATCATTCACTTACTTAGTCATGCACATAAAACTAGTTAGTAATTGATATCAAAATATCAATAAATACTACTAACATAGATAGCTCTGTTTTCACAAATACACGGACCAGGACCAGGTGTTCTACCTGATGCTCCAACATGGAGCACAACATTAGTACTTCTTGAGTAGTCACTACTAAACACTCACCAGGTTTATCTGCCACCACAGATACACCACTTCATCTTATTACTCCCCTATTTTACCATAAGTTGGTTAAGGTCTAGTCCTTCAACGAAGTTAGTATGCATAGAGAATAACATACGCAATGACAATCATTCAAGGGTTATGTTAGCACAAACATACAACCAAACCATGAGAGAAAATTACTAGAATCATCCTCAACAAATTCATAATGATTTTTACACAACCCAGACTCAAAATATTATAAAGCCATTACAAAAAAAAGTCCAACGAACAAGGACCACCAATCTAACTCAACATGATTAGAAGTTCCCTGAAGAGCGGTCTTCAATCTTTTAATCCATTTAGTTCTCAAGGTATTGATCTTAATGAGAATCACTTGCATTCGTATTCATCGGGTACTTTACAATAGACTATACCTTATTTTTCTGTTTATCATTAAGATTATTGACCAAAATCTTATTGGTGCCAGTTCCAACAGACGTTTCAACAATTGTAATGTACTTCTTAACCTATCTAGCCTCCTAAGCATTTTTCAACCATGACTCCATCATATCAATAACCTCTTATGAATCCTTAATACATTTCACAAGCTTGCTCCCACTAGCATAATCTAGATTCATGTTGGGAGAAGGACATGTGATCTGAAAGTAGGATAAGGCAAGATATAAAATTCTCTTTATTGCAATGCCAAACCAGTTAATCTGTAAACAAATCCACCTACTTTTATGTGAAAAAATGCTCTTAGTAGAGAGATAACCTTTTCTCTCTTTTGGCACAACTCCTCAACATTGATTGTTATGGTCTCTGATAGAGGCAAATACCAAGGATACACCTTAGTACTTTAAGATTATTTGAACCAACACTTTTGGAATGATGTCCCAAATTAAAGTCAATAAATCATGTCTAACATATACTTCTTTTCTATTTATTCACCCAGAGTAGTTGCTTGTCATTGCTCCCAATATAGCTTAGCATTAGATTTTCCTTGTTTGTCACACAAACTTCCATCGACAAATGTACCATTTCTTCACATGTCAACACTTCCATTACCAACTTCCTTTCAAGGCATATCCTTCTATGATACAACCACATCCTCTTTAGCATACTTTATTCAACCAAGTTAGACACTGTGAAAGTGAAAATTCCTTTGTCATTCAGCCTTTTCACAATGGACAAGGCATTTGCTTCACCATCTGTCTCTAATTTTGACCTTCTTTTTTACTTCATAGACAACAAGACTAACTTGCTCGTTCTTCATCATATTTGGGAACTCAGTTACCATTATTTAACTCACGATGTCTGTCACAATTTGTACAACAATTTCCTTATCAATTTTGATGACATCTTTTATCATAGGATTACTCCATCCAAGTTGAGTGGATGCACTACTTCCTAGGGAATCACATGAGGAATTCTTCATTTTCTCTTCTCGAAAATCAAAAAGGTAGCTCACAACTTCAGTCATGTTGAGTTCATACTCAATAACCTTTTGTTGAACATCTGACAAATCCTTATTATTTTTTAAAATGACATTGTCAAAGGTAGTATTCAAGAACCAGTTCACATATATTCCAACAAATATCAAGAAAATAACATGTTTCTCACAATCTCCTCTTGTGGGTCGATCATCGGCATTTTGAGGGGATATACCATTCTTTGAAGCACACACTAGAAGAATGTTTTCATTATTACATATTACACTTTGACCATGTGTCTTCATATCTTTGAATGCATGATCATGACTATCAACAACAACAATAATATTGTCACCCTAAATATCTTCATGACTAAGATCATTAACTTCCTTTGCATTTGATACTCATCCAAAATGCTGGACATGATGACTCATACATTGTTATCACCATTAGTATTTGTCAACCTAGATTCCTGTGGATCTTCACCAGAGGACATTTGAATTTCATGAAGATTTCTCATTAGCCCAGACCTAAGTGGAAGAATATTCAAGTCTCCATTTACAGTTATATCATCCTCAAAATCAGGAGGTTTATTGTATAGTGAATTATCAAAATCATTCTTCAAGTAGCTTGATTTCATCCACTACTTCCAGCTTTACTAACCAGAATTAAGTTATAACAATTCTTCCTCTTAGGCTTTTTCTTCTGAACCAATGTAAGTTTTTCAAATTTGGGAGGATATCTAGCCTGACCACCAACCTTCCCTTCAATGAAAACTTCTTACATAAGTCTAGAAACATTTTCAAGACATGAATCAGACCCCTGAGATAGATGTTGGAACATTTGTTCTGACATCTTGGTGGACCTTTCTTCTTCATACTAATTAGATATATCAATCCTGAGGTCTTTCAAACCCATGACGTCTTTTGCAGATATGATTTTATTCAAAATAACTTCTTAACCATTATTAATTATGTCACTTTTGAAGTTTATATTCTTCCTTTGAATACACATATGGTTCATATTGGCAAACAAGTTTTTCCTTAGTGGAACCTCTTTCTGACTTGGACTAACTTATATCCCTGAACCCTTGATTCTTCCTTTTGCTCGATTGCCATAATAAGTATTATATTTAGCCATGTGCATGGTACTATACCATTCTTTCCTTGAGTAACCTCTGTGTCCTGCATGAATTTTGGATCTGGTTAATGCAACATCAAATTTCCCTTTTTCTTGGCAAGGTCTTCCTTTCGTCCTCCTACGTTCAACTTAAGCCATTCGAACCAATAGGGTTTTGTATGCCCATATTTTCCACAATGGTGACATACCAAAGGATGCTTCTTGTTCTTCCGATGATGGGGTGCCACATGTTGTCCATGATGTTGTGGCAAGTGGTTCTGCATCATTTTTTTTGCAGATGATCTTAATTGGGTTCATAGTAATATGCACATGAACATGGGGTGGTGTGAGAAATAGGACTGGAATGTGTTAATGGGAGAATGCATGCCATGATCTTTGAAATTGGCACAACAAAGATATGCATGATGATAGTTACACTCGACCTATGAGTATGATGACACATAAAAGCAAGTTGGTACAAGAGTATAAACAAGTGGAAGCTGCAACAAACACAAATAGTGAGCAATCTATGAAAGTCTAAGTTGCACCTAAGAGGGGGTGAATTAGGTTCTTTAAAAAATTTCTGGTTTTTATCAATTAAGATTATTACTTTTATGAATTTTGGTAAGGTTATGAAAGCAGTAAAATGCATAAAGTAAATGACACAATGGTTTATCTTGGTTTCCTCCACAAACTGAAGGTACATCCAGTCCCTTTTCCAACTGAAAGAGATTTCAATATAGTTAGAATTATTGTACTTCCTATTCACACCAATGGTGATACTTACTATATAACCTATAGGGAGATTAAAGACTCTTAACACCTTTAAAATCTGAACACTAAGTGCAAGAAAAACAATCCTCTTCAATGCACACACTTGCTTTCAACAATTATGAATAGCAAGGGAAGTAATTAAAATGGTTGATTTACAATGAGTATGAAAGTTATATATACAATGTTTATCAATACTATGATTGAATCTTCACTTTCAATGATAATTCCCATAACTATTTAAGACTTTGTTGCTCAAGAATTTTTGTTCAAATAATATGAAAATATGCAGAAAATTCTTATGAAAATAACTTGTTCAAGATATGGAAAGTAAAAGTTTTTGCAAAGTTTTTAAGAAAGAGATTTTGAAAGAGGTGATTTTGAAAATTGAAAGATAAGGTATTTATAAGATCATAAGCACCCCTTGAAACATCATGCAATTCTTCAAAAAATATCATGAACAATTGTCATGATTCATTAGAAACCAATTTATGAAAGAATGGATGATGAGGTGCAATTTTTCAAAGCAATTTTTCAAAAACACACAGTGAGCAATCGATTGCACCTAAGCAGCAATCAATTGCACCACAAACAGAAACACAAATAAACTGAATTTTCAAGCATGCAATCGATTGCACCAAAAATAGAGGCAAAAAATGTGTAAAAAATTTTAGCAAGCAATAGATTGTTGCAAAGGTACAATCGATTGTTTTGGCCACAACTTAGAAAAATTTTGAAAATAAATTTGTGAAAGTGTGATCATGTAATGCAAATGATTTTTGATTAAATTGAGCAACTTGGACTTAAATGTTTGATGAAGATTTGCATTATACCTTCCAAGGAGATTATTCTTCATATCAAGTCTTTGTCCCGATTCTTCGCTTTAACATGATGCTTTGAAAAAGAATGAACATCTTTGCCTTCTTGTCAAGTGGTTTGTCTTCATCAAAACAAAAGTTGATCTTGAGAATTTTGATTCCACATTCTCCCCCTTTTTGATGATGACAAATCATTCTCTTTTGTTGCGATGTTCTTTCCAACAAGTTTATCCCCCTAAGATGTAGATCTCCCCCTCAATATGTGAAGTCTTAAAAAAATTGATTTTGTATTGAGGTTTGGAGTAGTCTTGCATTTGCACCTTAAAGATCAAGGAAGAACAAGCAAAGAAAGAGTAACATCTTTCTCCCCCTTTTGACATTATCAAAAAGAAAGTAAAGATGGATAAAACAATAATATATAGAAAATAGACAATAATTTAAGTAACATAACAACTTAGCATATATAAATTTTCAAAGTACAATACTTAAGAAACATAACAAATGCAGAATTTTAAAGAGGACAATAATTGAAAATCATAAGTAAATGCAGAATTTTTTAAAAGTACATAGATATAAAGATAAACAAAGAAACATGTAAACAACTTAAGATAGGTCCATGTTGGGGTCAAAATCTGAGTTAAGGAAATGTTGTCGGAGGGGTGGTTGACGTGGTAGTGGAACAACCGGGTTGGACGAATTAAAAGGTGGAATGTAAAGATGAGAGTAGATATATGAGAAATGTTGATTAACTCCATCTTGGAAATTGGTGGTCCTAGTGTTGGTCGACTCATCAATTGTATTATATCGGTCATTGATGGTAGTGTTGAAATTTGCAAATTATTTAGCCATGAAATCCATAAGATCTTGGTTGCTAGGGCCACTTGGAGTAGGTTAAGGAGGAACATCATCATTTTCTTCATTCTATTGCTCGTTTCCGTCATTTCCAGCCGCATCCTCACCAATGTAGATAATAGTCTTTCTTTTCGGGTCGTATTTCACACCCATCCTTGAACCCGCATTCTTGACGGGGATTTTGTTGGAGTTTGAGTTCATGTGACACGTCTCAAAGCCTTCAAAATCCACTTGAAAATCTTCCAAAATTCGAGTAATGAACCATGCATACGGAAAATTTTAATTTTGCATTGAATGTTATCATGTGAACCATGATTAGCCAAGCCTAGTTCACCTTGATCCCAGTCTTTAGAGCATATAAAATCTGCATTTCTAGGTCAGTCATCATGCAATAGTTTCCAGCCCTTGGAAACATAATGTACACCATAAAATAATGAAATAACCTATCATTAATATTGAAAATATCGGAAGATCAGGTAGGTCGAGAAGGTTCCATGCCGCCCAAAGATCTTACACGCTTATCATGAAATTCTGCTGGCGTCATTCTCCCGATGCTATAATAGAAGTTTCTTTTGCTATAATAATTCCATAATTCCTCTTCTTCATCATAAAGAGTGCCTCCGAAACCTGGAATTTTCAGAATTTTTCCAAGAATTCTTGAGTTGAGATAAATTCTTTTGCATCTAACAGATGTGACAAATTCTCCTTCTTCCATGTGTAAGTTGCTAAAAAATAGTCTTACTAAATCCAGATAATATGGTCCAGATGAAGATATCAATGATTCGAAGCCACAATCAATTAAATATTTTTGGGAACTGAAGCATTCTTCAGGAAAGGAGGAGAGAATATCATATTTGGGGAGTTTGGACAATCTTTTTCTGAAAGTACGTTGTAAATCTCTCTTGTTTGTCTTCGGAAAGGTGTTGAAGCTTTACCTTTGTCTTGAGTAGAGGCTTTTCTTTTTGGACGACAAGCCATGGAGAAATGATGTTAGTTCTTTGGTTTAAGGTTTTTGAGGGATAAGAGAGTTGTAGAATTAGGGTTTTTGAAGAGATGATGAGAGTTGTGTGAGTTGTAGTGTGGTTTTATAGTGATTTTGTGAGAAGATAATTTTGTGGGGATAAATGTGGTCAAGATTTGAATTAATGTATTCAAAGTTGAAAGTTGTGTGGTCAAGATTTGAATTAATGTATTCAAAGTTGAAAGTTGTGTGGTCAATGTTGGAATAAGTGAAATCAATGTTGGAAGATTAATCTTTGTTAGGGAAGGTAAATAAAGTTAGTAAAAGATGTAAGATATGAGTAATTGATGGTCAAAGACATTGATTGATTAAGGGAATAGTTGGTAGGGTAATTGGAAGGATAAAACCACCATGGACCATCTTTAAAACAAAGAAAAAACAATTTCGCAATTGGTGCAATCAATTTGCATTGTGGTGCAGTTGATTTCACTATAAGTCAGAAGCGAAAAATACCAAAAATTGACAGGGTGCAATCGATTGCTGCAAGGGTGCAATAGATCGCAGGCACTGAAAAAAGCCGAAATTCAAAAATACAATTATACAAACATTGATATAACCATATAACATTTTTCATACATATATGTAACATTTGAAATATCAAAAACATGTTATATTAGAATATTTTTTAAGTCGAGAAAAGATAGCATGTACCATGGTTGTTAATCTCTCATAATTTAACATCGTTTTCATCCAAAATTCCGAGTTCTCTCCGAATTATCAAGAAAGGTTCCTTTGCTAAAGACTTTGTGAAAATATTTGCAAGCTGATTGTGAGTATCCACAAAGGTTACTTCGACATCTCCTTGAAGTACATGATCTTGTAGAAAATGATGTCGTATGTCGATATGCTTGGTCCTTGAATGCATGGCCAAATTCTTTATAATGTTGATCGCACTGGTATTGTCACAATGTAGAGGAATGCATCCTAGATCGAGTCTATAGTCACGAAGTTGTTGTTTGAGCCAAAGTATATGTGAACAACAACTAGCCACTGCTATGTATTCTGCTTCGGTCGTACTGAGTGATACACATGCTTGCTTCTTGCATGGCCACGAGACTAACGCATTTCCCAAGATGTGACACGTTCCACTTGTGCTTTTCCTATATGTTTTACATCTTGCAATCCACGTCAGAGTATACAATTAAATTGCAAATACCATAAGTCGACATTTGTTGTTCCTTTGAGATACTTCATGATCCATTTGACTGCCATGAGTTGAGATTCCTTTTTGTTTGCTAGAAAGCGAGCACATAGACAAACATTGAACATTATATCCGGACGACTTGCCGTCAAATATAGTAATGAGCCAATCATACCTCTGTATTTTGTGATATCAACCGAGACACCGAATTCATCTTGATCTACATATGTACCAGATCCCATAGGTGTTGACAATGTCTTGCAATTGTCCATATCAAATCTTTTCAATAGTTGTTTACAATATTTGGATTGATTGATAAAGATGCCATCTTTGAGTTGCTTGATTTGCAGTCCTAGAAAATAAATCATTTTCTCCATCATAGACATTTTAAATTCTCCTTGCATCATGGATGAGAATTCTTCACATAACTCTGTGTTGGTTGATTCGAAGATTATGTCATCAACATATACTTGCACCAAAAGAGTATCTTCTTTGATTTTCTTGATGAACAAAGTTTTATCAACTTTTCCTTTTTCAAAGCCTTTGTCACATAAGAAATTGTTGAGGCGATCATACCATGCACTTGGTGCTTGCTTTAATCCATATAGAGCTTTCTTTAGTTTGAAGACATGAGAGGGATTCTTGTAATCTTCAAATCCAGGGGGTTGCTTGACATAAACATATTCATTTATGAATCCATTCAAGAATGTACTCTTGATGTCCATTTGGAAAAGCTGAAAATTCATAGGATAAGCATAAGCTAATAAAAGTCTAATTCCTTATAACCTTGCAATTGGAGCGAATTTTTCTTCAAAATCGGTTCATTTTTCTTGGTTGTATCCTTGTGCGACTAATCTTGCTTTATTTTGAACTATTATTCCATTTTCATCAAGTTTGTCTTTGATGACCATCTTGTTCCTATGATGTGCTTATTGATTGGCCTAAGGACAAGACTCCAAACTTGATTTCTTTCAAATTTATTTAGTTCCTCTTGCATAGCTATTATCCATTGATCATCGCCTAAGGCTTCATCGATTTTAGCTGGTTCAATTTGAGACACAAACACTATGTTTAGACGAGCATCCTTGAGATTTAACCTTGTTACTACACCTTGACTAATGTCACCAATAACTTTATCGATCGTGTGATCTCTATGAGTTCTCTATTCTCTAGGTAGATCATTTTGTTCTTCAACTGGTTGTGAATCATCTTGTTGTTGTTTTGGTTGATCACTTGCAACAACATTGAGAGTATTCTCTTGAGAGGTTTCTACTTCATCATCATCATTATCGACAATAACATTATCCTCCTTGGATGGTTAGATTCATCAAAAGATACATGCATAGATTCTTCAATAGTTAAAGTTCTTTTATTATAGATTCTAAAAGCCTTACTTAAAAGATAATATCCAAGAAATATACCTTCATCTGACTTTTCTTCGAACTTACTAAGATTATCTTTATCGTTGTTCAAGACAAAGCATTTGCATCCAAAAATGTGAAAGAATGATATGTTTGGTTTTCTCCCTTTGAAAAGTTCATAGGGAGTCTTCTTGAGAATAAGTATAATATCAGCACAATTACTTACAAAACAAGCCGTGCTTACCACATCCGCCCAAAAATATTTAGGAAGGTTTGAATCGCTAAGCATTGTTCTTGCAAGTTCTATTAATGACCTATTATTCCTTTCTACGACACCATTTTGTTGCGGGGTTCTTGGTGCGGAGAAGTTATGTGAGATTCCATGTTCTTCACAAAATTCTTCAAATAAAGAATTTTGGAACTCTCAGCCATGGTCGCTTCTAATGGAGATAATTGAAATTGACTTCTCATTCTGAATTTGTTTTGCAAACTTCTTGAATTCCTTGAAAGCTTCACTTTTCTGCACTAAGAAGAAAGTCCATGTATATCTAGAGAAGTCATCAACAATAACTAATACATAAACATTACCTCTAAAACTCTTTGTCCTTGATGGACCAAAAAGATCCATGTGTAACAATTGTAGTGGCCTTGTTATGGACACCATATTCTTGGATTTGAAAGTTGATTTGGTTTGTTTCCCTTTTTGGAAAGCATCACATAATCTATCTTTGATAAATTTGATATTCGGAAGTCCAACAACTAAGTCTTGTTTGATCAATTTGTTCAAGTGCTCCATGTGAATGTGAGCAAACCTTTTGTATCATAACTAAGAGTCGTTGTTGTCCGCCATAAGACACTTAACCTTCAAAGACAAGTGATAAAGGGAAATCATAAAAATATTGTTAATTCTCTTATGTTTTAACATTACCTCATGAGTAACTTCGTTATCTATCAAATATTCGTCTTTGGTGAAGTTGATTTTGAATCCTCTGCCACATAATTGGCTAATGCTAAGGAGGTTATGCTTTAGACCTACTACATATAGGACATCTTCTATGATTTTTAAAGGCGGTGTACCAATTATGCCTACGCCAAGGATCTTTCCTTTGTTGTTATCATCATAGGTCACATATCCTTTGGCCTTAAGCGTTATATGTGAAAATTGTTTAGACCTCCCGTCATATGCCTTGAACATACATTATCAAGATACTATTGATTTAAAGAGGTCTTAAAAAATACCTGCAAAACAAGTTTAAGTTTCATTAGTGTAACACCCCAAATTTTCCCTCTCTTTTTCATAGCATTTAGCATATCATTCTCATATTTCGCACTGCATCATTACATAGAAAAATGAAGCATAACATCCATAACATATCATAAGATGGCAGTGATTTCACTTTAAATGTGATTGTTCAGTCATGACCCGATCCAGTGGGACGTTTGACCTATTCTTGGTCAAACTATCAGGAGATTGGTTCAACTGCAAGTTATTCGTGCCAATGGTCTATTTCTCAGGCGATGCGTATTCAGTGTTAGGCTGTGTTGTGTGTGGAGGTTCTCTTGGTTTGTAGAACAGTGGCTTGTGAGAATGTTTGGGTTAATCTCCAAGTTTACCATGATCCATTGGTTCATATTATGTTCAACTAGGGAATGTTTTTCCCAGAGATTTGTTTCAGATGAATTTGAGGCTGTTAAGGAGTGTGCTTATTCATTTCCAATTTTAATCAGGATTTATTGGAACAATTTTAAGTGTGGTTTTCGGTTTGAATTCAGTCAGATGCATTGGTTGGAAATATTAATGGAGGGTTTATTCAAGTTTCATTTCGAATTTTATTCGATTACCACTTCTCACATCCAATTTCGTTTGTAAAATCCATTTTAGACCATTGGTCGGTTTTCGAGTCATCATCCATCTTTTATCATATCCATTTCCATTTACTCATCACCATTTTTAAACCATTTTTATCCAGATAATCACATCCTTATTCATTTATTCCATATCCAATTTCCATTGTCCTTTATTTTCATATTTTACTAGCCAAATACTCTTGTCCATACTAATTCATTATTCATCTTTCAAAGCTTATTTTCAATTTTTATTTTAATGTTGTTACACCAAAAATTGCAAATAAAAAAAGGACTAAATGAGGTCTCCAACGTTTTTCTCAACAAGTGTCACAATACACACATACACACACTCCACACACATCAGTGCAAAAAGTCACGTGATGGGGCGAAGACATGATGTGTCTAGCGGTATCTGAACTGCAAGCACACAGCCTATCACAATAGTAATAAAAAGATGTCGAACCCACAGGGACTTTGTAATCACTCTAGTGCTAGAAGGTCTGTTAGTTTAGCTAAGGCGGAAATTTGTCACGATTATGGTTTTAAGGATTAAAAGCGGGAATTAAACTTAGTTAAGGAAATAATGAGAAGGCGGTCGGTATGTAATTATATTAACCTATGCGGGTCAATCTAGCCTAAGCTTATAAAGATGTTTCACTTAAATAATTCTATAGTGATTACCAGTTTAAAAACCCTCGACTCACACTCTCGTGGTCTTATCTCAGATCTTACTCCTAAAGCCCTATGCCTGCTCTCGCTAGCCCATAAGTGTTTAGAAAATAATTTTTGAAAACTTAATAAGTCTAATTCGTTTTAAAGCGCTCTCGCTGTATTTAAATCGAATGCCTAACTTTAGCTATCCGGTTAAAATCTCACACTCTCGTGGTCTCGACCTAACCTATTTCACTTTTCTTACTCTCGTAACAAAAAGCTTGATTTTAATTATAAAAAGCCACAGCCAGAATATAAGTTCTTAAGTATTTTTAGCTTAGATTCGATTTATTCGTTTTGGTTTGGTTTATTACATACCGACTCGATTAATTTAGCTACTCATATTTATTAAACCAACAGACAAATACAAAATGAAATAAATAAATATTAAAGCATGCATTATATAATAATAATAATAGAAACTTAACATAAATAAATAAATAAATTCAATATAAATTGCAAAACAAAAACCTGAACAATTTAATTCTTAGACTCCTTCTTCCACAAATCGGCAAGTTTGGAGTGTCGGAATCGAAATAAAATAAAATAACAAGTTCTGAGGCTTAAAGAAATTTAATTGAAAATCACAATTTCCTAATGTTGGAAATTGTTATTAAATGGGTTGGAAATTAAAGGAAAAACACAGCAAGAACAAAAGCTGGAAAATAAATGGGTTGAAAGAAAAAACGGCAGAGCTTCCGCATAAAAATTCAATAATAAACTCTGTACTTTTTCATTTGATCCTTGGGTATTTATAGAAGAGGGTTTTGGCAGTTGAATGAGTTGGAGCGTGGGCTTCGTTTGTTCTGTTTTGAGAGAATCCAGGAGAAGTGGTGTACTGGGTGTTGCTGCAGTTGAGGGAAAGTAGGAGTCTCTGAAGACTCGTTGCACGTTCTCAATTAAATTCAAACAAATTTAATAACTTTTTCTTGTCACGTTCGTGACATGGTGTAACGGTCAGATTTCTTCAATTAAGCGCGTCACGGTCGTGACATTTTAGTAACGGTCGTGAGACCTTTAATTAGCGTGTCACGGTCGTGAGGAAGTTGTGACGACCGTGAGAGCAACAAAAAATGCAGGCTTTAGCAGAATTGATCTCTTCCTTTTCTTTTCATGCTAGATTTGGTTCATTTGATCTTTTTCTCATAATTTGGCTCTAGACATGTTATACCTGCAATGTGACATAAAAAACTCGAACAATCGGGAGTTAAAAGGATCAATGTACGATAAAACGGACTAAAAACATAGTAATAATGTGATACGATTTCTCGTTATCAAACTCCTCCATACTTAAACCTTTGCTTGTCCTCAAGCAAATAATCAATTGAAAAAATGATCGGACAATTTTCATCAGACGCATACACATAACATACCATACGAGAAGTCATTTAGTTAGATAAACCGATACTAGAGTAGAACACTAACGATACACTAATGACACAAGCAACAAGCTAAGTCGTAGACTTCCCTTTAAACGAAACATTCAGTAATTGCATTATGATTCTACCTAGAGTCCTTCGTTCTTATTTCACCCGGTTTCGTTCTAGCGCAATCACATTAAGCCCTTTGTCTTAGCACACACGTAATGGAGTAGCCAGTTAGTGACTTTGATCCTTTATAAGCACGGGGTCTGGTACATGAATGTGGAAACCCTTTACATGTTATCCAAATTGGAGGTTGTGGGGGATCGAGCCGTAGCACGCCCTACCAAGTTCAGAACCAGGTACCTCTGAACCAACCAACAATGTAATCCTTCTTTTATTACTCATCTCTTATATGCGACCGTGTACTTTGGTGCAATTCCTTTTTTATGGCATCGAGATATGAAGGATCGTTTATAGATTAGGCATCAAACACTTATGTTCATCGGCTTCCCACGTGGTTTGTGTCCAGACGGTGCTGACTGCTAGTATAAACTACTAGGGGTTACTTTAGAACTAAGACTTAAGGTGTAGTCGTAACAATTATCGAAATGGAATGCTTAAGTAGGAAGTCTAAGGTGTCAAGACTGTATTGATCTTGTTGGATCTTTCTCAGCTTCCTAACTACGATTTCATAAGTAAGTCGAGTAATGCGAAGATAAAGTAAAAAAATTTCGGTATGGCTAAATAAAGCGGGGAAGAATTGAAACTTAAGAAATAGCATAAATATTACTTGTTCAATTGAAAATGCGGAAAGGGAAAATAAAATGAATGGAAAACGGGAAAGGTACCTCTCCCACACTATATCAGACATTGTCCTCAATGTTGTGATATAATAGCGGGGAAATACGTTACAAAAACAGAATGCAAAAACAAAAAGATAATCTAATGCTGCTGACAACCACGGCCTCGGCTTCTGGTGCGGGAGCGTCTGGTAGGAGTGGCTTCCTCATCAGAACCAGTGACGGTGAGAGCGGTGACGTCCATCCGCAAAGCTTCCAACTCGCTGAAAATCTATCCTAGCTTTTCATCTGTTGCTTTCTGGTTACTGACAACAGTTGCAAGGAGTGCATCATACTGCTCTTTCTGCCTACGCTCAAGTGCGGCATTCATCTGATTTTGCTGATGAATGGCACGGAGGATTTCTTCAAGGGTGATGTCAGCTGAAGGTGGCTGCTTGGTGGAAGACTCAGGGATGTCCTGAACTGGCTCAGCAACATCCATCGCATCCTGCATCTCATCCACAGGTGCATCAGGCTGCTTGTCAACAATCGGAACATGGCCTGTGGCAGCCGGCAAATCAAATAGCCAATTGGCTCTGTTTGATGGATCAATGTGGTTCCTTCAAGGCAAAACGATATTATGATAGATGGTGCCTTGTATCACAGGGTTGAACCTGCCATCCTCACGCTGAGAGATCATGTGAGCGGACTTGCAGTAGTTCAAGGTAAGCAGCTCCGGTGCTCTATGAGGCAAATGAGAGAGGTGGTCACCAAGAGTCAGCTGTATAGCAAGGGAAGTGACAATCCCGCCAATGTAGAAGGGAGTGGCGCCTCTTTGTGCTACAGACTGAATGTGGGCTAGAAGGAACGGAGCGACGTTGATGCGTTCTTCATTCAAGGCACAATGCAAGAATAAGAGCTCTTTGGAATTGAGCTTGTGGTTGCTCTCTCTTGCAAAGATTGTGTTGCAGATGATACGATGAAAATACCGTATTGCTGGATTATGGATATGAGTGGCGTTGAGACTTTGGTAGGCGGAAGCACGGCTGTTTGTGATGTTGTGCCACAAAGTGAAAGATGCTTCATTAAAGTTGTCGGGCACGCGAAGGTGAGCACTGTCACCGTGACTGAAGCCTAACAGTTCAGCGACTCTGGTTTGAGTCAGTTCGAACTCTCTTCCAAGCATTCGGAATTTTGCGATGCCGGTGAGTTGGTTCGTTGATCCGGATGGTGTGATGTACTGAAAAGAACTCAGGAACTCCAAAGTGAGGTTTGCAAATGTCGGTTGCGGTTGACTGCATAAGTCCCACAAGCCAACTTGTTCAAGCAGTAGCTTTACTCCGTCGAACAATCCTAACTCCCTCGGGCGGTCGAGGTCGACGTACCGAGTAGGTTGGATGCCTCGGGTTTGAAACCTTTCAAACTTCTCTCTCTGTGCTTCTCCTTGTTCTCCTTCTCTAAACTGAATGTTTTCCATTGCATGCAAATGAGGTTTATCGTGAGATAGGTGTTTGAGGTTTTGTGATGAAAATGTGAAGAAATTGATTGGTTTATAATGGAATGAAGGGAATATGTGGAGTTGGGGTTAAATGAGAAGGTGGAACGGAGTAATGGGATTGATTGGGGGTTAATGGGTGGTTACGGGAGAAGAAGAGGTAATGGGCGGTTAGAAGATTTTGTGAAAATAGTAGTGGAGTTTGCGAAGAAGAACGGCCTCTGTAACTTAGAGGTCGTGAATTAGGATTGTCACGGTCATGAGGGGGATGTTACGGTCGTGACGCGCTAAATTGCTCGTTACGATCGTGAGGGGATGGTTACAACCGTGATGTTCACAAAATATGGAATTTCACAGAATGGTTACCTCAGTTCAATCCAATTATAATTCTTATCACTTTCAATAATTAGTTCCAACATAACACATAGCAATGGATCAATATATAATAACATTGGATTTCATCACACGAAAATTCACAAAATATCCAGCAATTAAAAGTATCAGTAAATAATGAAAAACATGTAAATAGATTGAATGGAAAATTGCATAAATGGAAATACTTTGTTTTTGACATAACATAAAGAAATTACAGTCATAAAAATAAACTATGAAATGTTGCAAAATATCAAAACTAACTAGAAACAAAAAGAAAAAAGTAAGATAAATCAAATTACTACAGCATTATCAAAGTCGCTTCTTCAAGTCTTCAAGTGCGGAGTTTGTATGATAGAAATGTTCACATGTTATGTCAGTTAAGCCTATAATGTCCAATCTCATGCTTTTAACTTCATCCTTAACAACATTAATGTCAGCTTGGTATACTTCAAGAGTTGTCAAAATTTTCTTTAAGCTGTCAGCATATCCTTCTTGGTTGATTTCAGGGGTCTCAATAACTTCATCAATGTGGTCAATGTCATGGTAACCAGGAGGGGTTTCAGGGTCACTTTCTACATCAGTCATCATGTCATCCTTAATTTGGTAGGATTGTGGTGTTTCAGGTGTTGTAGGATAGTCAGGAGGGGTAAGCTCATAAAGCCAATTATCTATATTATGAACACTGACTTTAGCATGGTTCGGTAATGTGAACAGGGTTACGATTTCATTTCTAATTAGGTACTCGTATGGTGGTTGTCCTATGTTTCTTATAATTTGGCGGTTAAAGCAGAAGTTCAAATTCATAGGGCGAATGGTACCTAAACGGTTGCACTTGTGTAACTGGTATCTAAGTCCGAGGGCATTAGCAATCATGGTGACCAGGCCTCCTACCAATATTGGTAGATTAGGTTCCTCTTGGATGCGGGTAAAGGTTTGCATCATGAAGGGTACATCATTTACGGGTTTTCCATCGGTCAAACAAGACATAATGAATATCTCATCTTTAGATACTCCAGTGAGGTTCTCTTCCTTTCCAAAGAAGGTGTGGGCAAGGATTTTATGAAAATAGCGGATATATGGGTTGTGTATTTCATCATTGTCCATGTTATCTGGCTCAGGGTGGTAATTTCCGGTTAAAGTTCCCCAAAAGAAATCTAGCTCAATATCCATTAATTCTACCTGGGTGGTAGTAAAGGCAAAAGGTCTACTAGGAAATCCTAGTAGGTTAGCTAGTTCCTTATGGTTATAGACATATTCGATACCGAATAGACGAAAACTAATAAATCATTTCCTTAGTCCAAATCCGCGCTCAGGTAAGTAAACTAAGGAGCTTAAAAACTCAAGGGTGAGCTCGCGGTAAGTTACAAACTTATGTTTTATGAGAGCGTTCTCCCATCCAAGCTGGTTAAACATGTATAGGATGCTATCATTTATACCTAAAGTTTCCATAGTTTGTTCATCATAATACAGAGTCAAATCCATTTGTCTCTGTGATAATTCCTCAAATTTCCTTCTTTGGTTTCTACCTCTAAATATGGTTTCCATAAATTTTCTTGATTGGTTAGCCATAGTTAGTGTTAAAGTGGAGGAAACAAATCAGGGGGGGAAAAGGTAAGGTAGAAAAGACTTTAGAAAATCTGTAGCAAGGTAAATTTAAAAGTGATTTAGAAAATGAAAGTTAAAAATAAAGAAAATAAGGAAAGAAATACATAAATAAAGTCAATAATAATAAAAAATGAAATAAAGCAATAAAATGGGTTGCCTCCCACTAAGCGTTGTTTTTATCGTCATAAGCCTGACGTAGTGCTTAGGGGTAGATTAATCAGGGAAGTTAGTGGACAACTCTAAAAGTTTTAAATTATTCGCATAATCTTTGTTTTCAATATTATGGTAATGTTTTAATCGTTGTCCGTTTACTGTGAACGGTTCACTATTCCTACCCTTAATTTCTATTGCTCCGCTCGGGAACACTCTAGTTATTTCAAAGGGTCCTGACCATCTAGATTATAGTTTTCCAGGAAAGAGCCTAAGTCTTGAATTGAAGAGGAGCACAACGTCTCCCACACTAAATTCTTTCCTAGATAGGCGCTTATCGTGCCATCGCTTGGTTCTTTCTTTATATATCTTAGCATTCTCGTATGCGTCTAACCTTAATTCTTTTAATTCATTAATGTCGAGGATTCGCTTTTCTCCAGCGACATTGTAGTTTATATTGAGTGTTTTAATCGCCCAATATGCTTTGTGTTCTAGTTCTACCAGGAGATGACAAGCCTTCCCATACACTAGTTTGAAGGGTGTAGTTCCTATGGGTGTCTTGTAGGCTGTCCTATAAGCCCATAAAGCTTCATTAAGTTTAGATGACCAATCCTTCCTAGATATGGCGACAGTCTTTTCTAGAATTTGTTTTATTTCTCTGTTCGAGACTTCGACCTGTCCGCTTGTTTTTGGATGATATGGTGTTACTACACGATGTCTGACTGCATACTTAGATAGTAATTTGTCAAATATTTTCGAAATGAAATGCGAGCCACCATCACTAATGACAAGTCTAGGCACACCAAATCTCGGAAATATTATATTCTTGAAAAACTTAATTACTACTCGTGTGTCATTTGTAGGAGAAGCTATAACCTCGATCCATTTTGAAACATAATCGACAGCTACGAGTATGTACTTATTACCGAAAGATGATGGGAATGGTCCCATGAAATCTATTCCCCAGACGTCAAAGACTTCTACTTCTAATATTCCTCTTTGAGGCATTTCATCTCTTCTTGAAATATTACCGGTGCGTTGGCACCGATCGCAATTTATAACAGCGATGTGGACATCTTTCCATAGATTAGGCCAAAATAGGTCGGCTTGTAAGATTTTTGCACAAGTCTTGGAAGTGCTTGCATGTCCACCATAAGGAGATGAATGACAATGAGCAATGACATTTGCTATTTCTTCTTCGGGAATACACCGACGAAAGATTCCGTCAGGTCCTCTTTTAAACAATAATGGTTCGTCCCAATAGTAATACTTGAGATTGTGGAAAAATTTCTTTTTCTGCTGATAGGTTAAGTCCGGTGGAAGTGTTCCTGCAGCTAAGTAGTTGACAATGTCAGCGTACCATGGCAGTCCTACGGTTGTTTGGATTGTTTCCACGGCTTTTGGTTCATCTATGTCTAACTGAGCTGGGCCGCTTCTTATTTGTGCTATCAGCTGTTCATACGGAAAATCATCGTTAATTGGCACTTGTTCGGGTTTAATACCTTCTATTCTAGATAAATGGTCCGCTACGACGTTTTTAGTACCTTTCTTATCTTTGATTTCGAGATCAAACTCTTGTAGGAGTAAGATCCATCTCAAGAGTCTTGGTTTAGCATCTTTCTTGGTTAATAGATATCTGATAGCAGCGTGGTCTGTGTAGATGATTATTTTTGCCCCTACTAGGTAGGAACGAAATTTATCAAGCGCAAAGACAACTGCTAACAACTCTTTTTCAGTAGTGGCGTAGTTCAATTGAGCAGAATCTAAAGTTCTACTGGCATAGTAAATTGCGTGAAGTTTCTTGTCCTTCCTTTGTCCTAGAACTGCTCCTACAGCATAGTCACTCGCATCGCACATGATTTCGAAAGGTAATCTCCAGTCAGGTGGTTGCATGATTGGTGCGGTGATGAAGGCTGTTTTTAGGGTTTCGAATGCTTTAAGACAATCTTTATCGAATATGAACTCAACGTTTTTCATTAATAAACCGGTAAGAGGTTTAGTGATTTTCGAGAAATCTTTGATGAATCGTCGGTAGAAACCGGCGTGTCCTAAAAAGCTTCGTATTTCTCGAACGGTCTTAGGGGGTTGAAGATCTTTTATGACTTCTATCTTAGCTTTATCAACTTCAATTCCCTTATCAGATATAACGTGTCCTAGTACGATTCCTTCTCTGACCATAAAATGGTATTTTTCCCAGTTGAGTACGAGGTTTACTTTTACACATCTTTCTAACACCATTTCTAAATTTGATAGACATCCTTCAAAACTTTGCCCGCATACAGAGAAGTCGTCCATGAACACTTCCATGATGTTATCTATGAAATCTGCGAAGATTGACATCATACATCTTTGAAAGGTTGCAAGAGCGTTACATAATCCAAAGGGCATTCGTCTATAAGCGAACGTTCCATAAGGACATGTGAATGTAGTCTTCTCTTGATCATCTGGGTGGATCGGGATTTGGAAAAATCCTGAGTAACCATCGAGATAACAAAAATACGAGTGTTTGGCTAATCGTTCTAACATTTGATCTATGAAAGGTAGTGGGAAATGATCTTTTCGAGTGGCTTTGTTTAGTTTTCGATAATTGATGCACACTCTATTTCCGGTCACTACTCTTTGTGATATCGATTCGCCTTTAGCGTTTTTCACAACAGTGATACCTCCTTTCTTTGGTACTACATGTACTGGACTAACCCATTGACTATCAGAGATTGGATATATTATTCCAGCGTCTAGTAGTTTCTTAACTTCTTCTTTTACTACAATGCTAAGGATTGGGTTAATTCTTCTTTGAGAATCCCTAGAGTTTTTGCAATCTTCTTCTAGCATAATACGATGCATACAGATTAAAGGACATATTCCTTTGAGATCATATATGTTATATCCTAATGCAGTTGGGTATTTCTTTAAGACATCTAAAATTTTCTTCGTTTCGATCGTTCCTAAACTGGAATTGATTATAACTGGTTGCGTACATTCAGTGTCTAGGAATTCGTATCTTAGGTTCTTAGGTAAGGCTTTCAACTCTAATGTAGGTTTCTTCTTACTTGGCATGGGATCCGGTGTAAGTGCTAAACTTTCACTTAGACTATCATCCTGATACGGTTCACGCCAATTGTCATCTTTGAAAATCGGAGGGATTTGAATTTTCATAATTTCAGAATAAGTAGTTTCTTTCATTTCCATCTCTCTTACACACTCGTCAATGACATCCAATAAATAGCATGTGTCCTCTATAGCTGGTGATTGTAAGAATTGTGTTAAAATAAATTCAACTTTCTCTTCACCTACTTCAAAGGTTAGCTTTCCTTTCTTTACGTCTATAATAGCTTCGGCGGTAGCTAAGAATGGTCTTCCTAGTATGATAGGTGTAGTGGAGTCTTCAGTGATGTCCATGATTATAAAATCAGTAGGAATGTAGAATTGACCTATACGTACTGGGACATTTTCTAGTATGCCTACAGGATATTTAATAGAGCGGTCGGCTAGTTGAACAGACATTTTAGTTGGTCTTAGGTCTCCCATGTCTAGCCTTTTGCAAATTGTTAAGGACATAACACTGATACTGGCTCCTAAATCGCATAGAGCTTTGTCAATGACGAATTTTCCAATTACACAGGGTATAGAGAAACTACCTGGATCTTTTAACTTAGGAGGCATATTGTTTTGAATTATTGCGCTACACTCAGCAGTAAGTGTAACGGTTCCTTTATCCTCTATATTTTTCTTATTGGATAAGATTTCCTTTAGAAATTTAGCATACGATGGCATTTGAGTGATAGCTTCTGTAAATGGAATAGTAATATTCAACTGTTTCAGAAGTTCAACAAATTTCTTAAACTGGCCCATCGTCTTGGAATTGGTTAATCTCTGAGGGTACGGAATTGGTGGTTTATAAGGTGGTGGAGGCACATAAGGCTTTTCTTTCTCCACTGCCTCTTGATTATTATCTTCCTTTTCTTCTGGTTCATTCTCCTTTTCAGTCGGCTTATCCTGCTTTTGGCACATGGCTGGATTGTCAAGTCTTTGATCGGCAGGTCCGTCAAGTTCCTTGCCACTTCTTAGTATCACAGCATTGGCCTGTCCTTTTGGATTAGGTTGGGGTTGTCCAGGAAATACTCCAGCTGGGGCAGCGGTAGGCGCTTGTTGTTGAGCTACTTGTGAAATATGAGTTTCAAGCATTTTGTTATGTGTAGCTAACGCATCTACCTTGCTTACTAATTGCTTAATCTGCTCGCTAGTGTGTATGTTTTGGTTTAAAAATTCCTTGTTTGTTTGAGATTGGGTAGCTATGAAGTTCTCCATCATTAACTCAAGGTTTGATTTTCTAGGAACATTAGGAGCAGTCTTTTGATATCCTGGTGGTGTAGCTGGTGCTTGACCTGGTGCGTATAAAGCATTGTTATTCTTATACGAGAAGTTCAGATGATTCTTCCAACCTGGGTTGTATGTGTTCGAGTACGGGTTTCCTTGAGCATAATTCACTTGATCTGTGGGAATTCCTGCTAATAGTTGACAATCGGGGACAGCATGTCCTGGAACTCCACATAACTCACAGTTAGGTGTTACCGCAGCCACGGTGGCTGTTGGTGTTATAGCCAAGTTGTCGATCTTTTGGTTAAGTTGGTCAAACTTTGCATTGACTTGGTCCATACTACTCACTTCGTACATACCTCCTTTTGTTGGTTTCTCAGTTGCGACTCTCTCGCTTCCCCATTGGTAATGATTCTGAGCCATACTCTCGATAAGTGCATAAGCATCATTATATTCTTTGTCCATTAGTGCGCCGCCTGCGGCAGTGTCAATCGTCATTCTTGTGTTGTACAAGAGTCCATTGTAGAAAGTATGGATGACCATCCATTATACTAATCCGTGATGTGGACAAAGTCTCAGCATATCTTTGTAGTGTTCCCAAGCTTCGAAAAGTGACTCGTTTTCCTTTTGCTTAAATCCGTTGATTTGAGCTCTTAGCATAGCTGTCTTACTAGGTGGGAAATATCTTGTCAAGAAGACTCTCTTTAGTTCCTCCCACGTAGTTACTGAATTCGAGGGTAGAGATTGAAGCCAGACTCTCTCTCTGTCTCGAAGTGAGAAAGGAAAAAGGCGTAATCTGATTGCTTCTTGGGTAACTCCATTAGCTTTTACAGTATCTGTGTACTGCACAAATATCGAAAGATGAAGGTTCGGATCCTCGGTAGGATTTCCGGCGAATTGGTTTTTTTGCACAGCTGATATCAGCGAAGGTTTCAATTCGAAATCGTTTCGGTTGATAGCTGGTGCAACAATGCTGGAATGCGGCTCAACTTGTGAAGGACTAGCGTAATACTTTAGTGGATGATTTGGTTCTTCAGCCATCTCTGTGTCCTTCGATGTTCCAACTGGTTTAGGTGGATCAACTTAAAGATCTGGAATGTTGTATTTTCGTTGGTATTCGAATATTCGTCTTCTTAAATGTAAGAAGCGTTCTAATTCAAGGACAGAAGGTTGCAAGTCTTCGCCTTGAGAGCGAGTACTTGGCATACACTCGGTAAATTAGATTAGGGAAAATAAATTGTTACCTTAGTCTAGACAGTGCTACTCTAATAGTGCACTAGTGACTAAATCAAGGTCCCCGGCAACGGCGCCAAAAACTTGATGAAGCGAAGACGTGATGTGTCTAGCGGTATCTGAACTGCAAGCGCACAACCTATCGCAGTAGTAATAAAAAGATGTCGAACCCACAGGGACTTTGTAATCACTCTAGTGTTAGAAGGTCTGCTAGTTTAGCTAAGGCGGAAATTTGTCACGATTATGGTTTTAAGGATTAAATGCGGGAATTAAACTTAGTTAAGGAAATAATGAGAAGGCGGTCGGTATGTAATTATATTAACCTATGCGGGTCAATCTAGCCTAAGCTTATAAAGATGTTTCACTTAAATAATTCTGTAGAGATTACCAGTTTAAAAACCCTCGACTCACACTCTCGTGGTCTTATCTCAGATCTTACTCCTAAAGCCCTATGCCTGCTCTCGCTAGCCCATAAGTGTTTAGAAAATAATTTTTGAAAACTTAATAAGTCTAATTCGTTTTAAAGCGCTCTCGCTGTATTTAAATCGAATGCCTAACTTTAGCTATCCGGTTAAAATCTCACACTCTCGTGGTCTCGACCTAACCTATTTCACTTTTCTTACTCTCGTAACAAAAAGCTTGATTTTAATTATAAAAAGCCACAGCCAGAATATAAGTTCTTAAGTATTTTTAGCTTAGATTCGATTTATCCGTTTTGGTTTGGTTTATTACATACCGAATCGATTAATTTAGCTACTCATATTTATTAAACCAACAGACAAATTCAAAATGAAATAAATAAATATTAAAGCATGCATTATATAATAATAATAGAAACTTAACATAAATAAATAAATAAATTCAATATAAATTGCAAAACAAAAACCTGAACAATTTAATTCTTAGACTCCTTCTTCCACAAATCGGCAAGCTTGGAGTGTCGGAATCGAAATAAAATAAAATAACAAGTTCTGAGGCTTAAAGAAATTTAATTGAAAATAACAATTTCCTAATGTTGGAAATTGTTATTAAATGGGTTGGAAATTAAAGGAAAAACACAGCAAGAACAAAAGCTGGAAAATAAATGGGTTGAAAGAAAAAACGGCAGAGCTTCAGCATAAAAATTCAATAATAAACTTTGTACTTTTTCATTTGATCCTTGGGTATTTATAGAAGAGGGTTTTGGCAGTTGAATGAGTTGGAGCGTGGGCTTTGTTTGTTCTGTTTTGAGAGAATCCAGGAGAAGTGGTGTACTGGGTGTTGCTGCAGTTGAGGGAAAGTAGGAGTCTCTGAAGACTCGTTGCATGTTCTCAATTAAATTCAAACAAATTTAATAACTTTTTCTTGTCACGTTCGTGACATGGTGTAACGGTCAGATTTCTTCAATTAAGCGCGTCACGGTCGTGACATTGTAGTAACGGTCGTGAGACCTTTAATTAGCGCGTCACGGTCGTGAGGAAGTTGTGACGACCGTGAGAGCAACAAAAAATGCAGACTTTAGCAGAATTGATCTCTTCCTTTTCTTTTCATGCTAGATTTGGTTCATTTGATCTTTTTCTCATAATTTGGCTCTAGACATGTTATACCTGCAATGTGACATAAAAAACTCGAACAATCGGGAGTTAAAAGGATCAATGTACGATAAAACGGACTAAAAATATAGTAATAATGTGATACGATTTCTCGTTATCAAACTCTACTTCCGTGACACATATCAAAACGTAGCCACATAGCATGGACATCACATAACAATTTGCATAACATTCCAAGCAAAAAATCCCAAGCCAACCCACATGAATAAAGTTCAAAAAGCATTGCAAGGTGGAAAATACGCCACGTTTTCAAGCAAGTATCACACATACAAAATGCAGTAAGTCGTGACTCCAAAACGACTTCACTATTGATGCTAAACGCGGTAAGCATGACTTTTTCATGAACAAAAACACTTGGGGTCTGTAACACGGTGGGAGAACTGACTTTAGTTATGTTGCGGATAGCAAGAGTCGCCACCGACTTTTATTTTATCCAAAGGAAAGGCATAAAAGAACAGGAAAGACCTTTTAAAAGATTTTTGGGTCCGGGGGGTAGGTTATGTAAAGGGAAGGTGTTAGCACCCTTTACATCCATGGTTATCCATGGGCTCTTAGTTACTTAGCTCACTTTAAAATGTTTTTGAAATGTGAAGTGTGTGAATAGAAATTTTCTTAAGTATTTTATAATGATCCATGTACGGATGCGTATAAAACCTTTGTTTTGAAAATTTGTTTGAAAATGTGAAGTGTTTGAAACGTTTTTGAAGAGTGAGCAAGTATCTAAGAGGAACCTACCCTAAGTTTAAGTCTTTTCTGTTCTTGAATCCTTTAAATGGTAAGACTATCCCTATTATTAAGGAATAGGTAGTCATTACTTTGGATATGAGGGACAAGTGAAGGGACATCTGTTATTTAGGCAACTGTGGGGTGTATAAGCAATTCGAAGGGACTTATCATCTTTATTCGAAAGGGACAAGATCATTACGAAGGCAACATTCGAAGGGACTTGATCTTTTTATTTGTTTAGGGACTAGATAATGTGAGATGAGGGACTTTTGCTTTATACACCCTACTTGACCTTTTGTTTTAGGCAACATGAGAGGTATCCTTAAGGAAGTGAGATGGCGATCAAAGATCGACTTACGTGTGTGAGTGTACAATTTTAAATATTTATCTTTTAAATTAGTGATCTAAATTCAATTTTAAGATACAAACATGTTTACACTCCCTATTTTACTAACCATAGCATTTAAAAATAAATATTAAATATTACTACTAAAATATTACATAAAGGAAACAATTACATAATAATAATAATTAAAGCAAATTAAATAAATAAGCAAAAATAAGTAATAATAATATAATTGGGTTAGTAAAAGTAATAATAAATCACAAAATATAAATGGGGTTAGTAAATATCATATGAAAATAAATAACATTAATAATAAAATAAATAAGAATATTAGCATAATAATTAAAAGATCAATTTTTTATATAAACAATTATTTTTTTAATATTAAGAAGGAAATATAAACAATTATATACTAATTATCATAAAGTTTTAAATTATATTATAAAAATTAGATTAATTATAAACATATTATGAAAAATAAATTATATTTACAAAATTAAATTAGCAAGTTTTAATTATTTTAAGCATATACTAAAAAAATTATTTACATACAAGAATTAAATAACAATAATAAACAAATTATAAAATATATACATATTATGAAAATAAGGTTAAGTATAATTATTATATTTACAAAATTAAATTATCAAGTTTTAATTAATTGTCTAAAATTATCTATATACAAGAATTATATCAAATAATAAAAATATGGACATAATTAATATTCACATGAAATAAAAAGTATTATTAGGGTTTATAAAAAATTTAATTAGGTTTTTACAAAATATTTTAGGGTTTTAAAAAAAATTAGGGTTTATATGTTTAGAATAACAAATTAGGATTAATTAATAAATAATTCTTCTAATGAGACTTAATTGTAAAAGAAAATGAATTTAAATTGTAACAAGGTAAATAATAATATACACATTATATATTTTTTTAAAATTTATTTAGTTATAATATAAACATGTTAATTAAAAATAATAATAAACAAGAAAAGTGAAGAAAAAGAACTTACCTGAGCTGGGATTCGAACCCAGCCCCTGGACAATGCAATATCCAAGACCAATACACCAGTCACCAGGCCATGCGCGCGCAGGTGATAAGCAATGCGCTCCTTGAGGTTTTATGGCTAACCTGGAAAAAATCATGATAAAACAAAAAGAAATTGCACAAAAGGCCTGGGGGAGGATTCGAACCCAGGACCTTCTCATAACACGCAGACACACTTACCATCCAGCCGGGAGGGCGCAACTGGTAATATGTCCATCACAATAAATAATATATTAAGTTTGCTAATTACATGGAAAAATAAGAAAAAAAGTTGCTGCATCCAGGATTCGAACCAAGGACCTATAAGCATAACATGCGCATACTTCATCACTGGGCCAACGCTGCATCAGTGAAATAAAATAACAAACAATTCTAAAAATATTAAACATAATTTTAAATTCTCCAGATGGCGCCAAGAGCTTCGTCTTCAACCTTCTTCCTGCGAAAACACCTGCAAAATTACTTACAAAGTTTCCTGCGAATTTTTCAAAACAGAAACCTACGAAATTTGGAATACCATCAAAACAGTGAAATTTCTCAAAATTAATTGGTGCATTATGATCCCCAGAGTTCACATGATTGTTCTATGTTCTTAGAATTCATTTATTTTAGGTTTATCATGGAACCCTAAAAGCTTGGCCGAAACCCTAACAATGGTGATTCTTTGTTCCTGCACCAAAAATGAAATCAAATATGCCAGAAACCATCCACATACAATCACAAACAAGAATCAATAATCAAAATCGTGTTAGAATGCTTGTGTAAATGAAATCGAAAATTTCAATTTTATGATAAACATGGATTCGGTTTAGGTCATATGCAATGCTTTAGATGCTACAAATGGTTCCAATAGATTCAGTGATGTTCATTGAACATGTCTCAACCTTCAAATTGGCTTGAAAGAGCTTGAATGGTCAAATCCGAATTTGAATTTTGGTGACTTTTTTTTGATGTATGAACTTACTCTTTGAGGCAGGGAATTCGTGTCCTTTGCATTGGGTTATGTTGTATACTTATACTATACTGAATTAGGTCAAAAATAATGGATCATTGTGTGGATCTTTTGACTTTTTGAGATTGAAAAAGATTAGGTCTTAAATTTCAAATATTTGTGAATTCAACCTTTCTATTTCAAGCCAATCTTCATCAATTGTGAATCAATCCAATCCAAATCATCTTTATGACTTTCTAGAATAGAAATATATTTTAAATTTTCACATTTGATATTTTATTTAAATTTAAAATGATTTTTTAATATAAAAATCATAATAAATAAATAAAATAAAATAAAATTATGAAAATATTAAATAAATTTCGTGCATGATGTCATGGATCACTTTGGGTCACCAAAAGTTCAGCCCATTTAGAAAAATTTGGTTCTAAGACCCTATTTTCTTCATAAACCACCCAAAAATTTCCCAACTTTGCAAGGGCACACATCCTTCAATTTTAATGCTATGGGGGTGTTCTTGGACATTTTGGAAAGCTTGAAGAGTCCTCTAACCAACCCCATTGGTTTCATGTCCATATCATTTACCATTCTCAAGTTATGCCCTTTTGAAGTTGTTGACTTTTTGTTGACTTTCAAAAGGACCTATAATGTCTTAGCTCATACCTTCCAAATGAAACATTTTTGGGCTTGGCTTGTGAGACATAAAGTTGTAGAGAATTCAATTTCCTTCAAAATTAGCTTTGGATGGGAAAAATGTGATGAAGCATGTGAAAGTTATGGCTGGTCAAAGTTCAGTTGACTTTTCCTGTGAAAACCCTAATTTAGAAACTCCTGATTCTTGATGATCTGAAATATCCTTGATGAATCATGATCAACCCTTGATCAAGTGATGAATTTTACTTCATATACTTGATGTTGGCAAAAAATCATGAAGTTTGACTTTGGTTTGACCACAGTTGACCTTAGTTTGACTTTTTAACTACTTTGACTGATTTTGACTTATCTGATCATTTGACTGAGCAAACCTTTGAGAAAAGTTCTGAAATTTGTCATGGGGATTCTTAGACATATATAAGATGTTATGAAGCTCACTTGAAGTCTTGGAAGTCCATTTAGTTTGATTAAAGTCAAAACCCTAGTTTTGGATGCCCTGCTTAGGAGGATGCATTGTCTGAGGGAATTGTCAAATCTTCTGACCCATGATGAACTTTGTGAACCTTGTGAACCTCATAAGATGTCTTGTGAACCTTGTGAACCTCATGAAAGGTCTTGTGAACCTCATGAAAGGTCTTGTGAACCTTGTGAACCTTATAAAGTGTCTTGTAAACTTCGTGAACCTCATGAAAGGTCTTGTGAACCTTGTGAACCTCATAAAGTGTCTTGTAAACTTCATGAACCTCATGAAAGGTCTTGTGAACCTCATAAAGTGTCTTGTAAACTTCATGAACCTCATGAAAGGTCTTGTGAATCTTGTGAACCTTCTTATCACACAAAGTCTTGTATTGTGAGGGCAAATTTTGGGGTGCAACAGCTGCCCCTGTTCAATTTTCTGAAACCTGAGGGGTTAGATTGGTATATGTGCCAGTCATGACCTGGAAGGTTGAAGGGGATTGAACACAAAAGCCCAAAAATTTGCACTCACAGGTGCGTAGAGTGTTACTGATGACTAGTTGTATATGCTTGAGTGGGCTTAAAGATGCCACTTGGAGAAAAGTTCTTCAAATACATCTCTTGGAGGATAAAGCAGTCCAAAATATGCAGATATAATGATAGCTTTCAGGAGGATAAACAACGTCCTGAGGTAATAATATGCTTTCAGGAGGATAAACAACGTCCTGAGGTAATACTTTTGGGAAGATAAACAACGGCCCAAAGAAATGATATACTTTCAGGAGGATAAACAACGTCCTGAGGAAATGATATGCTTTCAGGAGGATAAACAACGTCCTGAGGAAATGATATGCTTTCAGGAGGATAAACAACGTCCTGAGGTATAAGTATAACTTTTGGGAGGATAAACAATGGCCCAATAGTCATGATAGCTTTCAGGAAGATAAACAACGTCCTGAGGTATGGTGATAGCTTTCAGGAAGATAAACAACGTCCTGAGGAAATGGTAGCTTTCAGGAAGATAAACAATGTCCTGAGGAAATGAAGTAACCTTTGGGAAGATAAACAACGGCCCAAGGTCACAAGTTGTTGATGAAGTTTGTCTGCTGGAGAATTAATCTGAAAAACAAGATTATAACATTCTGCACAATAACATTAGTTTATGCATTATGTATGCATGTATAATATGATGCACTTAAGTAATGTATCATGTACTTATGTATATGTATGTTATGGTATGATGTAAATGATGTATGTATGCATCATGCAGCCTGAAGCGCCTGAATATCTTCGTATAATAACTGCTGGCCAGGGAAAATAAATCCCGATTCATTGCTGAAGAATATGAGGAACTCGTTCCCGTTGTGTTTGATAACATAGTATATATAACCTCCCGTCTTCGTTCGATAGTAAGGTATACATAACCTCCCGTCTTCGTTTGATAGTAGGGTATACATAACCTCCCGTCTTCGTCTGATAGTAAGGTATACATAACCTTCCGTCTTCGTTCGTCGTACTCCCATTGGAAAAATAAATTCCCGACTATCCGTATGAGGATAAAAGAGATGGATATAAATTCCAGGGGAGATGTGACTTGAAGTATTTATGAAGATGGATTTGCCTTACTAGGGGATTTGTAACTGTCTTGTGGGGATGAACCGACAAAGCTTCGTTGAATTCCTTCCCTCGTTCGTCCTTAGTAGATATTATTACTGCATTTTCATGCATTTCTGGTAAACATCAATCATATTAAGCATTTTATGCATTTCTGGTAAACATCAATCATATTCAAAAACATACATACATTCAAACACAACCAATGGACGTTTCACTTATGTAAATAGGGTAAAAGTAAATCTGGATTCAAAGATGAAATTTTATTTATATCACAAAGTGACCTATACATAGGCAAGTTTGTACAAGGAGACAGAAATCCTAGTAAGAGGAATTCGTCGTAAATTTTTTTACAAAACAAAGAAAATCAGCTATGTGGGAAATAATCCTATTGAGTTTCAATTCTGCTATTGCCATTATCTTCAAGTATCTCATCTTCTGCTGTTGAGACGGAAACGATTGGATTGAACTTTATCTGTGCGAACTTGAGTAAGTAGTACAACTGGTTGTAGTTTCATGGGTGATCCAAACGAGACATAGTCATACGCTTTAATCCCTAACTTTTGCCTGGATTGCCCTTTCAGGTTTTCAATCCACCGGGATACCCTTTTTTGCCCAAGCTGCCTTTTCAGGTTTTCAACTTGCCGGGTGTACATTTTTTTTATATATATATCCCTAATTTTTGCCCGAACCCTTTTGGTTCGCCAGGATGCCCTTATTTTTGCCTAGGCCAGTCAACCTAGCGGGTCTCTTTTTATGCGTAGTATTTTTTAACTATGTCTGTGTTTACAGGCTGTGGGAAGTCTTCACCATCCATAGTAGTAAGTATCATGGCACCTCCTGAAAACACTGTTTTGACCACAAATGGTCCTTCATATGTAGGAGTCCACTTGCCCCTAGGATCACCCTGTGGTAATATGATACACTTAATTACCAAGTCACCAGCCTGATATACCTTTGGCTTAACCTTCTTGTTAAAAGCTTTGATCATTCGTTCCTGGTACATCTGGCCATGTCAAACTGCTGCTAGCCTCTTCTCATCAATCAAATATATCTGGTCAAGTCGAGTCTGAATCCACTCATCTTCATCCAAGCCTGCATCCTTCATAATTCTTAAGGAGGGAATCTGAACTTCAATGGGCAGAACTGCTTCCATACCATATACTAAGGAGAATGGGGTTGCCCCTGTTGAAGTACGTATTGTAGTACGATAACCATGAAGAGCAAACGGTAACATCTCATGCCAATCCTTGTAAGTAACAGTCATCTTCTGTATAATCTTCTTAATGTTCTTATTAGCAGCTTCAACTGCCCCATTCATCTTTGGATGATACGGAGAAGAGTTGTGATGCTTAATCTTGAACTGCGTGCAGAGGTCAGTAATCATAGTGTTGTTCAGATTAGAGCCATTGTCAGTAATAATCCTTTCAGGGATACCGTACCTACATATGAGATTATTCTTAATGAATCGAGCCACAACATTCTTGGTAACAGATGCAAAGGAAGCTGCTTCCACCCACTTCGTGAAGTAATCAATAGCAACCAGGATGAAACGATGCCCATTAGAAGCAGTAGGTTTGATCTCACCAATCATATCAATGCCCCACATGGCAAAGGGCCAAGGAGCAGTCAACACATTCAATGGTGATGGAGGTATATGGACTTTATCAGCATAGATTTGACACTTGTGACATGTTCTGGAGTGTTGATAGCAATCAGCTTCCATGGTAGACCAATAGTAACCTGCTCTCAATATCTTCTTTGCCATAGTATGACCACTAGAATGAGTGCCAAAAATTTCATCATGCATGTCTTCCATAATTTATGTTGCTTCCTTCTTATCCACACAACGAAGCATAGTTGAATCATGATTGCGCTTATACAGAATGCCATTACTCAAAAAGAACTTAGCAGAAAACCTCCTCAGAAACTTCCTATCTTTGACAGATGCCCCTTCAGGGAACTCCTGAGCTCCAAGATATCTTTTCACTTCATAGTACCAAGGCTTTTCCTCTGCTTTTTCAGTGTCAATCTCATTGCAGTATGCAGGCTTCTCAAATCTATCAATAGTAATCTTGGGAGCTTCATCATCCCAACTAATCTCAAACATAGATGCCATGGTGGCTAATGCATCTGCCAATTGATTTTCTCTTCGTGGAATATGTCCAAAAGTAATCTCTTTAAAATGTGGGATCAAAGACAACACATGCTCTCTGTAAGGAATGAGATTATCATGTTTGGTATCCCAATCTCCTTTAATTTGACTTACTACCAGGGCTGAATCTCCATACACATCAAGGAACTGAATCTTCATATCAATAGCAGCTTTAATACCCAGGATACATGCCTCATACTCAGCCATATTATTAGTACAATAGAAACAAAGTCTGGCAGTAATCGGGGTATGACAACCTTCAGGGGAACTAATCACAACACCAACACCATTACCAAGTGCATTAGAAGCTCCATCAAAAACCATGGTCCATCGGGATCCTTGTTCAGGTCCGTCATATTGTCCAGGTTCTTTGGTAATAATCATAATGTCTTCATCAGGGAACTCAAAACTCATTGACTGGTAATCATCCACTGCTTGATGGGCCAAATGATCAGCTACAACACTCCCTTTAATGGCCTTCTGAGTGGTATACTGTATATCATATTCTGTCAAGATCATTTGTCATCTTGCAATTCTTCTGGAGAGAGTAGGTTTCTCAAATATGTACTTGATTGGATCCATCTTCGAAATCAATAAGGTAGTATGAGTCAACATATACTGTCTTAGTCGGCGAGCAGCCCATGCCAAAGCGCAGCAAGTTTTCTCGAGCAGTGAGTATCTTGTTTCACAGTCAGTAAACTTTTTGCTAAGGTAGTATATTGCCTGCTCTTTTCGACCAGACTCGTCATGTTGCCCCAAGACACACCCCATTGAATTGTCTAACACTGTTAAGTACATAATCAAGGGTCTTCCATCAACTGGTGGCATCAAAATTGGTGGTTCTAGCAGATACTTCTTGATTTCATCAAATGCTATCTGGCACTCATCATTCCATTCCATTACCTGATCTTTCTTCAACAATTTGAAGATTGGCTCACAGATGGCAGTTAATTGGGAAATAAACCTTGCAATATAATTCAATCGTCCCAAGAAACCTCTAACTTCCTTCTCAGTACGGGGAGCTGGCATCTCTCGTATAGCTTTCACTTTTGCAGGATCTACTTCAAAACCTTTTCCACTGACGATGAAACCCAGGAGTTTACCAGACCTAACTCCAAAAGTACACTTGTTTGGGTTTAATCTCAACTTGTATTTCTTCAACCTCTCAAACAATTTATGCAAATGATCAAGATGTTGTTCTTCATTCTGAGACCTGGCTATCATATCATCCACATACACCTCTATCTCATGATGAATCATATCATGAAACAAAGCCACCATAGCATGTTGATATGTTGCCCCTGCATTCTTCAAACCAAATGGCATCACTTTATAACAAAAAGTGCCCCACTGTGTAACAAATGTTGTCTTCTCCATATCTTCAGGTGCCATCTTGATTTGATTGTAACCAGAGAAACCATCCATGAAAGAGAATACTTTATGCTGAGCGGTGTTGTCTACCAGAACATCAATATGAGGAAGTGGGAAGTCATCTTTGGGGCTGGCCTTATTCAAATCCCTGTAGTCTACACACATACGTACCTTACCATCTTTCTTAGGTACCGGCACTACATTTTCAACCCATTGAGGATAAGAAGTCACTGCTAAGAACCCTGCATCAAACTGTTTCATTACCTCTGCTTTGATCTTCTCTGACATTTCAGGACGCATGCGACGAACCTTCTGTTTCTTTGGACGACAATCTTCTTTCACTGGTAAACGGTGAACCACAATGTCTGTATCCAACCCTGGCATATCCTCATAAGACCAAGCAAAGATCTCCACATAGTCACGTAGCATCTGAATCAATCTGCTCTTGACACTATCTTCTAATTCAGCCCCTATCTTGACTTCTTTCCTATTTTCATCAGTTCCCACATTCACAACTTCAATTGGCTCTTCATGTGGCTGTATAGCTTTCTCTTCTTGTTGTAACAACCTAGCAAGCTCTACAGGTACTTCACAATCGTCCTCATTTCCATCTTCAGCTTGATAGATCGGATTCTCGAAATTATAATTGGCAATAGTAGAACTGTTATCAACAGGATCCAGAGTGGATGAGGATCTGCATTTTAGTGATGTGGGTGTGTGTAAGAACACATAACTGATAAAACAAAAAGAAAAGAAAGACAAGGAACACAATATTTACGAAAACGAAACGTCCACTGATTTTTATTAAATGAAGTATGCAAATGAAATGACATCCCGTAACAAGCACACCATTGTGCCCCGGGTAAGGCACAAGGGTTAAGAGTTCAATTGTTCAAGAAATTACAAACTTAAAAAGCAACAACACAGTAATAGTATTTACTCCTGACTAAAGGAGATAGGAATAACATCTTCAGCCTTCCAGTTATTGAGTCCAGCACCCACAGTAGGAAAAATCCAAGCATCCAAATTGTAGTCTTCATCATAGTCACCCACAGCATTAATCTGATCTTTCATAATCCCCTGATTGGTGATACGAACAGCACGAGCACGACGAACAGCCTTCTGGGACTCTGCAGTGAAACCCAAACCAAATTTGTCAGACTTGTACGGAATATCAGGAAGTTGACCCCAAATAGCACAACCACCTTCATCCACCACAGCTCTAGCATCTTTAAGGGAGGCCATTGTAGGAGGTACTCTGGTGACCACAGGAACTTTCTTGACAACAGGAGGAGCTTCATAGTCATTAACAATCCAAGGAACCACTTCAAATGTCTGACACGAAGTTTCAACATATTCACCTTCCACTTCAAGATACTTGAAGGTGTTCACATGGCTAATCATATACCCTTCCTCTCCGTAGACAGTAACAACCTTCCCTTCTACTGGATATCTCAGCTTCTGATGTAAAGTGGAGGTTACAGCACCTGCCCCATGGATCCAGGGACGCCCAAGCAAACAAGAATACGACGGACGAATATCCATTACATAAAAGGTAGCATTGAAAACCTGAGAACCAACTTTAATTGGGAGATCAATTTCTCCATGCACCACTCTTCTCGAACCATCAAAAGCCTTCACCACTATGTTACTGGGTTTCAACACAACATCTTCAGGACTCAGCTTATTCAGCACTTCTTTGGGCAACACATTCAGAGAGGAACCATTGTCTATCAATACATGTGACAGGGTAGTGCCCCTGCATTCAATTGAGATATGTAGAGCCCTGTTATGATCCCTCCTGGCAGGAGTCAAATCAACATCGGAGAAACCTAACCCATTATCATAGGTCAAGTGTGCAACACAATTTTCAAACTGGTCAACAGAAATTTCATTTGGTACATGAGCAGTCTTCAGAAACTTGATCAAGGCCTTGGCATGAGCTTCAGAACACAATAACAAAGACAACATAGAAATCTTGGAGGGAGTATGCCCCAATTGATCAACAATGTCATAATCACTCTTGCGAATGATTTTCAATACTTCTTCCATCTGCTTAGAAAGATCATCAGCAGCTGGCACATCAGTTGGTATAGGTTCAATAACAGGACCTTTGCCCCGAGCATCAGTGGTGGAGGTAGCAGCTGGAGTAACTGCATTCTTGGAAGTAATTGGAGGAGAGAAAACTCTTCCGCTTCGTGTGATCTTACTAGATCCAGCAATATTATCAACATCAGCAGGCATATCAGCTAAGGGTTCTTGCTTAACACCATGGATATAAACATCAGACCCATAATGCCAAGGCACAACTTTATCAGAAGCATACGGAATAGGACCAGGAGTGGTAATGACCATAGGAGCCACTCTAGCTTCAGCAACAATCTTCACAGGGCCTTCAGCAGTAATCTTAATTGGACCCTTATGAGTGATTTTGACAGGTCCCTTTGAAGTAATCCTTACTGGTACTTTATCAACCATATCCACCTCTTCAACCTTTGCACCTTTAGTTATATGATCAACCATACTCTCCATAGAGGGTGGTGTCCTCTCAAATACTATGGTGTAATTATTCACGAGACGTTGAATTCCGTCCTTCAACCTCCAGCAACTATCCGGCTTATAAGCACAATAGACACAATCTTCACGACAACCTGGAAAGAACCCAACTTGTACTAACTTCTTCTTGATAACAGACAATGGTGTAGTCAAATCTGCAACTGAGGAAATATGTGAATCTTCTTCAATGGCATTGACAGTCTTCTCATGATTTGGCATGGGAGCAGTAATCACATTTGGAGTACCTGGAGGGTCAAACTCAATTTCTCCAGCCTCAATCATATCTTGAATTTTGTTCTTCAATACCCAGCAACTATTGGTATCATGTCCCTGACAATTCGAATGATATGCACATCGTGCATTAGGGTTATACCTGGGAGAGGTAACATTAGGATTCTGAGGAGCATCTTTCAGAGTGATAAGTTCAGCCTTCAACAAATGTTGCAAGGCTTGGGCCATTGACATGTTGATCTTAGTGAACTGCCTTCTAGCTCTCTGTTGATTTCCCTGTGGCTGCTCTATTGTTGCAGTAGTTGGATTGGAGATATGGACTGCACTCACAGACTGATGCCTTCTATTACGATCAGGTTGACCATAAACAGCATTTGATTATTTCTTCCCACTGGGAGGCTTCTTTGCAGCACCTGATGAAGAAACACCCACTTGAATCTTGCCACTCCTTATACCACTTTCTACGCGCTCTCCTGTCATTATCAACTCAGTGAAGCCAGATGATGAGCTTCCAATGAGATGACTGTAAAAAGGACCATTCAACGTGCACATGAACATATCCACTAACTCCCTGTCAGTTAGAGGGGGTTGCACTCTTCCAGCCAAGTCTCTCCATTTCTGGGCATACTCCTTGAAACTTTCTTTAGCACCCATAGACATGCTTTGCAGCTGCATGCGAGTGGGGGCTAAATCAGCATTGTATTGATATTGCTTATAGAAGGCTTCAGCAAGATCATTCCAATCACGGATGTTGACACTCTCCAACTGATAGTACCATTCCAATTGAGCTCCAGATAAGCTCTCTTGGAAGAAATGGATCCACAACTTCTTATCAGCAGTATGGGGTTGTATTCTCCGGACATAAGACCTCAGATGCAGCTTGGGACAAGAGACACCATCATAAACAACAAAAGTAGGAACCTTGAAACCAATGGGTATAACCACCCCAGATATCAAACTCAGGTCTTCAAAATCCAGCCCAGAAGACTTTTACAATTCCATAGCATCCATTCTATCCACCAGCATCTTGAACTTATCCTCATTAGGCTCATGATAGTAGTTAGCTTCAGAATCAGAGTCCCCCATTGTGTTATGGAGACTGCCTCCCTCTTTCTCAGACTCTTCAGACTCATAATCTTCAACTGGTTCTTTGGTCTTGATAGGACCTCTGAACCTTCTTCCCATGTTGATCAGGCCACCTGACCTTCTAGTCTTCTTAGTCTTCTTAGCCAGCAGTGTCTTCAATTCATCCTGCCCCTTGGACAAGTTCAGGATCAGCTCTTGGAACTGTGCATTTTGTGCCTGGAGATCCTTAACTGTTTGTTCAAGAGCCATTGCTGAAATAAACAGCGAGAAGATAAGAAACTTGTGCACAATAAACCTGTGATGCAATGATGCGTATGCAATGTTTTCAAGGACCGCATGATTTAAATTTGCTTAGACAAACAAGAAGGTAAACTTTTATTAGTAATAAATTTGTTTTGCCTCTTGGGCTTACAAAAATGAAATGAAATAAATACAAGAGATGGGGTTTTAAGTCTCCCATGGACGTTTCCTCTTTGTGTTGAGGTATGAGTTGAGATTCCGTTCCTCGTGAAGTTGCTTTGTTAGTTCCAGGATCCTTTCTTGGCTTGCTTTGTAATGAGACTCGAAGGTATCCCTTTGCTCCTTCAACTGGATCCAGGATCTCTGTAAGTCTTCCATGTCAGTAGGCATGTCTGGGTGAAGGATGGTATAAGAAGTATCTCCTTCAGCAACAGGTTCCATGGTAACTGGCAGGATAGCAGGATATGGCATCATGAGGGTCTGAGCACGAGATCACACCCATCTGAGATAAGCTTCCATAGGAATAGTGTACTTAGGCTCCAGAGTCTTGCTGTCAACCTTGTTCACTTTTCCCCATGCTCGTATGAATTTCTGACGGTAACCTTGAAGATCGTTGTCATAGTCAAACACAATACCTTGAATCAACATGTCAAGAGGACCATCACTCCGAGCGTAACCAAACTGTCGTAGAGCTAAGGAAGGGTTGTAGGTAATGCCTCCTCTTATGCCTAGAAGTGGTACATTAGGAAACTCCCCACAACGGTCAATGATAGTGACATTCTCCATAGATCTGGAGCACCAATGAATATCTGAATGAGAGAGTGACATAATCCTCTTGGACCACCTGAACCCTTGTTCATTCTTCATCACTGAGCGAGGAAGGTGAGAAATAAACCACCTAGATAGCAATGGTATGCAACACATCAAAGTTCCTCTTGCCCTTGTAGTACGGGTGTGAAGAGAATGTAGGATGTCTCCAAGCAATGTAGGCACTGGATTGTGACTCAGAAATATGTTGATAGCATGAATGTCTATGAACTGATCTGGATTGGGGAACAACACTAAGCCATAAATCAGCAAGGCCAAGATCTCCTCAAAAGCATCATAGCTCAAAGCCTTCAAGAATACTTGAGCTTTATCCATTAATACCTTAGCAAGAATACCCTTAACTCCGCTTCTCGTTTCTAGAACAATGTCAGACTTCTTTAGATGTAGAGCTGCAGCAATAACCTCAGGTTTAGGCTCTTTTTCTAAGCCTGTGAATGGTTTCTGATCAAGTACAAGTATACCCAGAAGTTTAGAGAACTCTTCCATTGTAGGAACCAGCTGATAGTCGGGGAATGTGAAACAATGGTGCTTAGGATCAAAGAACTGAAACAGGACACTCATCATGTCTTCATTGAACCCTGAGGTGACTAGATCCAGTAGGTGACCATGTCTCTTGATGAACTGGGAGTGTTCAGACACTTGAGAAATCAACTTTTTAAGCTTAGCAGGTATCCCTACAAAGTTGATCCTGATAGTGTTTCTACAAGTAGAAGCCATGACCTGCAACAAAGAACAAAGATAAATCCTTTGGTCCTTGAAATGGTTAGGGAAAATGCTATGCTTATGATGCATGATGATGTCATGATGTTATGCTCAATCACAAACATGTGGCACACACAAACAAGTCACACAATCGCCCTAGGTTTGAAGGCTTGCATGAGGTTTAAAGGTAAGTACCCTCCCCTGAAGTTTAGATGGTTCATCCTGTCCTACAAAGTAACCAAGTTCTAAGGGATCTCAATATCATTGATCCTTCACAAGGGTGGTTGTTCAGTAGGCAACTTACTTGCCAACCAAAACCCTCCGAGTTTAGAATCTCAATGAGCGTAGTATCGAGTATCAACCAACTTCAGTCTTCACCAAAGCCGGTTATCTCACTACTTTTCTAAAGGCCAAGATGGGATTACTAGGGTTCTAAAAGTTAGTTAGTGCATTGACAACATATGGCAGCCTCATATTATCCTCAACTTGACTTAAGGAACATAAGCACCAACCAAGAAGTCACACTAACTATGGCCACCAGATCAACCATATCGGTATACGCCGTACAGTTTCCTTGGTCTATTGCCATTTACCTAAGGTACACTAGATCCGGGTTAGGATCTTTTGACACATAAGAGCCCAACAAGTAAGTATAAAGCAAACAAGGCAAACAATTTTAAAGTGATCTAATTCCTAAGGGTACCCCTCTTTTATTCAATCCCCAGCAGAGTCGCCAGTTCTGTAACACGGTGGGAGAACTGACTTTACATCCATGGTTATCCATGGGCTCTTAGTTACTTAGCTCACTTTAAAATGTTTTTGAAATGTGAAGTGTGTGAATAGAAATTTTCTTAAGTATTTTATAATGATCCATGTACGGATGCGTATAAAACCTTTGTTTTGAAAATTTGTTTGAAAATGTGAATTGTTTGAAACGTTTTTGAAGAGTGAGCAAGTATCTAAGAGGAACCTACCCTAAGTTTAAGTCTTTTCTGTTCTTGAATCCTTTAAATGGTAAGACTATCCCTATTATTAAGGAATAGGTAGTCATTACTTTGGATATGAGGGACAAGTGAAGGGACATCTGTTATTTAGGCAACTGTGGGGTGTATAAGCAATTCGAAGGGACTTATCATCTTTATTCGAAAGGGACAAGATCATTACGAAGGCAACATTCGAAGGGACTTGATCTTTTTATTTGTTTAGGGACTAGATGATGTGAGATGAGGGACTTTTGCTTTATACACCCTACTTGACCTTTTGTTTTAGGCAACATGAGAGGTATCCTTAAGGAAGTGAGATGGCGATCAAAGATCGACTTACGTGTGTGAGTGTACAATTTTAAATATTTATCTTTTAAATTAGTGATCTAAATTCAATTTTAAGATACAAACATGTTTACACTCCCTATTTTACTAACCATAGCATTTAAAAATAAATATTAAATATTACTACTAAAATATTACATAAAGGAAACAATTACATAATAATAATAATTAAAGCAAATTAAATAAATAAGCAAAAATAAGTAATAATAATATAATTGGGTTAGTAAAAGTAATAATAAATCACAAAATATAAGTGGGGTTAGTAAATATCATATGAAAATAAATAACATTAATAATAAAATAAATAAGAATATTAGCATAATAATTAAAAGATCAATTTTTTATATAAACAATTATTTTTTTAATATTAAGAAGGAAATATAAACAATTATATACTAATTATCATAAAGTTTTAAATTATATTATAAAAATTAGATTAATTATAAACATATTATGAAAAATAAATTATATTTACAAAATTAAATTAGCAAGTTTTAATTATTTTAAGCATATACTAAAAAAATTATTTACATACAAGAATTAAATAACAATAATAAACAAATTATAAAATATATACATATTATGAAAATAAGGTTAAGTATAATTATTATATTTACAAAATTAAATTATCAAGTTTTAATTAATTGTCTAAAATTATCTATATACAAGAATTATATCAAATAATAAAAATATGGACATAATTAATATTCACATGAAATAAAAAGTATTATTAGGGTTTATAAAAAATTTAATTAGGCTTTTACAAAATATTTTAGGGTTTTAAAAAAAATTAGGGTTTATATGTTTAGAATAACAAATTAGGATTAATTAATAAATAATTCTTCTAATGAGACTTAATTGTAAAAGAAAATGAATTTAAATTGTAACAAGGTAAATAATAATATACACATTATATATATTTTTTAAATTTATTTAGTTATAATATAAACATGTTAATTAAAAATAATAATAAACAAGAAAAGTGAAGAAAAAGAACTTACCTGGGCTGGGATTCGAACCCAGCCCCCGGACAATGCAATATCCAAGACCAATACACCAGCCACCAGGCCATGCGCGCGCAGGTGATAAGCAATGCGCTCCTTGAGGTTTTATGGCTAACCTGGAAAAAAATCATGATAAAACAAAAAGAAATTGCACAAAAGGCCTGGGGGAGGATTCGAACCCAGGACCTTCTCATAACACGCAGACACACTTACCATCCAGCCGGGAGGGCGCAACTGGTAATATGTCCATCACAATAAATAATATATTAAGTTTGCTAATTACATGGAAAAATAAGAAAAAAAGTTGCTGCATCCAGGATTCGGACCAAGGACCTACAAGCATAACATGCGCATACTTCACCACTGGGCCAACGCTGCATCTGTGAAATAAAATAACAAACAATTCTAAAAATATTAAACATAATTTTAAATTCTCCAGATGGCGCCAAGAGCTTCGTCTTCAACCTTCTTCCTGCGAAAACACCTGCAAAATTACTTACAAAGTTTCCTGCGAATTTTTCAAAACAGAAACCTACGAAATTTGGAATACCATCAAAACAGTGAAATTTCTCAAAATTAATTGGTGCATTATGATCCCCAGAGTTCACATGATTGTTCTATGTTCTTAGAATTCATTTATTTTAGGTTTATCATGGAACCCTAAAAGCTTGCCCGAAACCCTAACAATGGTGATTCTTTGTTCCTGCACCAAAAATGAAATCAAATATGCCAGAAACCATCCACATACAATCACAAACAAGAATCAATAATCAAAATCGTGTTAGAATGCTTGTGTAAATGAAATCGAAAATTTCAATTTTATGATAAACATGGATTCGGTTTAGGTCATATGCAATGCTTTAGATGCTACAAATGGTTCCAATAGATTCAGTGATGTTCATTGAACATGTCTCAACCTTCAAATTGGCTTGAAAGAGCTTGAATGGTCAAATCCAAATTTGAATTTTGGTGACTTTTTTTGATGTATGAACTTACTCTTTGAGGCAGGGAATTCGTGTCCTTTGCATTGGGTTATGTTGTATACTTATACTAGACTGAATTAGGTCAAAAATAATGGATCATTGTGTGGATCTTTTGACTTTTTGAGATTGACAAAGATTAGGTCTTAAATTTCAAATATTTGTGAATTCAACCTTTCTATTTCAAGCCAATCTTCATCAATTATGAATCAATCCAATCCAAATCATCTTTATGACTTTCTAGAATAGAAATATATTTTAAATTTTCACATTTGATATTTTATTTAAATTTAAAATGATTTTTTTGGGGGTGTTCTTGGACATTTTGGAAAGCTTGAAGAGTCCTCTAACCAACCCCATTGGTTTCATGTCCCTATCATTTACCATTCTCAAGTTATGCCCTTTTGAAGTTGTTGACTTTTTGTTGACTTTCAAAAGGACCTATAATGTCTTAGCTCATACCTTCCAAATGAAGCATTTTTGGGCTTGGCTTGTGAGACACAAAGTTGTAGAGAATTCAATTTCCTTCAAAATGAGCTTTGGATGGGAAAAATGTGATGAAGCATGTGAAAGTTATGGCTGGTCAAAGTTCAGTTGACTTTTCCTGTGAAAACCCTAATTTAGAAACTCCTGATTCTTGATGATCTGAAATATCCTTGATGAATCATGATCAACCCTTGATAAAATGATGAATTTTACTTCATATACTTGATGTTGGAAAAAAATCATGAAGTTTGACTTTGGTTTGACCACAGTTGACCTTAGTTTGACTTTTTAACTGCTTTGACTGATTTTGACTTATCTGATCATTTGACTGAGCAAACCTTTGAGAAAAGTTCTGAAATTTGTCATGGGGATTCTTAGACATAAATAAGATGTTATGAAGCTCACTTGAAGTCTTGGAAGTCCATTTAGCTTGATTAAAGTCAAAACCCTAGTTTTGGATGCCCTGCTTAGGAGGATGCATTGTCTGAGGGAATTGTCAAATCTTCTGACCCATGATGAACTTTGTGAACCTTGTGAACCTCATAAGATGTCTTGTGAACCTTGTGAACCTCATGAAAGGTCTTGTGAACCTCATGAAAGGTCTTGTGAACCTTGTGAACCTTATAAAGTGTCTTGTAAACTTCATGAACCTCATGAAAGGTCTTGTGAACCTTGTGAACCTCATAAAGTGTCTTGTAAACTTCATGAACCTCATGAAAGGTCTTGTGAACCTTGTGAACCTCATAAAGTGTCTTGTAAAATTCATGAACCTCATGAAAGGTCTTGTGAATCTTGTGAACCTTCTTAGCACACAAAGTCTTGTATTGTGAGGGCAAATTTTGGGGTGCAACAAGGTCCTATAAAAAAGGCAATGAAAAATCCAGTGAAAGAAAAACTAGCAGAAAAATAAAAAGAGATAACATAAAGAGTAACAGAATGGAGAGGGGGAGATTTCATTGAAGTTAAAAAAATAGTGAAAAAACTCTTAACAAAAATTCAAAATCACTCTTATTTTCCATCGCACAAAAACTCTTCAGCACCATAATAGAATCATCATTCTTTCATCATCACAACAACCATAACAATTTTCTTCATCACCCCAAACGAAAATCACTTTGTTTCATCACACCAAAAACCAAACCTCACCACTTTCTTGAAGAAAAAAACAATGAACAAGCTCCATTTTCTTCATCTAAATCACAACACAACGTATCGCTCTGCAATTGCTTCATAACTTGGTTCTTCATTGAACATCAGAGAAAATTCATCGCCATTTTCTTCATCAAAAATCAAATCACCATCAACTTCTTTGATCGAGTGAGATACTCATATCTCTGCCTCAATCCGCAGCCTCCTCATTGCTTCATTATCAAAGTCATCATCATCATCGCTCGCGTTCATCGTCAAAAACATATCGCAGAAGACTCTCGGCTCGGTGTCGAATTTTGTTATTCATTTTCGAAGGAGCACCAGACTTTTCTGTCCATACTGGTGATGACACTTGTCACCGTCAGGTAGGACCTTTTCATTGTGATCCCATACGCGCTTGCACTTCGTAGCCTTGTGCTCCCTCACTCCTGTAACCATCAGATGTGAAGACCGATGAGGACCTTTGATCAAGCGGTCCAGGTGCAATCAACATGTTGATCGTGCAGCCTACCATAATCCCTCAGTCTTGCCTTACGTTTGGGCCTTCCCTCCTCCTACTATTCGCACCCTTCTCCTCAGCCCATTGTCTCTTCTTTAACTAACATTTTACTATACTCGCACCCCCCTCATTTCTTTGTTGTTTTTATTTTATTTTACGTCCTTTCCATTTTAACTCATAAAAAATATAAAAACACATTAGAAAATTCCCAAAAAATTATTTTATCATCTTAACTCATTTTAGAATTTTTCCATGCTTTTAATTTCTCTTTTTAATTTCGAATTTTCATTTAATTTCTCTCTCATTTAATTTCCATATTAACACCTTAGCTTGTAGATTTTATTTCTTCCACCTCAAGCAACATTTTCACACCATTCTTTTTGCACCATTATAAAGACTCAGAAAAGCACATAAAAATATTTTTTTTTATATTTTTAATCTCACTTTATCCGTAGTTTTGTAAGTCGTGTTTGTGCGAATTCGTTGTGTGTTCTTAAGCGACTTTGTGCGATCATTTAGTGGAGTTTTATCGTGAGTTTTTGAGAGCCCTCAGACACATTGCTGTCTTCTGGTTGTTAACTTTAGGGATTTAATTTTATAATTTTCTCACGACCTTTGCTATTTGTTTGGTGCCTTGCCTCTTAGGTAACTTTTCGTGCCTCTTTCTTCCCTCTTTCTAACATAGTTTGAGGAAGGCATTCATGCCATCCTATTAGGTTTGCTTGGTGGTTGTTATAGGTCACCTATATGGTTTAGGTTATGGATTTGTGATTGTGTTTTGGTTTGTGACCTTCCTCTTTGGTTTGCGTATTGTTTGAATCTTTTTATGTTCACCTTATGTTTATGTGGTTCACTAACCTTTGTTTCAGGGGCTATGGTAAGTGAGAGGTGTGGATAAGATTTCCACATCTCCAACTTCTTTCTCTTCTCCTCTTTTATGATTTCATATTTGTCTTTGAGATATGATTATGCCATCAATTGTATACCTCTTTTCCATCCCCTTTTGAGAACAACTTAACTTCTTTAGAAGAAGTAAGTTGATTTTCTACTTTTTCCTTTCTTCTTCTTTCTTCTTCCTTCATTCTCTTCTTTAGGATAATTGATACCTCACTAACCTAGGATCATCCTTTTGGGTTCTCCTTTTCTCATCTTCATACAAAAAAATCTAAAAGACACTTAATAAATACCACAAACAAAAACAACAAAAACACCTCTTTAAAAGACTGGAACAAAGAATAAGAGTCTCTCCTTCGAGACTTCTTTTCTCATCACTTTCACTCATTACGTAAGAACTTGCTCCTACTTGTCACTTTGCAAGACGGTAACACACTCGTACCAAACGAGCCTGCAACACCTGAGCATTGACATAAGCAGTTCAAGCTTTTAAAACACAAGCCATTTTCCACCCCTAGTTAGGGGAACTACGACGACTCTGATCCTCATGTCCAGATGAGGTACGTAGGCAGCGAGATAGGGCCCGTCCGAGCATAATCTTTATTTTCCCCCTTTTCTTTTCTTTTCTCCAGATCCAGTTTCCTTCTCTTTTGCAACAACTTCATTCTTTTACCCTTTGAAACATTTTCTTTTCAAGCGTGGATCCTGTCGGGTACGACAGACGATCTGGGGTGCTAATACCTTCCCAGGTCGTAACCGACTCCCGAACCCAGTTTTTTGGTTCGCATGATCTGTGTCCTTCCTTTTCTTTCTCTGGTTTGTGCAGCATTACCAATCCCGTTCCTTCAGGATAAAAATGCATGGCTAGCGACTCTACCTTTTTCCGCGCCACTTTCGCGTTTGTACCAAGATGGATATCCAGGGAGCAACAGTTGGCGACTCTGCTGGGGAGAATACCCAGAATCTCTGGTTCCCCTTGACAGTCTCTCATAGCGCTTGTGTGTTTCTGTTACTTTGGGTGTGTTGATTGTTTGTTGTTGCTTGTTTATTTTACTGTTGTTTATTTACAGTTTTATTTACAAATTTATTTACAGTTTTCAGTATTTATTTTCATGCATCATATATTATATTGGGTTGTCTGGACTGGTTTTCTGTTTGGTGGGACTTGGGGGTTACTGTGATTTGTGAGATGAGGTGAGCCAAATACCCGGCTTGAGTGCACCTTAGGACTTAGCGTGGGCAATCACTTTGGCCTCATGGCATCTAGTCATGGGGGTATTAGTGCGTTCACACCCAGATTTGCGACCGTCTTGGAAGTGTCTTGATATAGGGGTTTTCTCTACTTCATTACACGACCTTGATAGTTATGTGCGGCTAGGGACCGATCATTGAGAACCTTGTGGAAATATTCCTCTCCAATGGTGACAGTGGCAGGCCATATTTTGTGGCAAACCCATTCGTACCCGAGGGCCCACTTGGAACTCGCATAGGATGGCCTGGTTCTCTTGTAGGAACTCAGTTAAAACATATGGTCGTATGATGATAGTACTGTATCCTACAGGCTGAATGTACTATTGTTTCTCGATTTCAGCACTTGAAACTGGAGACTTATAAGGGATGCTTGTTTTTCCGGACTCACTCTAAGACCTCCCCGAGTAGTACATAATGCTAAACCGATTCCCTGATCTGGTCATGAGCCATTTCTCGGAAATAGTGAATGTATTATTTCTATTTGGCTTTGAGAGTCCGTGATGTTTGACCCGGAGCATACCAGTGAGCTTGGGAGGAGTTTACAGGTTTGCAGGAACCCTTTGACCTCATCATACCCTGTTACCAGTGAAATCTTATGTCTTGATCCGATTTCTTTGATCCTGGTGTTCTTGGGTTTATCTGGTCCTTGGTCTGAGATTATCTGTGATTATCTGAGTTTTTATCTATGGGTTGTTATTCGGAGAACATTTGGGCTTCAGACATTTGGTTCTTGGTCCTATATCCAGATAGATGTCAGTCACTGATCACGCGCCAATTGCATCCATGACATCATAGCATCCCATCATACATGTTCAGTTATTTCCGGGGACCCCGTATCTGAATCATGGTGTTGAATTTTCTTGGGTATTATAATATGAATTAAAACAGACCGAGTCCTGGGAAATAACCAAACATGGAATTTGCATACATCCTTGCATTTGTGACAGGTGTTTTGAGCATTTTTCTTACCCTGACTTGGTTTATCCTCAGGATGGTTAGCGTAAATCAGAGTTCTCAGGGTACAGACTTGGAACAACTCCGGGCGGAGGTAGCCGAAGTGAAGACCCAGATGGGGAAATTCAGGGCAGAGGTACAAACATTGTCACAGGGCTAGAGGTTCTTGAAAGAAGAGGCTGGCTTGATGAAAATTTAGATGAAGCTGCTGACATGGATCATGAATGCCTTGCTGAAAAAAGAAAATGGCCAGGCGTATGCTTCTCCACCAGAAGGTCTCGTTTCTCCCATCTATTTGGGATTTCCACTGAACCAAGAGTTGTCAGGTGGACTTTCTCCACAGTTTGATTCTCCTCACCAGCAATCACCTCTTGGTCCTCTAGAAGATCCCAAAGTAGAGATTAACATCTCCTTGTCTGATTCAAATAAGGTGGATGATCATATGCCAACTGTTGCTAAGGAAGTGAGCACTTTCTCAGCTCCTACACCTTGGTTTCCCAAAAAAGGATTTCAGTAGATGTCAGGTGTATCTCCTCCAGTGGTAGCAACCCGTTCTCGACATAAGCAAGAAAGGGTTATTGATCCTGTACCCATGTCTTATGCTGAGTTGTGCCCATAGTTGCTCAAAATGTGATTGATTGAGAGTCGCGAGTTATCTCCTCCTACTGGTGAACTTCCCCAAGGTTGGAATCCATATGCCTACTGTGTTTTTCACTATGGAGCTCAAGAACATGATGTCAATGACTTTAGGGCGTTCATGCATTAGGTGCAAGACTTAGTTGATGTCAGAGTAATTAAATTTAAGCCAATTGATTCGAAAGGGTCACAAGTTAGGGCGCATGTGAATACTGAAGAGGTGGATAAGTTTCATTCTTCTGGAGTCATCACTCAGGCTGAGTCTTCTAAGAGGCTACAACAACAATCTTCTTTGGTTCCTCGTCCAAATTTGGATAATAAAATGTAGTGGCCTGCTAGGCGCTCAAAGCAACATCAGCAACAAAATGCTCAACCACAACGAAGGCCTTATCCACAGAGAATTCGACAAGCTGATCGTGTTCTTGATCCTATCTCAATAACCTACACTGCCATGTTGCGTCAATTGCTGAAGTTTGATCTGATCGAGTTGCGGACTTTGACACCACCAGTAAGGAATCCTCCAAAGGTATACGATATAAATGCGCGTTGCGAGTTTCACTCAGGTTCCCCGGGGCATGCAACAAAAGAATGCATGACTTTACAATTGAATATTCAAGATCTGATCGACTTGAAGGTCATCACACCAGATGGTCATCTAGGGAGGCAGAGACTTATAGACTGGAATTGAGGCTTGTAGGCCTTAGCTCTTTCATGTATCTGGTTACCCTCAGGCTTGTTAAGGGAACCCTTATTGCTGTAATTATTTGTGTTTGTTTTCAGTACCTTGTATGACTTAGCTCTCGCGAGCCTTTCCCTGTTTTGTGTTTGGATTTCTGGGGCAGTGGTTTCCTTATTCATGCACTAACGCTCAATCACATGATGATTTTTATACTGGATCTTGCTTTCAGAGTTTCTTTTGAGAGTGTTCTCTCTCATCTGTTGTGTTTCTGAGCATTTTCATAACATAACATCTTGCATACCATATCATTCTATCTTTGTTTTTCAGGTACCTTGGCAGTTTCTCATCTCTGTTTCATTTCAGGCAACAATGTTGGCATAGCAGAATCAAAATGGCAGATCAGGTACAAGCTGAGCTCGTAGAATTGAAGACTCGTATGGAGCAGTTTATGACCCTGATGACGAGATGGCTCAGAGGCAAGAACAATTAAGGTTGATGGTCGAGCGGCCAGAAAATGAGATTCCTGAAGATAGCAATTAGAGGAACCATAATGGAGCTCCAGGCGGAGACAATTGCCGTAATGTTGACTACATGGATGATCAAGAAGATCAGTTCACTTTGATTGGTGATGAGATGGATCAACCTAATGTTGTTGTGAATCGTCTTTTCGACGAACTTGTTGAGAAGATTAGATCCATGAAATCTCATAACTCTTTAGGCTTCGATGTTGCTGACTTGGGGTTAGTTCATGGAGTGAAGATTCCTCCCAAATTCAAGCCTCCTACTTTTGAAAAGTACAACGATAACTCTTGTCCGAAAACTCACATCCAGTCCTACTTTAGGAAGATCTCTGCTCACACGGATGATGAGAAGTCATGGATGTTTTACTTCCAGGATAGTCTATCTGGGGCATCTTTGGATTTATATATAGGTCTGAACAGGACTGTTGTCAGAAGCTGGAAGGACTTGGCTGAAGCTTTTGTGAAACAATACCAATTTAATCTTGACATGGTGCCTAACCGCATCCAACTCCAGAGACTTTCTCAAAAGAAGTCTGAAAGTTTCAAAGAGTATGCTTAGAGATGGCGAGAAATGGCCGCCCAAGTGCAACCTCCACTGCTTGAGAGGGAAATGGCTGCCATATTTATGGGCACTTTGCAGGGTGAGTTTATGGATCGTTTAGCTGCTTGTTCGTCTACTGGATTTACCGATATTATGATCACCGACGAACGAGTTGAGAGTTTGTTGAAGCTTGGAAAGATTCAAGACTACAGTGCGTCAGGTTCAGGCACTAAGAAGCCCTTCGCCAATGGTCAGAACAAGAATGAAGGGGAAGTTGGGGTACAATTTCGTCAACGTGGAAAAGGTAGAGGATATTATCCACGCCATCAGCAGGCAGCTTATGTGGCTGCGACCCCGAATAATTATCATAAGCGTTAGACACGACAAAGGGACCCTCAACAGGGTCAACGTTAGCAAAGGAGAGAATTAGTTCTTGACCCTCTACCAATGTCTTATACTGATATACTTCAGCATCTGCTTCAGTTGAAACTGATTGAGCTTCGCAAGCTGTCCATACCTCTTTATCCATTGCTAGAGGAATGGGATGCCAATGCCCATTGTGACTTCCATTATGGGGCATCAGGACACCATATTGATGGGTGTAAAGCTTTTCATCATAAGGTACAAGATTTGATTGATTTGAAAGCTGTCAATTTTGCTCTGTACATATGAAGAAGAAGGCTTTGTCTTGATCAGAGTCTGTCAGGAAAGAATTAAAGCAATAAAGCCAGAAGCATCAGTAATGGCAGTCGGTTGTTTTCTTCATTGCATTTTCATCCTTATTGAGGTGAACTACGCTGCTCTGATTCTTTATTAGTCTTGAGTCAATGGAGATACGTAGGCAGAAGATCGTCAAGTCTTTGCAAGTAACCTTATGTGACAATTTCATCTCAATGTCACTCTTCTCTTCAGACGTCTCGTGTCAATGTTTGAACGTCAAAGGCTTAAGGTCAGAATAATTAAGAAGGAAGTATGGTTTTGGATATGTGGCCATTTGATTGAAGACTGCAAGTTCCATAAGGGAAAAGCTATTGACTACTGAAAGTATCCAAGACTGATCAATCCATACGGAGTCAAGTCTCCTTGACGATGGCAATGTTCAGCTTCTTTACTGCATTTTCATTTGTAGTTTTTAATTTGTTTGCTTAAACATTTGTATGCATGCATGAATCTGTTTGTTTTTGAACGTTGATTAATGAAATGCACATGTTTTTTCTTGATGTAATTCATTCGTCTTTACTTCTAATTTTGTGAATGTGCATTGCAATACCAATTGTCATTCTAAAACTCTGTGATGGAGGATGACGAAGTGAAAACGCAAAAATCTTCAACCGTGTGCTCTTGAATAAGACCCTGTTGACGATGTACATGCTTTGTTTCAAATCCCAAACACCGGAGATATAAGGGAGATAAACCCTCGTTAACCCCTTTGAGCCTTAGATTAGGATTTTCTTTTTGCATAAAAAAAAACCTTACATTTAACCCGGGGCAGGGTAGGTGTCAGCTAGTGAGATCGAGCGCTCAGACTTTCGTAAAGGAGTGTGGGAAGATCCATTACCTTTTCATTCCGGCACATCAAGAGGTCCAAAGACCAGAAACCACAATGGTTATACCAAATCAAGAGGTCCAAATACCGGAAACCATCATGGTTATCCCTCATCAACTGGAAAGTGAGGCAATCACAACCCTTTCAAAGCAATCAAGACAAACAGTGTCACACGATTTGTTCAAAAAAAATTGAAAGAAAAAAGAAATAAAAAATAAAGCCCGCTAAGTCGAAGGTTGAAAATCGTGACTGTCAAGTCATTGATTGTAGTAGATTCCCTGATGGGATGTTTTATCTTATGATTTGACTGTGTAATCAGATTAACTGAACACTACCCTGCCCCGGGTTAAGTGTAAGGGTTTTGAAATATCTGAAAGAAACTCCTACTTCTAGGCTCGAAGTGGTTGACTAGGGATTAACTCCCTATTTCTCCAGTGTTTGGGAATTTGAAACAATGCCTATACATCGTCAGCAGGATTTTATTCAAAAGCACTCAACTAGAGAATTTGTGTTTTAAATTCGTCATCCTCCCTCCAATTCTCTGCCTAGGCAAGAGATGGGATAATATTGGCATTATAAAGTTGAAGAAGCATTATGATTGAATACGAATGGATTACTTCAAGACAAGCATATTCATTGCATTAATCATTCAAAACAAATAAGTTCTTACATGCCAAAACAAATACATTAACAAAACATAGCAAAATACATATGAAAAGCAGCAGACGAGCTAAACATCTGAGAGGATAGCTCCAAAGCATCAAATGATCAGGTGTATGGAGGAACTGGTCCCAGGCTCCAGTAACAAACTGATTTGGAAAGGACTTTCTTGAGTTTTCTATCAGCACAAAGGCACTCCGTCCACAGATGGGATTCCTCCATTGAAAGTCAACACCCCGTAGTCGATCATCTCTTGAACCTTTTCCTGGAAGACTTTGCACTCTTCAATCGGATGCCCCAGTGCTCCATCATGAAACTCACAACTGGTATTTGGATTGATCCCACGGGACCGAGACCTCGTGGCTCTGGTCTTTCTGGGTGTCATTATTGAGTTCCGGGCAAAATGAGACCACAATTGACTGTAAGTCATTGGGATTGGGTCAAACTAATGGGTCGCTCTTTTAGGACTGTTTGGAGACCTCCGCTGATTCTGACGTCGCTGACGAGTAGAGGTAGAATTTGACCGACGCTGAGAAATGACTAGATTTTTGGCCAAAGAAATCAGTCGCCCTCTATCAATCTTCAAGCTGTGAATCTGTTCCTGGAGTTCAGTGTTCTCCTGCACAAGGCTGTCTACTAGAGTCTTCATTGTAGTTGAGAATATTCCCATATGGTTTCTCAAAGTCGTGACTTCACTTCTAAGCTCCCTGTTTTCCTGCTCAAGTTGGTCCATCTTTCTCTGATGACTGGTCGAGTACAGTTGACTGACGGAGAATAAGACATGGGTGAGTTGGATTGTTGGAAGATGATATGCAATGCAAATGCAAATGCAAATGAGATGCGAATGGATGCAAAGCTCAGAATGCTCAAAATCACAAACAAAACAGCTCCAGAATTGGATATAAAGGCAAGGTGTTAGATCCAAGGTACATGTAACTCGGAATCTCCTAACTGGTAAGCCTTAAGTGGAGAGTTCTAAATTCTTTACCCATAAAGCCCACTCACAGGGTAGCTTCTATGGTGGTGGTATAAGGATACTCAAGGTCACGGACGTTTATCGTACTAACGCCCCGCCGCAGGCTAGCTGCATTGTGACGATAATAACGATAAGGTCTACCTTGAGTGGAGTTCTCATGCTAGGCGTGCAAGGAGCGAGTCCTTGGAGCCTAACATTACAACTACCAAAATTGAAACAGGTTCTAGGGGGGTCCCATAATCACAGCCCTTTCATGAATCAAGTCACGCGACAGGCTAGCTGCGTTGTGACAAGATCTACGAAAAGTCTAACTATCTGGGGGAGCTTTCATGTTAGGCGTGCAAGGAGCGAGTCCTTGGAGACTAACACTAATAACATCCAATTCTAAACTTAGGTGTTCCCTCTTCTTTTTCAAAACTCAAGTACAAATTCAAAACCCGTGATATCCCGAGATCCAACAGGCAGATATAATGAACAGATAATAAAGAAGGAAGCAATAGATAGAATATCAACAGTAAATAAAGAAGACAATCAAACAAATCAGCAAACAAACGCAAACTATCCTAAGTTAGGCTCGATTCTCTTATGCACAAGGCAATACATGTCCCCAGCAGAGTTGCCAGCTGTCGCACCTCGAAAAATACGATCCTAAAACAAACAACAGAGTCGCCACCTAATTCTATTTATTCTACGAGAGAAAAGGGAGATATAGACACAACCTAAATAAAGGATAAGAATGGTCAACGAAACCACTAATCTAAGTTCGGGAGTCAGTTACGCAAGGGGAAGGTATTAGGCACCCCTCACGTCCGTTGTACTCAACGGGAACCTCTTAGTCTAGTTTGCGCTTAAAATGTTAACTTATTATTATTGTCTTCTTTATGATTAAAGTTACTAAGATTTCTTATTAAAGGGAAAAGAAAATTATTATTTATTGCGGAGAAAGGTTAAGTTTTTTATTATTGTGACGGTGAGATAGTTAATTTTTTATTATTATGTTTTATGGCGGAGAAATGAATAAGTTTTTTATTATTATGCTCGCGAAGGATTAAAATCCCCGTGCCTACGTATTCCCTTGTGCAATGGGAAAGTCAGAGCTTCGTAGTTCGTGCTACTACGATTTGTGTTTTTTAATTGAACGATTGTTTGAAAATGCATTCTAATGCTAAGCATTGACTTATCTGCTCGCGATAGGAGGCTGAAGCGCTAGCTTGTTTGCGAGATAGAAAGATTTAAACAATGTCCGTTTTGAGAAAAGATGTTTGATCTTTGTTAAAGATGTTTTAAACGAGAGGGCGAATGAACCACGCGTGGGGCTAGCCCATGTTGCGGTTGCATTCAAGAACGTGCGGAGTGCGAGACTCCGGAGTTCAATTACTCGCTAATTAATTATGAAAATGATTTGAAATGGTTGGTAAGTTTTAATTTGTATTTGAAAGAAAGAGACAAATCGTCATCTTTAAGAGAAGTATCTCACCTATTCCACCACAAACGTTTGAGAAATGAGAAATCGAAAGAAGCTTTAAACTTGGATATAAGATCGACAAGCAATGCCACATTCTTTCTTTGAGAATAAATAAAATCGGAAGAAGCTTTAAACTTGGATATAAGTATCGACAAGCAATGCCACATTCTTCCTTTGAAAGTAATTGTTTGTAAGATTTTTGTTTGTGTTTGTGGGGATAGGAGGAACAACTTTCCCATCGCGTGGGGCTAGCCAATTTGCGGTTCAATCCAGAACGTGCGGAATACTAGACTTCGGGGTTCCTTTTTTTCGTAAATTAATTAAGATGGATTGAATTGTTTTTTTATATGAATGGTGATTGAACCATCGCGTGAGGCTAGCCCATTTGCGGTTCAATCCAGAACGTGCGGAATGCTAGACTCCGGGGTTCTTTTTTTCCGTAAATTAATTAAGATGGATTGAATTGTTTTTTTATACGAATGGTGATTGAACCATCGCGTGAGGCTAGCCCATTTGCGGTTCAATCCAGAACGTGCGGAATGCTAGACTCCGGAGTTCCTTTTTTTCGTAAATTAATTTAAATAAATAACTCGAATATTTTTGATATACGAATGGTTATTGAACCATCGCGTGAGGCTAGCCCATTTGCGGTTCAATCCAGAACGTGCGGAATGCTAGACTCCGGAATTCTGTTTTCGTAATTAAATTAATAGTTTGAAAGTTTTTTTTATGAAAATCCAATTTTGTTTTAAAATATTTAAATACGATAGTGAGGTACGAATAAATAGACAAACGCAAATGTGACATTTAGGACTGTAGTGAGGCGCGAATAAGATAATATCGAGTTTTAGGGATACCTAACGGAGTAGGTCCGTTGCCTCTTCAGTACGCGCCAAGCAAAAGGAATTCAACGATGGTTATCGAAATAATTTGATTAATTGACCACAAACCAAACTGACTATAAACTCTAAAACAAATGTTCAAATCGAACTACCAACAATCTAAAACCATTAATCACGAATCTAAATAATTTCTAATAAAAAATATTAAAGCATAAACTAAACAAGAATTAGTTATAAAATTAATAATAATTAACAAGCAAGTATATTCAACCGAAAGACCAATCAACCATTAAAAATAAAAATAAACAAAAATAAATAAATAAAATAGTGGAGGTTCTTATCACTGGATCTGGTGTGTTCAGTAAACCATAGAGACGAGTTTAATCCAGGATTAGCTTCCAAACAAATAAAATGAGATGGATTTGGTGCAAGTAAATAGGGTGCAATTAGAAGAAAGAAAAAATGCCCATGCTCTAGGCCCAGCCAAAACTTCATGAAGGATTTAGAAACAAAAATATAATAATAAATAATAATAAATAAAAAAAAATGAAATAAATGAATAAAACAAATCAGCAAATATCATTAACGTGTTATCCCTCAAAACGAACGAAAATGAGGTTTGGTTCTAACCCTCGCCGCCAACCTACCCTGGCCGATTCCTCTGTTATTGACTCTCCGTCGCCTCGCCTTTCCGGATCCTCTCAGCAAACCCTCAATCGTTCGCGGATTCCTCTCTATTTTTCTCACCACGTTTTCACGATTCGGGTCTGATAGCCGCTTGTGGTTGGATTCGGCGGATTCACGGTTTTTGTGTGGCTAACGGAGAGGGTGAAGGGTGGTTAAACGTCGGTTTCCAGTTCTGAGTTTTCTGTATTTCCGTTTGCGATTTCTCAGCGGATCTGTGTATGTTTGGTTTTTCTCAGATTTTGAAGGAGGTTTCGAAAGGGGTCTGCGGTGTTGGAGGTGGAAGAAGGGTTTTCGCGGTGATTCTGAGTTTTGTGATAGGTGTGCAGAAGCTTTTGGTGTGGTGGATTTGTTTACAGTGAGTGAGGGTCGCGGTTTGATGGTGTTTTCGGAAGGGTGGTGATGTTTCTGGTTTGATTGAAGGTGTGGTTGTTGACGGCAATGAGTGAAGAAGAAGGCCACTGTGTTGGTTTGTGCGGAAGGCTGTTGTAGGTTCGGTGAAGGAGAAGCTGAAGCTTGCGGTTAGGAGGGCTGTAGTTTGTGAAGAGGCGGGTCACTGTGTTGGTGTGAAGTGAGGAAAGTCTTGGTTGTTCAATCGTTTTTTGTTCTGCCGGTCCTCTCTTTCCCCCCCCCCCCCTTTTTGATTTTGAAAAGTCCATTTTTTTTCCACTCCAAACTTCTTCAATAAGTTTTTTGATACACATCCTTTGTCATGTCATGATGATGAATCGTTTTCATGTTGCAGGCTTTTGCTATAGCAACAGACTGGATTATGGGCTGGGTGATGATGAATGAAGAGAGAAAAGGTTCGCAGGTGTAGGTGGGTTAGAGGTATTTTGTCAGGAGCCATAGAGCGGAAGCCCCCCTTTTTCTTTTATGGTTTCTTCTGTTTTTTCTAGTAATGAAGGGTGAAATGGTTTTCCCCTCCGGTCTGTTGTTGGTGTTGTCCTTTTTCCTTTTTCTATTGACTTGTTTCTTCAACTTTTGGTGCAGGTTTAAAATGGTGCCATTTTGGCGTAAAAGTAGCACAGGGCTATGTGCAAAGTTTAGCTGTATTAGTGTAGGTAGAGCAGGCTTGGAGTAATGTGGGGAGTTGTTGTTTGACTTGTGTAAACACCCCAAATTTTCCCTCACCCATTCACACCATGGCTTGGTATCTCCTCATATGCATAAACTCAATCATACCATCTCATATTACATTTCTGATTCATTGCATTGGTTCAAAGTCATCTGCATCTAGGGTTTGTGATCTGAGCTATCCAAGGGCTTCTTGAGCCACTCCAAAGGCCATCAGTCACTTCAAAGGGGTCCATGTATGTTCAAGCATCATATTATATCCCCTCAAAGTCAAGAATGTCAAAAATCACAAGAACTGAGAATGGCATGGAAGCAGAGCCAGGTTTAACTGCACAGATGACCTAGAATTAGGGTTTTGGTTTCAGAGGCCATAACTCCAATATTTTTGGTCATTCTTGTTTCTATTGGTCTCTATATGGTATAGGGAGCATGCATATCAATTTTCATGAAGAAATTCCATGGGGAAGTCATCTGATCAAGAGTTGACTTTCTGAGCAAGTCAGTGTAAAATCAGGGCATCTGAGGCCCCCAATGACCCAACCAAAAGGCGTTCTTCATCATTTTGATTGTGTATGATCTTTATTTGATCATGGAAGATGTTGGAAGTTCACAAAATTGAAGAATTTCAAGTCATTTGCAAAGTTGACTTTTTGGGAAGTTTGACTTTTAATGAAATTGCCATTTTGGGAAACTTTTTCAACCCTTGATTTTTGATTCAAAAATGCTTCAAATGAAAAAACTTTGGTCATGAAGGTTGTAGAATGGATCATTCCCTTTACAAAAAGTACAAGAACATGACCTAATTCATTTTGGATCAAAAGTTATGGCTTGTCAAAGTTGGCTAAAATCACAAAATTTGAAGTTTTCTACCAAAGAGACATTTTGCAAAATGGTTTGTTCAAGTGTTCTAAAGGCCTCAAATGTGTATCATTTCTTCACAACATGATCATATAACCTCCAAAATTCAGAATGGGCCAAGGAACTTTGCACTTTGATGCTTTGAAACTCAAGATTTCTCAAAGGAAACAAAAGTGAGGCAAGTTGCAAAAACTCACTCAAGTGTGAATCCACTTGCTTGCTGACTTCACAAACAATCCTATGGCTCTCCACACATCTTGCTGCGCAGGACACCCCATCTGTCCTTGGCTAGCTAGTAGCCCATGCCTCTCTTACACAACTTTGACATTTTGGCAACTTGAGCCATACCAATCACCAAAGCACACATCAACTCATCTGGCCAATCCCATTAGTTTATGCAAACAAAAAGCAAGCCAAAGCAAATAATACACAAGCCTGAAAGCACACACAAGACAGCTCTCTCATTTTCACCCCATTTGGCAAAAGCTTTCGAAACACTCTCCACAAGCTGCAAACACACAAACCAACTTCACAAATCAACTCAGCACACTTCACTGGCCAGAAACCACCCATCACCATAGCCTGAAACTCCCTGAATCAAAAACACGATCACCACCCTCCCTTGAACAGAACTTCTGCCATCTCTCAAACCATCCATTATAAACTTTAAACAAGCATTGGAAGCTTCTCAGGGGGTCCAGTGGAGTTGATTGAAAGCAAGAAATCAGCCAGAAAGTGCCAGAAACCAAAGCTTCAGTTCAGGTATCCATCAAGAACAAATTTTCCAGAACTCATTTTACTTGTTATAAATTGATTCTATATGATATCCTGATCATCATGATGTGTTTGAAAATGAAAATGGTGGAATATTGAGCATGTATGAACTGTCTGAAACTTTTTGCCCTAAATGAGTTTTGCTTCGATTTGCTTGATTAATGGATGAAAAATGATGTTTGTTTGGGGGTTTTGATTCAGTGTTGAATGGGGATGAATTCTGGGCAGTTAGATTTCATTTTTATTGCGTGTAGAGGGAATTAGAAATTTGGCTCGTCGGAGAAGATGACCGGAACCACTGTTCCGGTCATCTGAGAGTAATTAGGGCATTTAATTAGGGCACTAATCATAATTAGCAAGTTTGAATACTGGCCGTCCAGATGCGCGTCAGGTCAATTCGCGCGCGTGTGAGTTCAAATCTCAGCCTTTGATCTTGCTGACTTTTCTATTTTTCAGTTTTATTTCATTTTATTTTCTTTTTATTTCATTTGTTTTCTATAATTTATTTAAAATAGCAAAAATCATTTAAAAATTCTGAAAATTTTTGTCAAAGCTTTTATTAATTTTCAGAAACCAAAAACATTTTTATTTTTATTTTTTGCATTAAAAAATATTTTTAAATCATTTAAAAGATTATTTTTAATTAATTAATGAGAATTAATTAATTAAAAATACTTTTAGGTATTTAAAAATCACCAAAAAAATTCATGAAACCTTTAAAATCATTTAGAAACATTGTCCAACCCTCAAACCAAATTTCTTTTGTGATCTTGATGTCATTTGACAATTTTTCATGGAATTAATTTCATTTCAAGGCATTATTTTGATCCAATCTTTGAAAATTCATTTCTGCCTAGTCTTTAAGAGTTGGACTTTGATTCTTTTTGCATTGTGTCTTGCATATCATGAAGTTTATAGGATTAAATTGGCATGATTTGATCTTGCATTTTCAATTTGTTTGACATTTTACTTGACAAGGTACCCTAAAACCCTAGAAACCTTGGGAAATTCATAACTTTCATTAGGTTAAGAATTGGATCCCCTCCTTTGGGCAGTGAGTTTGTATAGGTTTAGGGTTCCTTTGAATGCATTTTCAATTTTTTTATCTTGATGTTTGCTTCTGGTTTTGGTTTTTGTTTTGTGCATTGATCATAAACCCTAATTTGGGCCTCCTTTTGCATTCATCTTGCATTTGCTTGCATACCATGACTTGCCATGACATTTTGTGCATCCATTTGATTCATTAGATATCTTAAGACATATTAGAAGCATGTTTGATCATTGCATCTTTCATTTTCCATTTTGTATGTCATTTGCATTCCATAACTTTTCATGTATATTCATGGTTCTAAGCATGCTTCATTTGCATCCATATGTTTGTATGATCATCCCCATGCCTTGTTTCATGTTTGCATCATCTCATAGCATCATTATCATCACACACATGCTTCTGGTTTTGGTTTGCATCATGCCATTTCATTTCATTCTGCATTGCATTTCATTCCTTTCACTAACTTTTCAGGTGGTAAGTTATTTTGAGAAGTGAATTTGCCTTCACTTCTCACAATTTCTTTTCCTCTCTCTTATGCATCATTGCTGCATTTTATCTTGTGTTTGAGTTTGAGCTTGCTCTTTCTTCTTCTTCTTCTTACTTTCTTTCCTCTAGTGACTTGTCTTCTTAAATGAAGCAAGTTACTTTGCTTCTCTTTGTTCCTTTCATCTGCTTCCTGGTGGTTCCTCTGAAGATCCTTCTTGTAAACCTCACAAACCTTAGGGACAACCAAGCATGACAATAATTAGGGTTTTGATTAGTCCCCCCATTTAGCTTTTACCTTTGTGTCATCGTTGAGTCTTCTCTTCTCATCTCATAATCAGGGACTAAACCCTAAAGGCTTTAAGACTTTGTGATTAAGTTTATGCCTGCATCCTTCTATTAGGATGGAGTGTATAACTTTAATCCTAAGTGTTAAACCCTTAATGTGTTTAAATCCTTTAATCAATTCACTTAATAATCATCAAGACATCAAACTTGTAACTTGGGCCTTGCATTAGGGTTCTAATTCTTCCTTAATTGGTTAAGAAGGACTAACCCTAGTGTTAATGGACAAGTCCCCCTCAAGTTGTCTTACAAATCATAAAACTCACTTCATCATCTTATCATTAACTAAAATCCACTTAATAAAGGCTTTGTTTTGTCATGAGTTTAATCCCTAATCATGGATTAAGTTGAGGAGCTTTCCTCAGCTTAAACATTCTCATCTATTACCCTTCTATTAGGATGGTGTAATGAGTCTGTTTAATCCCTGATTATGGCTTAATCTCATTACTCAACACTAAACAAAAACAACAAAAACATCTAAATAATTACAAGTAGGTTAATGATCTTAATCCTACACCAAAGGTGATTAAGTGTGAGAAGCTGACTTCACACTTAAGGTATTCTCATTACCCCTAATCAGAGGGAAGATGTGTTGAGTTTACTAAATCCACTGGTTTAGGCTTAAGCTCATTAATTTATGACAAACTTTCAAAAGTAATAAAAGACTGAAAACACAAAAACAAACAATAATCGTCTCCTTCGGGATTCTTTTCTCATCTCATTCACTCATAAACGAGAACTCGCTTCTTCCGTTTAATGCAAGACAGTTAGCACCTGAGCCAGACAGGTCATACACTTGAGCATAGACAAGCAAGCAGTTCACAAGTCAATTTATCCTTTCAGTCTCTTTGGGTCGAACTACGGTGTTCTGACTTCCTCATTGCACGAGAGGATACGTAGGCATAACTTAACAGTTATCGAACAAAAGTCTCTGTATATCCCTCCTCTTTCCAGTATTATTCTTTTAGCCTCATGATCTTGAGCATCTTATTCCTTTTCTTACACTGACATTGTACATTTATACACTTCACATTTTTTTCTTTACACTGACACTTGCATCCTTTCCAGCTCTTTATACACAGATTGCACTGACACTACCCCTTTAAAACACAAATCTTTTAAGCGTGGATCCCGTCGAGTACGACGGACAATCTGGGTGTTAATACCTTCCCAGGTTGTAACCAACCCCCTTTCTCAGTCTCTTTGGTTCGCAACCGTCTTATCCATACCTTTCTAGGTTTATGCAGCATTACCTTTCCTCCGGGATAAAAATGCCTAGCTAGCGACTCTTTCTTTTCATTCCATCCTTTCGCCGACCGTTCGCGTCTGTACCTCATTTGAGCCCAGTCTCATCTTTTGGGAGCGACAGCTTGGCGACTCTGCTGGGGACCCTTATACTGTAACCAGGGCTTCTGGTTCTTTTTGTGGGTTCCTCCTAGCGCTTGTTTGATTTGTGTTTACTGGGGTGTTATGTGCTAATTGTGTTTGTACATTTGCTTTATTTACTGCTTTATGTACAGTTATTTATTGCTTTCTTTACAGCTTTATATACATCATACTGTCATACTGTTTTGGCTGGATCTGGTTTTGTTGCTTTGGTGGGTGGGGTTCTATTGAGAGTTAAGGTCCTATACCTGGGACCTGAGTGACACCTAGGCTAGAGTGGTTCATGTTCTTTCCCATTCCATTTCGGTCTGGTGCGGGAATATGAAACACGGTTCAGATATGGGTTTCTTCTTGAGAACTCTGTGCTACAGATCTCCTGTAGTGCTAGGGCTATCTGGGAAGCCTGCTAAGTCTGGATGACCTTTATTATGACCTTCAGAAACTGAGGTGAATTAGAGGAGGATCTTTTATGGTTATTGTAAACATTGTACCTCCGGGTTAGAAGTTTTTACACTTCTCATAACTGATCCAAGTCTGAGGATCCTTGTTTTAGAACATCACCTGTGAGGGGGTTGGGCTGTTTACAGGTTTGCAGGTACCCTTGACCTCAGCATACCCTGTTACTTTGTTTTGATTAAGAGTACTCCATTTTGGGACAGTTCTTGTGATTTTAACCCTAGACATGTGACTCTTTATTTGAGTCCCCCACCTTGGTTACTGGATTTATGAACCTCCATCTGGATTTCTTGAACATACATGGACTTATATCAAAGCAGTAATCAGATCCAGCTTGATCACAAACCCTTGCATATCATTTGCATACATCATCATTGCATCATTTAACATTTGCTTATTTGTTTTTCAGGGTATCCACATTACATTTGGCTTGGTTTTGACCCCTTCATCTGCATAGGCCCTTGTTCACCAGCTATCTGCTTTAGCTACCTTCTTCAGCTACATTCATCAGCTACCTGCTTCAGTCACCTGCATCACCAGTCTCAGCCTGTCAGTGGCTCATTACCAGCATCAGTCTTCATCATCAGCAGTTATTTTTCAGCAAACATGGCACCCAAGAAGAGCAACATCTCCTACCATTTCTTTGAGCCTGAGCTAGCTGGCATCAGGAAGATCCAGGCCCTTATTACTCCAGACCATATACCACTATTCAGAGAACATTATGGAGGCATCCTTGATGTGGTTATGGATTTGGACCCTTCTCAGAGGAGCTTGATTCATACTTGCCTGCAGTTCTATGATCCCCCTCTGAGGTAGGGATGGCAACGGGTCGGGTCGGGTGCGGGTTTCACACTACCCAAACCCGCACCCGAAATCAACACCCGAACCCAAACCCAAACCCAAAGTTTATTCGGGTGGCAAAATAACACCCGCACCCACACCCGTTGGGTTCGGGTTTTTCCACCCAAACCCGAACCCGTAACAAAAACACAAAATTATTTTTTTTTTCAAAAAATTTAATTAGTTTTCAATTATATATATATATATATATATATATATATATATTACTTAGTTAATTATAAGAAGGATTATAAGTTCTATTTACTACAATAATATTGTTGCTTACAAAATAAGATTTCAATTAAAATTTTGCATACAACAAGATATTTTGCACACCCCTAATTATAATTAAAATTAAGGTCTTCAATATCTTAACATTATAATTAAAATTAAATTCTACAATCTACAATTAAAATTAAAATTAAAGTATTCAATTAAAATTAAAATTAAAGTATACAATTAAAATTAAAATTAAAGTCTAAACGGGTGTAGTTTCGGGTTTCGGGTGTGGGTTTCACACTACCCAAACCCGCACCCGAACCCGAACCCAAACCCAGTCAAATCGGGTTTTCACCCGTTGACTCGGGTTCGGGTGCGGGTGGGGCCCGTGGGTTTGGGTCTGCCTGCCATCCCTACTCTGAGGTGCTTCACCTTTCAGGATTTTCAGTTGGGGCCTTTATTAGAGGAGTATTCATCATTGGTTGGTGTACCTGTCAGGGGTGGTATCCCTTTCAACCCTGAGATGGCTTTTCCAAGTAATGAAGAAGTGGCAAAGGCACTATATCTGGAACCCTCTCTGATTGGACAAAACATGACTACCAAGGCTGGAATCTCTGGTCTACACTTGGATTTCTTGACTTCCCAAGCTATCCTGAAGGCCTCCTTGGGAGAATGGAAGGCAGTCTGTGCTTTGTTAGCCCTCATCATATATGGGGTTATACTTTTTGCAGACGAGCCTAAGTTTATTAGCAAGAATGCCATTCACCTTTTCATTCTGAGGAACCCAGTGCCCACCTTACTGGGAGATTTCTACTTCTCTGTTCACCAAAGGAATGAAAAGCAAAGAGGAAGATTGGTGAGATGCTGTGCTCCCCTGTTCCATACCTGGCTGCTCAAACACTTGCCCAAGACTGATGCATTCTTGAATCCTCACCAACAGAAGAATTGGGCTAGAAGACTCATTGCTTTGACCTCAGATGACATCAGGTGGTGCACTCAGAGCACCAAGGGCAGGGACATCATTACTAGTTGTGGGCAGTTCCCCAATGTACCCCTGATAGGAGTGAAGGGTTGCATCAACTACAGCCCTCTGTTATTCAAAAGACAATTGGGCTATGCATTGGTCCACTCTCCTAGAACACAAGACTTGGCTGAAACCCTCTATTGTGAGATTAAGCCTAATCTAGCTATTGTCAGGCAAGCATCCTGGGCTTGGGACAATGTCCAGACCAAAGGGATGGCCATTCTTGGGAGATGCAATAATGTGGCCTCAGCTCAGTACTATGAGTGGTCTCATGCCAGGGCACAAATTTCTGGGATGCCCTTCACCATTGAGGATGCACCTGGACCATCCACAACACCCCCTCCAGCCACTGTTAGCCTGGAAGAGTTTGAGAAATTGAAAGAGAGGAATGAGAATCTGACTCAGGCTCTACAGAAGACCCTCTGGGAGAGGAGTGATGGTCGGCTGGACATTGAAAGGTTGGAAAAGCTTAAGGTGGAGCATCTAGCTAGGATTGAGAAGTCAGAGGACTACATTAAGAAGTCAAGGGCTGGAGAGCAGATTTTGAAGAATGCCTGCAAGGAGGCTCACTTCCAAAAGGCCAGGACTGATTTGTATCTGAAAGAGAGTCAAGCTAGGTGGGTCAGGATCACCGAAGCTCGTACTCAAGAAGATAAAAGGACTCAGGACAAGATTGAGCAATTGGAGGCTAGTGCAAAGGAGCAACAAGAAGCCTTGCTAGCAGCCCAGAGAGAGATCTCAGAATTGAAGATTAGGGCTGGTGTGAAGAGGTCAAAGGACCAGAGTCGACACAAGAAGCTAACTGCAGCTATTGCCACCAGGAATCTTCTTATCAGGAACCTCACAGAGCGTCCAGCTGATCCTGTGACTGAATCACTTCTAAAGGAAGTTCAGGAGGATGAGTTTGGTCTTGGTGTCTGAGTTTTGCTTGTTGTTGCTTTCATTTTCTTTGTACTTTTTCTTTTTTATGTTGTATTTTGACCCCTCAAAGGGCATGAATTGTAAAAAACAAACTATGTATCTTTCACTTTGCTGTAATATATTTATTAGTTTGTTTCATTTGAATCTCTCCCTCTAAGCAACATCAAAAGCATCTTCCTCAGGGGTCTGGAAAGGTCAAAACCAGGTGCCAAGCCGGATACCTTGGAGACAAATAAGCATACTGCATTGCATACTGACCTTTGTTTTGTTTTGTAGGTTTTTGCTTTGTTTGTTACTAACTCTGTTGTGGTTCAGGAACTATTGCTCGACGTCGGGTGTTCCCACTCAATCGTCCGCACAGATATCCTACCCGCAACAACCTTCCGGGTATACAGATGGACCAGGTACAACAGGATCTTACAGAGGTCAGGACTCAAATGGCCAACGAGAGACTGGAAATGAGAAATCAGATGACTCAGTTTATGGAGGTGATGAATGGATTGGCACAGAGCCAAGAAAGATTAAGGGCCTTGGTAGAAAGGCAGACTCAGGAAGACCCCCATCTAGGGACTGGTGGAACGAGCAACAATGAGAGGGTTCAGCCTCATGCCAACCCACCTGTGTATGGCCCTCATCTTCACCCAGAGATCAACATCCCTGCTAATGTACAAGGGAATGCTACTACATGTAGGGTACTGCAAGAAGACCCCCAAGAGGATCAATTCACTGTGATGGGAGCTGGGGATGAAGTTTATGACAGAAGGCTAGATGAAATTGCTGAGAAATTAAGGTCTCTAGAGTCTCAAAATTCTCTGGGCTTTGATGTCATGGACATGGGCTTAGTGGACGGGGTTAGGATTCCCCACAAGTTTAAACCTCCGTGCTTTGAGAAGTACAACGGAACTTCCTGTCCGCGAACCCACTTGCAATCTTTTCTGGGGAGGCTGAAGGCATATACCATGGATGAAAAGCTATGGATGTTTTATTTTGAGGATAGTTTAACAGGAGCTTCAAGGGAATGGTACTCTCATTTGACCAGAGCAACCATCAGATGCTGGAAGGACCTGGCCGAGGCCTTCATTAGACAATACCAGTACAACTTGGATATGGCTCCCAACAGGACCCTCCTGATGGGGATGTCCCAGTCATCCAGAGAAAGCTTCCGGGAGTACGCCCAGAGGTGGAGACAGCTTGCTGCTGCTGTCCAACCACCCATGTCGGAAAGGGAGATGGCCGACATGTTTATGAACACCCTCCAGGGGACATACATTGATAGGCTAGCTGCCTTTTCTTCCACCAGCTTCGCGGATGTAGTTATAGCTGGAGAAAGAATTGAGAGCCTATTAAAAATGGGCAAAATTTCTGACAACGGTGCGAGCTCGTCCAGCAACCCAAGAAAGCCTTTTGTGGGCCCAAGAAGAACTGGTGAGACTAATGCTATCCATACCAGCAGGGGCAGACCCCAATATGTTCATAGGTCAGTGGCAGCTGTCACCATTCCCGCTCCAATTCATCCACTACCAGCATACCAACCACATCAACAACCTCACTACCAGCAACAAGCTCAGTGTCCACCTCAGAGAAATTATAACAACAACAACACCAGCAACAACAATCAGCAAAGACCTTTTCAACAGAGACCATCTCAGGCCCATAGGGTGATTGATCCGATCCCTATGCCCTATGCCACATTATTGCCACAACTCCTGAAACTCAACCTGGTTGAGCTAAGGACATTGGAACCTCCAGATCCTGCCAGTCTGCCCAGAAATTATGACGCCAGCGCAAGATGTGCTTTTCACTCAAATGCACCTGGTCACAGTACAGAGAAGTGCAGAGCTTTGCACATGAAAGTACAGGATCTAGTGGATTCCAAAGCTCTAAACTTTGCACCCCCACCAAATGTCAGTAAAAACCCTATGCCCAACCACGGTGGACCCAGAATCAATGCTATTGAAGAAGATAAGCCGTCTTACTTGATAACCAGTGTGGGGCAGATTCAGACACACTTGGTAGAGATTAAAGCTCAACTCCTTGAATGCCGAATGTTCCCCGGATGTGAGCTAGGATGTGCTTACTGCAACATTTCAGTAAATGGGTGTGATAACTTGAGAAGTGGCATAGATGGTCTCATCCAGAGTGGCCTGCTTCAAATCACAACATCAATACCTACAAATCCAGCAATCTCCTTAACAACAATTCCCGAGTCTTCTACAACTGCAGCAACAATTGTTCCAAACAACTCTTCAATCTCATCAACAAATGCTTCGTCTGTCACTTCAACGGACCAAATATCAACAAACATATCTTCTACAACTTCAGCACCCCTTCATTCAGAATCTCCTACAACAGCAACACTCATCCAGTCAACAGTGCCTCCTACAACATCAACATCAAATAATGAAAGTGTCTCAACGGTTACCATATATTATGATCCTGCAAATGATTCTGCCTACAACTCGCAAAATGCCACTCCTATCAGAACACCAGTTACAATATACTATGATCCACATACTGTCATGGTCCCTTCTGCAGCTGCTATCAGTCCAGTCACTATCACAGTGCCTGGGCCAGTTCCTTATGAAAGCAGTAATGCCATCCCTTGGCATTACGGCTCCGATCTATACTGCGAAGGACAGAAAATCACTCTGGAATCATCAACTTCTTCACCACAAATAGACAATGTGGGGGGAGGCGGAGGCTTCACTCGAAGCGGACGTCTCTTTGCCCCGCAAATTCAAAGACCCATTGCTGAAGCAGAAGCTGCTGCCAAAGCAAAAGGGAAGAGCATGGTGCAAGAAGAACAAGTTGCTAAAGAAGCTTTGAAAACCCCTTTTGATCAAGAGGTTGATGAATTCATGAGAATCATCAAGAAAAGTGATTACAAGATAGTGGACCAGCTTCACCAGACACCTTCCAAAATCTCCATTTTATCATTGCTAATGTGCTCCGAGGCTCACCGGAATGCACTATTAAAAGTCTTGCACGCAACTTATGTGCCGGAGGAGATTACCGTCAATCAGTTAGAGGGAGTGGTTGGAAATGTTAACGCTAGTAATGGACTAGGATTTACCAACACTGATTTGACTACGGAAGGCCGCAATCACAACAAGGCTTTGCACATTACCTTGGAGTGTAAGGGTGCAGTTCTTTCCCATGTACTGGTAGACACAGGGTCATCCCTCAATGTCTTACCTAAGAAAGCCCTTGTGAAGCTGGAGTATGAAGGAGTGGCATTACGTCCCAGCAACTTGGTAGTGAGAGCCTTTGACGGTTCTAAGAGATCAGTTCTGGGAGAAATTGAACTGCCTATAACGATTGGCCCACAGACTTTCAAAACGACCTTCTTCGTGATGGATATACAGCCTGCCTACAGCTGTCTATTGGGTAGACCATGGATACACGCCGCTGGCGCCGTGACGTCAACCCTTCACCAGAAGTTAAAATTCGAGTGGGAGGGCCAAGTCGTTACTATTTGTGGAGAGGAAGATATCTTTGTTAGCCATCTGGCTACATACAAATACATTGAGATGGATGGGGAGATCCACGAGACTATGAGTCAAGGGTTTGAGGCCTTGAACATAAATGAAGCATCCGCTGTACCTGGAACCTCAATGACATCTTATCAGCAAGCCCGGAAGGTTGTTGAAGAGGGGACTGCCCAAGGCTGGGGCAAGTTGCTGCCCGTAGAGAAGAAGGAAGATAGATTTGGGTTGGGTTACAAACCAACTCAACAAGATCAAGCAGAGGCTGCTAAGAAGCCCAATTTTGTCAGTGGGGGGATGCTCACCCCAAATGCCGTGAACAACTTGGAAGACGAGGATGAAAGCGACCGCAACCTGGAGAGCTGGATACGTCCAAGGATCCTGGGGAGCAGTATCTCAAACTGGTCTTCCCAGGAAATTATAAGAGTTACTCCTGCAGAGTAATTATTATTTCCTGTATTTTTTAAGCATGCATCAAGTCTTGCATCTTGCCCAAGATGACAAGACTCATTTTGTAATCGGGCCATCTGTAATTTTGTGCAAATAGATCAATCAATGATAATCAGACATCTTTTGCAAATGAGTTTTTTTTCTTTTCCGCTCACTGTTTTTTCCATTTTTCTTTTTGTACAAAAATAAATGGCAATGTTTTCAAAATGATAACTTCATTTCACTCTTTTTAAACAAGATTAAAATCAATCACTAAAATGAACAAACTGAACCCTTGCAGAGAGTGCCTTCCAGACCGCACCGACAACAGCACGGCTATGACTTCGTATGACTTTGACAATCCAATCAATCAAGCTGATGAAGGGGTTGAGGAAGAGTATGAGCTTCCTGAAGAGCTAGCCAGGTTGTTGAGACAAGAGGAAAAGGTTATCACTCCTCATCAGGAGGAGGTCGAAACGATTAATCTTGGTACAGATGAAGACGTGAAAGAGGTTAAGATCGGGGCCTGCTTACAAGACTCAGTGAAGAGACAACTGATTGACCTGCTTCAGGAATATGTGGATGTGTTTGCTTGGTCTTATCAAGATATGCCAGGGTTGGACACCGATATTGTCATGCACAAGCTGCCTTTAAGAGGAGACTGCCCACCAGTTAAACAGAAGCTACGCCGTACTCGCCCGGACATGGCAATGAAGATAAAGGAAGAGGTACAAAAGCAGTGGGACGCCGGGTTCCTTGCTGTAACGAGCTATCCACCGTGGGTTGCTAACATTGTACTTGTGCCTAAGAAAGACGGCAAGGTAAGGATGTGTGTGGATTACCGGGATCTGAACAGAGCCAGCCCAAAAGATGATTTCCCTTTACCTCACATTGATGTATTGGTTGATAATACGGCTCAGTTCTCGGTATTCTCCTTCATGGACGGATTTTCAGGATACAATCAGATCAAGATGTCACCTGAAGACATGGAGAAGACAACTTTCATCACACCCTGGGGCACGTTCTGTTACAAGGTGATGCCATTCGGACTGAAGAATGCTGGTGCAACATATCAACGGGCTATGGTGACATTATTCCACGACATGATCCATAAAGAAATCGAATGTTATGTGGATGACATGATTGCCAAGTCCCTTACAGAAGAAGACCACCTGGTAAATCTGCTGAAGTTATTCAAGCGTCTGAGGAAATACCAACTGAAATTGAACCCCAACAAATGCACATTCGGGGTGCGATCCGGTAAGCTGCTGGGATTTATTGTAAGTGAGAAAGGGATTGAAGTTGACCCTGATAAAGTCAAAGCCATTCAAGAAATTCCTGCACCAAAGTCAGAAAAAGAGGTTCGAGGTTTTCTAGGTCGGTTGAACTACATTTCACGGTTCATATCTCACCTTACAGCAACATGCGAGCCTTTGTTCAAATTGTTAAGAAAAGAACAAACGGTCAGGTGGAACGAAGACTGCCAGAAGGCTTTTGACAAAATCAAGGAATACTTACAAGAGCCTCCAATCCTTATGCCTCCAGTTGAAGGAAGACCTCTAATCATGTACTTGACAGTATTAGAAGAGTCAATGGGGTGTGTGTTGGGCCAGCATGACGAGTCTGGTCGAAAAGAGTATGCAATATACTACCTAAGCAAAAAGTTTACCGACTGTGAACAACGTTATTCACTGCTCGAGAAAACTTGTTGTGCTTTAGCGTGGGCTGCTCGCCGACTGAGACAGTATATGTTGACCCACACTACCTTATTGATCTCCAAGATGGATCTAGTTAAGTACATTTTTGAGAAGCCAACACTTACCGGACGGGTTGCAAGATGGCAAATGATCCTCACAGAATATGACATCCAGTACACATCTCAGAAAGCCATCAAGGGCAGTGTATTGTCTGAATATCTTGCTGAGCAACCTATTGATGATTACCAGCCTATGAGATTTGACTTCCCTGATGAAGACATCATGTTCATAAAAGCAAAAGATCATGAAGAGCCTGTTCACACTGAAGGGCCTGACCCGGAAGAAGAATGGACTATGATGTTTGATGGGGCTGTTAACACGAATGGTCGTGGTGTTGGTGCAGTACTCATTACACCTAAAGGAGTTCACATGCCTTTCTCGGCAAAGCTTACCTTTAACTGCACTAACAACGAAGCTGAATACGAAGCTTGCATTATGGGTCTTGAAGAAGTCATTGACCTTAGGATCAAGACATTGACTGTATTCGGGGATTCAGCTCTGGTAGTTAATCAAACCAATGGCAAATGGTACACACACCAGGATCATCTGATACCTTACAGGGATTATATAAGGAGGTTATTGACTTTCTTTACAACGGTCAAGCTTGAGTACATCCCTCGAGACGAGAATCAGTTTGCAGATGCTCTTGCCACCATTTCATCCATGATCAAAGTGCAAGCTGCCAACTTTGTACCTCAAATTTCAGTGTCCGGACTTGACAGACCAGCATATGTGTTCACAGCAGATGTTGTCAAAGATGATAAACCTTGGTTCCATGACATTAAGTGCTTCTTGGAGGATCAAACATACCCACCTGGGGCATCTCCCAATGATAAGAAGACATTAAGAAGGCTTGCTGGCAGTTTCTTTCTGAATACTGATGGTTCCCTATACAAGAGAAACTTTGATAGGGTACTGCTCAGATGTGTCGATAGAACATAAGCAAACTTGTTAATGCACGAAGTACATGAAGGATCCTTTGGTACCCATGCAGGAGGGCATGCCATGGCCAAGAAGTTGCTAAGATCAGGATATTACTGGATCACAATGGATGCCGACTGTTGTGCCTATGCCAGAAAATGCCATAAATGCCAAATTTATGCGGATAAAGTGCATGTGCCTCCCAATCCTTTGAATGTAATGTCTTCACCTTGGCCCTTTGCTATGTGGGGCATTGACATGATTGGCAAGATTGAGCCAACTGCTTCGAATGGCCATAGATTCATCCTGGTTGCCATTGACTATTTCACCAAGTGGGTCGAAGCAGCTTCATATGCAAACGTTACAAGGCAAGTGGTAGCCAGGTTTCTGAAGAGAGATATCATCTGTCGATACGGAGTTCCCGAGCGAATCATTACTGATAATGGTTCCAACTTGAACAATAAAATGATGGCAGAGCTATGCCGGGACTTCAAGATTCAACACCACAATTCTTCTCCTTACAGGCCAAAGATGAATGGCACTGTTGAGGCAGCTAATAAAAATATCAAGAAGATTGTGCAGAAGATGGTAGTCACATACAAAGACTGGCATGAGATGCTACCGTTTGCCTTGCATGGGTACCGCACGTCAATCAGAACATCCACTGGGGCAACACCGTATCAGCTTGTGTATGGTATGGAAGCAGTCATACCAGTTGAAGTTGAATTACCCTCCTTACGGGTACTGATGGATGTTAAGCTAAACGAAGCAGAGTGGGTCCGGTCCCGCTACGAACAACTGAGCCTGATTGAAGAGAAAAGATTGGCTGCAATCTGTCATGGGCAGCTGTATCAGAAAAGAATGAAGAAAGCCTTTGATCAGAAAGTCAGGCACCGAGAGTACCAAGTAGGAGATCTTGTGCTGAAAAGAATCCTCCCTCCTCATACAGACCACATGGGCAAATGGACTCCTAACTATGAAGGACCATTCGTGGTAAAGAAAGTTTTCTCTAGTGGAGCACTGATGCTCAGCACTATGGATGGTGAAGACTTTCCGTCTCCTGTAAATTCAGATGCAGTTAAAAAATACTTCGCATAAAAATGACCCGCTGGACATAAAAACAGAATGTAAGTCCAGGCAAAAATAGGGCATCCCGGCGAGTCAAAAACAGAATAAAAGACTCGGGCAAAAATAAGGGAAAATAAACAAAAAATGTACACCCGCTGAGTTGAAAAGCCGCATTGGACAACTCAGGCAAAAATGGGTATCCCGATGGATTGAAAACCCGAAAGGGCGGTCCATGCAAAATAAGGGAATAAGCGAACAACTGCATTCTGGATTCGTCTGTATCACCTACAACTTGGTAAACCTTGAAAGGATCAAGCTTCTATCAGAATCAGCCTTCTTCAGAAAGCAAGACGAGAAGAACGTCAAATGTCATACGAGTCATAGCAAAAGGGAAGCTCCTCGAAACGTCGTCAACATTGCCAGCATTTTGTTTCTCAATTTGTAACAATCTCCTCATTTTAGGGGATATGTTTCTTTGACTGTATCTTGCCAATTCAGGGCACATGAATTAATAAAATCAGATTTTTAATCACACGTTGTCTCGTACTCTTTTATTTGCAAAAATGTCTGATGTCACTAATATATCAATTGCATAAATACGGATGCGTCTTTCTGAAACTACGTGCTTGCAGGAAATGTACTTATTCCCAGGAGTGTCTTAACTCTCGCGATGGGATCCAGTAAAGGATACCTCGGGATTACTTGTGTGTCTCTTGTCTTTGCAGGATTGCAGGTATTCAAAGCGCAACATGGGGCATGTAAGCTTCATCCCAGCAAGCTGGCAAATCAACACTCACTCAGTCTTAGCACCCAAAGTGTTTTCTCCCCAGTTGAGTTGCCACTTGTTATTTCTCCCCGGTTGAGGTGCCAATCATTCTCCCTTCTCAACTAAGTACAAAAGCCAGGGAACCATCTCCCCACGGAGTTTCAGCCTCTATCCAGAAGAGCAATGCATGAAGGAATCACAACAGGGTGACGAAAGCTTCTTCAAACCCCAGCTGGGTCCCTTATTACCAGGATGGGTCTATCAGTGACCTATTCCCCCAAGCAGATACATTTTGTCAGATCTACCAATGATCTCATCCCCAGCTGGGATGTCCATTTCAAACAGATCAACCAGAGATCTTCACAGCAACGGGATCCGAATCCCGGATTGGTATCCTTGCATAATCATAGCATTCGCATCATATTCACCCCACAAAGCGTAGCATTCCGTCTAATACAGAGCATTACGGCAAAAATCAAACATGTTGCATAATCATAAGTCATGGTCTGAATCAAACACTTGTGAATATTGACAATCCATCAACAATATACGAAATGCTCCCCAGCTTCCCCAGCAAAGAGCTAAAGCAGTTGCCTTACACCCACAAACACCAGTACATACTCCTTGTGGCACCCGTCCGTGTCATTTCCCCAGTAGAAAGCCAAAGCGTCCCCTTTGCACTCACAGATACTTATGTATATATAACTTTCTTGACACCCGTCCGTGTCACCTTCCCCAGCACAGTAACCTAAACACTTTGTATATCAGATACTTGTTTATACTATACTTTTCTCCTTTTGACACTCGTCCGTGTCACTCTCTCCAGCAGGTTGGACACTCGACTATATACCACTCATACTCTCTTTTCGCATATACAGATACTCGTCCGTACCTTGTATATACCACTTATATCCTCTCAGATTCGACACTCGTCCGTGTTCTTTGTTAACCAGTTGGTACCCGTCCGTACCATCATCTCAGAACATGCGTCAAACGTTTGTTTCTACCTGATACTCGTCCGTATCATAGTCTTAAGGATGCTTGTCCGCATCTTTAATCCATACACTGTGTCAAACACTTATGTCTTCTTGAATTTAGACACTCGTCTGTGTCTACTATTCCCCAGAAGAGTCCCCTCAGATTCAACACTCGTCCGTGTTCTTTGTTGACCAGTTGATACTCGTCCGTATCATCACCTCTGAACACGTGTCAGTATTTGTTTCTACCCGATACTCGTCCGTATCGTAGTCTTAGGGATGCTCGTTCGCATCTGTAATCTATACACAGCGTCAAAACACTTATACCTTTTATTTCTTGGATATAAACACTCGTCCGTGTTTACTATTCCCCAGTAGATCGCCAGCAAAGCAAAATTCCTTTTGTTATCTGACATTCGTCCTATGTCACAATAAACCCTGAGAGCAGCCGTACCCTGCTAGGTGATCGTCCTTCACCTCTTGATGATCGTCCTTCATCATGCTCGTCCGATGGCCGTCCCCATCGTTGATCTTTTCTATCCGACATTCGTCCTGTGTCGTGATATTTAGCAGCCGTCCCCTGCTAGGTGATCGTCATTCACCTCTTGATGAACGTCCTTCATCATTTTATCCGATGGCCGTCCCCATCGTTGATCTTGTTACCTGACATTCTTCCTATGTCATGATAAACCTTGAGAGCAGCCGTCCCCTGCTAGGTGATCGTCCTTCACCTCTTGATGATCGTCCTTCATCATGCTCGTCCGATGGCCGTCCCCATCGTTGACCTCTTATCCGGCATTCGTCCTATGTCGCGATATTTTCGGCAGCCGTACCCTGCCAGGTGATCGTCCTTCACCTTTGATGACCGTCCCTCATCATTATTTCATTTATTCTTTAACCCGATGGCCGTCCCCGTCGTGGTCCCTTTTCCTTTTCCTGATGATCGTCCTTCATCAGTTCAGCCCGATGGCCGTCCCCATCGTTGTTTACATTACTTTATGAACTTGATGGCCGTCCCCATCATTTTTCATTAATACCCAGAGAATCTTATAGCTTTACTTGATGTCCGTCCCCATCATAATCCCTTTTATCCCCAGCATGTCGGCCGTCCCCGTCATTACTTTATTTCCCGCACTTTTCCCAGCGTGTCGGCCGTCCCCGTCATTGCTCATTCCCCAGCAGTCGTCCTCTGCTCGACGGTCGTCCTCCGTCGCCCACACTTTATAATATACTTTATTTTCTTTTACAATCTATATCCCTTTTCTTCTTCATTATGTGAGCGCAAATTTTGGACTGTCTTTGGTATTCAACCACAAGTTATCTCGTTTGCCTGTTAAGCCGGTGCTTACATCCTGCACAGTTAACTCATGTTTGAATAGGGGCAGCTGTAAACACCCCAAATTTGCCCTCACCCATTCACACCATGGCTTGGGATCTCCTCATATGCATAAACTCAATCATACCATCTCATATTACATTTTTGATTCATTGCATTGGTTCAAAGTCATCTGCATCTAGGGTTTGTGATCTGAGCTATCCAAGGGCTTCTTGAGCCACTCCAAAGGCCATCAGTCACTTCAAAGGGGTCCATGTATGTTCAAGCATCATATTATATCCCCTCAAAGTCAAGAATATCAAAAATCACAAGAACTGAGAATGGCATGGAAGCAGAGCCAGGTTTAACTGCACAGATGACCTAGAATTAGGGTTTTGGTTTCAGAGGCCATAACTCCAATATTTTTGGTCATTCTTGTTTCTATTGGTCTCTATATGGTATAGGGAGCATGCATATCAATTTTCATGAAGAAATTCCATGGGGAAGTCATCTGATCAAGAGTTGACTTTCTGAGCAAGTCAGTGTAAAATCAGGGCATCTGAGGCCCCCAATGACCCAACCAAAAGGTGTTCTTCATCATTTTGATTGTGTATGATCTTTATTTGATCATGGAAGATGTTGGAATTTCACAAAATTGAAGAATTTCAAGTCATTTGCAAAGTTGACTTTTTGGGAAGTTTGACTTTTAATGAAATTGCCATTTTGGGAAACTTTTTCAACCCTTGCTTTTTGATTCAAAAATGCTTCAAATGAAAAAACTTTGGTCATGAAGGTTGTAGAATGGATCATTCCCTTTACAAAAAGTACAAGAACATGACCTAATTCATTTTGGATCAAAAGTTATGGCTTGTCAAAGTTGGCTAAAATCACAAAATTTGAAGTTTTCTACCAAAGAGACATTTTGCAAAATGGTTTGTTCAAGTGTTCTAAAGGCCTCAAATGTGTATCATTTCTTCACAACATGATCATATAACCTCCAAAATTCAGAATGGGCCAAGGAACTTTGCACTTTGATGCTTTGAAACTCAAGATTTCTCAAAGGAAACAAAAGTGAGGCAAGTTGCAAAAACTCACTCAAGTGTGAATCCACTTGCTTGCTGACTTCACAAACAATCCTATGGCTCTCCACACATCTTGCTGCGCAGGACACCCCATCTGTCCTTGGCTATCTAGTAGCCCATGCCTCTCTTACACAACTTTGACATTTTGGCAACTTGAGCCATACCAATCACAAAAGCACACATCAACTCATCTGGCCAATCCCATTAGTTTATGCAAACAAAAAGCAAGCCAAAGCAAATAATACACAAGCCTGAAAGCACACACAAGACAGCTCTCTCATTTTCACCCCATTTGGCAAAAGCTTTCGAAACACTCTCCACAAGCTGCAAACACACAAACCAACTTCACAAATCAACTCAGCACACTTCACTGGCCAGAAACCACCCATCACCATAGCCTGAAACTCCCTGAATCAAAAACACGATCACCACCCTCCCTTGAACAGAACTTCTGCCATCTCTCAAACCATCCATTATAAACTTTAAACAAGCATTGGAAGCTTCTCAGGGGGTCCAGTGGAGTTGATTGAAAGCAAGAAATCAGCCAGAAAGTGCCAGAAACCAAAGCTTCAGTTCAGGTATCCATCAAGAACAAATTTTCCAGAACTCATTTTACTTGTTATAAATTGATTCTATATGATATCCTGATCATCATGATGTGTTTGAAAATGAAAATGGTGGAATATTGAGCATGTATGAACTGTCTGAAACTTTTTGCCCTAAATGAGTTTTGCTTCGATTTGCTTGATTAATGGATGAAAAATGATGTTTGTTTGGGGGTTTTGATTCAGTGTTGAATGGGGATGAATTCTGGGCAGTTAGATTTCATTTTTATTGCGTGTAGAGGGAATTAGAAATTTGGCTCGTCGGAGAAGATGACCGGAACCACTGTTCCGGTCATCTGAGAGTAATTAGGGCATTTAATTAGGGCACTAATCATAATTAGCAAGTTTGAATACTGGCCGTCCAGATGCGCGTCAGGTCAATTCGCGCGCGTGTGAGTTCAAATCTCAGCCTTTGATCTTGCTGACTTTTCTATTTTTCAGTTTTATTTCATTTTATTTTCTTTTTATTTCATTTGTTTTCTATAATTTATTTAAAATAGCAAAAATCATTTAAAAATTCTGAAAATTTTTGTCAAAGCTTTTATTAATTTTCAGAAACCAAAAACATTTTTATTTTTATTTTTTGCATTAAAAAATATTTTTAAATCATTTAAAAGATTATTTTTAATTAATTAATGAGAATTAATTAATTAAAAATACTTTTAGGTATTTAAAAATCACCAAAAAAATTCATGAAACCTTTAAAATCATTTAGAAACATTGTCCAACCCTCAAACCAAATTTCTTTTGTGATCTTGATGTCATTTGACAATTTTTCATGGAATTAATTTCATTTCAAGGCATTATTTTGATCCAATCTTTGAAAATTCATTTCTGCCTAGTCTTTAAGAGTTGGACTTTGATTCTTTTTGCATTGTGTCTTGCATATCATGAAGTTTATAGGATTAAATTGGCATGATTTGATCTTGCATTTTCAATTTGTTTGACATTTTACTTGACAAGGTACCCTAAAACCCTAGAAACCTTGGGAAATTCATAACTTTCATTAGGTTAAGAATTGGATCCCCTCCTTTGGGCAGTGAGTTTGTATAGGTTTAGGGTTCCTTTGAATGCATTTTCAATTTTTTTATCTTGATGTTTGCTTCTGGTTTTTGTTTTTGTTTTGTGCATTGATCATAAACCCTAATTTGGGCCTCCTTTTGCATTCATCTTGCATTTGCTTGCATACCATGACTTGCCATGACATTTTGTGCATCCATTTGATTCATTAGACATCTTAAGACATATTAGAAGCATGTTTGATCATTGCATCTTTCATTTGCCATTTTGTATGTCATTTGCATTCCATAACTTTTCATGTATATTCATGGTTCTAAGCATGCTTCATTTGCATCCATATGTTTGTATGATCATCCCCATGCCTTGTTTCATGTTTGCATCATCTCATAGCATCATTATCATCACACACATGCTTATGGTTTTGGTTTGCATCATGCCATTTCATTTCATTCTGCATTGCATTTCATTCCTTTCACTAACTTTTCAGGTGGTAAGTTATTTTGAGAAGTGAATTTGCCTTCACTTCTCACAATTTCTTTTCCTCTCTCTTATGCATCATTGCTGCATTTTATCTTGTGTTTGAGTTTGAGCTTGCTCTTTCTTCTTCTTCTTCTTACTTTCTTTCCTCTAGTGACTTGTCTTCTTAAATGAAGCAAGTTACTTTGCTTCTCTTTGTTCCTTTCATCTGCTTCCTGGTGGTTCCTCTGAAGATCCTTCTTGTAAACCTCACAAACCTTAGGGACAACCAAGCATGACAATAATTAGGGTTTTGATTAGTCCCCCCATTTAGCTTTTACCTTTGTGTCATCGTTGAGTCTTCTCTTCTCATCTCATAATCAGGGACTAAACCCTAAAGGCTTTAAGACTTTGTGATTAAGTTTATGCCTGCATCCTTCTATTAGGATGGAGTGTATAACTTTAATCCTAAGTGTTAAACCCTTAATGTGTTTAAATCCTTTAATCAATTCACTTAATAATCATCAAGACATCAAACTTGTAACTTGGGCCTTGCATTAGGGTTCTAATTCTTCCTTAATTGGTTAAGAAGGACTAACCCTAGTGTTAATGGACAAGTCCCCCTCAAGTTGTCTTACAAATCATAAAACTCACTTCATCATCTTATCATTAACTAAAATCCACTTAATAAAGGCTTTGTTTTGTCATGAGTTTAATCCCTAATCATGGATTAAGTTGAGGAGCTTTCCTCAGCTTAAACATTCTCATCTATTACCCTTCTATTAGGATGGTGTAATGAGTCTGTTTAATCCCTGATTATGGCTTAATCTCATTACTCAACACTAAACAAAAACAACAAAAACATCTAAATAATTACAAGTAGGTTAATGATCTTAATCCTACACCAAAGGTGATTAAGTGTGAGAAGCTGACTTCACACTTAAGGTATTCTCATTACCCCTAATCAGAGGGAAGATGTGTTGAGTTTACTAAATCCACTGGTTTAGGCTTAAGCTCATTAATTTATGACAAACTTTCAAAAGTAATAAAAGACTGAAAACACAAAAACAAACAATAATCGTCTCCTTCGGGATTCTTTTCTCATCTCATTCACTCATAAACGAGAACTCGCTTCTTCCGTTTAATGCAAGACAGTTAGCACCTGAGCCAGACAGGTCATACACTTGAGCATAGACAAGCAAGCAGTTCACAAGTCAATTTATCCTTTCAGTCTCTTTGGGTCGAACTACGGTGTTCTGACTTCCTCATTGCACGAGAGGATACGTAGGCATAACTTAACAGTTATCGAACAAAAGTCTCTGTATATCCCTCCTCTTTCCAGTATTATTCTTTTAGCCTCATGATCTTGAGCATCTTATTCCTTTTCTTACACTGACATTGTACATTTATACACTTCACATTTTTTTCTTTACACTGACACTTGCATCCTTTCCAGCTCTTTATACACAGATTGCACTGACACTACCCCTTTAAAACACAAATCTTTTAAGCGTGGATCCCGTCGAGTACGACGGACAATCTGGGTGCTAATACCTTCCTAGGTTGTAACCAACCCCCTTTCTCAGTCTCTCTGGTTCGCAACCGTCTTATCCATACCTTTCTAGGTTTATGCAGCATTACATTTCCTCCGGGATAAAAATGCCTAGCTGGCGACTCTTTCTTTTCATTCCATCCTTTCGCCGACCGTTCGCGTCTGTACCTCATTTGAGCCCAGTCTCATCTTTTGGGAGCGACAACTTGGGACCAAAAAAGTACACTCTAAAAGTAACTAGAACAATTCCAACTCAACCAAATAAAACCAAATTGATTAAAATAATCTAATAATTAAAATAATAAATAAAAAGTAAAAGTAACAAAAATACCAAAATAACAATAACTGTTATAAACTAATTAAGATATAAACTAAATGAACAATTAAATTAAATTTAACTTTAAGCAAAATTAAAGTTAATTCTAAATGGTCAAAAATTAAAAAAGTAAAATTAGCAAGTTTAATAAACTAATTAGAACACCTAAACTAAACTCAAATTGATTCTTTTAGAAAGTAATAACTAAAATTAAAAATAAAAGGAAATTAAATTAAGATGTAAACTTAAATTACAGTAAATAAATGAAGGAAACGATTTAAAAGGAACAAACCAGAAAACTAACTGATTTCTAAAATTAATTTAATCCTCTGAAATCAAGTATAAAATAAAATGATACTGAATAAAATCGAACAAAATACAATAATCAATGATTGATGATATGTTTTAACTTAAAAATGCAAAACGATCAATTTTCGATAAATCGACGGAAACACGTCAAAAATGAACAAAAATTGAAAATTTCTGGTCAAAATTTAGGGTATGACAGCTGCCCCTATTTAATCATCCTGAACCTGAATGTACGAATAACAAAGATTTTTTTTTTGGGACATTCAAGGTGGAAGAGGATTAAATATCAAAATACCTAAAATTTTGACCGAAAATGCAGATGAAAATGATATGATATGCAATGCGAAGACGCAAGATAAAAGCTACAACGCTACTGGGAAAGAAAATTGACACTACTGGGGATTAGACGCACATGACTGGAGTACAATCACACGAGGAATTCATCTTGAGCGAAGCCAGACGAAAAATGTCTACAAGTCCTACGATGACTCGAAATCTTTTGAACAAAAATTCCACTTTGAGGAAATCTACTGCCGAGATTTGAAACCTCATTTGGAAAAAACCTTTTGTTGGTGCATCAAAGCGAACCAGAAATCTATTGCCGAGATTCTGGAAAGAAAACATCTTCTGCTGAAGTCTACTGGAGATCTACTGCCGAGATTACCAGAGAATCTAAGAAAGAGATACCTTCTGCCGAGGTATCAAGATAAACCAAAAATCTACTGCCGAGATTCTGGGAAGAAAACAAATTCTGTCAAAATCTGCTGGAAGTCTACTGTCGAGATTACCAGAGAATCTAAGAAAGAGATACCTTCTGCCGAGGTATCAAGATAAACCAAAAATCTACTGTCGAGATCTTGGAGAATCTAGAAATGAGATACCTTCTGCCGAGGTATCAAAAAGAAATTCCTACTGCCAAGGATTAACTGAGGATACTCCTGTCGCCAAATCTTCTGCCGAGATTTAACTGAGGATTGTCATTGTCGAGATCATGAAAAGTAAATACCTTCTGCCGAGGTAGACTGGAAATCTTCTGCCGAGACTTGCCAGAAATAAAAGGAAACACATATTGTTAAATCTTCTGCCGAGATTTAACTAAGGATACCAATGAATAGAACTCTCACCATACTTCCCTTCTTCTGAAAGAGACAGCCATATGATGGAGAAAACAAAACTTCACGCTCAAACTTCTCAACTTGTCTGGAAGAGATAGCCATTTGACGGGAATTGGAAAATTCACAACAAACTTCTCAACTTGTCTGGAAGAGATAGCCATTTGTTGGAAAGGTAAAGAGATTCGTATCAAACTTCTCAACTTGTATGGAAGAGATAGCCATTTGATAGAACATTCATCATACTTCCCTTCTTCTGAAAGAGACAGCCATATGACGAAGAACAACTTCACGCTCAAACTTCTCAACTTGTATGGAAGAGATGGCCATTTGACGGAAATTGGAAAATTCACAACAAACTTCTCAACTTGTCTGGAAGAGATAGCCATTTGTTGGAACACTCATCATACTTCCCTTCTTCTGAAAGAGACAACCATATGATGAAGAACAACTTCACGCTCAAACTTCTCGACTTGTATGGAAGAGATAGCCATTTGACGGAAATTGGAAAATATTCAACAAACTTCTCAACTTGTATGGAAGAGATAGCCATTTGTTGAAAATTGAAATCACGACAAACTTCCCACCTTGTCTGGATGAGATGCCATTTGCCGAACAAACTTCTCACCTTGTCTGGATGAGATGCCATTTGTTGAAAAAATTGTAGAATCACGACAAACTTCCCACCTTGTCTGGATGAGATGCCATTTGCCGAACAAACTTCTCACCTTGTCTGGATGAGATGCCATTTGTTGAAAATTGGAATCACGACAAACTTCCCACCTTTTCTGGATGAGATGCCATTTGCCGAACAAACTTCTCACCTTGTCTGGATGAGATGCCATTTGTCAGAACAGAAACCTTGCTGAGGATGAACAAACTGCTCGAAAAGAGAATGCCATCTATTGATTTACTGGGAAACCTATGGATAAGAAGCAAGCTTCTCAAATAAGGAGACGGCCACTTGTTGATTCCGATTAGAGGTCCAGGGATAAGAACAAGCTTCTCCAATAAAGAGACTGCCACTTGTTGTCAGGTATAAATAATCCAGGAGAATGTTGTAACAACACTGCTGGAGAGCACAAATTTGTCTTCAATGGGGAACCTTCAATTAGTTTCTTTTGGGAGACAAAGTGTTAACAGGTGCAAAATGAATCCCCTTTCCACCTGGAATTGCTGGGGATGGAACGACTGCTCGGAAAGAGACCGCCATCTGTTGATTTACTCAAAAGTTCGAAGACAAAACAAGCTTCTCAAATAAAGAGACTGCCACTTGTTATCAGGTGTAAATACTCCCGGAGAATGCTGCAACAAAATTGCTGGGGATGGATCGACTGCTCGGAAAGAGACTGCCATCTGTTGATTCCACTTGGAAGTTTTAGGACAAAACAAGCTTCTCGAATAAAGAGACTGCCACTTGTTGTCAGGTATAGGTAATCCAAGGGAATGTTGTAGTAACACTGCTGGAGAGCAAAATTCGTCTTCAACGGGAGCCTCCAACAAATTCCTTCTGGGAAACTAAACATCCAGAAGGTGCAAAATAAATGCACTTCCCAATTGGTAGTTCGATCATCAAAATTGCCAAGGACCAAAATTCAATCCAGGAACGAGCTGGAAAGAAACTGCTAATCAAGACACTATCCCCTGAGGAATGAACTCAATCGGGATTTATCCTATCCAAGTGTGGAAAGGGGAACTAAGGCAAAAATCTTCCACGGGTAGAATCTCAGTGGGGAATTAGAAAGAATGTACATTTCTGCCTAAGGCTGACAACTCTATTTTGAGAGAGACACATCACTTGGGGATAAACGCGACCAAGGTGAAGGAGGTATGCATTAACGAATGCGACATGAATATGCATATGAATATGAATTCAATTATGATGTACATGTATGTATATGCGTTATGTTTATGCTGACAGACAGACAAAACAGACATGTAATACCTCAAAATTTGCCCTCTTATTTATACCCTTTACTGGTTTATCATTTCGCATTCATCTGCATTTCTCACCAGATCATTAACATCATAGTAGTTCATTTCATTGTTTCATAAGGCATGTGATCAGGACTCAAGGAAATTAGGGTTTTGTACCTTATACGTATCTGGCAAGGATGGAAATAACAGAGAATACTCATTGGACTATGATTCCACTCCAAATGCAGTTGCTCAGTTGTGTCTCAATTTAGATGGGAGTTTGATTTAATTTTGGTCAAATTATCGAAAGATCACTGCAATTTGCAAGGTTATTTTGGACCACTGGACCATCTCTTAGACAGTGCATATTCAGAGATCATGTTGTCGTGTGCCGAGATTCATCCGTTTATTAAACAGTGTTTCGTGTGAGGTCTGGTTTGAACCTTCAGTTTATCAGTGATTTCATCTGGATTAGAATGGTCATGGCATGGTTCAGACGATTCAAAGAGGTGTGACTAATCTGGAAAATTATTCAGTGGCTCGGAAGTGGTTGTGTTTTTGGAAAGAATTCAAAATAAGCTTTGGGTCAAAATTGAGATTCCATATCCATTCATTCTCATTGTCATAAGCCATTCCCGATTATCCTAGTCCTCTTTCATTTCTTCAATTCCCATTATCTTTTACGTTTCCATCAATTCATTTTCAGTTTTCCATTTATCTTTTTCCCGTGATTTGATTTGAACCATCTCTCAATTTTCATAACCCATGTCAAACTCATGTATTCTCCTTGTTCATTTTGCATCATTTAAATTCATTGGTAAATTTCGCTTTATAACCATCACAAATTTCTACCAAAATAATAGGAAGTCATTTTCTTTTGTTTTCATCATAGTATCCAAATCATTAAATTAATTTCCATTTAGTCATACTAAATCCAAGTCCGTGTCTAATAAAATCCATTTATAACATCTCTTATTTCCGGTTAACATTCTTTTGAATTCCATGTTTTACCAATCCCATGACCAACTTCTAAGCATACTTTTAAAGTTTGTTTTTTTTATTGGCCCATTTAATGCCCATTAACACAATATGGTATTGTCATTTTTGGAGTTTATGTATTATAACAAAGAATATATGTATTAAGAAAGCAAAAATACTATTACAGAAGAGCTCCTCAAAGTATAAAAAAAAGGAATGATTATATATTATATTGTTATCCCAAAGAGCAAAAGACTCCAAATAATAATAAGCTATGCTCTTGGTCTTTCAATGCTAAATAAGCCTGCTGACAACAAGGTTTATCTTTGTGAACTGCTGATCATTTAACAGATTGAGAAATACAAAGCTTAGCAGGAAGATCAAATACAACAACATGCATATCTATTTGGGTTCCCCCCGAAGCTTTACAAAATCTGATCGCGTTGAACTTAAAACATTATGGATCAATGGAGGCTGAACTGGCTGTTAGTTTTATTTTGAGAGCTTTGGTTTGCTAGCTGTTATGGATTCATTACAACTTGAATGTTGTCTACTGCTATGGACTGGAACCGCCAACGACACCACATGATCACACATTAAAGAATCAAAGGCTGGCCGATTCAGCACCTTCATCCATCCTTCCTTTGTCAGTCTTTAATTCAGCTTCTTCAACCTGTCATGTTTATTAAGCCTTCAACAAAAAAATCTTGCAAGAAGCCAAGAACATTCAACAACAACAAATAAAAATAGTTACAGAAGAAGGAAGTGTAGAGAAAATTGCAAAGGCTTTCATTAATATCCATCGCTCTGGAGATCTTCGTCATCACAGGTCCAAGAATCGGATTTTCAATAACTTTCATCACCAAATTTCATCAAAGCCTGCAAAATAAGTTTCAATGATTTCTAACAGTTACATAATGCAAACATCAATCGACGCTTCGTAAACGGTAGCTTGAAATCGCAAAATAAAAATTCATTTAGAGGAAAGAATGTCAGCCTTCAACAACAAAAACGCAATGTCATTGATCCAATGGACTGCATTAACTTTTGAATCTCCGTTAAGTTCGAAATCCGGTGCAAGCTTTTAGGACAAGGAAATGACGTGGGTGCTGCTCAAGACTCTGCAGCAACAAAAAAGCCAGAGATTAGTGAATGGAAAAATTGAAAGCAAAAGTTGCAACACGAAGAATCATAACAGAAGGTCCTAACTGAGGTAATCAATTCAAAAACAAAAAAAAAAGCAACAAACAAGTCATAACCGATTGCTAACAGATTTTCAACCAAGCTAACCGAAAAATAACAAACTTTTTACCTGAGAGGTTCCAGAAGGATCCAGAAAGATCCAGAAGATTGATTCTCTATAAATCAGAAGCACCTTCTTCATCTAAGTTTCTTCACCCATTCTTCAATCCTTCTCCTTCAATCCTCTTCCCACACAATTTCCAAAAACTCTCCTTCACCATTTTTTTCTCTTCCATTCTTCATCTTCATCTCTCAACCTTTCCCTCAACCATTCTTCCTCCACACAATTCCTCAATCCCTTCTCATTCATTTCTTCTACAAGCATCTTTCACCTTCATCAATCTTCAGATTTGCCACTGTTATGTTCCTGTGATGATTACCTAATAAGAGCTCTACAACACTCATAGCTCCTTCAAGAACCTGCAGGTTCAAGAATGCATTTCACGAAACACCATCAATAGTAGACCAATCCGCAGATTCGAAATCAAACAATCCCTGGAGTAAGAGCATTACAGAAGAAGAAAGAGCAAAGAATAGATCGGATCGGGAGTGCTTACCGAAGTCATTCGTTGGCGTCGTTATCGCATCCACTCAGGAACAAGTGGAGGGTGCAAGAGAAGAGGATAAGCTTCATTGCACAGGGAGAGCTTAACAAAAAGAGCAACGAACTTCTTCAAACTTCATCGATCTCCAAAATCGTTCGAGATTTCAACACTTCACGAAGAACCGCAACGTTCGTAAAACCTGCATATCAAAAAGCACAGCTTCAATTCCATATCACAGCGACGGCCAGAAAAATTCAAAGAAGAAAGCACAAATTGAAGCTCGACGAGAAATCGCAAACATCGTGCGGGCCGATTGTGTCTTGAATGTTCATCCGCAAACGTTTGTTGAAGTTAGGGCTAAGCGTTTCACTGTTGGCTCGTCAAAGACAAAGCAAGTAGAGCGGCAATCGAACGATTCCACCGCCAATCTCGCGACGGCATCAGAACGACATTGGCATCATTCTCGTCTTGTCACAGCTTGAGTTACAAGGTAAGAACTTCAAATCACTCTTGGGTTAGATTTTCCGTCGCATTTTGATGTTCGTTTGTCATAAGGTTTTTGGTGTGGTTGATTTTAGAGGATTTGAGAGCATAGTGTTCGAATTTGAGAAGGGAGTTAAGAATAGGGTGAGATGTAGTGAGGTTTTCGGTGAGGTTAGAGGTTAAGTCTTTGTTGTGGTGGCGGTTTCGAAGAAAAGGAAGGTGATAGAAGGTGGTGTTGGGACCGGAAAGGAGTGAAGAAGAAGGTGGGAGACGGAGAGATAGGGTTTGTGTAGCGGCGGCGTAAGGGAGAAGAGATTAGGGTTTCTGGGCTTACTCTTCTTTTGCCCCTTTTGGTTTTGTTCTTGTTGTTTTAATGTTCAAACAGAAATTAATAAAGTTAATTTAAGGAGTTTAAGAGTTTTTTATTCTTTTAATGAAAGGATTAAATAATTATTAAGATTCATATAATTTAATTAGATAGTATTAAAATGTTTTAAGGTTTAATAAGAATTATTATGAGGTTTTAAAGTATAATATATACTGATTAATTTCGTTCCTGATCATTAAAAAAAAAGAAATTAAGAGTTATTTTGCTATCCACACCCCACTCTAAGGCCCATAATAGAAAATCAATTAGAAAACTCTGCTTATTGCACCTCCTCCCAATTCTGCGAAATGGGCCTTATGGCCTTGCTAATTACACCCCTGTTTTAGGCCCGCATGTGAAAAATAGCTAAAGAATTCGCTCCCTGCACCCCCAGGTTTCCTATGAGAATGGGCCTGGGCGTTTTTGCTATTTGCACCCCTTTATGAGCCCATATCAATAAAACAACTGAAAAAAGCATGCTAAATGCACCCCTGTATTATCTCTTTAGATTTTTAATTTTTTTAGTTTAATCATAGTTAGAAATAATTCAATACAAAATAATAAAAAGCATTATAAAATTCCCCAAAAATTCCAGTAGTTAAATAAGTCAATTTAGAAATTTGTGACATTTTTATTTTCTAAATTTTGGTCATTTTTAATTTAATTCTGAATTTTCTTTCAATTAGCTTTTATTGGATTTCTATTAATTATGCTGGATTTTGTTCATTTTATTTTTATAACTTCCAGTAGGATTTTTGAGCCATTCTTTTTTCTGTAATTAGAGGACTCATAATAGTTCTTAGGATATTTTTAGTGGATTTTTTAGGGCATTTTATCCCATGTTTTAGTAGCTTAATCCTTAAGAATTAATGGTTAATCTTTAGGTAGAAACAATTAATTTTTAGACATAGAAAAAATAGAAATTTTTAGGATCCCTCTTAGTACAATATTTTAGATAGTGGTAAGACCCTATAGTTTAATTTTCATAATTTTTCTAGAAGTGTTAGTATTTTTGTAGGATATTAGTTCTTAGGCCTAGTTAGGCATAATTCCCATTAGTTTAGGCCATTAAAAAAATAAAGTACAAAAAAATAGTTTAGACTAGATTTAATCCTAGAATCTAACATAGGCTTAGGTTAGTTTAAATTGAATTTGTAGAATGAATAATAGGCTTAACTTAGTTTAGAACTTAGGCTTGAAGTTCCTTTTTCATTAGAACTAGAATAAATAAAAATAGACTATTTTTGTAGTTCATGCCTTTAATATGTTTTTTTAGAATTTTATTTCCCATATCCAATTTTATTGTTTTGCCTTATCATTTGGTTTTCATAACTTGTATAGGCTTCCCCATTGTTCTTAGAATCAACTTAACTTCATTAAGAAGTAAGTTGAATTATAGTAGTTTCTAGTTTCTCATTAGGAATAGAAAGCCTCACTAACCATTAGGACCACTTGTAAATACACAATGAAATTAGGATGGAGTCTTAGTCCCTTAGATTTTTCCTTTTATCAACTTGAGTCTTTCTTTCTCATCTCAAAAAGAAAAGCAATAAAACATTTAATAAAAACCGAACAATCTTGTACGACACGAGACTTTGTTGCGGAGTGTTTATACGCGTCCTGTTTCGGGGCGAGGTGTAAATACTTCCCGCGATGGATAGGTCTTAGTACAAGACCGTTCACAAACAAATTCAAAACACTTCTCATAAAAGACAAAAAACAAATAACAAGCGACTATCCTGCGGGAACTTCTCTTCTCATCTCATTCATTCACAACACGAACTCGCGACGACTTGTCACACATGCAAGACGGTAAACGCACTCGTACCAGACGAGCCTGCAACACCTGAGCATAGACATACGCAGTTCCAACATAAAAAACACAAACAAATAGTTCCCGCCTAGGTTAGGCGAACTACGTCGACTCTGATCCTCATTATCCCGATGAGGTACGTAGGCAGCGGGGTAGGGCCCGTTCGAGCACATTCTTTATTTTCCCTACATTTTCCCCATTCTTTCTTTCCATTTTCTTATTCCTTTCTCATTTATCATTCCAGTTCCAGTCAGCGGTTTTATTCAACAGCAATTCTTCTCACCCTTTGAAGTAAACAAGCAAGCGTGGATCCCGTCGGGTACGACGGACGGATTGGGGTGCTAATACCTTCTCAATTCGTAACCGACTCCCGAATTCAGATCTTTGGTTCGCAGGACCTTGTCCTTTCCTTTTTCCTCAGGTTTGTGCAACATTACCTTTCCCATTCATTCGGGATAAAAATGTCTGGCTGGCGACTCTACCTTTCCGCGCCACTTTCGCGTTTGTACTAGGATTAAAATCCCGGGAGCGACAGCTGGCGACTCTACTAGGGATGGACCTGATTCTTCCGGTTTCCTTTGTAGAGTCAATCCTAGCGCCTGTTTGGTTTTGTTTCTTTGGGTGTTTGTTTGTTTGATGCTGAGTGCTTTAGTTTAGCTTTACTGTTTTTATTTACAGTACTTTACAGCTTTACTTTATCGCATTTATTTACCGCTTTCAGTATTTTATTTTCCATGCATCATATTATACTGGACTGTCTGGTTGTGCTGGTTTTCATTTTTTCTTTGGGTTGGGAGTTACTGTGAGATAAGCCAACTACCCGGCTTGAGTGCACTATAGGATTAGCGTGGACACGTTGTGCTCGCATGGTTACATGATGAGTGGTGATGTGTTCCACACCCAGGTTGCGACTGTCTTGGGACTATTCTGTGTGGGGGTTCTTCCCCACTTCAGGATACAACCTTGATGGTTATGTGCAGCTGGGGACCGATCATTGAGAACCTTAGTGGAAACAACCCTCTCCAGTGATGACAGTGGCAGACCACATTTGTTGGCAAACCCACTCGCATCCGAGGGTCCATTGGGAACTCGCATAGGATGGCCTGGTTCTTTCACAGGAATTCAGTTAAAGCAAAATTGTTCGTATGACGATAGTATTGTACCCTTCGGGATGAATGTACTATTGTTTCTCGATTCAGTGCTTGAAGCTGGAGACCTGTGAGGGATGCTTGTTTTTCCGGAATTCAGCTGAGGCCTCCCTGAGTAGTACATAATGCCAAACCGATTCCCTGATTTGGTCATGAGCCATTTCTCGGAAATGGTGAACGTATTATTGCTATTCGGCTTTGAGAGTCCGTGATGTTGACCCGAGTAGCACACCCGTGAGATTGGGAGGGGTTTACAGGTTTGCAGGAACCCTAATACCTTCAGCATACCCGCTTTGCCTTTGGTTCAGTTTTGTGATCTGGATTTCTGTTCTTAAGTTATGGATCCCGGATCAGAGGGATGATTATTGTGATATCTGGATTTTGAGACCTTGCACCGACACCTGAATATACGATTGGCACATCGCAGACACTTCACTGATCACATGCCTGTTGCATACATAACATCATAGCATTCTATCATACATGTTCGGCTATTTCCAAATATCCTATGTTTGAACCATTTCATTATATGTTCCTATATCCAAATTGGAATCAAAGCAGATGGATCCCTTGGAAATAATCGAACATGGCATTTGCATGCATCCTTACTCTCATTACAGGTGTCCGGGGACAGATTCTCATCCTGATTCGTTTACTCTTCAGAATGGCCAATTTGAATCACAGTCATCAAGAGATGGGTATGGAACAATGCCGAGCAGAAATAGCTGAAATGAAAGTCCGAATGGATCAACTCTCGGAGGACATGCAGACCTTGTGCCATGACCACACGTTATTGATGGAGGAGGTCTACCAACTGAAGAAGCAAGAGAACCAGACCAGGGAAGCCCCAAAGCTCCGAGAAGGGCACCACCTCCCCTTTATTGCTGCTGAAGTTAGTGGTCATCCCAGTCCAGTGATTTTGTTTCAAGATCAGGAAGCGTTTCATGGGAATTCTCCTCAACTTTGGGATCCTAAGCCTCACAATTTGCAGACTATTCCAGTTCATCAAAGGGAAGATAAAGACAAAAGCCGTATACAAATGCCAAAGACGTCTAAAGCCAAGTTTGATTTGATCCCGGTGTCATATGCACAGTTGCTTGTTTGTTTGCTCGAGCTTAATCTGGTTGAACTTGTCACCGTAGCAGCCACACCCAAAAAGCTTCCCCCAGATTTTGACGCCAATGCTAGGTGTGTTTTCCATTCTGGGGCACCTGGTCATCATGTGGAAAACTGCAAAAGGCTTAAGCATCAAGTTCAAGAGCTCATTGATGCAAAAGTAATCGAGTTCGCACCGATCAGCGGGGATGTGTCAAAGGATTTCATATCACTAGGAGGAACTTCTCCTTTCCTACCACAAGAATTATCCCCAATCAGGGGTGTGTGCCTCCGATCTGGGTTTTAAAGACATCGTGCCAGTCACCTTTACCCATTCACCGATCCGACATAAAGAAGAAAGTGTAGAAGAACTTTAGATGTTCGAATTCATCTCATCATCAGAATTATCAACAACAGGGGAGACTCAAGCTCAAGCAGGTTGAAGAAGTGTTTACTCCTAGTCAGGTGTTTGCCCGTTTGCTCGGGAATTCTTTGATTCAGCCGGGGAATGCCTTGCCAATACCCTACCCCATTCCCCCAGATTACAATATGGATGTCAGATGTGAGTTCCACTCCGGAACATTTGGACATACCATCGATGAGTGCAAAGCCTTCAAGCAAAATGTCCAATATCTAATTGATTCAGGGATCATTACACCAGAAGGGTACCTCAGGAGCTGAAGCCTTTGATCCAGCTGGCCATGCAGACTGCACGAAGCTCAAATCAGGAGATGTAGATTTCTTTGATACATGTGTTTTGCTTTATTGTGTTTCTAGATTACCTTCAGAGCTGTTGAAGGAATCTTTTGTTTTTCTGTTGTGGATTGTGACATTTTCCTGTATTTCAGTATTGTTGGCAATTAATTGTATAAGGTTTCGCGTGTTGGTGTATCCTTTGCTTTATGGAAGTGTGTCGGTACCATTGTTGCAACTTTTATATCCTGGCAATTTTATTTTGAATTCTCGATACACAACACTTTCTCCCCGCACACTCACAGAGTTTATCTTATGATGTGGCACTCCGTGGGTATCTGTCCCCTGATCTGAATGAAGTGGGATCAGTGACATGGCATTTTCACGCATATCATTTTTTCATACTAACGAGTTATCTGGATTTCCTAATTTATTTGACCATTTCAGGGGAAGTATCGGCCATACCAGTACGCTACCCGAGTCAAATCATGAATACAGTACAAGCCGAGTTGAACGAGTTTCGCACTCGGATGGGAGAGTTCATGGTAGCAATGCAGAGTATAGTGCAGGGGCAACAAGAGATGAGAACCGCCATGCTAAGGCTTAATCGTCCACAGGTTGATCCTCCAATGGTTACCTTGGACGCCGAAGGCAATCCGATCAACACAGTCATCCCATCTACGGATAGTAGGCCTCCTATCCCTGAAGGCATTGGTCCAATTCCTGTTCGTGTAGCAGACCGACAGGAGGATCAATTTACTTTTCTCAATGAAGATGTGGGATTTGGTTCTGGGGCCAATAACCAGGACTTTCAGATGCTAACCGAGAAGGTAAAGGCTTTAGAATGCAAAGATACCCTTGGCATTGATGTTGCTGATATGGGGCTGGTTTCAGGGTTGGTGATCCCTCCAAAGTTCAGACCTCCCGTTTTCGACAAGTACAGTGGTAGATCTTGCCCGAAAATGCACTTGCAGGCCTTCCATCGCAAAATCGCTGCACACACGAAAGATGAGAAGCTTTAGATGTACCACTTCCAAGACAGCCTTTCCGGGGGTTCGTTAGAATGGTACATAAAGCTGGAAAAGAACTATGTCCGTAATTGGAAGGAACTTGGGGAAGCCTTTCTCAAGCAGTACCAGTATAATATTGACATGGCTCCCAACCGAACCTAGCTTCAGAGCATGTCACAAAAGAACTCCGAGAGCTTTAAGGAGTACGCACAGAGGTGGCGTGAGGTCGCAGCCAGAGTACAACCATCATTGCAGGAGAGAGAAATGGTAGACCTATTCATGGATACCCTCCCGGGGCACTTCATTGAACGTTTGGCAAGATGTTCAGCTAATGGTTTTTCTGATATCGTCTTGACTGGTGAAAGAATTGAAAATTGGATGAAGCGAGGAAAGATTCAGGTCAACGGTGCCTCCACTCCTGGAACTAAGAAGTCGTTGTCCAATGAGCAAAAGAAGCAGTACGAAGAAGCAGGGGCAGTTTGTGTCCAGCGAAAGAAGAGAAATCAAGGTTCACATTACCAGACAGCATCTATGATCATCCCAAGTGCCACACGTTCACAACAGCAAAATCGTCGTCAGCATAATCCTCAACAGGGTCAGCAACAAAGGAGAGAAAGATTTTTTGACCCTTTGCCAATGTCTTACACTGATCTCCTCCAGCATTTGCTTCAATTGAAGTTGGTTGGGCTTCGCAAGCTGTCTCCACCTCCTTTTCCACTACCGGAGGGATGGGATGCCAATGTCAACTGTGATTTTCATTCTGGGGCACCAGGGCATCATATTGATGGATGTAAAGCTTTTCACCACACAGTGCAGGACTTAATCGACTCGAAAGCTATCAACTTCGCACCAAACATATGAGAGAGAGGATACTTTCTTTGATTTGAAGTTTTGAAGCCAGAAGTAATTCGGATACTCTTGTTTTGGTAATGGTGCGTCTTTGCAGTGCAGTTTCATCCCTGTTGAGGGGAACTACGTCGCTCTGATTCTTCATTGGTCTTGGGTCAATGGAGATACGTAGGCAGAAGATCGTCAGGTCTTTCCGAGCAACCTTATGGGGCAGCTTTACTCTCCAGCTTCACTTTTCCCTTCAGATGTCTCGTATCGGAGTTAGAATAACTAGAAGAAGAGGTATGATCGTCGTGGATAGTTATACCACTGCGAATTGAAGACTACAAGTCCGTGAAAGAGTTGTTGATCGCTGAAAGTATCCAAGACTGACGGGTCCAGACGGAGCCAAGCCTCCTCAACTACGGCTATATTCAATTTCTTTACTGCATTTCCATTTGTAGTTTCTTTTATATGCTAAACATTTGTTTACTTGTATGAAATTTATTTGTTTTTGAATGTTAACCATAATAAAATGTACATGTTTTTCTGGAAGTGATCCATTCGTATTCACTCATGATTTTGTGTATGTGCATTGCAATACCAACTGTCGTGCTTAAACTCTATGAGGGAGGATGACGAAATGACAACGCAAAAATCTCTAATTGTGTGCTTTTGAGAAAGACCTTGTTGACGATGTACAGGCATTGTTTCAAATCCTAAACACCGGAGATATAAGGGAGATAGACCCTCGCCAACCCATTTGAGCCTTGAAGTAGGAGTTTCTTTTTGCATGAAAAAACCCTTGCACTAAACCTAGGGGCAGGGTAGGCGTCAGTTAGTTTGACCGAGCGTTCAAATTTTGAAAAGGAGTGCAAATCTGAGGATTCATTACCTTTCGTTGTACCAAATCAAGAGGTCCAATGACCAGGAACCACAATGGTTATCCCAATCAAGAGGTCCAGAGACCGGAAACCACAAAGTTTATCCTTCCTCAACCAAGAAGTGAGACAGTCACGACCCTTTCAAAGCAATCAAGACAAACAGTGTCACACGATTTGTTCAAAAAAAAATAATTAAAAAAAAAAGAATGAAAAAGCCCGCTAAGTCGAAACTTGAAAACAAGTGACTTAGGCAAAAATTAGGGCATCCCGCTGGACTCTACAATCAAAGATTCACAAGAATCAGTCTAGGCAAAAGTTAGGGATAAGAAAAATAATGCAAAAGCAAAAGACGTAAAGGATTACACAAGAAAGATCCTTGAACAAGAACAAAGTCGTGTGATACAGACACAAAAGATAAGAGGGGTGACTGACTCCAAACAACAACCTGAGTGGTGCTTAAACCGTAAGTGTAATTGGTTCCTCAACCATCACAAAACCCTTTTTGAAAAGTGAGCGCTTGTGAAAGCTAGCAGAACATAGGAATGGAGAACATCACGAAGATGGGTGGGCACAAATAAATTTTGAGCCTATATCCTTTGTTTCTATAACTGTTAACCAGGCCACGATACAACCCTCAAAAGTCCTAACTGAAACAGGGTTATTTTTTGAGAGTGTACTACCACGAGACCGCGTTCCTGACTCCTATGAGTGGTGTTGAAAGATTTTTGTTGGTGTTGCATGTGCATGCTTTCTATTATTCAAAAATCAATGTCGTATCTTAACCAGTGATTCGCTCACAAAGGTTTGCGACATCTTTTTCAGTAAAACTTCAAGATTAATATGTGTGTTGCATTAGAATTTTCATTCTTAAAATAAACATTTTCTGCTTGCATACATTTGTTTGGCATCATAAAAGTCCGTGTATGGAATCTCAGTCCAGAAGCTTAATCTTGCCAAGTTGAGAAGTCTGAAACTTCCGAAGGACAATCCGTCGAGGTGCACTTTTCAAGAAAACTCCATTGAGTGGGGACTTTACCAACTAGTCGTGATAAGAGCCAACTAATCTGGGGCAATCACGTCGAGCGATCTCTTCAGAATTCAGCCAAACTGGGGCAATCACTTCGAGATCTAATCTCTCGAAGAATAGTTGATCTGGGTGTTTTCTTCAAAGCAGTCATTCAGAGGTGATCGCTTCAAGACTTGTACTGGGACAGGCCACCCTAAGAGCACTAGAAGTTACTCTCTCCTGAAGACGGTTAATCCAAAGCACCTATCCAAAGTTCGAAATACTGGGGCAGAATATTTCACGGTGATATGAGGTTTTTCATGAATCCTCGTGAGGAAAATTCTTGCACAAACCATGCAGTCTGGGGCAGTTATTTCGAGATCCAACGAATCTCTCCAAGAGTTTCAAGACACTGAGGCATTTCATATGCCATGTTTTCTGTAAAATCCTCTTGAGACATTTACTTCTGACGGAACTTAATCTGAGGCGAGTTGAAAATTGCAAAGAACCATTTTTTACTCATGATTACTTGGCAACCTACCAACCCAGAGGCTGGAAGCAAAGCCATTGTCGTCACAGTACTTCAAGAGTTGTTTCGTCAGTGGACTTCATTGATCAGAATTCCTTAGCAAGTCTCATTAGACAGTTCCTTCTCCGGTAGTGCGGCAAATTGAAGATTGCTTCTTGAGCAGAAGGGTATCATCATCTCTCATTCTCAACATGAGAAGATTTATTTCTTATCCCCAGAAAGTGGCAACTTAAACTCTTATCTTCAGCAGGAAGCTTTATCATTGACACCACCCGTCATCCCCAGCCATGTGGAAGTTGAAATTTCACCCAGCAAGGTAGCAGAGAGTGGGTGTCGTCCCCAAGCAGAAGTTTCCCTTCAGACAGGGGCAATTCTCAGCCGTATAAGGAGTGTCTTGCCTCCCCAGCAGTTGCTTCCTCAATAGTGCCATGCCTTTGGTTCTCAGCCAGATCAGGAGGTCCTCACTTCCCCACCAGAGTCCAAGAAGGGTCCATCTTCAGCAGGGTCTTGGTACTCCAATCTCAAAGTCCAATTTATTTTTGGCAATGGCGGCAGTTCAGAGCCAGTACATCATTGACAGCTTTCCCCGCAGAGTTGTTTCCTCCTCATCAGGACGAACCAGATCAATGCAGTGATCATCGTTTCTCCCCAGCCAAGTTATCTGGGATACCTGTAGTCTCCTTATCAGGAGATCTCTTGGCATTTTGCATACGCATAATCATCATCACCTTTGCATCCTCCAAAGCGTAGCATTTCCATCCTCATGGAGCATTACGCCATAAATCCAAACATATGCATACCAGCATGGGCCGGTTTTGAGGTATTACATAAGGCCCGTTACATCTCCAATCAGATTGAAGTGTTCCCCATAGAATACAACATCATTTCCCAGGAGGGATGCTTCTACCAAGTCTTGTTGTTATCCCCAATTGAGTCTTGTTTCAGTACAACAGTCTCATTTTCTTCGCGTCTTCGTTTCAGTACAACGATCGCGTCTTGGGCTCTCGTTTAAGTACAACGATCCCGCTCCTTTCGAGTATCCATTTAAGTACAATGGTCTCGCCTTTGAGTCTTGTTTCAGTACAACAGTCTCATTTTTTTTTTCGCGTCTCCGTTTCAGTACAAGGGTCGCGTCTTGGGCTCTCGTTTAAGTACAACGATCCCGCTCCTTTCGAGTATCCATTTAAGTACAATGGTCTCGTAGTTGAGTCTTGTTTCAGTACAATGGTCTCATTCTTTCGCGTCTCCGTTTCAGTACAACGGTCGCGTCTCAGGTTATCATTTAAGTACAATGATCCTGTTTGCTTGGGCTCTCGTTTAAGTACAACGATCCCATTCCTTTCAAGTATCCATTTAAGTACAATGGTCTCGCCTTTGAGTCTTGTTTCAGTACAACAGTCTCATTTTTTTTTTCGCGTCTCCGTTTCAGTACAAGGGTCGCGTCTTGGGCTCTCGTTTAAGTACAACGATCCCGCTCCTTTCGAGTATCCATTTAAGTACAATGGTCTCGTAGTTGAGTCTTGTTTCAGTACAATGGTCTCATTCTTTCGCGTCTCCGTTTCAGTACAACGGTCGCGTCTCAGGTTATCATTTAAGTACAATGATCCTGTTTGCTTGGGCTCTCGTTTAAGTACAACGATCCCATTCCTTTCGAGTCTCCATTTAAGTACAATGGTCTCGTTTCAGTGCGAAGATAATGGATCGGTTGATACCATCTCCGTGTTAGATCGGTTGATCTTATTTGAGTTATGAATCGGTTGATATCATTTCTCTTCGAGTTGTAAATCGGATGATATTACATTCTCGCGTTTCTTGGTTTTGGATCGGTTGATACCATCTCCGTGTTAGATCGGTTGATCTTATTTGAGTCATGAATCGGTTGATATCATTTCTCTTCGAGTTGTAAATCGGATGATATTACATTCTCGTGTTTCTTGGTTATGGATCGGTTGATACCATCTCCGTGTTAGATCGGTTGATCTTATTTGAGTTATGAATCGGTCGATATCATTTCTCTTCAAGTTGTAAATCGGATGATATTACATTTCTTGCTTTCCGGGGTGGATCGGTTAATACCATCTCAGTGTTAGATCGGTTGATCTTATTTGAGTCGCAAATCGGTTGATGTTGCGCTAAGTCTTGTTTCGATAACAGGCACCCTCGGTGTGGTTTCGGTTCGTTCAGCAGTCGCAGTGATTGCATTGATTCTATTTCCACCTGGTTCTATTATCGCTACCTATTCAGAGGTCAAAATCAGAAAATACATAAATAAATAGATGGGCAGGTGGCATTTCCATTACCCTCAGTGTGCAAATTTTCCGGTTTTATTCGAGTATTCAATCACTCTATACCTTGAACGTCTAAAAGCCGTTGCAATTATCCGTTCAGGCTTGCAGATGATTGAATAGGGGCAGCTGTAATACCTCAAAATTTGCCCTCTTATTTATACCCTTTACTGGTTTATCATTTCGCACTCATCTGCATTTCTCACCAGATCATTAACATCATAGTAGTTCATTTCATTGTTTCATAAGGCATGTGATCAGGACTCAAGGAAATTAGGGTTTTGTACCTTATACGTATCTGGCAAGGATGGAAATAACAGAGAATATTCATTGGACTATGATTCCACTCCAAATGCAGTTGCTCAGTTGTGTCTCAATTTAGATGGGAGTTTGATTTAATTTTGGTCAAATTATCGAAAGATCACTGCAATTTGCAAGGTTATTTTGGACCACTGGACCATCTCTTAGACAGTGCATATTCAGAGATCATGTTGTCGTGTGCCGAGATTCATCCGTTTATTAAACAGTGTTTCGTGTGAGGTCTGGTTTGAACCTTCAGTTTATCAGTGATTTCATCTGGATTAGAATGGTCATGGCATGGTTCAGACGATTCAAAGAGGTGTGACTAATCTGGAAAATTATTCAGTGGCTCGGAAGTGGTTGTGTTTTTGGAAAGAATTCAAAATAAGCTTTGGGTCAAAATTGAGATTTCATATCCATTCATTCTCATTGTCATAAGCCATTCCCGATTATCCTAGTCCTCTTTCATTTCTTCAATTCCCATTATCTTTTACGTTTCCATCAATTCATTTTCAGTTTTCCATTTATCTTTTTCCCGTGATTTGATTTGAACCATCTCTCAATTTTCATAACCCATGTCAAACTCATGTATTCTCCTTGTTCATTTTGCATCATTTAAATTCATTGGTAAATTTCGCTTTATAACCATCACAAATTTCTACCAAAATAATAGGAAGTCATTTTCTTTTGTTTTCATCATAGTATCCAAATCATTAAATTAATTTCCATTTAGTCATACTAAATCCAAGTCCGTGTCTAATAAAATCCATTTATAACATCTCTTATTTCCGGTTAACATTCTTTTGAATTCCATGTTTTACCAATCCCATGACCAACTTCTAAGCATACTTTTAAAGTTTGTTTTTTTTGTTGGCCCATTTAATGCCCATTAACACAATATGGTATTGTCATTTTTGGAGTTTATGTATTATAACAAAGAATATATGTATTAAGAAAGCAAAAATACTATTACAGAAGAGCTCCTCAAAGTATAAAAAAAAAGGAATGATTATATATTATATTGTTATCCCAAAGAGCAAAAGACTCCAAATAATAATAAGCTATGCTCTTGGTCTTTCAATGCTAAATAAGCCTGCTGACAACAAGGTTTATCTTTGTGAACTGCTGATCATTTAACAGATTGAGAAATACAAAGCTTAGCAGGAAGATCAAATACAACAGCATGCATATCTATTTGGGTTCCCCCCGAAGCTTTACAAAATCTGATCGCGTTGAACTTAAAACATTATGGATCAATGGAGGCTGAACTGGCTGTTAGTTTTATTTTGAGAGCTTTGGTTTGCTAGCTGTTATGGATTCATTACAACTTGAATGTTGTCTACTGCTATGGACTGGAACCGCCAACGACACCACATGATCACACATTAAAGAATCAAAGGCTGGCCGATTCAGCACCTTCATCCATCCTTCCTTTGTCAGTCTTTAATTCAGCTTCTTCAACCTGTCATGTTTATTAAGCCTTCAACAAAAAAATCTTGCAAGAAGCCAAGAACATTCAACAACAACAAATAAAAATAGTTACAGAAGAAGGAAGTGTAGAGAAAATTGCAAAGGCTTTCATTAATATCCATCGCTCTGGAGATCTTCGTCATCACAGGTCCAAGAATCGGATTTTCAATAACTTTCATCACCAAATTTCATCAAAGCCTGCAAAATAAGTTTCAATGATTTCTAACAGTTACATAATGCAAACATCAATCGACGCTTCGTAAACGGTAGCTTGAAATCGCAAAATAAAAATTCATTTAGAGGAAAGAATGTCAGCCTTCAACAACAAAAACGCAATGTCATTGATCCAATGGACTGCATTAACTTTTGAATCTCCGTTAAGTTCGAAATCCGGTGCAAGCTTTTAGGACAAGGAAATGACGTGGGTGCTGCTCAAGACTCTGCAGCAACAAAAAAGCCAGAGATTAGTGAATGGAAAAATTGAAAGCAAAAGTTGCAACACGAAGAATCATAACAGAAGGTCCTAACTGAGGTAATCAATTCAAAAACAAAAAAAAAAGCAACAAACAAGTCATAACCGATTGCTAACAGATTTTCAACCAAGCTAACCGAAAAATAACAAACTTTTTACCTGAGAGGTTCCAGAAGGATCCAGAAAGATCCAGAAGATTGATTCTCTATAAATCAGAAGCACCTTCTTCATCTAAGTTTCTTCACCCATTCTTCAATCCTTCTCCTTCAATCCTCTTCCCACACAATTTCCAAAAACTCTCCTTCACCATTTTTTTCTCTTCCATTCTTCATCTTCATCTCTCAACCTTTCCCTCAACCATTCTTCCTCCACACAATTCCTCAATCCCTTCTCATTCATTTCTTCTACAAGCATCTTTCACCTTCATCAATCTTCAGATTTGCCACTGTTATGTTCCTGTGATGATTACCTAATAAGAGCTCTACAACACTCATAACTCCTTCAAGAACCTGCAGGTTCAAGAATGCATTTCACGAAACACCATCAATAGTAGACCAATCCGCAGATTCGAAATCAAACAATCCCTGGAGTAAGAGCATTACAGAAGAAGAAAGAGCAAAGAATAGATCGGATCGGGAGTGCTTACCGAAGTCATTCGTTGGCGTCGTTATCGCATCCACTCAGGAACAAGTGGAGGGTGCAAGAGAAGAGGATAAGCTTCATTGCACAGGGAGAGCTTAACAAAAAGAGCAACGAACTTCTTCAAACTTCATCGATCTCCAAAATCGTTCGAGATTTCAACACTTCACGAAGAACCGCAACGTTCGTAAAACCTGCATATCAAAAAGCACAGCTTCAATTCCATATCACAGCGACGGCCAAAAAAATTCAAAGAAGAAAGCACAAATTGAAGCTCGACGAGAAATCGCAAACATCGTGCGGGCCGATTGTGTCTTGAATGTTCATCCGCAAACGTTTGTTGAAGTTAGGGCTAAGCGTTTCACTGTTGGCTCGTCAAAGACGAAGCAAGTAGAGCGGCAATCGGACGATTCCACCGCCAATCTCGCGACGGCATCAGAACGACATTGGCATCATTCTCGTCTTGTCACAGCTTGAGTTACAAGGTAAGAACTTCAAATCACTCTTGGGTTAGATTTTCCGTCGCATTTTGATGTTCGTTTGTCATAAGGTTTTTGGTGTGGTTGATTTTAGAGGATTTGAGAGCATAGTGTTCGAATTTGAGAAGGGAATTAAGAATAGGGTGAGATGTGGTGAGGTTTTCGGTGAGGTTAGAGGTTAAGTCTTTGTTGTGGTGGCGGTTTCGAAGAAAAGGAAGGTGATAGAAGGTGGTGTTGGGACCAGAAAGGAGTGAAGAAGAAGGTGGGAGACGGAGAGATAGGGTTTGTGTAGCGGCGGCGGAAGGGAGAAGAGATTAGGGTTTATGGGCTTACTCTTCTTTTGCCCCTTTTGGTTTTGTTCTTGTTGTTTTAATGTTCAAACAGAAATTAATAAAGTTAATTTAAGGAGTTTAAGAGTTTTTTATTCTTTTAATGAAAGGATTAAATAATTATTAAGATTCATATAATTTAATTAGATAGTATTAAAATGTTTTAAGGTTTAATAAGAATTATTATGAGGTTTTAAAGTATAATATATACTGATTAATTTCGTTCCTGATCATTAAAAAAAAGAAATTAAGAGTTATTTTGCTATCCACACCCCACTCTAAGGCCCATAATAGAAAATCAATTAGAAAACTCTGCTTATTGCACCTCCTCCCAATTCTGCGAAATGGGCCTTATGGCCTTGCTAATTACACCCCTGTTTTAGGCCCGCATGTGAAAAATAGCTAAAGAATTCGCTCCCTGCACCCCCAGGTTTTCTATGAGAATGGGCCTGGGCGTTTTTGCTATTTGCACCCCTTTATGAGCCCATATCAATAAAACAACTGAAAAAAGCATGCTAAATGCACCCCTGTATTATCTCTTTATATTTTTAATTTTTTTAGTTTAATCATAGTTAGAAATAATTCAATACAAAATAATAAAAAGCATTATAAAATTCCCCAAAAATTCCAGTAGTTAAATAAGTCAATTTAGAAATTTGTGACATTTTTATTTTCTAAATTTTGGTCATTTTTAATTTAATTTTGAATTTTCTTTCAATTAGCTTTTATTGGATTTCTATTAATTATGCTGGATTTTGTTCATTTTATTTTTATAACTTCCAGTAGGATTTTTGAGCCATTCTTTTTTCTGTAATTAGAGGACTCATAATAGTTCTTAGGATATTTTTAGTGGATTTTTTAGGGCATTTTATCCCATGTTTTAGTAGCTTAATCCTTAAGAATTAATGGTTAATCTTTAGGTAGAAACAATTAATTTTTAGACATAGAAAAAATAGAAATTTTTAGGATCCCTCTTAGTACAATATTTTAGATAGTGGTAAGACCCTATAGTTTAATTTTCATAATTTTTCTAGAAGTGTTAGTATTTTTGTAGGATATTAGTTCTTAGGCCTAGTTAGGCATAATTCCCATTAGTTTAGGCCATTAAAAAAATAAAGTACAAAAAAATAGTTTAGACTAGATTTAATCCTAGAATCTAACATAGGCTTAGGTTAGTTTAAATTGAATTTGTAGAATGAATAATAGGCTTAACTTAGTTTAGAACTTAGGCTTGAAGTTCCTTTTTCATTAGAACTAGAATAAATAAAAATAGACTATTTTTGTAGTTCATGCCTTTAATATGTTTTTTTAGAATTTTATTTCCCATATCCAATTTTATTGTTTTGCCTTATCATTTGGTTTTCATAACTTGTATAGGCTTCCCCATTGTTCTTAGAATCAACTTAACTTCATTAAGAAGTAAGTTGAATTCTAGTAGTTTCTAGTTTCTCATTAGGAATAGAAAGCCTCACTAACCATTAGGACCACTTGTAAATACACAATGAAATTAGGATGGAGTCTTAGTCCCTTAGATTTTTCCTTTTATCAACTTGAGTCTTTCTTTCTCATCTCAAAAAGAAAAGCAATAAAACATTTAATAAAAACCGAACAATCTTGTACGACACGAGACTTTGTTGCGGAGTGTTTATACGCGTCCTGTTTCGGGGCGAGGTGTAAATACTTCCCGCGATGGATAGGTCTTAGTACAAGACCGTTCACAAACAAATTCAAAACACTTCTCATAAAAGACAAAAAACAAATAACAAGCGACTATCCTGCGGGAACTTCTCTTCTCATCTCATTCATTCACAACGCGAACTCGCGACGACTTGTCACACATGCAAGACGGTAAACGCACTCGTACCAGACGAGCCTGCAACACCTGAGCATAGACATACGCAGTTCCAGCATAAAAAACACAAACAAATAGTTCCCGCCTAGGTTAGGCGAACTACGTCGACTCTGATCCTCATTATCCCGATGAGGTACGTAGGCAGCGGGGTAGGGCCCGTTCGAGCACATTCTTTATTTTCCCTACATTTTCCCCATTCTTTCTTTCCATTTTCTTATTCCTTTCTCATTTCTCATTCCAGTTCCAGTCAGCGGTTTTATTCAACAGCAATTCTTCTCACCCTTTGAAGTAAACAAGCAAGCGTGGATCCCGTCGGGTACGACGGACAGATTGGGGTGCTAATACCTTCTCAATTCGTAACCGACTCCCGAATTCAGATCTTTGGTTCGCAGGACCTTGTCCTTTCCTTTTTCCTCAGGTTTGTGCAACATTACCTTTCCCATTCATTCGGGATAAAAATGTCTGGCTGGCGACTCTACCTTTCCGCGCCACTTTCGCGTTTGTACTAGGATGAAAATCCCGGGAGCGACAAGACACAAGAGGTGAACTGGTGATGAAATAAACATCACAACAAACGGATACTCGACCAATCTCGCCAAAGTGTACGCAATCACTGAAGATAGGGTAATGAGCCATCCATGGAACAAAGTCATGCTACAAAGTGCAAATCTCTTTGAGGATAGAAAGATACTTCAATCGGGAAATAAGACTCAAGCAAATCTTCTAACTTTAATGTCCATCAGAGGGAAACAAACATACAAACAATGTTTGCTTAAGATGAAGTAAATTTGTATTCCGTTGGGGAGAGATTATCAGATTCAGCTGGAGAAGCTTGAATTGAGGCTCAATTAGGGATACTAGACTTAGTATCTTACTGGAAGCACTAAGTAGTAAAAGGCATCCACCGGAAAACAATGAGTCATGCCCCTGACATATCATAGCAACTTGGCGTGAGGACCCCAATATCTGGAAGTACTTGCAAGGTAGATCCTAAGAGCGTCTTGCTTAGGGGAACACGTGGTCATGCGCCCACAAAATGATTTATGAGAAAAGAACATCTCAAGAGGATTTTATAGAAGACTTGGCATTCAAGATGCCCCAGTGTCTTCAAACTCTTGTAGAGATTCGTCGAATCTCGACGTCACTGCCTCAGATTAACTGTACTTGGCACAAATGAGTCTTCAATACTTATCCTTTTAGGGATGATAAGAATGTGTAAGCACGAATTGGGAAACAACTTGCCCCTGTTTAGCAAAGTCTTCAAGCAACACGTTTCTATCTGGAAAAGTATTTAAACAACATGTTCCTGCGGCAAAGTCTTCAAACAACATGCCCATGTATGACAAAGTCTTCAGGCAAAATTCTCCTGGTTGGCAAAGCATTAAGGCAACCTGCCCCTGGCTGGCTAAGTTTTCAAGGAACTTGCCCCTGGCTGGCAAAGTATTCAAATAACATGGCCCTGTATGGCAAAGTCTTCAAGCAACATGCCCCTGTCTAGTAGAGTCTTTAAGCAGAATGCCCCTAGGGATGATCATTCTCTGAAATGGTTGTTCAACTACTCATCAGAGTTTCAAATCTCAAGGGATTAAGCTCATCACTGGTACTCATACATAGGCTTCTATGATATCAAGCAAGTGCTAACAAGAAAAAAGGTTAATGTTAAGACTGCTAATGCAACACACATGTTTGTCTCGAAGTTTTTTTTTGTTTTTGAAAATATTTTCACAATAGCTTGTGACCGAATCACTAGCTAGGAGGTGATATTCATTTTTTTTTATAAAGCCAACACAAATTTTTGAGCAAAGCTCATGGGAGTCGGGAAACACTTTCTCATCGAGTGCACTTTCGAAATAAACCCTACTTCAATTAGGACTTTTGAGGGTTGTAATGTGGTTTGGTTCACGGTTTTAGAAACAAAGGATAAAGGCTCAAAGTTTATTTGGTGCCCACCCACTCTCCGTGATGTTCTCCAATCCTAGGTTCAGCTAAATTGACACATACATTTGTCTTGATAGCGTAGGGATGAAGATCCAAGGTTTGCTTGAGATGACAGTCATCTTATTTGTCCCCTATGGATATTAGTGACCCCTCTGACTCTGGTATGGCGGTCACTAAATCTTATGTATTCGAGGATGAGGATTTGAGGACCTCTCACGAATGACTTATTCTATTTGATCTTTTTTTTGTGTCTAAGTCCTTTTGTAGGTTTGACTTAGAGCGATTTTCTTTTTTCTTTTTTCTTTTTTTATTTTTTTTCATTGGAAGGTTGAAAATCGTGACTGTCAAGTCATTGATTGTAGTAGATTCCCTGATGGGATGTTTTATCTTATGATTTGACTGTGTAATCAGATTAATTGAACACTACCCTACCCCGGGTTAAGTGTAAGGGTTTTGAAATATCTGAAAGAAACTCCTACTTCTAGGCTCGAAGTGGTTGACTAGGGATTAACTCCTTATTTCTCCAGTGTTTGGGAATTTGAAACAATGCCTATACATCGTCAGCAGGATTTTATTCAAAAGCACTCAACTAGAGAATTTGTGTTTTAAATTCGTCATCCTCCCTCCAATTCTCTGCCTAGGCAAGAGATGGGATAATATTGGCATTATAAAGTTGAAGAAGCATTATGATTGAATACGAATGGATTACTTCAAGACAAGCATATTCATTGCATTAATCATTCAAAACAAATAAGTTCTTACATGCCAAAACAAATGCATTAACAAAACATAGCAAAATACATATGAAAAGCAGCAGACGAGCTAAACATCTGAGAGGATAGCTCCAAAGCATCGAATGATCAGGTGTATGGAGGAACTGGTCCCAGGCTCCAGTAACAAACTGATTTGGAAAGGACTTTCTTGAGTTTTCTATCAACACAAAGGCACTCCGTCCACAGATGGAATTCCTCCATTGAAAGTCAACACCCCGTAGTCGATCATCTCTTGAACCTTTTCCTGGAAGACTTTGCACTCTTCAATCGGATGCCCCAGTGCTCCATCATGAAACTCACAACTGGTATTTGGATTGATCCCACGGGACCGAGACCTCGTGGCTCTGGTCTTTCTGGGTGTCATTATTGAGTTCCGGGCAAAATGAGACCACAATTGACTGTAAGTCATTGGAATTGGGTCAAACTGATGGGCCGCTCTTTTAGGACTGTTTGGAGACATCCGCTGATTCTGACGTCGCTGACGAGTAGAGGTAGAATTTGACCGACGCTGAGAAATGACCAGATTTTTGGCCAAAGAAATCAGTCGCCCTCTATCAATCTTCAAGCTGTGAATCTGTTCCTGGAGTTCAGTGTTCTCCTGCACAAGGCTGTCTACTAGAGTCTTCATTGTAGTTGAGAATATTCCCATATGGTTTCTCAAAGTCGTGACTTCACTTCTAAGCTCCCTGTTTTCCTGCTCAAGTTGGTCCATCTTTCTCTGATGACTGGTCGAGTACAGTTGACTGACGGAGAATAAGACATAGGTGAGTTGGATTGTTGGAAGATGATATGCAATGCAAATGCAAATGCAAATGAGATGCGAATGGATGCAAAGCTCAGAATGCTCAAAATCACAAACAAAACAGCTCCAGAATTGGATATAAAGGCAAGGTGTTAGATCCAAGGTACATGTAACTCGGAATCTCCTAACTGGTAAGCCTTAAGTGGAGAGTTCTAAATTCTTTACCCATAAATCCCACTCACAGGGTAGCTTCTATGGTGGTGGTATAAGGATACTCAAGGTCACGGACGTTTATCGTACTAACGCCCCGCCGCAGGCTAGCTGCATTGTGACGATAATAACGATAAGGTCTACCTTGAGTGGAGTTCTCATGCTAGGCGTGCAAGGAGCGAGTCCTTGGAGCCTAACATTACAACTACCAAAATTGAAACAGGTTCTAGGGGGGTCCCAGAATCACAGCCCTTTCATGAATCAAGTCACGCGACAGGCTAGCTGCGTTGTGACAAGATCTACGAAAAGTCTAACTATCTGGGGGAGCTTTCATGTTAGGCGTGCAAGGAGCGAGTCCTTGGAGACTAACACTAATAACATCCAATTCTAAACTTAGGTGTTCCCTCTTCTTTTTCAAAACTCAAGTACAAATTCAAAACCCGTGATATCCCGAGATCCAACAGGAAGATATAATGAACAGATAATAAAGAAGGAAGCAATAGATAGAATATCAACAGTAAATAAAGAAGACAATCAAACAAATCAGCAAACAAACGCAAACTATCCTAAGTTAGGCTCGACTCTCTTATGCACAAGGCAATACATGTCCCCAGCAGAGTCGCCAGCTGTCGCACCTCGAAAAATACGATCCTAAAACAAACAACAGAGTCGCCACCTAATTCTATTTATTCTATGAGAGAAAAGGGAGATATAGACACAACCTAAATAAAGGATAAGAATGGTCAACGAAACCACTAATCTAAGTTCGGGAGTCAGTTACGCAAGGGGAAGGTATTAGGCACCCCTCACGTCCGTTGTACTCAACGGGAACCTCTTAGTCTAGTTTGCGCTTAAAATGTTAACTTATTATTATTGTCTTCTTTATGATTAAAGTTACTAAGATTGCTTATTAAAGGGAAAAGAAAATTATTATTTATTGCGGAGAAAGGTTAAGTTTTTTATTATTGTGACGGTGAGATAGTTAATTTTTTATTATTATGTTTTATGGCGGAGAAATGAATAAGTTTTTTATTATTATGCTCGCGAAGGATTAAAATCCCCGTGCCTACGTATTCCCTTGTGCAATGGGAAAGTCATAGCTTTGTAGTTCGTGCTACTACGATTTGTGTTTTTTAATTGAACGATTGTTTGAAAATGCATTCTACTGCTAAGCATTGACTTATCTGCTCGCGATAGGAGGCTGAAGCGCTAGCTTGTTTGCGAGATAGAAAGATTTAAACAATGTCCGTTTTGAGAAAAGATGTTTGATCTTTGTTAAAGATGTTTTAAACGAGAGGGCGAATGAACCACGCGTGGGGCTAACCCATGTTGCGGTTGCATTCAAGAACGTGCGGAGTGCGAGACTCCGGAGTTCAGTTACTCGCTAATTAATTATGAAAATGATTTGAAATGGTTGGTAAGTTTTAATTTGTATTTGAAAGAAAGAGACAAATCGTCATCTTTAAGAGAAGTATCTCACCTATTCCACCACAAACGTTTGAGAAATGAGAAATCGAAAGAAGCTTTAAACTTGGATATAAGATCGACAAGCAATGCCACATTCTTTCTTTGAGAATAAATAAAATCGGAAGAAGCTTTAAACTTGGATATAAGTATCGACAAGCAATGCCACATTCTTCCTTTGAAAGTAATTGTTTGTAAGATTTTTGTTTGTGTTTGTGGGGATAGGAGGAACAACTTTCCCATCGCGTGGGGCTAGCCCATTTGCGGTTCAATCCAGAACGTGCGGAATACTAGACTCCGGGGTTCCTTTTTTTCGTAAATTAATTAAGATGGATTGAATTGTTTTTTTATACGAATGGTGATTGAACCATCGCGTGAGGCTAGCCCATTTGCGGTTCAATCCAGAACGTGCGGAATGCTAGACTCCGGGGTTCCTTTTTTTCGTAAATTAATTAAGATGGATTGAATTGTTTTTTTTATACGAATGGTGATTGAACCATCGCGTGAGGCTAGCCCATTTGCGGTTCAATCCAGAACGTGCGGAATGCTAGACTTCGGAGTTCCTTTTTTTCGTAAATTAATTTAAATAAATAACTCGAATATTTTTGATATACGAATGGTGATTGAACCATCGCGTGAGGCTAGCCCATTTGCGGTTCAATCCAGAACGTGCGGAATGCTAGACTCCGGAATTCTGTTTTCGTAATTAAATTAATAGTTTGAAAGTTTTTTTTATGAAAATCCAATTTTGTTTTAAAAGATTTAAATACGATAGTGAGGTACGAATAAACAGACAAACGCAAATGTGACATTTAGGACTGTAGTGAGGCGCGAATAAGATAATATCGAGTTTTAGGGATACCTAACGGAGTAGGTCCATTGCCTCTTCAGTACGCGCCAAGCAAAAGGAATTCAACGATGGCTATCGAAATAATTTGATTAATTGACCACAAACCAAACTGACTATAAACTCTAAAAACAAATGTTCAAATCGAACTACCAACAATCTAAAACCATTAATCACGAATCTAAATAATTTCTAATAAAAAATATTAAAGCATAAACTAAACAAGAATTAGTTATAAAATTAATAATAATTAACAAGCAAGTATATTCAACCGAAAGACCAATCAACCATTAAAAATAAAAATAAACAAAAATAAATAAATAAAATAGTGGAGGTTCTTATCACTGGATCTGGTGTGTTCAGTAAACCATAGAGACGAGTTTAATCCAGGATTAGCTTCCAAACAAATAAAATGAGATGGATTTGGTGCAAGTAAATAGGGTGCAATTAGAAGAAAGAAAAAATGCCCATGCTCTAGGCCCAGCCAAAACTTCATGAAGGATTTAGAAACAAAAATATAATAATAAATAATAATAAAAAAAAATGAAATAAATGAATAAAACAAATCAGCAAATATCATTAACGTGTTATCCCTCAAAACGAACGAAAATGAGGTTTGGTTCTAACCCTCGCCGCCAACCTACCCTGGCCGATTCCTCTGTTATTGACTCTCCGTCGCCTCGCCTTTCCGGATCCTCTCAGCAAACCCTCAATCGTTCGCGGATTCCTCTCTATTTTTCTCACCACGTTTTCACGATTCGGGTCTGATAGCCGCTTGTGGTTGGATTCGGCGGATTCACGGTTTTTGTGTGGCTAACGGAGAGGGTGAAGGGTGGTTAAACGTCGGTTTCCAGTTCTGAGTTTTCTGTATTTCCGTTTGCGATTTCTCAGCGGATCTGTGTATGTTTGGTTTTTCTCAGATTTTGAAGGAGGTTTCGAAAGGGTTCTGCGGTGTTGGAGGTGGAAGAAGGGTTTTCGCGGTGATTCTGAGTTTTGTGATAGGTGTGCGGAAGCTTTTGGTGTGGTGGATTTGTTTACAGTGAGTGAGGGTCGCGGTTTGATGGTGTTTTCGGAAGGGTGGTGATGTTTCTGGTTTGATTGAAGGTGTGGTTGTTGACGGCGATGAGTGAAGAAGAAGGCCACTGTGTTGGTTTGTGCGGAAGGCTGTTGTAGGTTCGGTGAAGGAGAAGCTGAAGCTTGCGGTTAGGAGGGCTGTAGTTTGTGAAGAGGCGGGTCACTGTGTTGGTGTGAAGTGAGGAAAGTCTTGGTTGTTCAATCGTTTTTTGTTCTGCCGGTCCTCTCTTTTTTCCCCCCCTTTTTGATTTTGAAAAGTCCATTTTTTTCCACTCCAAACTTCTTCAATAAGTTTTCTGATACACATCCTTTGTCATGTCATGATGATGAATCGTTTTCATGTTGCAGGCTTTTGCTATAGCAACAGACTGGATTATGGGCTGGGTGATGATGAATGAAGAGAGAAAAGGTTCACAGGTGTATGTGGGTTAGAGGTATTTTGTCAGGAGCCATAAAGCGGAAGCCCCCTTTTTCTTTTATGGTTTCTTCTGTTTTTTCTAGTAATGAAGGGTGAAATGGTTTTCCCCTCCGGTCTGTTGTTGGTGTTGTCCTTTTTCCTTTTTCTATTGACTTGTTTCTTCAACTTTTGGTGCAGGTTTGAAATGGTGCCATTTTGGCGTAAAAGTAGCACAGGGCTATGTGCAAAGTTTGGCTGTATTAGTGTAGGTAGAGCAGGCTTGGAGTAATGTGGGGAGTTGTTGTTTGACTTGGGACCAAAAAAGTACACTCTAAAACTAACTAGAACAATTCCAACTCAACCAAATAAAACCAAATTGATTAAAATAATCTAATAATTAAAATAATAAATAAAAAGTAAAAGTAACAAAAATACCAAAATAACAATAACTGTTATAAACTAATTAAGATATAAACTAAATGAACAATTAAATTAAATTCAACTTTAAGCAAAATTAAAGTTAATTCTAAATGGTCAAAAATTAAAAAAGTAAAATTAGCAAGTTTAATAAACTAATTAGAACACCTAAACTAAACTCAAATTGATTCTTTTAGAAAGTAATAACTAAAATTAAAAATAAAAGGAAATTAAATTAAGATGTAAACTTAAATTACAGTAAATAAATGAAGGAAACGATTTAAAAGGAACAAACCAGAAAACTAACTGATTTCTAAAATTAATTTAATCCTCTGAAATCAAGTATAAAATAAAATGATACTGAATAAAATCGAACAAAATACAATAATCAATGATTGATGATATGTTTTAACTTAAAAATGCAAAACGATCAATTTTCGATAAATCGACGGAAACACGTCAAAAATGAACAAAATTTGAAAATTTCTGGTCAAAATTTAGGATATGACAGGGACAACATCCCATATTTCATCTCCTTGTGCCTCTAAACAAGCCTTCATGCGAATTTTCCAGAAGTCAAAGTATTCACCACAAAACAGTGGAGGCTTGTTGCTACTACCACCGTCTTTAAACACAAGATTATTGTTTGCGGAAGCCATTCTGAATCGATTAGGACTTGAAGATTAATTATGCCAAAAAAAAATCTTAATATTTATACGATGTTCTTTTTATTATGCCAAATTAGGACTTAAAGATTAATTATGCCTAAAAAAAATCTTAATATTTATACGATGTTCTTCTTATTATGTATGTTCATGTAACATTACTGTTTTTAACTAGATTTTCAAACCTATCCTAAAAAAAAAGAGATTAAACATACTGACTGAATGGCCACATACAATTTTCATATTCTAAACGAAAATTTCAATTCTTCATCCATTTGTTATCATTTAAAATGAATTTGGTCCCTACAATAGCTGCAAAGTGCACATTGAATACATGTGTCTCAACCCTTGTATTTGCATGCATGTACACTTTATAACCTTGTGGGGTTCAAGACTAATAAATTTTCACATTATTATCAATTTTGTTGCCAAACTCATAATGAATCATGATGCAAGACTAATTAAGAATCATAGATACATATACTGATATACATATAAGTCCAAAAACAATGTTCATGCAAGTTGCATTGAATAGGTAACTCACACCACGCCAAACAAAAAGATTTATAAGTCTCCATCATCACACAAATACTCATGCGGTGATGTTTATACCTTTCTTTTTCAACCCAAAGTTTCTCATTCTTGCAAGAAATCTCACAAGTTAACAGCTGTTTTATCATAAATATACAACATCTGATCACTTACGGAACACTAATGCAAGCATTTGACGTGACACAAACATGTCCAACACCAGATACGTCTTTAAGCAAAAGGTTGTAATCTTTAAATAAGTAAAAGTTATAAGTATATATATTTATCTATAACTACAGATAATATCTAATACTTCCTTCAAAAATTGTAGTGAAGATTTGGAATTAAAATAAGATTCCTTACCATTAATTAAAGGGGCAAGAGATAAAACTAGTACATTGTAATATTCTCATTTTCACATTTAAAGACAATTCATTGACGCGTTTTGAAATTATGAAAGCTTTGGTTTATCCCAAAAATAAGAAGTAGAAAAAAAAACAGATGTTGTTATTGGTATACAGAAGTTGAACTGCGTGCGAATGATTCATGAACAAGTTTTTGACAAAATAGAGAAATGACAGCAATGCAGATTTGACTGAGAAAGAACAAAAGGAAAACAGATCATGTCTCATGCATTGTTATTTGACACGTTTCAAACTTATTCTTCAATGGGTCAACTTAAGATTCTTTGACCCACATGTGATAAGATTTTTACTATCAAGACACTCCATTTTCGATTATGCTGTCCTGTTTTGTAGACACAAAGTAGTATGCTTGACCTCGGAATATTGACACTATATGTGACAACCGAAACCACGAGCATGCTCGAGGATTTGATCATTTAGTCCTTTAATGCTCACTTTTTCCACGTCAATAACAAAACCACGAGCATGCTCGAGTCTTTAATTCCCGCTTTTTCTGCGTCAATTACGGGACCATGAGTATGCTCGAGGATGAGATCCTTTAGTCTTTAAGTTCCGCTTATTCCGCATCAATTATAAAACCACAAGCAAGCTCAATAATTAGATCCTTTAGTCCTTTAATTTCGGTTTTTTCCACATCAACATTTTACGATTGTAAATAATAATATCACATGCCTTTTATATATATCATAAAATTGACAGATACGCAATAAGTTTTGTCGCTATTCCTTTTTGAATTAAAAAGTACACTCATTGACCTAAGACGCATAACATTAGTATAACAAAAATTCAATGTGGCTTTGGTGATAAGAAACTTGTCAAAGAAAAATGTTTAGTGTTTCTATTATTAGTAACATTTTCTGATAAGTACCCTTTACCTTTTCTTTGTTTCGTAGCAATATTCAATTTGTGCTTCTGACATACATTTTCTATTTTGTATATATAAATATATGTGTGTGTTGTGATAGCTGAATAGATAACATCAGATATAACCATACTTGAAGTCATGTCTCCCTTTGTTTTCTTGTCTCTCCTACTCTTATTCTTAATTGATGGTTCTAAGGGTCAGCTTCAAATTGGTTTCTACTCAAACACATGTCCTGTAGCAGAATCCATTGTCCGTGATGTTGTTAAAGAAGCTGCTCTTTCTGACCCAACCGTGCCTGCTGGTTTGCTTAGGCTTCATTTTCATGACTGCTTTGTTGAGGTATGTGTTTCTGTCACTTAAGTGGTAACATGTTTTAGTTCTAGTAACATTTTTTACATAACTTGGATGTTTTCTTTTTGTTTAGGGATGTGATGGTTCCATTCTGGTTGATAATGTTAAGGATAATGAACCAGAGAAAAAGGCATTTGGTCATCAAGGTCTTAAAGGGTTTGATGTGATAGAAAAAGCTAAGGCAAAATTGGAAGAATCTTGTCCAGGAGTGGTTTCTTGTGCAGATATTGTTACATTGGCAGCCAGAGAAGCAATTGTCATGGTTCTATCCTAATTCCTAGCTTCTTTATATTTCACTTTATGCTCAAGAATTGAATTTGCATAGTTTTTTTTTCTATAAACCAATTATTTCTATATTTGACTACAATGATTAATCTTTTGAATTAGAACATTTTTTTCCCAAAAGTTTTAATACCGTTGCATGAATTTTGACATGATGTAGGCAAATGGACCTTGGTACAAAGTTCCTACTGGGAGGAGAGATGGATTTGTTTCCGATATATCTCTCGCAGATGATATGCCAGATGTTAGTGATTCAATTCAGCAACTCAAAACCAAATTTATGAACAAGGGTCTCACAGATCAAGACCTTGTTCTTCTCAGTGGTACTCTTTCTATCTATCTTGCAACTTGTATTATATTATGTGATAATTTCTAACCATGGTTCACTCGTGTGTTAAATTCAGCTGCACATACAATAGGAACCACAGCATGTTTCTTCATGACAAAAAGACTATACAACTTTTCTTCATCAGGTGGTGGATCAGACCCAGCTATTAATCCAAATTTCCTCCCAAAACTTCAGGAAAAGTGCCCTCAGATGGGAGACGTTAACGTCCGTTTAGCCATGGACATAACGACGGAAACAAGATTCGACAAGAACATATTGAAAAATATAAGGGAAGGTTTTGCTGTGTTAGAATCTGATGCAAGACTTAACGATGATGCAAGAACAAAGGCAGTGCTTGAATCATACTTAGGTCCCTTCACTCCAATATTTGGACCTTCTTTCGAATATGATTTTGTTCAATCAATTGTTAAAATGGGACAAATTGGTGTGAAGACAGGTTCTGATGGAAACATTAGACGCGTGTGCTCAAAATTCAATTGATGTTAATTATGATGTATAATGAGATTGTAAAAATAAAATAAAAATGGAATGATATTGGCATCCATATAATCCATAATTAGAAGACTTATAAAGTTGGTGAGGTCACATATGAAAAAGTCAAAAGATAATATGAAAAATAGCAGATGAATATCTTTTGATGCCAAATATAGCAAAGTCCAAGAATATCATACTTAATGAATGCTTTCTAAAAGATAATCTATGTATCACTAAATATCCTATGGTTCCCATGTTTTCAGGCTACAAAAATGGATAATGCTTAACTCAGATTGTAATGTTTTCCCAATAGAGGAACAGAAGAAAAGAAAGTTGGAACAAAAGACAGATAGAAAGAAAAAAACTATCTATCTTTTTACCTCTTATCTTTCTTTTTTTTCTTTTCCTTCTAAAGGTTTATACAAATACATTTGTTGTTTCTTGAACAACAAGTTTCATAGATAATAAAAAAGATTTTGAACATTTTTTTATCAAAATCAAAAGCTAAAAAAAATATACTATGCCACAGAGCTCAATTAGAAGAGCCCTTGGGGCAGTAAAGGATCAAACAAGTATAGGACTAGCTAAGGTTGGAAGCAGCACCTCACTTGCTGACCTTGATGTCGCCATTGTGAAGGCGACAAGGCACGATGAATATCCGTCTGAAGAGAAATATATAAGAGAGATTTTGAGCCTAACATGTTACTCGCGGGCGTTTATTAGTGCATGTGTTAATACTCTCTCGAGGCGTCTCAACAAGACTAAAAGCTGGACGGTGGCTTTGAAAACTCTTATTTTGATTCAAAGGCTTTTGGCAGAGGGTGATCCTGCTTATGAGCAAGAGATATTCTTCTCAACTCGACGCGGGACTCGTCTGCTCAACATGTCTGATTTTCGTGACAGTTTGAAATCTGGTTCTTGGGACTATTCTGCGTTTGTGCGCACGTATTCGTTATTTCTAGATGAGAGGCTTGAGTATAAGATGCAAAGTCGGCGGGGAAAGCGTGGCATGTTTGGTATTGACGAAGAGGAGGATGAAAGGGAAAGAGATACAGAAAAGGATAGGGATAAAGACATCATTGTAAGAGCTACACCGGTGCGTGAAATGAAGTTAGAGCAGATTTTTTCAAAAATGCAGCATTTGCAATTGCTTATCGAACGTTTTTTAGCTTGTCGTCCGACAGGTTTATGATCACTACTAGACCATAATTTGTCTAACAAAATATATTACTTTTCACTCTATTTTCTTAAAACACATTTTCATGGCTGTTTTTTCCAATGCAACAGGGGGAGCAAAGAATCATAGAATTGTGATAGTGGCTCTTTATCCGATTGTGAAGGACAGTTTTCAATCATATTACGAGATATCGGAAATATTGAGCATTTTAATTGACCGTTTTCCTGACATGGAAGTTGCCGACTGTGTTAAGGTGTACGACATTTTCTGTCGTGTTGGAAAACAGTTTGATGAGCTAGACCTCTTCTACGGATGGTCCAAGAGTATTGGAATTGCTCGCTCTTCCGAGTACCCAGAGATAGAAAAGGTCACGCCAAAGAAACTCGAGGTTATGGAAGAGTTTATCAAAGACAAGACACTCTTAGCACAAAGCCAGAAAGCTAATGCAGAAGAAGAGGTGGTTGAAGAAGCCAAGGAACCTGAACCCGAACCCGAGCCCGAGCCCGAACCCGAACCGGAAGAAGAAGTGAGTGAAGTCAAGGCACTACCACCGCCGGAGGAACCGGTTGAAGAAGTGAAGGAAGAGCCGGTAGAGGTGAAAGAAGAAAAAGTAGTACAAACCGAAGGCGATTTATTGAACTTAGGAGATGATAGGGTGACAAATGAAGAACATGGGGACAAACTAGCCTTAGCTTTATTTGATGGAGCTGCAGTAACAAGTGAAGGTGCAACAAAAGCACTTCCATGGCACGCATTCGAGGAAGGAGCGGATTGGGAAACAGCACTTGTACAATCAACCAGCCACTTAGGGAACCAGAAACCTGCATTAGGTGGGGGTTTTGATACCTTATTATTGGATGGCATGTATAAACAAAGTGAAACGAATGCAGCAATGCAAGGACAAGGATATGGTGGCAGTGGAAGTGCTAGCAGTGTTGCACTTGGTTCAGCTGGAAGACCTGCAATGTTAGCATTGCCAGCACCTGCATCGTCGGGAACTGGAAATGATTCTACTTCAGGATATGTAGACCCGTTTGCAGCTTCGTTGGCTATTGCACCACCGTCTTACGTTCAAATGTCAGAGATGGAGAAGAAGCAAAGATTGTTAGTTGAAGAACAGCTCATATGGCAGCAATATGAAAAGGATCGTATGCAAGGACATGCTGCACTGCAAAAACAACAACCTGGTAGCAATAACTCTTACATGGGAGGGTATCCACAGAACTATGGCAATTATTATCGTTGAGTAGAATAATTTTTCCTTTGTTGGCGCACTAATTTTCCTCATTTTGAGGAGAGACAATTTTACTAACTTGTATATTAGAAACATACTTCTTCAACCTTGTTAGGACATTGAAGATTAATGTCATACCCTCACTCTCCTAAGAAAAACTTGTTTTATTTCTTAACTTATTTGCCCCTTTAATTTCAGAAAGAAAATGGTTATTAATCATTCATTAGCAATTCTGTCCATCTATTCCGATTCTGGCTAAAACTACACTTAAAAATTTCAACAAAATCATGGAATACCATAATGCTGTCTGTCTTACTTCAAATTTGATCAAGTTCAACACATGAAAATAGTAAAATCATATCAAAACTAACCTTGTAACTATGTCCCAATCCATTATTTTTTGCACCCTTCAATTTTATCAGAATCACAAAATCTTTATCCCGTTATACACAATGAATGGAATGTAATCCATCCCACTCAATTCCACCCCACTCTATTCAATTTCAAGTGATCCAAACAATATAATATTATTTTATTCAATTCAATTCCATCAATCCAATCAAAACCTCAGGTTCAGACAAGACCTTCAAACCTTGAATACCCACAATAACACATACTAGGGACAACATAGAAAAAGAAGACCGGAAATTGTTTCAAATGCTGAAATTCCACCAAATTTCCATAGTACAAGGGACAACACAGTAACACATCCTAGGGACAACACAGAAAAATGAAGACCAGGAATTGTTTCAGATGCTGAACTTCCACCGAAATTCCACAGTACTATCATTTTACCTAAGATTTCAGAGATGATATATCAAAGCCAAGAAAAAACCAGCGTAAATATTATAAAATCTACAATCTTTTCATTCATAAGGATCATCTAGAACATGATCAATGAGAAAGATGTTTAAAATCATTAAAGGATATCAAAAAATGAAAAAACAAGAACAGATTTATAACTCAATAATAGCAATAGCTTACACTAGAGTAAATCATAATAGGTATTTCAAATAACAAAATACATCTATCAGAAATCAATAATCCAACAAAACATATTCCAACATAGTAAACAAAACATTAAAACAGCAAATCCTAATTTTCCATCTAGAAGAGAGATGTTCCTTTTCCCTTCTTATCTCCACCAATCTCAAAATGTTTGCACCTCTGCATATCAAAAACACAGCCACATAAATAACTACCAATTAACAACCAAACTCCATATCATACAACAAAATAAGATTAGTGTCCCTGTTCTTTCTTTCCTTAAACTAAAAAAACTAACCTTGATGGCATGTTGAGAAACATGTTTACAACCCTGGCATTGCAACCTCAGAACAATTTTCTTAGTGGTTTTAGCCTACATCAAATTCAAATCAAACACAAACAAAAAAATCATTTTTTTTTACTTGTAATCAACTAAAATAAACCAAATTCACAAAAATGATACAAATAAACAAAATAAAAAAAAGATGATGATGTGATTGTTACCTTCTTGTGGAAGACAGGTTTGGTCTGACCACCATAACCGGACTGTTTCCGATCGTAACGACGCTTCCCTTGAGCGGCGATACTGTCCTTACCCTTCTTGTATTGGGTAACCTTGTGGAGTGTGTGCTTCTTGCATTCCTTGTTCTTGCAGTAGGTCTTCTTGGTCTTAGGAACGTTAACCTACAGATTAACAACAAGCATAAGATTAAGAATGGTAAGGTTGACGATTTCGGAGAATAAGCTACAGAGTTAAGAGAGGGGGAGAAGGTTTACCATGGTGGCGGCGCGTGGATCGGATCTGGAAGATGAATTTGTGCGCCGAGAAAATGAAGATGTGAGGCGATTTGTTGTGTTTTAATGTTTTGGGAATTAGGGTTTCGTGGATGGGCTTTTCTTGTAAGAAAATGTAATAAGCCCAGTATCTAGCTCAGCCCGCTTGCATTTTGCAACTTTGGATTTCTATACATATCCATTTTTGAGAATTTCTTATGGCACCCTTAGTGTTATTAGGCACCTGCGCACTTTCGAAAATACCCCTTAGTTTTAGAGATGTATCTCCGGAATGTATTTGTATGCATATCTCCGGAAAAAGCAGAGACAATATACACAAGAAAGAAGATTGAAACCATAAAACTGACATTCATAAAATAAAATTGACATTACAATGATGATTTCAACAGAAAATTAAATACTACATTTTAATATCTCGGTGGACGCTTGCATACCTTCAAGATGTCATCGAGCGTTTTTCGTATCGTCGCTTCCAACTCGAGCAGAACTTTCTCTTCGAAACTGAAATACATTCGCCACATCGCCATAACATCCTCTCGATTCTTGAGCTCAAATTTTCTGAACACGATGTTTCCTTCGTTATTAACTGAAGGCGAACGATACTCGAGCTTCACAACCTTTCGTTTGTCTTCGTAAGGTAGGAGAAAATGGATTTTGTCTATGATATCGTCGAGCAAGGTGAGATCAGTGGGTTTGGACGTCCGTCTGAGTATTTTACCGTCAGAGTAGGAGACACTTACGACATACCAACTGATCTTAACTTCACACAATTGAGACATTTTTAGTTTTTGTAAAAGATAACACATGAAGCCTCTCATTTATAAAAGACCTGGGTGATTATGGACCACCCATTGTCTGTCATTATTATTCCAGAGATATATCTACGAAACGACACCATTTTATCTTGTTCCGGAGATGCATCTCCGGAATTTTCCCTGAAACTATCCAAAACAACATAATTTTAGAATCTTCTGGAGATACATCTCCATAACTTTTTCTGCTATGTTTTCATAACATAACTGAATGGTAGACAGTACATAAGATTCAATATACAAAGTAAAGGTTCTTAAACACAAAATATGAATAAAAAGTGACTATTATATTGCACTTCAAAAAATTATAATTAGTTGTCCAATTATACAAGAAATTAAAACGTATTAAAACATGTGTCGTCGACTAAATCTATAGGTGGCATCTCATTGGACTTTTGTGCATTTGTTTCCTTTTGAATGTTGTTCAATCTCTCAAATTCAAGCATAATTTCCATAAAATAATTCGGCCACGTCTCGGCATTTGCGGTTGAATGAATCATTTATTCTGGTGATATAGGTGGTATGAGGCATCCCGGTTTCAAGTACACTTGAACCAAATAACTTAATTTAGAAAGTCATCCAATACACATGATGCATTCATTTGGATTTAAGGGTGGTGCAGTGCGTATGGAAAAAAGTTTTCGAGAATCCGTAGCGTGTCAGGTCAATGCACACCCTATCATGTGCGCATGCAATTAGATGACCCATTTTAGGGAAGATCATCCATTTTGATTGTGGTGTCGGACCGCTCAAGAAAGGAACAAGAGACTCATAATCCGCATCAAATTTTTCTTTCTTTCCGTACAACATAGTAACAAATCAGTTTATTCTATCTGAACCATTATCTGACCTTCCTATAACCACACTAAAACCAAGTCTAAATATCGTCATATGAATCCATTTGAGCAATATATCATGATTTTCAAACTCTTGCTTGCTATTGAAGTCAATGCCAACGTCTACTGCCTTTACAATAACCCCTTGAACATTAGGAGAAACATCGATTGTAGAAACTAATTCTTTTGAGACGTTATCAGGTGCACCATATCTATTTGGGAACAATACAAATAATACTAAAAATTAACATACTGCTTCAGAAAAATCAACACAAATACGTTTCGGAAATGTATCTCCGGAAGTGTTTATCTTTAACACGTTCCAGAGATACATCTCTGGAAACTACGTAACTTTTTTACAACATTTTTTATGATTAATGTGAGCAATATAGATGAAAATGAACAATCTTTACATGAAATTCGATCTTCTTTTGCTTCCTTTGATTTGTTGAACCAAAAAGTTTGAGTTTTAAAGTGAAATATGAGATTGAGAATTTATGGGTTTTAGGGGAGACAGTGAGAGTGGAAAACAAGTATGATTGCAATGGGGGATGATCATGCAGATTTGAAATATATCAGAAACTTCTGGAGATATATCTCCAGAACAATCTGACATGCAATGGTGACAGATCTTCCGGAGATATAACTCCGAAATTTTTCCTAAAATAATTAATTTTAAGTATTTTTCAACGTTTTTCAATTTTATTTGCTTCCGAAAATATATCTTCGAAATAATCTAATTTTCAATAGATATATAGTACTTCTTGAGATATATCACAGGAACCTAGAGATATTATTGAAAATGCGCATGGTACCTCATAAACCCAAGAGTTCCATGTGAAATTTCCTTATTTTGTATGCACCCCCTCCTTTTTTCTTTAACATATTTTTTCTTTAATAAAAATATTTTATGAATTTTTAAAGGATACAACTTAGGTGGAGTGCCACCTAGAGCATACTTGATGTCAATTTGCATTTGATACATTGATGTCAATTTGTATCTTAAGAAAAAAAAGGAGACTTTTCCTTGGGAGGAGTACTCAGGTGGAAAAAGTATTTCTTTAAATTTCCAGCATATATAAAAGTTTGAACCTTTGTGTACTGTGAAAGTTTAGCCCTTTTCTGAACCAAATTCATTCAGGGGTTACTTTTTTCACCCTTATACGTGTTCCCCAACATTGTGAAAAGTCTCAATTACCCATAACATTCAAAGATGTATCTTCGGACGTAACGTAAATTGCTTAATCACCTTTATTTTGCTAAATTTAGTCTGAAGATGTATCTCTGAAATATTTCGAAGATGCATCTTTATAATCTTATTTGTATGAAACCATTAACTGTTTCAAAAGTTCAGTTTGATTTTCTCTCAGTAGTTGTCTGACTACTTGTTGATCAAACATCTCTTAATCTATGCACTATAGATCAAAATCACTCTATTATATAAAAGAAACCTACGATTCAACGTGCACATTTTCAAAAATATCAATGTCTCGTACATAATTTATATAATAAGATTTAAAAAAAATTGTTTAACAATTTCAATACTAAACTTTTCACTAATTATTTCTGTCATTCGTAAACTTTGAGATTTAAGATCAGAAAAATTTAAAATAAAAAATAAAAGGCAAATTGTTATACTACGAATTAAATATGTGATGTAAAAAATTGCTATTTGCAAGGTAGTTTTTGGTTAATTAATCACCTTGAAATTATTATTAACTAGTTATTGACTATTAATAGAGGTGAAATAGTTAAAAATTAACACTATGAACAATTAAAAGAAAAGTTAAAAGTGAAAACATTTTTACAGAAGTACATCTTTGGATTCTAGAGATGTATTTCTGAATAAATTTTTGTGTAAAGTAGAAGTGTTCAGCTTATAAGATATTTGTTTATGTGATTTTAGATGCTTTCCATCTCCGAACACAATAAATTTTTTTTTTATACCATGAATGTGGGTTGCACCCTTAGGGTGGAAACAATAACCCCGTCCATTTATTAGTCATGCCCCAATTGTTTAGTTGATGGAAATATGGAATTGTAGCAAAACTGTTTTTTTGTTTGGAAAGAAAGGTCTCCTAGGTGAGAGATTTCATTACAATCTTCATCTCTACTTAATTTGCATCCTTACTAATCTTAATCTACTTTAGTATAGGGTTAGACTCAATGCAAAAGGAATATTTTTGTGAGGATTGTCCTCGTCTCTAATTTACAACTTGATATGTTTTTAGAGTGTGTAATACCGTAACTTTTCCAGATTTTTCCATTCAAATATCATCAAATGAGAATAGAAAAGTTTAAAGATTGCCATCAATAACCAACACTGTTATGATCCAAAATAAATAAAAATACAGAATTACACAATACAGAATATTAACATTTCTAAGTTAGTCCAGACGATCTCAGTTGTTAAGACAGGTTCCTCGTGGAGACACCCAATCTCATCCCCATAGTAACCAATGTCTCCAATGATCTGGCGCTATTTGATAGAAGGTCTTCATCAATTGCAATTGAATCCTGCATAGCACAGCAACAAAAATAAGAGGGAAAATAGATTTCAGTTGAGGTTTTATAAGTCACTAAATAGATTTCAAACATGAAATGACAAGAAATAATTAACTGAAAGATAAAAGATAGGCAGTAAAACGATTATAATACCAACCTTTTCAAAAACACAAATTACAGTGCTTCCACCAAAAGAGAAATATCCAAACTGTCAATTAAAGCAGACATGTGGCAATTAGAAACAAGAACACAATGAAGAAAATTGGAAAAACAGTCATTTACTGTAACTGGCCGGATTTCAAACCTCGTCTCCCTTCTTGACATAGTCGCCATGTGTCTTTGTGAAAGTAATGCTACCAACCATGGTAGCTCCTATTGCAACAAATGCCACCTGAACACAAATCATAGGTAACTTATAGGGTGTTCTGTAAGAAAAAAAAACTTCAGCAGGATAGCATTATAAACTCTTGCATCACACACAAATTAATTGCAGTCACAAACCTTTCCAAAATCTACAGTTTCAATTATTGAAACAACTCGCTTATTCTCAGTGAAGACATTACAGTACTTGCTATTTACAGCAATGGGATTGACCTAAGAGAAAGAGAACAAATCAGAAAAAGTTGCAAATGATAGTTAATACACAATGACAGAAAATAAACACTAAATAAAATTATCATTTTCCCAGAGTTATTAATTCACATACGGTAAACAAGCATCCAGGGATATTAACAAACTGCTCAACGATTCCTGACACTGGCAAATGGAAACGGTGATAATCCTGCAATAACAAAACATTCAAATCAAAATTTGCATTCAAAAGAACACAAAATTTAAGTGGCAATGAAAGAAAGAAACAAACACCTGTGGTGCCAGACGAAAAATCACAAGTGTTCCATCATCAAAAGCACTCGAACACAATTCTTTCCCCAGAAGGCCTTGAACTGAAAACTTTCGACCCTGAAAGCAACAAATAATAATTCCAAGAATTTCATTTTGAGTACATAAATGAATATAAAAGATTAATAATAAAGAGAAAGAGAGATTTCCCAATATATATGATAACATGATTTTCCTTGTAGCTGATAAATAAGAAGACAAAATACATTATAAAGAAAATGTGTTGGATATAATAGTGGTCAGTGACAGTGTGATGCATATGTGCGGTACAAGATACATCATTAAAAAAAAAATGAATACATCAATAAAAGAAATAGTTTTTTTATATATTGTAACATGAGAGAACTAAATTTTAGAATTCACATCAAAACATCACTACTACTACCGGATTATGTTACAATAACAGAGAAACTAAAATACAAATAATATAATGTTAGTATATAAAAAAACCAAAAATTTCATTTGAAACCAAATAATTAGAAAAAAGGAAGTATCACTACTACTACCGGATTATGTACCCGGTAAGAGTAGCTCAGTAATTCAGGAGTACCTGTGCTTCATACTAATCATACTCACATCACATAAAACAGTTGGATCTTCTTATCATTAAAAATTGTTCAAGCAACTAAATCATTTCATTTAACCAAAAATGAACCGGATTATAATCTCATAAAAGCAAAAACCAACCCCTACCCCACACCTGTCTTAACTTACAGGCGAGTCATGCAGTGCAGGTCCAAATTGAATGAGAAAAATCATAACTTTATCATATTTATTATTTAATTTTTTTGCTAAATTCAAACAGAATAGAAAAACACTCATTGCCAACTTGTAGTTGTGACTGATAAATATGTCTTCCTCTTTAGTGCATAACTGAATATTCTCAAATGACAAACATCTATCTAAATATTAAAAACAAAATGCATTCTTAAGACAAGAAACCTTCCACATGCAAGAGACGTAAAAGAAATACCTTAATCCAAAATCTTGTACTATCATCAACTGATTGAAATGCCATTAGACGACAATCAGCCGCACATACAGCAATGTTGTCGTGTTCAGCAGAAGCAATTGGTCTTGAACCAGGCTTTAACTCTCTAATGAAAAATTCATTGAATGTCTGCCCAGAGTATTATTCAAGATGTGTCACAAACAAGATAATACTACCATAATGAAGTATAAATGACTTTCAGTATGATCATGTGTTAGATTTTATTCATTTTCATTCCAACTTCTTGTTCAAACAAAATGTATGTAGCAAGCTCAATGAAAAACAAATTCTTTTAGTTCTTCGTATAGATCGGTGAGTAAAGCAGGAGAATTTGAGGGTCCCACAAAAGCACATTGAAAATGGCTAAAATGCAAAATAAAAAACAACTGAAGTAGATTATAATTGTAAATAAAAACATACTGTAACCAGAATGAAAGTTGTTAGTAAGAAGAATGTTTGTATTTAACCAGAATGAAGGTAACAGATTATTTTTCAAGCATAGACAGCGACTAAATGAAATATGTTATTTCATAAGCATCGCCTAGCTAAGAAACACTGGAGCGGAGTTAATGTTTTTCTGAAAATAGTTCACATGAAATAACATTTACTAAGCTAAATCATAAGACCATTACTAAATTAATTCATAAGACCATATGCATTTGATACACCATTATTTTAACTTTTAAGTATGATCAAATTGAACCAGCAAACCATCTTAAATACCTAATAGGATAAAAAAGTGTGTTCAGAAGCAATTGTGCATCAATAACATAAAATTCAAACTGCAGTTTTAGCCCACCTTAAAGTGTTCCAGTGGATACTTGACTTCAGCCAAATTGATTTGACCCTACAAGACAATATTCACTTTATAAGATGGATGTGATTATAGGCCGCCAAGTTTAGCACATAAAGAACTAGGTGAAAAATGGCAGAAAAAAAGTGGCAGGAAAAAAATAGCATCCTATTATGCGTTAAAACTATTTCAACAGAAACACGCGCGCGCGCGCACACACAGACGACAATATAGTGCCATTTTTTAATAGTTGTTGTATGCACACATATATATTGCACCGTATATGATTTTCATTTCATATCGTATTGTCAATTGTGCTAGTGCAATCATTCTCGGATAGCGGCTGACTCCAAAAGTGGGATAGAGGGATAGCGTTTAATGGGATGACTGCTCTATTTGATAATTTTTTGGACAAATTACGTATAATAATTATAAACATATATTTAATGTAAAATTAAGCAAATAACTCAACTCATAAAATGTTCATAAATCAAAGCACACATGACTCTTGAAGCGCATAAACAACTATGAAGGAAAGTTAAGGTTGAGTCTCAACTCAAATTTAATTGAAAAACCCAAACGTATCCTTAAAATGTTGTAAATTTAAGGGGTAATTTCAGTTTTTTAGGGGGTGAAAGGATAGCGGGCCAGGAACCACTCTGCTTCGCTATCCCGCTAGAGTGTTCTGCGCCGCTCTGGCTCTTCCCATAGCAGCCGGCCTCCACTCCGCTCTGTTATAGCGGGATAGCGCCGCTATTAGCCGCTTTTGACTACTCTGAATTGTGATGTACAATGCCATTAGATGTTTGTCCTCTAACATTTCATATAATGGTTATGGTAAGAGTGACTCTTCTAGTTTGCCAGTAATAAATGTCAGGCATGGACATTGTCTTGTGGTTGAGGGACAGTAATACTTTCTGTTCTTAACTTGAGAATGCTGAATGTTGAATGAAAGCAATATCCTTAAATTTTAAAATGCACATACACACACAAACAGAATGAAAGCAATTGTAAAAGTAAAGATAGCCCATTTGTGAAAGTGAAACAAACCGGTTGCTAAGGATGTCCATTAAGAACACATAGAATGTGTATTTTGTATTTAAAAAGGAATAAAGATATATTATTAGATGAGATGGCTAAAATGCACAAGATGACAAGCAAAACTCCAACAGAAACGACAGCACAGAAACAAGGGGCACCACATATAACATAACCAAGAATTGCATTGTTCCACAACCTGTCAAAATCAAATTATCCTACCCAAAGAACTAAAATAAACATCATCAAACCTTATAAGATTCAATGAAATTCGGTATATCAGCAGCCGATTCAAGTGAATCCATTTTTGCTCCCTGCTTTTCAGAAATGCTTTGCAGCAGCTCCTTCACCCCTGCATACCAAAGGTTCGCCAAAGTAAGGTGAATGACTAACTCAACACCGATGGAAAAGTTTATTCAAGTTCAATCTGAATCTCATATTGACGTCAAATCCCATGTAACAGAAGGATGAAATATGATAAAGCATTTTTTAAAACTGATATATTTCTTTATTAGAGTAACCTACTAAAAAACACAATCGGGTATGAAATGTCAGCAAGATCTAATATCTGCACAGCATGTTTCAACCAGATTTTTTTTGTAACAACACATCAGCAGGACTGTAGCACAATCGGCCATGACAAAGAGCAGTGACTTGTGAAGTTACATATGCATTTAGCCTACTATTTCTTTCAACTATTAGGAGAAAGAAATAAACAATCCACATACCTATGTCCATTAGACCAAGACCTATTTTTGATTGATAAATAGCCCTCATTGACAAAACAATCTTTTTGTCAATTAATTCTTCGACAAGCCTTTTAGACTTCCGATCATACACCTGAACCAAAAGTAAGATGAAGTAAATAAATAACACGTTGAAAGGTGCAGAGATACAAATATGGAATAAAAATAACAGTATTTAGTCTGGCATTTCTAATTTCCTCAAATTATCTTTAGGGATATTTCTAGTTCTCTATGATGAAGTTGTTAAACCAATACAATTTGAATTCTCAAAACTTTAAAAAAGGTATGCACAGCAAATGTTGATACTTATAATCCACATGAAAAGGGTGCCGGCATGATTGATTTATGTTTTTGGTAGCCTTCTTTTAATTATGGTGAATAATCGTACACTCGGTTATCAGTGTTGGATAGAAGGAATTTCAGAGAGGTTCTGATCATCCTGATATATCTTGAAACATACATTCACATATGATGCATGATAAGAATATCTTAAGATTTTTAAATAAAATAAATGAAGAGGAAATTGGTATGGAAAGAAATATGGCATACCAGAATATGGGAAGAACTTGATCCAGATCGAATACCGACATCATAGGATGAGAAATGGGCCCATTCACTCAACTTGAAGAACCAGCTATATAAACCAAAAAGTAAACATTTGATCTTAATTATCTCATGATATTAAAACCATAAATACATAACCGCAGTATATGCCACTAAAATACTGTTGTATAACCCATTAGGTAAAAAAAGATCAAGTTCTCCAGTCTTTTAAGGCTTAAATGAGTAGCAACTTGCAAATATTGTACCCATATGAAGCCTGCTTATCTGTCAAGAATCCTCCAGCCATCACCTGGTTTCCAGTCCCTTCGTCAAAACAAAGAGTTAAGTGGATCATGCTGTTCAACGGATCAGAAATCTGAAGAACCTCACCACAAACAGGGCAGCAATTCAACAGTGGCTCCCTGCTACACCAAAAGGCAGCTAATCATATAAGAATCAAACAAAGGTAAACAAATATCACTTGGAACAATTAATAAGCAGTAAATCTCTAGTGCTAGCAAAAGACAATAGTGCTAGCAAAAGACAACAACGTGCATACAAAACCAAAGCTTTTAGTCTCTTGTATACTAGATGGATCATTACTTTTCTTGTTGAAAAGCAAGAAGAGAAGCCAGTTCATCCATGCTCACAGCATCATCTCCATTCTTGTCAGCTGCTTTGAACAGCTCCTCTTTCTATTGAAAAAGAATTGTATTGCTGAAGCAGTATAATTTGTATATACAAAACTAGATATTATATTGTAAAATCATTTTATGATTTATAAGGCAAAGACTCATTATTTGAACTTTAAACCCCGGACCTTTTGTAGTGAAGATTTGGACTTTGATAATATTATATGACCAAAAAGCTAGTTTCAATTGTTCAAATTCGAGGTTCTAAATTCTAACATTCGGATTTTATCAGTTTATATAAGCCATAAGATCTGAAATTAGAAGATAATTTTTTTTAAAATCAAAGTCCAAATCCATATCCAGGTATAGAAAACAATGATGATAATTTAGCTAGAAAACAATCTAAGAACAAAAAGGCGACAACATTGTATAATGTGCAAAATAGTTTGAACCTTGCTGGTTGCTAATTGATTGCCAAAAGCATCAATCAGATCAGAAAATTCAGAAAACGAAAGCATCCCATCTTCATTGTAGTCCTGCATAAAGCATAAATTATCTAGTTGATATTAAATGGTGCTGAATAATATCAAAGATTTCAAATGTTCCTCTACTCATTCAACTTATATAGACTTCCTTTCAAGCTTGAAGTGAAGACCCTCCAATAGTTAAAGGAAACATCATCAATAAATTGACATAGTCATCTATTAATATTTACTGGTGGTAGCAATTTGCATAACATGTTGCAAATATGTGTGAATATCAAAACAGTCTAAGCAACAATCCATGGTGCAATTTTGGTTTAACATCAATATCCTAATATAGAGGGATCAGTTATCAGAAAGTATAGGAAGATTAAACTTACCACGATGGATAAAATGCGTCTAACAAATCCTTTTTCTGTTTCAATTGGATCCTGTTAATTTTCATTTATAACTGTTAGAAAAATTTATCTTACCCTAACAACAAAAGAATTGTACTGTATCAGTATATACCATATACCTCTACAGAGCATGAAATGGAGATGTTGCCAACCACTTTTCCAGGGTCTGATGGATCTAAAACGTTGAATATTTCAATGTCAGAATCAGAATCCTGCACCATCATATCATTCATAATGAAAGGGTGTAAAATGAATAATGCTTAAAAGGCACGGAAGAAGCTGATAAATTAACAAGTCTAACATCTGTGATTTCTTAAAAAAAAGAAGCAAAGTTTCCTTACCTTGGTCAGAAACTCAAGCAGATCAATCTCCAAGTATCCAACAAGAGTATTACTGGACAATTTGTTGGTCTACAAGAGTAAAAAAAATCAACTTAGATGCAGTCTTTGTGGGAAAGGGCCCTAAAGTTACAACAGTTCAACAATTTTAGTCTGTATGCTATGTGAACTTTTTTTTCTTTCATGTAAAACAATAAACAAAAATTGAAGTTATTTTCATTTCGCAAAGTCGGTTATATTAATAACTTATCACACAAACAATGATATAAAGCCCAGTCACGATTCATATCTAAAGATGTATCATTTAACTCAGTGTGGTTCAGTTCTCATCCATTTTATTTATTGTTTTCCTTGATCCTATCTATCTCAGGCTAACAAAAGTGAAGTCTCACTCCCCTCCCAATTAAAACCCTCATCCCCAAAGAAAAACATATGCTTACTACAGGGTAATAATGCGTATAACCAATGAAAAGGTAATGCTGTTAATTCTTATAGCACACCTCAAAGATAGAAACTCTTGCCACATGAGGCCCATTCTGTTCCAACAAAAGTTTCTTTTCCTGCAGAAGAAAATATCAGTCACACAAAAGAAACACTATCTTATTCAGCAGATCATTCGCTCATATATGACAGAGACAAAAAAATAGAGAAGATCTAATTGCCCCTTGTAGCATTAGGACATGAAATCTATACTTAATAGCTGCAATCTATGTTCACATACATATGTTAGGTGCCAGGTGGATTTAAATGTTACAATATCATTGCACATGATTAACAATTGTTTATGGAAGTAAAAAGAAAACGAGACATTTGAAAAGTACACCAGCATTTTGAATAAGCAAACCAAACTATCAATGCAAGTACCTAACTTTTGGGACCATATATCTATATAATATTTTCAGTATAAAAAACTGTCAATAGTTTACTTTAGATAAGAGTACTCACAGAATTCCAAACCGGTTTATCTGTACTGCATCACCAGAAGAAGAAAAAAAATGAATACATGAGAATGAGAGTAACTAAAATTGAAAGAAGCATTCATATGGTACATAATTGGAATAATAATAATAATAATAAAGTGATGATGATGAATTGAAGTGTTGTTAACTAACTTTTCAGAAGACTTGGTACGAAAAGTTTGTTCTCCAAGTGAAAGGCACGCGATCCATTTATCCTTGAACTGCATCTCCGCCTACATTACAAACAAAACAGTCATCAATCACTGATTCCAATTCACAGAAAAATCAACGCCAAGAGTGAGGGGAATTACGCGGAGGAGGGCGAAGAGAGCGATTCCGGTGAAATTGTTGGCGGAGAGAAGTTTTTGAGTGGAGGAATGAGCGTTACCAGCAGAAGCAGTTTTCCGGCGAAAGTGAAGACGATGTTTGAATCGATCAAGACGCGATCCTTTTGCTTCCGATTCCGACGACGAGGGCAATTTGGAGTGTTCGTGACCCATTCTGTTCCGATGCGATTCGAGTCTCTCACAGTTTCACACTATTTCGGTTACAATTTGCAATGATGAGTAGTTGAAATGAATTTGTTTTTTTGACTACTTTTCCAGCGAAGGAGTCTTGGTGTTGAATAGAATTAAATATTTGAGAGTGGCTAAAGAATTGTACAGCTAGATTAAATTGCAAGTACTTATAGCCTATAGGAATATGAAACTATTCTATTTCTCGAATCACAATACGATAACTGATGAACAGTGTAAATGTATTTAAAATGGTACGGTCAATGAAAATGAGCAGGTTTGACTTGACACTTAAGTCGACGAAGCAGCCACCAAGGCCTTCTTTTCACACGTATTTGCTGGATTAACGATTGACAAACAAATTTCTATCCAGGAAAACTAGAATAAGTCTTGAAAAAATTTGCGCAGCAAGAAAAGGAAAGCTTTGGAAGAATTCTTTTTTTGGTAAAGCCAAATAAACTAACAGGAGGAAAGATGTTCTATTTGATTTCATCAAAAAAAAATTGAAGTATTGAGTACGCCCGTAAAGTCATTACCGAGAATAGGGAGAATTATTGTTCACAAATAATAGAATAAAGATATTGTGATGGTATAAAGGATGGGAGATATGGTGGTGTTTATGGTGTGCTATGTCTTTAGGTCTCTCACTATGAGAGATTTTTTTGTTTTTTTCTTTCTTAAATGAATATTCACCTTTAGATATTGTTGTTTTATGATAACTTTGATGATCACTCCCACACAATGTACTGCTAGACCCTGTTACACACAACCTGCACGAATACAATTGACGCTGTCTTCAATACATTGTTGTCCAAAAAAAAAATTCATCTTCTCTCTCGCCTCCAACTTCTCTCTCAAAAATTCATATGCACTGCTTTCATCTTCTCTCTCACACCTCTATCTCACATTTCGTTTTTCCATCTCATTATGCAACTTGAGAAGACAAATTTCTTCAGCAAGTTATCCATCTCTCTTCTGATTTCTTCAGCAAGTTTTTCTGAATCAAAAAGGTATCTCACAGATATTGAATTGAGATGGATGGTGGTGACGTTATTGGGCATGAGGTAATGCAATCTAACTCTGTAAGAACCTTTCAAACAATCTTAACTTGTGGTTGTAACCCATTTTGTTGCTGATTTATTGATTTATTTATTTAAAAAAATTTAAGTTCAACTTTTCGAATAATCTTATCTTACGGTTGTAACCCATTTGTTTACTGATTTATTGATTTAGTTATTTATAATTTTTTAGGAAGCACTCAATGAGAGTTTACATGAGAATGGTCGTGTTAATGTTGATGTCAGACTGAATATTGTTGAATATGACAACACAGATGTTGATGAAGATTCTGAGTTTGAAGAATACGATGATGAAGATGGTGAATTTGACGAATGTGAATACGATAGTGAAGATGATGAATTTGACGAATGTGAATACGATGATGAAGATGAGGATGAAGATGGTGAATTTGATGATGGTTTCAAGTAGCATTGTAGTATCCTTGCATATCTTTCATTGAACATTGTTTTTCAGTGTTCGTACAATTGGCAGTGTCCTTGGCTTTTCAATGCTTTCACAGTCAATGATGGATTGGTTATAGTATGTGTGGAGGTGCACCATGTTTTCATCTAATCCAACGGTCATCTATCAATTTGAGCCAAAAAAATTAAAATTAAAATAAAGTCTCTCACAGTGAGAGACCTATATAGGTCGCGCAGCATATCCCAGGTCGGGAGCTATTGCTATAACTCTAATTTCTAGAATTTGTAATCGAGTTTATGTTATTAGTGTTTATGTATTTTAAATTGGGTTAGCGATACACTTTAGAGTAAAGTTAGCTATACACTTTAGAGTAAAGTTTTGAGAGGAATTAAAAGAAGAGTAAATTACGTGAATTTGGATTATCTTCAATTTCTTTTGTATTGCTGCTTATTCTACTTTGATCTAATAGTTAGGAAAAAATCTGCATTAAAAAATAGGCAATGTTAAATAGTTAAATTAAATTCAAGGGTTGGAAATTGAGTTGGAGAGATGGCACTAAAAGAAATGCAGTTGATGATCTATTTCCAAATTACACTCCCTTTGGAGGGGAATTATTACGATGTTTCGCTTTCAAACTCATTCACATGCAATCAAATTCTATTTAAAGGTGAATAAATATATACTTACACCCTTTTTCAAAAAAATATGTTAGAAAAATGACATTTTCCTCTCTTCTCCTTAGAGGTTCAATGGAGAAGCGATGCTAATCATGGGCGTCGACGAGAAGATGAAGAAGTTCTTATTAAGTCTAAGACTTCATCAAAGGTCCAAATTCTTTTAAATTATTAGACTCAAAGCATGTAAAATATTTAATAGCCTACTGGCAAGGATCGAAAAGTTCATACAATACGAAGTGAAACTGGTCATTGTCATAGCCTAGTTTTGTCCTTAAATCAGTAAATTAATACATTCACATTGCATTTGCATCATTTGCATATCATGGTGTTGTACCCAAAAAATTTCTCTCCTATATTCAAGACAATGTGTCTCAAGAGGTCTCCTAGTATTCACAAGATTCACAATTGCTCAAAAGGATTCAAGGTTTCATCAGACAAAACCTTCTCCTAAGCAATGGATATGAAACTAGGGTTTTGAGTTTCTCAAGGAAAAGTGGACTTCAAAATCCTCAATTAGACTCCATGACATCCCACATACTTCAAATAATCCTCATGTCAAGTTTCAAGGCTTTCCCCATAAGTTTGGTCAGTCAGATGATCAGAATATCAAAAATTAGTTAACTTGGTCAACAAGTCAACGGTGGTCAACATAAAGTCAAACTTCAAGATTTTTGGTCAACATCAAGATTATGAGGTGAAATTCATCCTTTGATCAAGGGTTTATCATGATTCATCAAGGAAACTTCAGAATCATTAAGAATCAAGAGTTACTAAATTAGGGTTTTGTGTCGGAAAAGTCAATTGTACTTTGACCAGCCATAACTTTCACATGCTTCATCAAAAATTTCTCATCCAAATCTCATTTTGAAGTAAATTCAATTCCATACAACTTTGTATCACACAAGCCAAGTCCAGAAATGCTTCATTTGAGAGATATGAGCCAAGACATTACAGGTCCTTTAAAAAGTCAACAAAAAGTCGGCTTTTTCAAAACTCATAACTTAAAAATGGAAGATCAAATGAACATGGGACCAAAAGGAGTAGTTATAGTATACTCTAAGATTTCTAAAAAAATCCTATAACACATTCATGGGATAAAAATTGAGGGAGTTATGCATTGTTGAAGTTGGGAAATTTTGAGGAGGTGTATGAAGCAAAAATGACCAAAACTCAAGTTTCTTCCAAATTGACCCATATTTTTCCAACCCAAACTTAATTATAAGATCATGCACGACCCATAGATCATAATATCTTATTTTTAATATTTATTTTATATTATATTGGATTTATTTTATTTAAATTCAATTTTAATTAAGATAAATATTGAAAAAATCAAATATTTGATCTTAGGTCTATTTTGGGATCAAATATTTGATGTTTATGATGATTGAAGATGTCCAAATTCGTGCAATACCAAAAGAGTATGATTTCATCTAATTTTTTGACCAAATTAGAAAGATCCTTTCTTCACCTTCAAGCAATCCAAAATTCATCCACAAAGGCCCAACTTTTTGACCTAATTCCATCACTTATAAATACATAACACAACCAAATTCCAAAGACAAAAATTCTTACACCAAAAAACCCTTAAAAAATTCAAAAAATACTTCATAGCAAGTTTACAGCCTCTTTCTTCATCCAATCATCATCAATAAATTTCCAGAAGGCCAACCTATGAACACATGCCGCCTCTTACTTTTTCTTGATCTCAAATCTTTTGTTTCATAACATTTTAATACATTTTCTTTTCATAATTATGTTTATAATCATGTATTGATGCTTTTTTATCGTTTGTTTTTTAGTTATGATGCAGGTTTCGAACAACACCATTGTTAGGGCACCATGGAGAACTAAACTGTTGGTTAATCTATTGTAATCTGTTTCCGCCAATACTTTGAAGGTTGCAGTAGTGATAAGAATTTCATACTGACAGGTAAGTCAGGTAAGTGCTACTGTTTCAATTTACTCCGAATTTTTTCCAGAAGTTCAGAAAAAAATCGAAGAACAATACTTTTTAGAATAGAATTCTAAAATATTTCGACCCTCAAAATCGCAAATTCCTCTTTTTTCTATTTTATTTGATTTATTTTTTATTTCCATATTTTCAAAAAAATCTGGAAAAATTGTGCGCTCTTTATTTGATTTTATTAGATTTTTAACATCGTTTTAATATTTTTCAGATTTTATTTTAATCGATTTTCTTATTTTCATTATTTTAAAATCTGCAGTGATTTTATCTGACTCTGTTTATTTTGTTTTTATTCTTCTAATAGCATGATAAAAAAACATATCCCCCTCTCATCTCAAAGACTCTATATTCTTCTGATCTTTTCGTTTCAATTATTTTACGATTTCTAAAGATTATGTAACTACTTCCTGGTTGTAATAGTTAATTAGGTTTACTTTCCGCACTTTATTTTCTACAATCCCCTAAAAGACAAATGTACCCCCCCCCATGATGTAATAGTCTAGGACCATTTACTTTCTGCTTTTATTTTCTGCAAAAATATAAATTGCGTGGTTAGTAAACTAGGGTGTGAAAAGACTTGTATGCTTAATTAATTGAACCTAGCCCATTAATCCAAAAGATAAATATCTAAAATTAATATTCACACACGTAAGTCGATCGTTATATGATTGCCATCTGCACCCCCTAGGGTTTCCCCTCTTGGTTGCCTTAAACAAATGGTCAAGTCCCTTCAAAGTTTAAAAGATCATAGTCCCTTCGAAGTTGCCTACGAACTAATGATCTTGTCCCTACAAAATAAATGATGATAATCCTTACGAATTGCTAAAGACACCCCTACAAGTTGCTTTCTCTGACCATACGATGTCCCTATGCTCGTCTCTTAATAAATCTAAGGTAATGACTACTTACTCCTTAATAGTAAGGACAGTCTTACCCTTGAAAAGAAATAAGAAACATGAAAGACAAACTTAGGATAGGTAGTGATCGGAAAATAGCAAGTGTACTATTTTAATGATGTAGTAATAAATGGGGAAAACCCCAGTGTCGATCTCTTGAGGACTGCACAGTGAATTAAGTTTATTTTTCGGATCGATTTCAATTGAACAAAACCTTGATTGGTGGTTTGTTTTGAGTCAAAATTATAAAAGAAAGTAAAACATGTAAATAGACAAGTAAAAGTTGTATGAATACGAGAGTAATGCCCAGAGGGTGTATAATTTGCAAAGCAATGACTTAAGTGTTCCTTGATTTTAAAAAGCTATGTTTCAACCTTATCTTTCCCTATGTCATAAATTATTTTTCCAAAATTCCTTTTAAGAAAAACCTTCGGTATTCTTCCTTGGCCCTAATTTCTCAGAGACCAAGGAAGAACATCAAGTAATAGTTCTGACATAAAAATAGGTTTTCACAGGGTATTCTAATTCCTTAGAAATAACTACTATGATAAAAGCTATGCAACTGGGTTAGGGTGGTTGGTCAGACCAATCCCTAACTACGATCAATTATCGATTTTTTCAAAAAGACAAAGCCTTAAGAATGTTGCATACAATAAAAATAAAGGTTCAAACATACAAACTCATATAAGAAACTCAAAAGTCATTACAAAAGCGTATCAAGGAAACCCCCTGGCATTTGGGGGTTTAGCCGTTCATAACAAAAATAAAAACAGAATCAAGATAAAGAGACATTACAATGAGATTTAGATAGGTTGGATCGTCAATTGCTTCTGCTTTTGATCGATCCTTCTTTTCCCTGATATTCCCTCTTCTCTCTCTCTCAAGCGTAAAATAATAAAATAAAATGTAAGTGTCTTTCAAAGCACATTGTTCCTAGTATAATAGATCACCAATTACACTGCGAAATGTCCAAACTGCCCTCCTAGAATTTCCAAGTCAGCATACACTAAAAGATAACATTTTTTTGCTTCCAGATGCCCTGACACAGGCCGTGTCAGGCGACACGGATGACCGTGTCAGGCGACAAGGGTGACCGTGTCAAGTTGCTGATCCACTTAAGCACTCACATCATTTTTAGGGGCCATGACACGGGCCATGTCATGTGACACGGGCACCTGTGTCATGCTTTTTTCTTGCCTCCCACTTTGTTCAAGAATTATATTTAATGAGCCTCCTGACACGGGCCGTGTCAGGCGACACGGGCACCCGTGCCAGGCTTCTGCTACATCTATTTTTTTTCTTCACATTTTCCTGCACTTGGAGCGTCTTCCCAATGGCGTCTAATCACCAGCTTGTAGCGAACCTGAAAACACACTGACAAAATAACCGAATCATACGCACCAACGGTAAAAATGATAAAAACATAAAAACATGACTTGCTTGACAAAATACTGAAACAATGATGAAAGCATAATTAAAAGACTCAAAAAACACACGAAAGCATAAGAAACGAACGACTCAAACAACTTGAAATGTACAACTGAAAATCACTAATCAGGTAGCACTTAATTACTTGCTCATACTTTCAAAAACTCTTTTCACACCCCACTTTTAAAAATCTTTTCAAACTCAAGACTTTGTATACATCCATATGAGGATCATTACAAAAACTTATGAAAATTTTCTAATCACACACTACACCTTTTTCAAACAAATTAAAGTGAGCTAAGTAACTAAAAGCCCATGGATAACCATGGATATAAAGGGTGCTAATACCTTCCATTTATATAACCTACCCCTCGAACTCAAAATCTTTTAAGGTATTTCATGTTCTTTTATACCCTTTCCAATTGGATAAAATAAAATTCGGTGGCGACTCTTGCTATCCGCACATGTTTTTGTTAAACAAAAACACCCAAGTCAGTTCTCCCACCGTGTTACAGAACTGGCGACTCTGCCGAGAAGTACTATTTAAAGAGGGGTTACCTTAGGATTATATCACTATACTTGTTTGAATTTTTTGCTTTATCTTTAAGGGCTTGTTATGGGGTTATTGTGAGAAATATCCTAACCTGGATCTAGTGTACCTTAGGTAAGTAGCAATAAACCAAGGAAACTGTACGGCGTATACCGATATGGTTGATCTGGTGGCTACAGTTAGTGTGACTTCTTGGTTGGTTCTTATGTTCCTTAAGTAAGTTGGGGATAATATGAGGTTGCCATATGTTGTCATTAACACTAACCACCATTTAGAACCCTAATTGACCCATATTGGCCTTTAGAAAGTAGTGAGATAACCGACTTTGGTGAAGTCTAAAGTTGGTTGATACTCGATGCTATGCTCATTGAGATTCTAATCTTGGGGAGTTTTTGGTTGGCAAGTCAGTTGCCTACTAAACAACAACCCTTGAGAATAATCAATGATATTGAGATCCCTTAGAACCTGATTACTTTTACTAGGACAGGATGAACCAACTAAACTTCAATGAGGAGGGTACTTACCTATAAACTTCATGTAAGCCTTTTAAACTTAGGGCTATTGTGTGACTTGCTTGTGTGTGCCACTTGTTTGTGATTGAATATAACATCATAACATCATGACATCATAAGCATAGAATTCTCACTAACCATTTCAAGGACCAAAGGATTTATCTTTGTTCTTTGTTGCAGGTTATGGCTTCCACTCGTAGAAATACTATACGGATCAACTTTGTAGGGATACCCTTCAGGTTTAAAGAATTGATCTCAAAACTTCCTGAAAGCTCCTAATTAATCAAGAAGCATGGTTATATACTTGACTTAGTTACCTCAGAATTTGATGAAGACATGATGAATGTCATATTCCAATTCGTTGATCCTAAACATCATTGTTTCACATTTCCCGATTATTAGCTGGTGCCCACAATGGAAGAATTCTCCAAGATACTTGGTGTGCTTATCCTTGATCAGAAACCTTTCATAGGCTTAGAGAAAGAGCCTAAACCTGAAGTCATTTTTGCAGCCCTACATTTGAAGAAATCAGACATTGTCCTAGAAACAAGAAGCAGAGTTAAGGGTATTCTTGCCAAAGTATTGATAGAGAAAGCTCGGGTGTTCTTGGATGCTATGAGTTATGATGCTTTTGAGGAAATCTTAGCTTTGTTGATTTATGGTTTGGTATTGTTCCCTAGTCCAGACCAATTCATAGATGTACACACCATCAACATATTTCTGACTCACAATCTGGTGCCTACGTTGCTTGTGGATATCTTGCACTCTCTTCACACTCATACTACGAAGGCACGAGGAACTCTGATGTGTTGTATACCTCTACTATCAAGGTGGTTTATTTCACACTTTCCTCGATCTGTGATGAAGAATGAACAAAGTTTAAAGTGGTCCAACAGGATAATGTCACTCTCTCATTCAGACATTCATTGGTGTTCCTGATCTATGGAGAACATTACTATTGACCATTATGGGGAATTCTCCAATGTGCCACTCCTTGGCATTAGAGGGGGTATTACCTACAATCCTTCTTTAGCATTACATCAGTTTGGTTATGCTCGGAGTAATGGTCCTCATGACATGCGTATCCAAGGTATTGTGTTTGATTATGAAAATGATCTTCAAGGTTACCGTCAAAGGTTTATACGAGCTTGGAGCATGGTGAACATGATTAACATCAATACTTTGGAACCAAAACACTCCATCCATATGGAGTCTTACCTCAGATGGGTGCGGTCTCGTGCTCAAACTCTTATGATGCCATATCTTGCTGTCTTACCAGTAACTTTGAGCCAATCGTTGAAGGAGATGTTCCTTATACAATTCTTCATCCTAATATGCCTACTGATCTGGAAGAGATGTAGAAGTCCTGGATCTAACTGAAGGAGCAAAGGGATACCTTTGAAGCTCAGTTCAAGGTTAGCTAAGAAATAGTGTTGGAGCTGACAAAGCAACTTCACGAAGAGCGAAACCTCAATACATACCTCAACACAAAGAGGAAGTGTCCATGGGAGACTTGAGTCTCATATGCTTATTTTCTATGTACCTTTTCTTGTTTCTTTCATTGTAAGCCCAATGAGAAATTATATTTTAAAACTTACTATTGAAAGTTTTATTTTTTGTTTTCCTTTAACAAATTTAAATCCTACGCGGTCCTTGAATATATTGCATATGCATCTACATACCATACCATTGCATAACAGGTTTTCGTGACAAGTTTCTTATCTTCTCGTTGTTTATTTTAGTGGAAATGTCCCTTGAACAGACTGTCAAAGATCTTCGAACCCAGAATGCTCAATTTCAAGAAGTGATCCTGAATTTGTCCAAGGGGGCAAGAATAGTTGAAAGCCCTCCTCACTAAGGACGCGAAAAAGAAGAATCCTGAAGACAACAAGGATAATCAGTTGGAACAACTGCAAGCTGAGATAGCAAAGATGAGAATCCAGATGAATGGTCAGGTGGCTCTTATCCAAAACTTAGCCCAGGGGCAATAAGAGCTGAGGATCTTCGTCAATAAAATTCAAGACAATGGAGTCGGGGATGTAATCATCTATCAACTTCCGGTGAAACAAGTTGACTTAGTTGAAAAGAAGATGAGGATAAGAGAAGGAAAGAGATAGGCTACTACTGTTAGTTCTTCAATTAAAGGAAGAAGGTCTTCTAGAGTTAATTCGTCTCAACATAAGGAACATGAAAGACAGTTTATCAAAATCAACACGCCAATGTTGCAAAATTTGCAATGCTTGTTGGAGTTAAAGTTGATTACCTTGAAAGGCCCTCCTCTGAATCCTAATACTTCCTCTCCTGGCTATAATCCCAATGCAAGGTGTGTATATCACTCCAACTGTCATGGACATGACACTAGTAACTGTTGTGCATTGAGGATAATATTCAAGACCTGGTTGACTAAGGAATCCTAGAGGTTACACCAGAAGATCATATTGAATTCTCCTATCATACATCAAGCATCGAAGCTTCCAGACATCCGAAGTGACAAGTTTAGAGGAGGAGGCTTTAAGAATGTTTGAATTTTCATTTGTAATTTCTTATGTCGACTTAAACACTTACTATTATGTCAGACTTTTGTTTTCACGATAATGCATTGCATATGTTTATCTTGAATTAATCCATTCGTTTCACTATATTTAAACTATGCTTCTTACTTTTCTTTTGTGATATTTAACTCTCGTTAAAGTTGTAAGCCTTTAGAGAGAGGACGACGAAGACGATACCATAATTTAATTTGTATGCTTTTGAGCAGACTATGTTGACGATGTACATGCATTGTTTTGATTCCTAAACAATGGAGATATAAGGAAGTTAATCCCTAGTAAACCCTTTTGAGCCTATGAAGTAGGAGTTTTCATTCTCACGCAAATTAAAACCCTTAATCATAACCTGGGGTAGGGTAATTCCTCGGTTAACTCAATTATGCTAGTTATCCATTTTGTACACAACTAATGATGGTTCCCTGTAATCATTAAGCTCGAAAGTCAATATCTAGCAAAAGAAAAGCCCACTAAGTCAAAACCTATGAAGGAGACTTAATAGAAATTGAGACATCCTGCTGACTGTAATCTTGAAACAAATAGTTTAGGCAAAAGGAATGTATAACAAAGTCCAAAGAAAAAAAGGACACTACAAATCCTCAACAAAAAAAAGATGACTGACTTTTCAAATAAACTTTTGTTAGTGTTACAATTCCAAACTCCTTTGGAGCCTCAATGCATAAGTTAACTGAACATAGGACTGAAGAACATCACGAAGGATGGGTTGGGTACAAATAAAATTTGAGCCTTTATCCTTTGTTTCTTAAACCGAGAACCAGGCCACGTTACAACCCTTTAAAAGTCCTAACTGAAGCATGGTTAGTTCAAAAGCATATTGCTACAAAAAGGTATCCTGACTCATTTAGGGCTTATTATAAATCTTGAGTTAATATCACAGTTTTTACAAACATTGTTTTGCTAAAATAATTCTTTTTCAAAACTTCAAGACAAGCATAAGCATTGTATTTTGAATATCATTGTTTGCATATAACTAAGTGTTTGATAGCAAAGAAGCTTACATGATGAACATTCAATAAACCAAATTCCTCCCGACAGACAAAGTTTCTTCCTGGATCAAAGCCAATGTATACAAGGGGCATAGTCACTATCTTCAAATCAAGGGGCAAGCCATGTTATTGTCCAATTCATCTGGGGCAGTCAGGTTAAGATTCAACAATGCTTAAATAGTCAGGGGAAGGTTTCCTCAACTGAATTGCCAGAGGTAACATTACCGAGTTCACGATGCCATGAGCATATTATTATGGGGCATCTCGTTTATTTCTCTTGAGGCAGCTCTTTTCAAATACTTCCATTCCGGGACAAATCATCCTCAGCTAGGAGCAACGCTCTCTTTTCAAATCTAATCAAATCAAATACACTTTCAAAATTGATACAGCTATATCTCTAAATTCAGGTTTACTTTTCCCTTTTCACTTAGGCGAAAATGTATGTTGATTATGTTTGAATGTATATATGCTTTTGAGTATGATTGATGTTTACCAAAAATGCATATAGAATTACAATAATAGCATTTATAAAGGACGATCAGAGGTAAGAATCCCCAATAAAGTTCATATCCAACGGATCTTCGCAAACTCATCCCCATGGAGTAATCTTTACAGATTTATTTCAGCAAAGTATTTCAAATAGCCTCTTGTACTTCCAGCTCTACGAGATCCCCAAGCAGATTTCTTTCAAGTCTGATATCCTCCGAAGAATTGACACTTGGCCGGATAAGTCTCTCAGGGGAATGTATGTCTCTTTTATCCCCAGTCAGTGTAATTAGGAATTTAATCCTTTAATAAGAAGTGTGACTAACAGGAAACAAGAGATATTAAGTACAATATTTGAAAATAAGACGGGAACGATGTCTTCAATGAATCGAGGTTTATTTCCCCCGGCTAGAAGTTATTACATGAAGCTACTAATATGCTTCGACTACATAATTCATACATACATAAACATCATATCATGGCATACACATCCATAATTCATACGACATTCTTACTCATATTAAGAACATTATGTCATACATGCATGCATCAAATAATCTTGCATAAACTAACTTTTCCTTTTCAGGATAGTTCGCAGTCATATAAACATTACCAACTCCTTGAGACAATTCATTGATGATCTAAATGAAGATCTAATGTTGATGCTTATTGCAGGATGATTTTCTTTCCAGAGACAGTACAGAGACGATCTATACGAAGATCTAGTCCTGGTACTTAGTGCTGACATTTTCCTGAGACAATTCAGAGATGGTCTAAACGAAGATCTAGTACTGATACTTAGTACATGATATTTTCCATAATCAATTCAGAGATAATCGAAACGAAGATTTAGTTATGATGCTTAATACACAATCTTTTCCTAGAGACAATTTAGAGACGATCTAAACGAAGATCTAGTGCTGATACTTAGTGCATGATACTTTCCAGAAGCAATTCAGAGATAATCGAAACAAAGATTTAATTCTGATGCTTAATTCATGAAATTTTCCTTAAGACAGTTCATAGACGATCTACACGAAGATCTAGTGTTGATACTTAGTGCAGGATACTTTCCAAAAGCAATTCAGAGATAATCTAAATGAAGATTTAATTCTGATGCTTCATTCAAGAAATTGTCCTTGAGACAGTTCAGAGACGATCTACATAAAGATCTAGTGGTAATACTTAGTGCAGGATACTTTCCAGAAGAAATTCAGAGATACTCTAAATGAAGATTTAATTCTGATGCTTATTTCAAGAAATTATCCTTGAGACAGTTCAGAGACGATCTACACGAAGATCTAATGATGATAACTTAGTGCATGATAGTTTCTAGAAGCAATTCAAAGATAATCTAAACGAAGATTTAATTTCGATGCTTAATTCAAGATATTATCCTAGAGACAGTTTAGAGACGATCTATACGAATATCTAGTGCTTATACTTAATGCATGATATCCTTCTCCCCCCAGAGATAGTTTAGAGACGATCTACACAAAGATCTAGTGCAAATACTCAGCTCAGGATATGTTACAGAGACAATTCAGAGATGGTTGAGACAAAAATCTAATTATGATATGTAGTGCAGTAACAACATTCAGATAAAGTCAAACATAGACACCTTCTGATGCTCCTATCCATAGATACTTTGGATGGCATCTATAAGCCCATCTCCAGTTACTCTGAATGGCATCTTTAATCCCATTTAAGCAGTATAATCAACCAACAGTATTACTTTGCGCACCGACGAGTGAAAATTTTTGGGCTTTAGTGTTAAATCCTCTTTAACCTTCAAGTCAAGAATGGCGTACATGTCAGTCTAAACTCCCCAGGTTTCATAAAATTGAATAGGGGCAACTGTTGTACCCCAAAATTTGACCTCCCATATTCAAGACAATGTGTCTCAAGAGGTCTCCTAGTATTCACAAGATTCACAATTAATCAAAAGGATTCAAGGTTTCATTAGACAAAGCCTCTTCCCAAGTAATGGATCCCACATACTTCAAATAATCCTCATGTCAAGTTTCAAGGCATTCCCCATAAGTTTGGTCAGTCAGATGCTCAGAATATAAAAAATCAGTTAACTTGGTCAACAAGTCAACTGTGGTCAACATAAAGTCAAACTTCAAGATTTTTGGTCAATATCAATATTATGAGTCTAAACTCATCCTTTGATCAAGGGTTGATCATGATTCATCAAGGAAACCTCAGAATCATCAAGAATCAAGAGTTACTAAATTAGGGTTTTGTGTAAGAAAAATCAACTGTACTTTGACCAGCCATAACTTTCACATTCTTCATCAAAAATTTGCCATCCAAAGCTCATTTTTAAGGAGATTCAATTTCCTACAACTTTGTGTCTCACAAGTAAATGCCAGAAATGCTTCATTTGAGAGATGTGAGCCAAGACATTACATTTCCTTTAAAAAGTCAACAAAAAGTCAACTTTTTCAAAAGCTCATAACTTAAAAATAGAAGATCAAATGGACATGGGACCAAAAGGAGTAGTTAGAGGACACTCTAAGATTTCTAAAAAGTCCTATAACATATTCATGGGATAAAAATTGAGGGAGTTATGCATTGTTGAAGTTGAGAAATTTTGAGGAGGTGTATGAAGTAAAAATGACCAAAACTCAAGTTTCTTCCAAATGAGCCCATATTTTTCCAACCCAAACTCAATTATAAGATCATTAACAACCCATAGATCATAATATCTTATTTTCCATATTTATTTTCTATTATATTGGATTTATTTTATTTAAATTCAATTTTAATTAAGATAAATATTGAAAAAATCAAATATTTGATCTTAGGTCTAATTTGGGATCAAATATTTGATGTTTATGATGATTGAAAATGTCCAAATTCGTGCAAGACCAAAAAAGTACGATTTCTTCTAATTTTTTTTTGACCAAATTAGAAAGATCCTTTCTTCACTTTCAAGTAATCCAAAATCCATCCACAAAGGCCCAACTTTTTGACCTAATTCCATCACTTATATATACACAACACAACCAAATGTCCAAGATAAAAAATCTTACACCAAAAAACCCTAAAACATTTCAAAAAATACTTCATAGCAATTTTCAGCCTCTTTCTTCATCCAATCATCATCAATAAATTTCCAGGAGGCCAACTTATGAACACATGCCGCTTCTTTCTTTTTCTTGATCTCAAATCTTTTGTTTCATAACATTTTCATACATTTTCTTTTCATAATATTATTTATAATCATGTATTGATGCTTTTTGATCGTTTGTTTTTTAATTATGATGCAGGTTTAAAACAACACCATTGTTAGGGCACCATGGAGAACTAAATTGTTGGTTAATCTGCTGTAATCTGTTTCCGCCGATACTTTGAAGGCCGCAGTGTAATACCTCTAAATTTTCTCTCTCATTTTCATGCTATTTAGCATATCCTTTCATACATTGCATTGCATTGAGATCACAATTGCATCATAAACATACATGAATATACATCTCCATTTGAGCTTTCATAGGTTGCGACTGACCTTTATTTCTTCATGCGACATGTGCATAAGAATCTCAGAAGAAGCCAAAAGTTCTCGGTTGATTCAGAGGAGTTTAAGCAGAATATCAGTTTTATGATGCAGTTTGCAAAGTTGTAACTTATGCTCGGAAACTAATTTTGGCTTGAAACTCACTAATTTTGACCGTTTCGGTATTCTCTACAACTTTTGTGTTCGGCTCGTAGGCCAATTCATCAAGAAAAATGGCGAGAATTATTTGTTTCTGAAATTTCGATTTCGCCGATTAACTGTGCTAGCGGTATTCAAGAGTTTGTAACTTCTGATTGGGTCAACATGTCTGGGAGATTCATATGCTAAAAGTTTTGTCTTGATATCCTTTCCAACTTTTGGGTTTTGGCCGAGAACTAATTCATTGAAGAAGATCTCAAAATGTGCGAGTCTTTAGAGTCGACATAGTGAAAAACAGTGTTGAACCGGTGAGTTTTGAACACTAAAAAATTCATAACTCTTGGCTCGTTCATCAGATTGATGTCGTTTTGGTGCCTAAAATTCCTTTTATATGTTATCTTCATTATGTGAATTCAGTTTGGGTTAGGTCCGAGCGGAAGGATCCCGAAAATGCGAATTACCAGTAAGGTTCTTTGATGTAGTGCACTGTCTGTCAGATTTTGTAAAATTCATAACTTGGTCAATTTTCATCGGATTGCACCCGTTCTTGAAGCTTTGGTTCACAAATTTTATCCTCTTCAAGTTCAAAGACAAATGCAAGTTCGAACAGTGCTCCAAAGGTTATCGTTTTGGTTTATTTCACAAAACTGAAGTGTTGAACCGAAGAAAAAGGCTGAAAGTGATTTCGCGAGAAAATTCATATCTCCCTCTTCGTTTGTCCGGTTGATCTTACATTTTAACATCAGGTTACTGACTCATAGATCTACAACTTTGTTGAGAAAGTCGAGTCGAGATTATGCTCCGAAGAGGTTGACCTCGTTACATTTTCGAGTAGCGGACACCAAATAAGCCGAAAAAACAACTTATTCAGTGATGTCTTGCAGCTTAAACGTATCGATCGCACTCGATTTTGATCGTATGACGTCCGTTATTTTTGTGTTGCAACCGTGATTCAGAGGCAGACGATGTTGTAGAAGACTCAGAGTCGAAATTTCTTGCCGAAGATATTGTTATTTTCACTTAAGCCGAAATTCTACCTTTTGCCTTTCATTTTACACTCCACTATATATTCTTTTGACCCACAATTTATCTCATAACTTCAATCATAATTTACAAACACCAAAAAACTCTCACAAACTCTCTCTAAAGGATCGAAGTTCATTCTCTCAACTCTTTCTCAAGAACACAACAACAACTTCATCAAGAACTCAAGAACACAACAATTCCGATCAAGCTTCCGGTAGCCGAGCCGCCACAAACCACCACCTCCGGTCAACTTCACCACCGTGCGACCACCATCTTCTGCCGCCGGCAGCCACGCAACCTCTCCACCTATCCTCTGTTCACGATCACGTCTCACTTCCTTCGGATTCGCAATTTCTTCGTCCATTCTTCATTCGGTAAGTTTATTAAACTTTAATTCATGAATAATTGTTGCATTGTTTCTTGAATTGAATTTACAAGTTGAATTAATATTGTGGATATTATGTGCATTGATTCTTGATGTGGTTGTTAATTGATGCTTGATTAATTGGAAATGATTGTTAAAATTGACATAGAATAATCGGTGCATGTTAGGTGTTTGACAAAATTCTTAAGAGAGTTAATTATTGTGACTTGATATTGATTGAAGTGCTTGACTTTTAAATTCATGTTTGTTTCAATGTGCAAATTTGAAATAGGATAGGTTGAGGCTTAATTGTTGATGTTGTTCATGTGTCGCGTGTCGAGAATATGTTTTGGTCATAACTTCCTAACCGTAACACGTTTTCGCGAATGTGAATAGTGTAAATTGACTTTGTTGATTATTTCGGAGCCATAGGTAAGTTTTTTAGTCGATTTCAGACAATTTTTTCGGCTATTTCGCTACTGCCAGCCGACGAAATCGTCCAAAAAGTATCACTTCCGAGCGGAATTTTCAAAAACCGATTGCATATTTGAATCCGTTGGCATGTTTGCAAGTTACCATGCGATTTTCGTTCAATTCTGATTCGGTGATTTTTGACGCGTTTTTTTGTTTTAAGGCTTTTTAAGTACGGTTTGGTGCGATTTTGATGCATTGATCTTGTTTTGACTTGTACTTATGTTTGTTGATCATTTGCCATTCATTGTATGTAAATTTGTTCGATTCCGGTTTGAGTTTACATGTTGTTTATGTTAGAGCATAAGTGTTGCCCCGTTTTGAAACATAAATTTCAATGCATGTCCATGACTCGTATATTCATCTTTCTACTTGATTTTGAGTTGTGAGGCATAGGTGCAACTTCCGGTTGCATCTCTTTTTGGTTTCTAATGCGTTTGTTGAGTTCATGCAAGGTTCTCGCAAAGATCTTAACGACGGTCGTTTGGTTGGTATTCCACTTTATTTGTGGGATACCTTTGGATTCAAATAATATTTTGTGCCTTTGTTTTTGTTTCGATTATGGTGGATCTTCACAAAGATAATATGGAAGATAAGCATTTATTTTTCTCATGGGAGATTACAAGACTTGGAAAGGAGTTTTTGGATTTCTTTTATATGAAAAATCGGTACTTCGATCAAGTAAGTAATCTCGATGCTCCACTTGTACGCATCATTTTAGTTGTATGCGGCTTAGGTTCATATAACTTAAGGTGCATATTGAGCCCTCCCACCTGAGGCACTGGATTTATTAATGATTTTTATTATATGTGTCGATTTCAGAGCTTAGGGATTAGGTTACGGATTGTAGAATTCACTTCCTCTCGCTTTCCCTTAAAACATCGTTTTTTGCCCGTCTCGTCGCAATTATTGAAATTAGTTTTAGGTGGGATAAAATTCTGGAAAAAATCACGAGTGATCCTTATCCTCTTAATTAATTTGTCATTTTTTTTTATTCTAGGTTTGATTGGTTTTAGTAATTAATTTGTATTTTTCATTCAAAGTTGTCCCAAAAGGAATGGTATTGACATAATGGACCAAAATTAATTTTTTCCAATAGGTGTGAGACCTATTTTTTGTGTGTGATTAAACACTGTAATTTGTGATATTATGATGCTATTTAGTCATTTTTTTTCATAATTTTTAGTTCCCTTTTTGATCCACTTTGTGGAGTTGTTTTTCGGCGATCATATCTTGTTATCTTGCTCATCAAGTAATTTTTTTGGCACTTTGGTGCATAATTTTATGAAATACTTTTAGAACATGTTAGATACTGACTTCAACATTCCAGGGATTTAATTTCATAATTTTTAGAGCCTTCTTACTATTTTTCCATGTCACCTAGATCATAGGTTGATTTATGTATTCATTTGCTCCATACCCTAGATGATAGGAAGGCATTCATGCCATTTGCTTGAGAGACTTTTTGGTAAATTTTAGGAGTTAATTATAGGTCACTTTTAAGACCTTAATTCCAGTTATAGGTCACTTTTTGAACCATATTCATTTGATTTGTTTTGGTGTTTCAAAGTGCATACTTATTTGGACATGTTTAACCTAAACTCATTTCTCTTCTCCTCTAATTGTTAACATGAATTATTTGGAAATCATAAATTCCTATTCATGCACTCTAATGACATCTCATAACTTGTATGCTACTTACCCATAATCATTTCATGCATATTCATATGTCATTCATTCTTAATTGGCATCCTTTGTGATCTTATGCGATGTTTGTTCACTTCTTCTCACATCTTCTTCTCCTTGCTCCACATGACTAAGTCATTGCATCCATGATGGTATGTTCATTAATCCTCATTCATAAGTATTCACTACTAACTTTGATATTCATTTCATGTATTAATGCATGCTTGTAAGCCATACGCATTCATACTTCATCCATAAACCCTAATTTGCATTTAGGTGAACTTAGGTGAACTTTTTGTACATAGTTTGATATAGTTTGATCTTGTGAGGTATCCTAGCATACTTAGGGACCTATAGCATGTATCTACTTACTTTATAAGTCATATAACCTTTAGGTACCTTCATCTTTAGACTTAGGTCTTATTTTGAACCCTAGTTCCATTCTAGGACGTTTATGGTACTTAATCGCTTTTATGCTTTGATTTTACTTTCAATATGCATTGTCATGCTAACTTTTGTTTTGTAGGGGGAAGATTGAGACAAGTCTCACTTCATTCCTATCTCTTATGCATTATAGTTGTGTTTGCCTTAGCACTTGGTGCTTGCTTATAGGTTTTCTCTTTCTTTAGAAACAACTTACCTTCCTTAGGAACTAAGTTGATTTCTAAGTTCTCTTTTCTTCTTTTCTTTTCTTCGTTAGGATTAGAAAACCACACAAACCATTAGGATCCCCCTCTTGCATATAATAAATAACTTAGGGTTGTGTCTTAGTCCCCCTTAGTTTTTCCCTTTTGCAACTTGAGTCCTTATTTCTCATCTTATAAAGAAAAGTAATAAAACACTTAATAAAAACCGAGCGTTCTTATACGTCACGAGACTTTGTTACGGAGTGATTATACGCGTCTTGTTTCGGGGCAAGGTGTAAGTACTTACCGCGATGGATAGGTCTTAGTATGAGAATATTCACAAACAAATTCAAAACATTTCTCATAAAAGACAAAAACAAACAATAAGCGACTATCCTGCGAGAACTTCTTTTCTCATCTCATTCACTCATAACGCGAACTTGCGACGACTTGTCTCACATGCAAGACGGTAAACTCACTCGTACCAGACGAGCCTGCAACACCTGAGCATAGACATACGCAGTTCCAGCTATAAAAAACACAAACAAATAGTTCACGCCTTAGTTAGACAAACTACGTCGACTCTGATCCTCATTATCCCGATGAGGTACGTAGGCAGCGGGGTAGGGCCCGTTCGAGCACATTCTTTATTTTCCCTACATTTTCCCCATTCTTTCTTTTTGCTCTCTTTTTCTAGTTCCATTTCCATTCCCATTCCAGTTAGCAGTTCAGTTGTTCAGCAGCACTCTATTTTCTCACCCTTTGAAGCAAACAAACAAGCGTGGATCCCGTAGGGTACGACAGAAGATCAGGGGTGCTAATACCTTCCCAGGTCGTAACCGACTCCCGAACCCAGATCTTTGGTTCGCAGGACCTTGTCCTTTCCTTCTTCCTCAGGTTTGTGCAGCATTACCTTTCCCATTCCTTTGGGATAAAAATGCATGGCTGACGACTCTACCTTTTCCGCGCCACTTTCGCGCTTGTACTAGGATGAAAATCCCGAGAGCGACACACAGTAGTGATAAGATTTTCAGTCTGACAGGTAAGTCAGGTAAGTGCTACTGTTTCGATTTACTCCAAATTTTTTTCCAGAAGTTCAAAAAAAGATCGAAGAACAATACTCTTTTAGAATATAATTCTAAAAGATTTCGACCCTCAAAATCGCGAATTCCTCTTTTTTCTATTTTATTTGATTTATTTTCTATTTTCATATTTTCAAAAAAATCTGGAAAAAAATTGTGCGCTATTTATTTGATTTTATTAGATTTTTAGCATTGTTTTAATATATTTTAGATTTTATTTTAATCGCTTTTCTTATTTTTCATTATTTTAAAATCTGCAGTGATTTTATCTGACTCTGTTTATTTTTGTTTTTATTCTTCTAATAGCATGATAAAAAACATATCCTTCTCTCATCTCCAAGACTCAATATTCTTCCGATCTTTTCGTTTCAATTATTTTACGATTTCTAAAGATTATGTAACTGCTTCCTGGTTGTAATAGTTAATTAGGTTTACTTTCCACACTTTATTTTCTGTAATCCTCTAAATGACAAATGTACCCTCCCTATGATGTAATAGTCTAGGACCATTTACTTTCTGCTTTTATTTTCTGCAAAAATATAAACTGCGTGGTTAGTAAACTAGGGTGTGAAAAGACTTGTATGCTTAATTAATTAAGCCTAGCCCACTAATCCAAAAGATAAATATCTGAAATTAATATTCACACACGTAAGTCGATCGTTATACGATTTTCATCTGCACCCCTAGGGTTTCTCCTCTTGGTTGCCTTAAACAAATGGTCGAGTCCTTCGAAAATGGGGGTGTCTTAAAAGCAAAGTCCCTTCAACCGAAAAAATCATCAAGTCCCTTCAAAGTTTAAAAAATCATAGTCCCTTCGAAGTTGCCTACGAAATAATGATCTCATCCCTATGAAATAAATGATGATAGTCCCTACGAATTGCTAAAGACACCCCTACAAGTTGCTTTCTCTGACCATACAATGACCTTACGCCCGTCCCTTAATAAATCCAAGGTAATGACTACTTACTCCTTAATAGTAAGGACAATCTTACCCTTGAAAAGAAATAAAGAAACATGAAAGACCAACTTAGAGTAGGTAGCACTTAATTACTTGCTCATACTTTCAAAAACTCTTTTCACACTCCACTTTTAAAAATCTTTTCAAACTCAAGACTTTGTATACATCCATACGAGGATTATTACAAAGACTTATGAAAATTTTCTAATCATACAATACACCTTTTTCAAACAAATTAAAGTGAGATAAGTAACTAAGAGCTCATGGATAACCATGGATATAAAGGGTGTTAATACCTTCCCTTTATATAACCTACCCCCCAAACTCAAAATCTCTTAAGTTCTTTCCTGTTCTTTTATAACCTTTCCTATTGGATAAAATAAATTTCGGCGGCGACTCTTGCTATCCACACATATTTTTGTTAAACAAAAACACACAAGTCAGTTCTCCCACCGTGTTACACATGGCATGCAACTTTTAGCAAAATGCATAAAAAGTCAACCATAATAATATTTGTTTTATATACAGGTTGGATGAAGCGATTCTCAATTGCGCGTAAAATTAGCAGACAAAAAATTTCAAATTCGGACCTGCAATTGTCTGTTTTATTGATATATGGTTCGCGTAGTTTAATATGCCGTATTCGTTTCATTTTTCCGCACCTTTGCACGATTACATTTTTATTAGCCTGAGCATTTTCAATCAGATATATTTTACTGCAAGATTTGATCTGCAACTATATGTTTTATCAAATTTTATTTCGCGTAGATTATTTTAATGAGTTCATTTTATTTTTCGCGTATTTTTCGATTTTTTTATTCATTTTAATCTCTTAATATTGTTTTTTAGTCAAAATAATCCAGACAAATATATATATATATATATATATATATATATATATATATATATATATATATATAAAGTTGATTTATAAACCATCAAAAACTTGTTTACAAAGAAGATACTGTTGCCAAGGATCGAACCCTGAACCAACATCTTAACCCACCCAGCAAGTAAATGCTAACTGAGCTACCCTACCCACCCTAGACAAATATATATTCGGTGTGATTTTAGTTTGTTTTATTAAAAATGTTTGTGATTTTATTTCATTTAATTTTTACCTAATTTTAGTTAACTACAAAAATATCTAGGGTAAATTTGGAATTACATTAGTTTATGAAACACTAATGTATCATATAAATATTAAGTTTCAGTATATATATATGGGTGGCAAAACGGATTATCCGCCCCACCCTACTCAGTCTTAAGTTCTAAAAAAAAAGCAGAACAAACAAACTTGTCAAGTGAAAATGGACTTAAAAATTTAGCTGGTCCCGTCAAAGTGGCAGATTGGCGGGAGCACAGACTTGCCCGCCTATTATTTATCTATTATTTTTTAATAGATTAATAGACTTATTTTTACATTTTAATTATATTTTTCACTTATTTTGTAGAATATTTTTTTTATAAAATATCTCTTTAACAAATATTATTTAAAACAATACTGCATCTATTCACAAATAAATACATAAAATAGAATCATCAACAAATATTCTAAAATATAGTTCAATTATTAACCTTCAATCAATAAAAAAATGATTTGAGTATTTGATAACTAGGTTGACGAGTCAATCAGTCCTTTTTTTTCGGGTTTAAGATGGGACAGGTTTAAAGCGGACGGGCTAGGAGGAATGAATCTCAACCCAATCCGATATTTTTTGGCGGGCGTGCGGGTCAGCTCAGCGGATCGCGACCCTTTATATATATATATATATATATATATATATATATATATATATATATATATATATATATATATATATATATATATATATATATATATATATATATATATATATATATATATATATATATATATAATTTAATAGACATGAGAATATAAAATAATTTGATACCTTCATCCAATAAAAAAATTATTAGTTTGTCTTGTCTTGTCGTGAAAATAATTTTAAAATATCTTACTGATGTAAAATGTATTTTATGCCAAACGCATCATATGTTTTTTCTTATTTATATATTAAAAAGTGAATAATATTTATTTTTAAAACAAATTTTACTATCTAAATTTACATTTATAATGGTTATTTAATTTCATAATTAAAGTTGTTATTTCTCAAAATTATTGATGTTATTTCTTTATTTACTTATTTATTAAAAATTCACCTTCTATTCATAAAAAAAAATGTTTAAGTTGAATTGATTCTAATTATCCTTCTATAAAAATAAAATAAAAATAAAAATAAAAATATAAATCACGTGTCTCTAGTGAAAGAGTGTTCGCCCTCTCTCTAAAACTTATTGTGTTCCCCCTTTCCCACCCTTAGGGTTGGTGAAGTTTTTTTTCTCCTTGACTCTTCCAATCCCATATCTGTTTGTTGGCTTTCCCCACTAGGCCTAGTGGTTTTCTCCGATTGTGTGTGGGGTTTTGTTCTGTGTTTTCTCCTCTATTTTTGCGAATTACGGGTGTGGTTTTCTTCATCTAGTGTGTCTTGTCTGTCTTGCTCATTGGAGAGGTTTTATCAAGATGGAGAAATTGAGACATATTCAGCTCTCAAATGAGGAAGAAGAGGGTATTACGGCAGAGGCAGGAGAAGTGTGTGAAGGAGAGGTTTTTCAGCGTACCCTAGCTGGAAAATTATGGACTAATAATAGTTTCAACACTAGAGCTTTCACAAGTACTATGATTGGTGCTTGGAAGCTGAAAAATCCGGTGGAAGTTCAAGAGTTGAATAAAAAAAGTTTTCTTTTCATATTCGCGACAAAGAGGGATCTCAAAAATATCTTAAAGAATGGCCCCTGGAGTTTCGACAGAAATATCCTTATCTTCAGCCGCATATCTGGAGATGAGCAACCGTCTGATTTGAGTATGCATTTTGGTTCTTTCTGGGTTCGTGTGTATGAGCTTCCTTTGAGTCTCCGTTCAGAAGCAATGGCGAAAAAACTGGGAGGAATTTTGGGAGAGTTTGAAGAGCTAGATTCCAAAGAAGCCCATAGGAATGGTAGATTCTTAAGAATAAAAGCCAAGATTGACCTTAAAAACCCGTTGAAGATGGGAACCGTGGTCAGATTCAAAGAGAAAAATTTGAGGGTGCACTTTAAATACGAACGCCTCCCTATGTTTTGTTTTGTCTGTGGAAGACTTGGCCTTCAATTAAAGGATTGTGAGGCTGTTGGTGACCTTAGTGAAGAAGGTTTTGACGATCTTGATGAGCAAGACTTGTCATTTGGAACTTGGCTGCGAGCATCTCCTCTCCCAAAATTTCAGGAAGAATCTGATGAAAGAATCGCATTCGAGCTCTTATGGACGAATTCTTTTCAACATGTCGTCGGGGAAAAGTAGATGTGATTGTCGCTCCTGGGATTTTCATCCTAGTACAAACGCGAAAGTGGCGCGGAAAAGGTAGAGTCGCCAACCAGACATTTTTATCCTGAAGAAATGGGAAAGGTAATGTTGCACAAACCTAAGGAAAAAGGAAAAGGACGAGGCCTTGCGAACCAAAGATCTGGGTCCGGAAGTCGGTTACGAATTGAGAAGGTATTAGCACCCCAATCCGTCCGCCGTATCCGACGGGATCCACGCTTACAATTCTTTTTCGAAGGGTGAGAAACAATATGCTGTTTGAATAAAGGAATGGCTATTTGGAATGGAATGGAAATGAGAAAAGAAATGGAATTGACAAATGGAAAGAAATGGGGAAAATCTAGGGAAAAAGAATGATTGTGCTCAAATGGGCCCTACCCCACTGCCTACGTACTTCATCGGGATAAATGAGGATCAGAGATGTCGTAGTTCGTCTAACTAAGGCTGAAACTTGTTTGTGATTTTTAGGATGACGTTGCCATAGCTCTAGCTCAGGTGTTACCGGCTCTGACTCGAGGGTGTTTACCGTGTCGCTCTTTGAACTGTCGAGACAAGTCATGTTCGTCCGCAAAGAGTACGAGATGAGGTGAGAGGACGTGATGTCTTGGTTTGTTGTCTTTTAGAAGAAGTGTTTTGAATTTATGTTTATGGTATGTACAACACTAAAGACTATGACATAGGAGCGAATACTTTCCAAGATCGCCCCCAATGGAACGTTTGTAAAGCATCCTAGAAGAGTGAAGGAGACCTCCACTAATCGTTTCCCATATAGCTTAAGGCTCGTGGCATATTGTACACATTTTCCTTTATTAAGTGTTTTGATTTTTCTTAAAGATGAGAAGTGAGACTCAAATTGCAAAAGGAAAAATTCTAAGGGAAACTAGACTTACCCTAAGTTAGTTTGAGTTTGAAAATATCCTATGGTTAGTGAGGTTTGAGAGATTAAATCTACCTAAGAGATATTGAACTAGAAATGCAAGTACAAAAAGGAATAATGAACATTATGGTCCTCCTAAGTCATGGTGGGTGAAAACGTGTATGAAACGTAAATGAGATGAAACAATGGATCGGGTGGGTCGATTGCATGGTGCTGAGACGCACAACTTATGATGTGCAACATACAAGGCTTGATTTTGGTGTAATGGAATGGAACGATGGTAATAGTGGAATCCTAAAGTTGCATGAAACTTTATTTATTTATTTGAAAATTTACTCGACGTTGGATTGAGTATTTATTTATTTTTGAGATTTTGGTTTTCTATCGATTCGTTTTATCTTTTCTATCCTAGTTATAGAAACTATACAAGCATACAAGCTCTAAGCTATTACATCACAAAGTGAAAACACAATAATCGAGGCATAATAAAATACAATCCAAGTCCATAAGCAAATCCTCGGAAAATACCTTGCACAAAAGGGAAATTGTTAGTAAATGAAATGAACATGAATATGCAATAATATGATGAAAATGAATTAAAATGCCAAAAATATCAAAAGTCATGGAAAAAATATGAAATTAATTCCGTAGGATCTTAAACCTGATTATAACATTGTGTTAAAAAATATCTTAAAAATTCAAAGTCTAACTATGTCAGATGGTCACTTAAACTTATCTAAGGTTCAATCATAATTTTGCATAAATTACACTACAAAAACAGTGGATAAAATGCCCTAAAAAATATAACAAAAATATTCTAGGTACTATTATTAGTCCTCTAAACATAGCAAAAAGAATGGGCTAAAAATGTTATAGGAAGTGGCAGAAATAAAATGTACAAATTTATGTGTTTATGAAGGAATTCAATATAAATCAATTAAATGAAAAAATCGAAATTAAATTGAAAAATGATAAAATTCAGAAAGTAAAAATCTGGAAAGTTTCTAAATTGAATTAAGATTCTATTATAATTTTTGTGGAATTTTTATTGAGCTTTTTAGTGTTTTTTTTAGAATTAAATGAAAACTATATAGAAATAGAAATTAAGAAAATGAAAGAAATAGAGGAGTGGGTGGAAATAGAAATGTTTTAATAGTTAAAATGAAATGGACTGCATATGGGGGGTGTTGATAGAAATTCGCAGGCCTATTAGTGCAGGCCTTTTGATGGTGCATCCTATAGAGCTTCGGTCAACTCTTTAAACCTCTCTAGAGCGTTGGATCTATTGGCTGCCAATTATGATGCATCCTAAGGCTAATGAGGTGCGGGTATATGGTCCTTACCATAGGGAGTCATGCGCATGAACCAAACACGGTGGTCCTACCGGACGGTGACACTTGTCACCGCCGGAGTGGACCACCCACCAAACCTTATCCCTCCATTTGAATTGGTGGTGAGAAGATAATGGGATTCTTAATGAGTTTTTAATGTTCTAATGGTAATTATACTAAGTTTATGAATCTTAATATCTCTAATTAATCTTAATTATTTTCTTTAATTTCCATAAACTAACAATTAAATTAATATGATAAAACCATCAGTAAGTAAAAGGGGCAACCAAAAACCCTAATTCCAAACTTCTTTCCCCGCGGTGCTCCTCATCTCATCCCTCCATCTTCTTCACCTAGTCTCTCTCTCACCTGTTCTCTCTCTCAGCAATGTCATCTTCTTCTCAACCCTAGCCGCCTTCCGCGGTGGTTCTCTCCGGCGACCCCTCTCAAATCGAAAACACTAAAAACAAACCCCAACTCTTTTGTATCCTCATTTCAAATCCATAAACAGCCTAACCTAACTCTTTCCTAAACCTCTAGATCGAAACCATTCAGAAACGAAGTAGAAAGCGGAATCAAAAACAAATCAAGATTCACCTACCTTTAATCCAAGGGATGAACGTCGATGGTTCGAAGATCCGAATCGGCGAGGTTGTTGCGACGAAGATGATAATGACGATTGAAGTTACGTACTCATGTTCGGTTTGTTGCTCTTCTTCTTGTGCGATTCAGACTTGTTCGCAATTAGATTGTTGATCCTTGTAATGTTCGTGTGATCTTTGTAGGTTGTTGTTGATGTTTGTGCGATGAAGATGATGATGACGATGAAGTTGAAGCTTCATATCGTATCAAACGATGATGACGTTTGATGTTGATATATGGTTTTGCTCGTCGTTGATGACGCTATGCGATGCAGATGAAGACGATGATGAAGGAGTTTTGTTCACATCCAGTATGCTGCTTTTTCTTGCTGCAATTTGGTTTGTTGCTTTTTGTTTGTTGATTCAGTTTGTTGCTTTTTATTGATGATTCGGTTGTTGCAGAATGATGAAAATGAGGGAGGTTCAAGAACAAAGGTTGAAGGTTGAGAAGGTTCAAGAACAAAGGTTGAAGATGAAGAAGGTGATGAATAGTGGTGATGGTGGAGAGTGAAGATTGAAGAGTTATCCGGATAAGCAATGTGATGAAGACGATGATTCAGTTGATGCAGATCCACGGTATTTCGTTACTCATTAGATTGCTCTCTTTTCTCCTTTTGTATTTTGTTCTTCGCTTCTTCGACTTTGTTAAGCTTTTTTGATGCTGATAGTTGTTGAATTTGTAGTGATAAGCTCTTGTTGAAATGCCTCTGAAGTTGCAGAATGTTTCTTGGTGATGAATAAGATTGAAGGAGTGCAGATTGGTGATGAAGAAAATGTTCGATAACTGGATTCAGAATGGAGGAGAATGGGGAAAGTTGATGGTTGAAGAGTGAAAGAGGGATTGAAGAAGAAGGATGCAAAATAATGATGAATTTGAGGAAGAAGAATCGAAAAATTGAGGAGCCTCCAACTGCAGCAAAATTCTGATTTTATAGAAGATAGATGGTGATTTATCAGGTAAAAATCGGTTGCATTTCTGTTTTAGATTCAGTTAGGATTTCTGTTAGGAGTCTGTTATAGTTTGTTATGAGGTTAGAGTAGTAGCTGTTTTCGGGTATTCTGAATTTTCTTCTTGGAAGTTTCTAGATTTTGAGTATATATCTTCTGTAACTGATCTTGGTATCAATATTTTCCTTCTAGACTTTTTGTACTGCCTATGTGATTTTGAATTACCATTTATGAAGTGTTGATTGGTATTGACGATTCTTGTAAATCTCACGTCGAAATGTCACAGGGGGAGGATGGTGCCTCAATAAAGATGATACAATATGCAGAAGACTAACGACTTGGTCGCATGTTCGATGTCAAGCGAGTCTCCGCAAAATTCCTGGACTTTTCAATTGAATTGTTTTCGCAATTGTGTACTGCGGCTTGCTGAATTTATTCTTGTTTCTTGCAGGATTTCTGTCGAATAACTGATGAATACGATGGATTGAAGGTTCAAAAGTTGAATGAAGAATAGTGACAGAAAAATACATCCAGGATGAAAAGCAATCTCTCAAAAACAGGATAAAGTTGATGGTGCCTCCTGACTAATATAACTCTGTTAGAAGTTGGTCCCGAAGCTAGAACTTCTGTAATCGAAACTTTTGTAACCGACGACTATATATATATATATAAATTTTTTTAATGAATTTCTTGATAAATTCGTAAGCTCTCTGGTGTATAAGTTCACTTAGTGATTTCCTGCATTTGGCTATTCTAGTGAACTATTCACGAATTTCCTGAATACATTGTAATCCAAACTTATCTTTTGCGGATCCTTGATACCATGAAACGGACCACATTCTGCAACCTTCAGTATGTTTCAAGAATGAAACAAATGGCTTGTTGTTTTTTTATAAAAATTAAACTGACATAAGAATAGCCTAAGATTAACTTAAAACACTCTTTAAAGTTAATCATCATGAAACTAAAATTGAAAATGAGATAAGACTTAGAATAGGATTAAACTTAGGTGTCGCTCCCGATAAGTGGGACTGGCCCAGATAAAGGTACAGACGCGAACGGTTGGCGAAAGGGACAATGAGAACACACAGCCGTGAACTCACTGGAGAATGAATAGAGTCGCCAGCTAGGCATTTTTATCCCGGAGGAAAGGTAATGCTGCATAAACCTAGAAAGATATGGACAAGACGGTTGCGAACCAGAGAGACTGAGAAAGGGGGTTGGTTACAACCTGGGAAGGTATTAGCACCCAGATTGTCCGCCGTACTCGACGGGATCCACGCTTGAAAGATTTGTGTTTTAAAGGGGTAGTGTCAGTGCAATTTGTGTGTAAAAGAGCTGGAAAACAAAATGTACAGGTGTCAGTGTAAAAGAAGTGCAAAGTGTAATATATACAGTGTCAGTGTAAGGATGAGAGTATGCTCAAGATCATGAGGCTAAGAGAATAAAGCTGGAAAGAGGGGGAATATACAGAGACTTTTGTTCGATAACTGTTAAGTTATGCCTACGTATCCTCTCGTGCAATGAGGAAGTCAGAACACCGTAGTTCGACCCAAAGAGACTGAAAGATAAATTGACTTGTGAACTGCTTACTTGTCTATGCTCAAGTGTATGACCTGTCTGGCTCAGGTGCAAACTGTCTTGCATTAGACGGAAGAAGCAAGTTCTCGTTTGTGAGTGAATGAGATGAGAAAAGAATCCCGAAGGAGACGATTATTGTTTGTTTTTGTGTTTTCAGTCTTTTATTGTTTTTGGATTTTGTCATAAGTTAATGAGCTAAAGTCTAAACCAATGGATTTAGTAAACTCATCACATCTTCCCTCTGATTAGGGGTAATGAGAGTACCTTAAGTGTGAAGTCAGCTTCTCACACTTAATCACCTTTGATGTAGGATTAAGATCACTAGCCTACTTGTGATTATTCAGATGTTTTTGTTGTTTTTTGTTTAGTGTTAAGTAATGAGATTAAGCCATAATCAGGGATTAAACAGACCCATTACACCATCCTAATAGAAGGATAATAGATGGGAATGTTTAAGCTGAGGAAAGCTCCTCAACTTAATCCATGATTAGGGATTAAACTCATGACATAACAAGCCTTTATTAAGTGGATTTTATTTAATGATATGATGGTGAAGTGTTTTTTAGGGTTTGTAAGACAACTTGAGGGGGACTTGTCCATTAACACTAGGGTTAGTCCTTCTTAACCAATTAAGGAAGAATTAGAACCCTAATGCAAGGCCCAAGTTACAAGTGTGATGTCTTGATGATTATTAAGTGGATTGATTAAGAGATTTAAACACATTAAGGGTTTAACACTTAGGATTAAAGTTATACACTCCATCCTAAGAGAAGGATGCAGGCATAAGCTTAATCACAAAGCCTTAAAGCCTTTAGGGTTTAGTCCCTGATTATGAGATGAGAAGAGAAGACTCAAAAGAGACACAAAGGTGAAACTAAGAGGGGAGACTAATCAAAACCCTAATCATTATCATGCTTGGTTGTCCCTAAGGTTTGTGAGGTTTTCAAGAGCAATCTTCAAAGAGAACCACCAGGATGCAGATGAACAGGATCAAGAGAAGCAAAGTGACTTGCTTCATTCAAGAAGTCAAGTCACTTGAAGAAAGAAAGTAAGAAGAAAAGGAATGAGCAAGATCAAACTCAAACACACACAAAAATGCAGCAATGGATGCAAGAGAGATGAAAAGAAAAGTTATGAGAAGTGAAGGCAAATTCACTTCTCAAAGTCACTTACCACCTGAAAGGTTAGAAAAGGAATGCAATGCAATGCAAAATGGGATGAAATGGTGTGATGAAAAACCAAACCAGAAGCATATACATGATGCTAATGATGCTATGAGATGCTACAAACATGAGGCAGCACATGGAGATGATCATACAAGTTCATAAATGCAAATGAAACAAGTTAAGAACCATGAACATACATGAAAAGTTATGAAGTGCACATGACCATACAACATGGCAAACACATGATGCAATGATCAAACATGCTTTCAATATGTCTTATGATGTCAAATGAATCACATGGATGCTTGAAATGTCATGGCAAGTCATGTTATGCTAGAGAATGCAAGATGGATGCAAATGGAAGCCCAAATTAGGGTTTATGAATCATACATCAAACAAAAACCCAAAACAGAAGCAAACCCTAAGATAAAAAATTGAAAATACCACACAAAGGACCCCTAATCCTATACTAAACCAATCCCCAAAGGAGAGGTCTCAACTCTTAACCAAATTCAAGTTATGATTTTTACAAGTTTTTAGGGTTTTTAAGGTACCTAAACAAAAGAAATGCCAAACAAATTGAAAATGAAGAATCAAATCAAGGCCATTTAATCTCAAAAACTACATGCTAAACACAATGCAATGCAAGAAGAATCAATGTCCAACTCTTCATAGATAGGCAGAAATGATTTTTTGAACTTAGGATCAAAATAATGCACAAAAATGATTTTAATTCAAAGAAAAATTCTCAAAGTGCATCAAGATCCAAAAAGAAATTTGGTTTGAAGGTTGGACAATGATTCTAAATGTCTTAGAACATTTCATGAATTTTTTGGTGATTTTTAAATACCTAAAAGTATTTTTAATAAATTAATTTCCATTAATCAATTAAAAATAATCTTTTAAATATTTAAAAATACTTTTTTAATGATAAAAATAAAAACAAAAATATTTTTGGGTCCTAAAAATTAATAAAACTCATGAGAAAAGGTTTCATAATTTTTAGACATTTTTTACTATTTTTAATAAATTGTGGAAAACAAATGAATTAAATAAAAAATAAAAATGAAATAAACTGAATTAAATAAAAGTCATGCAATCTGATGGTGGAGATTCAAATGAAAACACGCGCGCGTTGACCTGGCGCCAAATCCAAAGGCCAGCATTCAAACCTGGCTAATTAATGTTTAAACCCTAACCCTGCCGTTAATCACTTTCAGATGACCGGAACAGTGTTCCGGTCATCTTCTCCGTTCACTCCAAAATGCTAACTCTCTACACACGTATCTAAAATGAAATCTAAGAACACAGGAATGATCCCCACTCACTCACGAATCAAAACCCCAACTCAAAACAAATTTATCATTCCTACAATGGCTGAATCGAATCAATCTATTTCTAGGGCAAAAAGTTTCAGAAGCATGGTAAACTCTCATCTCTCCACCATTTTCAAAACCAAAGGCATATTCATGATCAGGAAGACATATAGAACAGATTAAGAACTTAAAAAATGATTTCTGGGAAAATATTTCTTGAGCTACCTGAGATTCGAAGCTTTCACTCCAGCAACTTTCAGGCCTCCCCTCTTAGTGAAATCCACTCCTTATGACCTCTTGATGATGCTTGAATGCTTGGGAGAAATTTATGTTGGCTGGATGAAGAGTTTGAACAACTTCTGCTCAAGCTCAGTTGAACATGGCAATGGTGATTCAGGCTGTTTCTGGCAATGGTGAAGGGTTGCTTGTGGTCCAGATGATGAGTGGAGAAGGTTTGTGGAGTTTGTTTGGATGTTTGTGAGCTGTGGAGAGAGTTTCGAAGGAAACTGCAAGTTGGAGTGAAAATGGTGAAGTGGTGTTATGGCTTGTTTCAGACTTGGTTCTTTGATGCTTTGGTCTCAATGAGGCATGGTGAGTTGAAGTGTGGAAATAGTTTGGATGTTTGTGAGCTGGGCAGAGAAATTCGAAGAGTTTTGCAGAAGGGAGTGAGTTTGTGTATGCGATGTTGTGTGTTGTTTCAGCCTTGCCTCCTGTTATGTTTGGCTAGCAAATGGAAAGTATAAACAATTGCAAGTGGCCAGAGGATGTGACATGGCCTGTGGTGATTGGGATGTTTGCTTTTGCCAAAAGTCAACTTTTTTGTAAGAGAAGCATGGGCTGGGTTCTAGCTTGGTACAAAGGCTAGGGCTGGCGCAGCATGATGTGTGTGTGATGTTGGGAAGGTCCAGCAGCCAAGGTAACTAGTTGGTGAAGAGTGATCATGAGTTTTGCAAGTTGTTACTTTTTGGAACTTCATGAAAAAAAGTCTTGTTACACAAACCATGGACATGAGAAACTTTGGTCCAATTCTGATTTTTAGAACTCATGGAATGTTTGTGTCATGGTTTGATGTCAACTAGAGGTTACAAAAAGCTTTGGTTCATGATTTTGCAAAATTCACATTTGAGGCATGTCTTGAAAATCAATGATTTTAGCCAACTTTGTCACACCATAACTTTTGATCCAAGAAGAATTTGATCATGTTCTTGTACTTTTTGAAAAGGGAAAGATGTATTCTATAACTTTCATGACCAAAGTTTTTCCATTTGAAGCATTTTTGGATCAAGAATCAAGGCTTGAAAAGTGACCTAAAATGACACATTCTTGAAAAGTCAACTATACTCAAAAAGTCAACATTTGAAAAAACTCCAAATTCTTGAATTTTGTGAACTTCAACCTTCTTCCATGATCAAATAAAGATCATATACACTCAAAATGATGAAGATCACCCATTGATTGGGTCATTGGGGGCCTCAGATGCCCTGATTTTGCACTGACTTGTCCAGAAAGTCAACTCTTGATCAGATGACTTCCCCATGGAATTTCTTCATGAAAATTGATATGCATACTCCCTATACCACATAGAGACCAATGGAAACAAGAATGACCAAAAAATTTGAAGTTATGGCCTCTGAAACCAAAACCCTAATTTTAGGTCAACTGTGCAGTCTATCCTGGCTCTGCTTCTATGCAAACCTCAGTTCTTGTGATTCTTTTGAAATCTTGACTTTGAGAGGATGGAATATGATATAAGAATATACATGGACCCCTTTGAAGTGATTGATGACCTTTGGAGAGGCTCAAGAAGCTCTTGGATTGCTCAGATCACAAACCCTAGATGCAGATGACTTAGAAACTATGTAGTGAAACAAAAATGGGATATGAGATGATATGATTGTGTTGATGCATATGAGATGATCACAAGCCATGGTGTGAATGGGTGAGGGAAAATTTGGGGTGTTTACATTAGGTTTAGTGGTTTTATGATCTAGAATTGATATTGAATTGAATGAATATTAAGATGAAACTCAAAAAATGAGTATTTGACCCTGGTGAGGAATAAATAAGGACAAGGGAATTTAATTTAAAACAACAACAAAAAAATGGTCTTAAATGAAACATGACTAATAATCTTAAACCATTTGCTTTATGAATAACCTCCTAGTTTTAGAGTTAGACTGAAATGAAAATGGATTAAAAAAGAAAGCGTTAATTATATGACTAATTTCGTGAATAAGGGCATGACAAGAAATCAGATTGAAAACATGGACGAAATGGATAGTGAACTAGAAAGAATATTAGCATGAGAAGAGTACAAGTAATCTATACAACCAATCCTAACATTCTTATTTCATCTCAAATTTCCCATCCCCATCAAACTTGCATCTTTGACGGATCCTCAGTTTTTTCGACTAAGTTTCAAGCTCAAACCTCTTTAACTTGTACTACCAATGATGAACTATTAAAAGGACCACGATCATTTGTATGAGTTCACACTTTAATGCCTTACTACTTACTACACAAATATCTTGATCCGACGACCAATGAAAGCACGTCCTCGAGAAAACCTTATAGCTGTAGATGAAATCTAGAATGCAGAAAGAGGCATGACCACTAAAATATTTCTAATAGGAAACCCTACTTCCTTAATCCCCGAGGGAATAACTGAAATAATATTTAGTGAAGTGAAAACCATGAACCAAAAATAACCCTGAATCTCAAAGGACCTCGATCCCCTGCTTTAGTAACTCCAGGCAAATAAATGATTTGTTAGTCATGACCTAATGGAAAAAAGTCATAAATAAAAGGGAAAATTTTGGGGTGTTACAGCTGCCCCTATTCAATCTCTGTAGAACTGAATGGATGATAGCAATTGATTTCATACATTTTAGGTATGCATGGATTGAATACATAGAAACAACCAGGAAATTTGCACTCTGTGGCAGAAGAACAGGGAAATAGACTCAACCGAATGAACTCTGCTTGGAGATAATTATGATGGGAAGAATAGTAAACAGGGGGCTTTTTGAATGATGTCAGATGACTACTGACTTGACACGCTGTGGATGGACCTTCATCGATCGAATTTTAAGATACTTTGCCACCTTGAGGATGAACTCTTGCCAATCTGAGGTTGGACTTCAAGATATTTTGCCACACTGCGGGTAGTCTTTGGAAATTTGCCACACTGCGGTTGGACTTTGAGAATTTGCCACACTGCGAGTGGACTTCTGCTCACTGCGGGAGACTTTTGAAACTTGCCACCCGAAGATGGACTTTGGCCAGTCTGTGGCTGGACTTTTGCTCACTGTGGGAGACTTTTGAAACTTGCCACCCGAAGATGGACTTTGGCCAGTCTGTGGCTGGACTTTTGCTCGCTGTGGGAGACTTTTGCCCACTGTGGGGGACTTTTGAAACTTGCCACCCGAAGATGGACTTTGGCCAGTCTGTGGCTGGACTTTTTCTCACTGTGAGAGACTTTTGAAACTTTCCACCCGAAGATGGACTTTTGCCAGTCTGTGGCTGGACTTTTGCTCACTGTGGGAGACTTTTGCCCACTGTGGGGGACTTTTGAAACTTGCCACCCGAAGATGGACTTTGGCCAGTCTGTGGCTGGACTTTTGCTCACTGTGGGAGACTTTTTCCCAATGTGGGGGACTTTTGAAACTTGCCACCCGAAGATGGACTTTGGCCAGTCTGTGGCTGGACTTTTGCTCACTGTGGGAGACTTTTGCCCACTGTGGGGGACTTTTGAAACTTGCCACTCGAAGATGGACTTTGGCCAGTCTGTGGTTGGACTTTGCAAGATATCAAACTTGAATTATACTGGGTATACATATGTTGAATTACATGGCATGATGCCCCATGACACTAGGGATGTTAGGCTTCAAACATGTCACTGAAGTGGCGTAAGTGCAAAGGGAGTTCCTGATGCGGAAATAATAAGTCCCTGTTGACTCTGTGGGGAAACACAATGATCGCGGATTCGATCTCAAGAAGCCCTGTGGGGATAACATCTCTGTTGAAAAAGAGCGTGAATAATTCATCTGTCCCGAATCGTCATGTTTGCCAAAAATAAATTGGACTTTAGATTTGAGGACCGCCAGGGGATACTTCGACTATTGGGGACTATCCACTCTTATGGATCTGCTGGGGAGAAGAATGATTTATCTGAAATCTGCTAGGGGAATAGGAGTTACCTTAGATTTGTTGAGGAATTGAGATCAAGGAAACCAGCTGAAGGAAAACTTGGTGACTTTACTGGGGATAACTTCCATTCGTCTGTTGGGGATGACTAAAAACCGAGTCACGTCCCGCTGGGGAGGAAGGATTTCAAGTTGTCTCGTGCTGGGGATCATTTGGTTCTATATAGATTTTACCTCAAGAGGATTTTACAAAAGACTTGGTGTCTTTAAACTCTTAGGTATCGTAACGACTGTATGAATCAGCGTAATAACCTTGCTGAGGAGGTAACCATTGCCAATGCAAATGAGCTAGGAGCATAGAAACTCTTTGAGAGTGTAGCTGTATTGGTACTCTGAACTTCAGATAGGTGCTTCCGATTGTCTGTCTTCGAGAAAGAATGAAATCTCGTGCTATTGGGGTGGCCTGCCCCAATACGAGTATTTGAATAGTTTTGCACTTGACTGACTAATCTTTGCTCTTGAAGAGATTTGAATCTCGAAATGATTTCCCCAGTTTGGCTGAAATTTGAAGAGATTGCTCGACGTAACTGCCCCGGATTGGCTAGCTATTACCATGACTAGTTGGGAAAGTCCTTACTTAATGGAGCTTTTCTCGGAAAAGTGCACCTCGACATGAGTGTCTTTCAGAAGTTTTAGGCTTCTCAACTTGGCAAGCTTAAGCTTCTTGGACTGAATTTCCGTATGAGAACTATTTATGATGCCAAGCAAATGTATGCAAGCAAAAAATGTTTATTCTTAGAATGAAAATTCTAATGCACACACATGTTAAGCTTGAAGTTTTTATTGAAAAGGGTGTCGCAAACCTTTGTGAGCGAATCACTGGTTAAGATACGACATTATTTTGAATGAAAGTATGTACATGCAATACCAACAAATGTCTTTTAGCATAACTCATAGGATTCAGGAACGCAGTCTCGTAGTAGTACGCTCTCAAATTAACCCTGTTTCAGTTAGGACTTTTAAGGGTTGTATCGTGGCTTGGTTCACGGTTATAGAAACAGAGGATATAGGCTCGAAGTTTATTTGTGTCCACCCACTCTTCGTGATGTTCTCCATTCCTATGTTCAACTAGTTTTCACAAGCACCCACCTTTCGTAAGGGTTTCGTGTTGATTGAGGAACCATTGCTGCTATCGGTTCAAGCACCAATCAGGTTATTGTTGAGAGTCAGTCACTCCTCTATCTTTCGTGTCTGTGTCACACAACTTTGCTCTTATTTGAGGATCTTTCTTGTGTAATCCTTTCCATCTTTCGCTTTTGCGTTATTTTGCTTATCCCTAACTTTTGCCTGGACTGATTCTTGTGAATCTTTGATTGTGAAGTCCAGCGGGATGCCCTAACTTTTGCCTAAGTCGCTTGTTTTCAAGTTTCAACTTAGCGGGCTTTTTCTTTTCTTTTTCTTTTTGCATTTTGAACCAGTCGTGTGACACTGTTTGTCTTGATTGCTTTGCGAGGGTTATGACTGCCTCATTCTTTGGTCTACGAAGGATAACCATTGTGGTTTTCAATCTTTGGACCTCTTGATTCGGATAACCAATGTGGTTTCGGGTCTTTGGACCTCTTGATTAGCATAGTAGGATGTAATGGATCCTCAAACACACTCCTTTATGAAAGCCTGAACGCTTGGTCCGACTAACTGACATCTACCCTACCCCTGGGTTACATGTGAGGGTTTTCCATGTGAAAAGAAACTCTCACTTCAAGGCTCAAAGGGGTTAGCAAGGGTCTATCTTCCTTATATCTCCAGTTTTTAGGGATTTGAAACAAAGCCTGTACATCGTCAACAAGGCCTTACTCGAGAGCACACAATTAGAGATTTTGCGTTTTTGTTTCGTCATTCTCCTTCATAGAATTTAAGCACGAAAATTGGTATTGCGATGTACACATGCAAAATTATAAGGGAATGCAAATGAATTACTTCAAGAAAAACATGTGAGTTTTATTATTGCTAACATTCAAAAGCAAACAAATTCCATACATGTAGACAAATGTTTAGCATATAAAAGAAACTACAAATGGAAATGCAGTAAAGAAACTGAATATTGCCGTAGTTGAGGAGGCTTGACTCCGTCTGGACCTGTCAGTCTTGGACACTTTCAGCGATCAATAGCTCTTTCACAGACTTGTGATCTTCTAGTTGCAGCCTGTTGCACCCCAAAATTTGCCCTCACAAAATAAGACTTTGTGTGCTAAGAAAGTTCACAAGGTTCACAAGACCTTTTCATGAAGTTCATGAAGTCTACAAGATACTTTATGAGGTTCACAAGGTTCACAAGATTCACAAGGTTCACAAGACCTTTTCATGAAGTTCATGAAGTCTACAAGACACTTTATGAGGTTCACAAGGTTCACAAGATATTTTATGATGGTTCACAAGGTTCACAAAGTTCACAAATAGTCAGAAGAGTTGACAATTCCCTCAGACAATGCACCTCCTAAGCAGTGCATCCAAAACTAGGGTTTTGACTTTAATCAGGCTAAATGAACTTCCAAGACTTCAAGTGAGCTTCATAACATCTTATATGAGTTTAAGAATCCCCATGACAAGTTTCAAGACTTTTCTCAAAGGTTTGCTCAGTCAGATGATCAGATAAGTCAAAATCAGTCAAAGTAGTTAAAAAGTCAAACTGAGGTCAATTGTGGTCAAACCAAAGTCAAACTTCATGATTTTTTTCCAAAATCAATTATATGAAGTAAAATTCATCATTTGATCAGGGGTTGATCATGATTCATCAAGGATATTTCAGATCATCAAGAATCAGGAGTTTCTAAATTAGGGTTTCCTTAGTAAAAGTCAATTGAACTTTGACCAGCCATAACTTTCACATGCTTCATCACCAAGTCTCCATCCAAATCTCATTTTTAAGGAAATTGAATTCTCTACAACTTTGTGTCTCACAAGCCAAGCCCAAAAATGCTTCATTTGGAAGGTATGAGCTAAGACATTATAGGTCCTTTTGAAAGTCAACAACTTCAAAAGGGCATAACTTGAGAATGGTAAATGATATGAACATGAAACCAGTGGGGTTGGTTAGAGGACTCTTCAAGCTTTCCAAAATGTCCAAGAACACCCTCATAGCATTAAAATTGAAGGATATGTGCCCTTGCAAAGTTGGGAAATTTTTGGTTGGTTTATGAAGAAAATGGAGGTTTAAAACTAATTTTTTCTAAATGGGCTCGCCATATGATAACCCAATTCATATCATTACCTCATGCACGACCCAAGTCTCTAAAAATCAGATTTTTTCATCATTTTATTTTATTTATTTTGATTTAATTCATTTAAAATCATTTTAAATTAAAATAAAATAGAAAAGTCAAAGATTTAAGAGGGATTGAGCTTCTAGAAATTCATAAAGTTGATTGGTATCAAAGTGGTAAGAGAATCATGGTGATTTGCTTGAATTAGAAGGTGTTCATACAAGAATATTTGAATTTTAAAGCCTTATCTTTTTGAATCTTTTCTAATCAAATCTTTCACACAAACATCAAGTTTTTTGACCTAGAATGATCACACTATAAGTACCTAACTTAAACCTAATGATAGCACACGAATTTCAGCCTCAAAGGATAAGTTTTCACTTTCAAAATTTCATCAATTTTCTTAAATTCGGATTCCTCTAATTTGTAGTTTTTCAGGTGAATGGAGTATGCCAATCTCTTCCTTGCATATCACTGAGCATATATCAATAATCATATGCATCTAAAAGTCCAGGAATTGGTCAAACCGAATCCATATTCATTCAACATTTGAATTTTTTCGATTTCACGGTTCCAAGAGTTTTTGATTGATTTTGATTGACTAATTGTGTTTGTTTCTTTGTATGGAAGCTTTCCGGACAGTTAAATTAGAGTTTCATGGACTAAATCGTGATACGCCATAGTTAGGGTTTACTGACCTCAATTAGGGTTTTGTGATTCATCACATATAAATGAGTTTAAAGGACGTGGTTGTGTTGTATGGACCTCAAGGAACTAATTACACTCATCAATTTAAAGAAATTTTGCTGTTTGCTTGGTGTTTGTTAATTCGCAGGTTTATGCACGCAAGAAGAATCGCAGGAAAATCCCTGGGTAACTTCGCAGGAAAACCTGCGAATCCTGAGGAAGAAGATGATCCACAGCGCGCCAAATTCTGTTTTTGAAATTTGTTATAATATTTTATGTTATTTTGTGTATATTTCATCAGCGTTGGTTGGTTGGCTCAGTTGGTTAGAGGATGCGCATATAAAGCTTAGGTCCAGGGATCGAATCCTGGCCTCAGCAATTTTTTCCTTTTTTTCCAGTTTAACGATTAAACTTCATATATTATTTATTATAGTCACAATATTAACAGGTGCGCTCTCCCAGCTGGAATGGTTAAGGTGTTTGTGTGATGTTTGAAGGTCCTGGGTTCGATCCCCCCCAGGCCTTTTGTGTTTTTTTTTTTATTTTTTCATGATATTTCCAGGAACAAAGCACAAAAGCAATTAGACCTCCTCCTTTACTACCTGCGCACAGGCTGGCCCAGTGGTTGTTGTTGCTGGCTTGAGTGTTTGAAAGCAAGAGGGGTTGGGTTCAATTCCCAGCCAAGGTAAGTTCTCTTTTTCTTTTTCTTTCTATTTTGTTTTGCTTATTATTAATATTAATTAATTAAAACTATAATTTTAAAATCCTAATATGTTTCATAAATATAAATCCTAAAATATTTTTTTAAAACTAAATTTTTTATTAATATGTATATATTATTATTGTATATAATTTATTTGTATAATTGAGTAAATATTTAATATTTAACATTTTTGCATATAAAACCTATTTTATTTTTTATAAATCCTAAAAAACATATTTTTCTCAAACCCTAATTTTTTTCCTTCTATTTGTTTAATATTATTATTTGTATATATTATATTTATAATTTAATTAAAATTCTTAATTTAATTTTTATTAATGTATAAATTGTTTATAATTTAAATTTTTGTATGTGAATATGGTTAAAAGTTAAAATTCTTAATATAATAATATGACATAATTTAATTTTGCATGTAAATAATTTCTATTATATGTTTAATAAATTGCTAATTTAATTTTGTAATTATAATTTTATTTTTCATAACATGTTTATAATTAATTTTTTATATAATTTACATATAACTTAAAAACTTTATAATAATTAGTATAATTGTTTATATTTTAATATTAAATGATAATTGTTTATAAAATTGAATTTTTAATTATTATAATATATTTGTTTATTTCATTATTACTAATTATAATATTGTGATATTTATTTATTACTAACCCCATTAATTTGATATTATTTTTATTATTTTTATTATTTTCACTAACCCAATTATTATTATTATTTATTTTGCTTACTATATTTAATTTTGTTTAATTATTATTATGTAATTGCTCCTTGGTGTAATATTTATTAATAATGTTTATTATTTATTTTATGCTATGGTTAGTAAAATAGGGAGTGAAACATGTTTGTATTGTAAAATCAATTTAGATCACTAATTTAAAAGATAAATATTTAAAATTGAACACTCACACACGTAAGTCGATCTTTGATCGCCATCTCACTTCCTTAGGGATACCTCTCATGTTGCCTAATCAAAAGGTCAAGTAGGGTGTATAAAGCAAAAGTCCCTCAAAATAAAGTCATCTAGTCCCTTAACAGATAAAAGATCAAGTCCCTTTCGAATGTTGCCTTCGTAATGATCTTGTCCCTTTCAAATAAAGATGATAGTCCCTTCAAAATTGCTTATACACCCCACAGTTGCCTACATAACAGATGACCCTTCACTTGTCCCACACATCCAAGGTAATGACTACCTATTCCTTAATAATAGGGATAGTCTTACCATTTAAAGGATTTAAGAACAGAAAAGACTCGAACTTAGGGTAGGTTCCTCATAGTTACTTGCTCACTCTTCAAAACTTTTCAAACACTTCACACTTTCAAATTTTCAAAACAAAGGTTTTTTTACGCATCCGTACATGAATCATTATCAAACTCTTAAGAAAATTTTTATTCACACACTTCACATTTCAAAAACATTTTAAAGTGAGCTAAGTAACTAAGAGCCCATGGATAACCATGGATGTAAAGGGTGCTAACACCTTCCCTTTACATAACCTACCCCCCGGACCCAAAAATCTTTTAAAAGGTCTTTCTTGTTCTTTTATGCCTTTCCTTTGGATAAAATAAAAGTCGGTGGCGACTCTTGCTATCCGCAACATAACTAAAGTCAGTTCTCCCACCGTGTTACACAGCCATATGCCCAACCATGGAAATCATACCTCTTCTTCTAGTTATTCTGACTCTGACACGAGACATCTGAAGGAAAAAGTGAAGCTGGGGAGTAAAGTTGCCCCATAAGGTTGCTCGGAAAGACCTGACGATCTTCTGCCTACGTATCCCCATTGACTGATGACCAATGAAGAATCAGAGCGACGTAGTTCCCCTCAATAGGGATGAAGGTGAACAATGAAGAAAGGCAAACACACAAATGCCATCACTGAGAGTATTTGAATACTGCTGGCTTTATTTGCTCCATGGATACCCTGGCGTCCTGGGTGATTAACTCGAAGACTTTAGCTTAACATGGACCATCTGGTAGAACAACCGTGACACCGGTTCCATTGTGACTAGGCATTGAATTCTGGAGTACATTTGGGAGAGGAGCGAAATTAATCGCCTTGGAGTCAACTAGGTCCTGTACCTTGTTCTAAAAAGCCCAACATTTCTCAATACTGTGCCCCTGGGCACCCGAATGGAATTCGCACCTAGCGTTAGCATCAAAATTCAGAGGTAGATTGTCCGGAGGAGGAGGTCTCATGGTACGAAGCTCAACCATGTTCAACTTCAGCAGCTCTAGGAGTAATACAACATATGGACATGGGACAGGATCAATCTTACGGTCCCTTTCTCTCGATCTTTGCTGAAACGGTCTATGTACCTGTTGTTGCTGAGCCTGTGGTCGTTGTTGTTGAACCTGTGGAGTAATAGTCACTGCAGCTGCTTGGTAGTAACCTTGAGAATAACTTCTGTCTCGACCTCTATACACAACATTTGTCTCACATTCTCTTCTTCTTTGGCCGTTGCCAAAAGGCTTTCTCACACCAGAAGAACTAGCACTGCTTGCATCCTGAATCTTTCCCAATTTCAGAAAATTCTCTATTCTTTCTCCAGCAATGACGATATCAGAAAAACCAATGGACGGGCAGGCGGCCAAACGATCCAAGTAAACACCTTGCAAGGTGCCCATAAACATGTCGGCCATTTCCCGATCCAGCAATGGAGGTTGAACCTGTGCGGCCAGCTCACGCCACCTCTAGGCATACTGCTTAAAACTTTCCTTAGGTTCTTGAGACAAGTTCTGCAACTGAGTGCGATTCGGAGCCATATCAATGTTGTATTGATAATGCTTGAGGAATGCTTTAGCTAGATCTTTCCAACTTCGGATAGAGACCCTGCTCAGCTTCATGTACCAGCTCAATGAAGCTCCAGATAAACTATCTTGGAAGAAGTGCATCCAAAGTTTCTCGTCATCAGTGTGAGCCGAGATTCTTCCAAAGTACGCGTGAATGTGAGTCCTAGGGCATGTGATGCCGTTGTACTTGTCAAACGATGGTGCCTTGAACTTAGGAGGGATTCTGACTCCTGGTACTAACCCAAGACTGGTTACATCGATGCCCAAGGAATTCTGACATTCCATGGCCTTGATCTTCTCTGCCATCTCTTCATACCTGCGATTGTTGATCTCATTCATGTTACCCATATCAGCATCCAGTAGAGTGAACTGGTCCTCTTGATTGTCTACTAAACCTGCATTACGTGTCGCAGTCCTATTTGGATTAGGTTCTCCGTTACGGGCAGCGTTAGAATCCACATTCTCAGTTGGTATTCTAGTATTAACATTCCCATGGGGTTGCTCAACCATCATCCTGAGACGCTCCTGGTTCTGGGCCATGCCAGTCATCATGTCCATAAACTGATCCATCCTCTGTCGAAGCTCATTGAGATCAGTCTGCATTCGTTCAGTCATCCTTACTCGGTTTCTCTTAGTCGGATATCGGTGAACGCGTTGACCAGCTATATTGCCTGCAGTTAAATAAGTTAGAAACTCTGGGTAACCTGCAAAAACACAAGAATATGATATGCAGGAAATGAATTCTTATGGCATGTCGATTCATTCTTAGGGCATTCCATCCCCTGATTCCAGTTTTTGTGGGTTTGATGAAGACATAAGCTCTTTTTTGCTACAAATAATAAGCAGTGTTGATAATATAAGGTGTGTGTCTAGCAGACGTGCCAAACAATTCTGAGAATACGAAGACCAACGTGTTTTGCAAACGTGTCAGATGTGTCGGTGATCACAAAGCGAGAGAACATGGAATGATAGTAAAGAGACCTTTTATGATAAGAACTTGTTTATATAGTCAAAACACACAAAACATGGATTTTAAACAGAAGTGCAATGATAAAAAGATTCCATCAACTGTCCTGATGGTAATCCCACAACATACAAGAAAACAGAAAGATGTCTTTGTCAATGCGATCCTCTATCGAGGTCTGAGTCAATGATCGGTCATGTCTTAGGAACTTCTACTAATTCCTTCGTCTGCACCTGGTTGTCTTCAAACCTCTTCAGCTTCTTCTGATAGCAGATCATCATCCGCTTGTAGTAAGCAGCTTCCTCTCGGGCTTTAGCAAGTTCTGCATCCTTTTCTCTCAACTTACCGGTCATCTCTTCATCTTTCTCTTTTAGCTTACTCACGATCTCTTCAGCTTGAACTTTATCTTGTTCCTCTATTTTGATCCTATAAGCAGCATGCCTCTTTTTCATGTTCTCGAACATCAAGGTCTTTTGATCCAATTGCCTTCTAGTGTCAATGTGTTCCTTGGAAGAGCTCCTAGTAGCAAACTCTAACCTCTCATACCGAGCTAACTCAACTTCACACTGTTTCCTTGTAATAGCATGCTTCTCAGCATCTTCTTGAGCTTTCCACTCAATCTCAAGTCTGGCGTGGTTAGCTTTAGCAAGCTCTTGACTCAACTGTGCATTCTCTTTTAACAAATTGTCTCTTTCCGTCTTCACCTTGTTGAACTCTTCAATGCTAATTGTGGTAGGTTGTTCAATGACCGTGGGATATAGAAGAGGCGCAGGCCCAAATGGTAACAGTAACACTTCAACCATTTCTTTTAGCCATTCCGCAAATGGTGGATACATTCGACAATCTCCTACTCCCAAAGTCTTCTTCCCTTTTGTCTTTCGACTATGCCAAGCATTAGAAGCTTTCTGAGCAATCTCGAATCCTTCTGTTGATTGGAAGTACAAGGTCCCTATGATGTCTATAGCGGCTGGTGGTTCCTTTAAGGCGTACCCGAACTGTCTAACCGTGAGGGAAGGGTTATAATTAATTCCCCATTTCCTCCCGATCAATGGAACATTAGGGAATCCTCCGCAACTATGAAGAATGTCAATGCATCTCAATCCCTGATTAACCCAGACAATGTCCTTTGCTTGCAAGCCCATCAATCTTTCCGACCATTCAAGAGTGTTCTTCGTCCTCTCAAAAGCTCCTGATTGTGGAAGAAAGCGTGTGAACCACTTATAGAATACAGTCGCGCAACAATTCAACATTCCACCCATTCGCTTCTCATTCTTATAATGCACAGAGTGGCAGAGATCACCTAAGAGAGTAGGAACAGGATTTTTTTCTATGAAAATGCGAATAGCATCAACATCCATAGAGTTCGGCATGTTCGGGAACAAAGTGATTCCATAGATACACAAAGCTAGGATCGCATTGAAGGTACTCCAACGTTTTTCGTCAACTGCTTTAGTAGCCTCATCTAACAAGAAACTCAAATGATATCCTCGGAAGCCTCCTTTGCTATCAATCTGGTCTTCCAATAATGACTTACTCAAATAAAGAGCAGTCGCTACATCTTTGAAGTCGGGGTCAATTTTGGACCCAAAGAATGGTGCACAGTCCTTCACGGAAACTCTCAGGATGCTCGAATACTCCTCTAATGTAGGTGCCAATACGAAGTCAGAAAGTACGAAACATCTAAGTTGTGGATCATAAAACTGTAGCAAGGCGTGCATCCCTCTGAAAGCGTAGTCACATATAGGCTCTATGAAATACAAAATCCACCCGTAATCCTGCTTGAAGACATTGAGAACTTCTGGAGGAGCTAAGGCTTTCACTTTGAGGATTTCTTTCACAACAGGCTGATGAACCTTGTAGGAGATAATACACTTGGTCTTTTTCTTGGATTCCATGCTCATAGATCAATACCCACAACTGGAATCAAGGATGTGATATGCAGCCCTGCAAATGAATAAACATGCGTTAGGAATGCAAGTATGCTGATGATGTGATGCAATGCAATGGCATGTGATCACTGTTGCATATACTGAACATTATTGTACTGCCTTCTAATTTGCCTGAATACCGACTATCAAGAATACCAGATCATAAATATGTGTCGGAAGAAAACCCAAGTATCAAGAACAAGGTAGGTTGAAGGTCAGTTTTCCTGCAAACTTGTAAACCTATCCCAATCTCACGGGTATGCTACTACGGGTCAACATCATAGACTCTCAAAGCTGAGTAGCAATAATACATTCATCATTTTCAAGAAATGGCTCATGACCAAATCAGGGAATCAATTTGGCATTATGTACTACCCAGGGAGGCCTCAGGTGAGTCTGGAAAAACAAGCATCCCTCGTAAGTTCCCGGCTTCAAGCACTGAAGTCGAGTAACAATAGTACATTCATCCCGAAGGGTACAATACTACTGTCATACGACCAGTCGCTTCAACTGGGTTCCTATGAGAGAACAAGGTCATCCTATGTGATTTCCTAGTGGGCCATCAGGTGCGAATGGGTTTGCCACAAAATGTGGTCTGCCACTGTCACCACTGGAGAGGGTTGTTTCCACTAAGGTCCTCTATGATCGGTTCCCAGTGTTAGCAGCTCAGGTGGGAACATTCTATGGTCTGCCTAGGCAGTATAAAACATATCCCAAGAGAGCCTAATTTGGGTGTGAGACTCGTGAAAACTACACGTGCTCAAAACCACACAAGCCACACGACTGCCCAGTCTAAATCCTATGTGTATACTCAAGCCGGGTATTTGGCTTATCTCACAATAATCCCATCCCGCCAAGGAAAACCAGAACAGCCAGTACAGTATGCCAGTATATGCAACAATAAAGTAAAGTGTAGAAAGCGGTAAATAAAGTCGCAAAGTAAAGTGATAAACTGTAAATAAAACGGTAAAGCTAAACTAAAGCATAACAACGAATGAATAAGCACCCAACGAAAACAGAAACAGACAAGCGCTAGGATTGACTCTCAAAGGGGAAACCAGAGATTTCGGATCCCCAGCAGAGTCGCCAGTTGTCGCTCCCGGGATTTTCATCCTAGTACAAACGCGAAAGTGGCGCGGAAAAGGTAGAGTCGCCAGCCAGACATTTTTATCCCGAAGAAATGGGAAAGGTAATGTTGCACAAACCTAAGGAAGAAGGAAAAGGACGAGGCCTTGCGAACCAAAGATCTGGGTCCGGAAGTCGGTTACAAATTGAGAAGGTATTAGCACCCCAATCCGTCTGCCGTATCCGACGGGATCCACGCTTACAAGTCTGTTTCAAAGGGTGAGAAATAATATGTTGTTTGAATAAAGGAATGGCTATCTGGAATGGAATGGAATTGAGAAAAGAAATGGAATTGACAAATGGAAAGAAAGGGGGAAAATGTAGGGAAAAATAATGATTGTGCTCGAATGGGCCCTACCCCACTGCCTACGTACCTCATCGGGATAAATGAGGATCAGAGACGCCGTAGTTCGTCTAACTAAAGCTGAAACTTGTTTGTTATTTTTAGAATGATGTTGCCATAGCTCTAACTCAGGTGTTACCGGCTCTGACTCGATGGTGTTTACTGTGTCGCTGTTTGAACTGTCGAGACAAGTCATGTTCGTCCGCAAAGAGTATGAGATGAGGTGAGAAGACGTGATGTCTTGGTTTGTTATCTTTTAGAAGAAGTGTTTTGAATTTGTGTTTATGGTATGTACAACACTAAAGACTATGACACAGGAGCTAATACTTTCCAAGATCGCCCCCAATGGAACGTTTGTAAAGCATCCTAGAAGAGTGAAGGAGACCTCCACTAATCATTTCCCGTATAGCTTAAGGCTCGTGGCGCATTGTACACATTTTCCTTTATTAAGTGTTTTGATTTTTCTTAAAGATGAGAAGTGAGACTCAAATTGCAAAAGGAAAAATTCTAAGGGAAACTAGACTTACCCTAAGTTAGTTTGAGTTTGAAAATAACCTATGGTTAGTGAGGTTTGAGAGATTAAATCTACCTAAGAGATATTAAACTAGAAATGCAAGTACAAAAAGGAATAATGAACATTATGGTCCTCCTAAGTCATGGTGGGTGAAAACGTGTATGAAACGTAAATGGGATGAAACAATGGATCGGGTGGATCGATTGCGTGGTGCTGAGACGCACGACTTATGGTGTACAACATACAAGGCTTGATTTTGATGTAATGGAATGGAACGATGGTAATCGAGGAATCCTAAAGTCACATGAAACTTTATTTATTTATTTGAAAATTTACTCGACGTTGGATCGAGTATTTATTTATTTTTGAGATTTTGGTTTTCTATCGATTCGTTTTATCTTTTCTATCCTAGTTATAGAAACTATACAAGCATACAAGCTCTAAGATATTACATCACAAAGTTAAAACACAATAATCGAGGCATAATAAAACACAATCCAAGTCCATAAGCAAATCCTCGGAAAATACCTTGCACAAAAGGGAAATTGTTAGTAAATGCAATGAACATGAATATGCAATAAAATGATGGAAATGAATTAAAATGCCAAAAATATCAAAAGTCATGGAAAAATGTGAAATTAATTCCCTAGGATCTTAAACCTCATTATAATATTGTGTTAAAAAATCTCTTAAAAATTCAAAGTCTAACTATGTCAAATGGTCACTTAAACTTATCTAAGGTTCAATCATAATTTTTCATAAATTACACCACCAAAACAGTGGATAAAATAACCTAAAAAATATAACAAAAATATTCTAGGTACTATTATTTGTCCTCTAATCATAGCAAAAAGAATGGGCCAAAAATGTTATAGGAAGTGGCAGAAATAAAATGTACAAATTTATGTGTTTATGAAGGATTTCAATATAAATCAATTAAATGAAAAAATCGAAAATAAATTGAAAAATGACAAAATTCACAAAGTAAAAATGTGGAAAGTTTCTAAATTGAATTAAGATTCTATCACAATTTTTGTGGAATTTTTATTGAGCTTTTTAGTGTTTTTTTGAGAATTAAATGAAAACTATATAAAAATAGAAATTAAGAAAATGAAAGAAATAGAGGAGTGGGTGGAAATAGAAATGTTTTAATAGTTAAAATGAAATGGGCTGCATATGGGGGGTGTTGATAGAAATTCGCAGGCCCATTAGTGCAGGCCTTTTGATGGTGCATCCTATAGAGCTTCGGTCAACTCTTTGACCTTCTCTAGAGCGTTGGATCTATTGGCTGCCAATTATGATGCATCCCAAGGCTAATGAGGTGCGGGTATATGGTCCTTACCACAGGGAGTCATGCGCATGAACCAAACACGGTGGTCCTACCGGACGGTGACACTTGCACCGCCGGAGTGGACCACCCACCAAACCTTATCCCTCCATTTGAATTGGTGGTGAGAAGATAATGGGATTCTTAATGAGTTTTTAATGTTCTAACGGTAATTATACTAAGTTTATGAATCTTAATATCTCTAATTAATCTTAATTATTTTCTTTAATTTCCATAAACTAACAATTAAATTAATATGATAAAACCATCAGCAAGTAAAAGGGGCAACCAAAAACCCTAATTCCAAACTTCTTTCCCCACGGCGCCCCTCCTCTCATCCCTCCATCTTCTTCACCTAGTCTCTCTCTCTCTCTCTCTCTCTCTCTCTCTCACACACACACACACACACACACACACACATGTTTTCTCTCTCAGCAACGCCATCTTCTTCTCAACCCTAGCCGCCGTCCGCGACGGTTCTCTCTGGCGACCCCTCTCAAATCGAAAACACTAAAAACAAACCCTAACTCTTTTTTATCCTCATTTCAAATCCATAAACAGCCTAACCTAACTCTTTCCTAAACCTCTAGATCGAAACCATTCAGAAACGAAGTAGAAATCATAATAAAAAACAAATCAAGATTTACCTACCTTTAATCCAAGTGATGAACGTCGATGGTTCAAAGATCCGAATCGGCGAGGTTGTTGCGACGAAGATGATAATGACGATTGAAGTTACATACTCATGTTCGGTTTGTTGCTCTTCTTCTTGTGCGATTCAGACTTGTTCGCAATTTGATTGTTGATCCTTGTAATGTTTGTGTGATCTTTGTAGGTTGTTGTTGATGTTTGTGCGATGAAGATGAAGATGACGATGAAGTTGAAGCTTCAGATCGTATCAAACGATGATGACGATTGATGTTGATGTATGGTTTAGCTCGTCGTTGATGATGCTATGTGATGCAGATGAAGACGATGATGAAGGAGTTTCGTTCACGTCCAGTATGTTGCTTTTTCTTGCTGCAATTCGGTTTGTTGCTTTTTGTTTGTTGATTCAGTTTGTTGCTTTTTATTGATGATTCGGTTGTTGCAGAATGATGAAGATGAGGGAGGTTTAAGAACAAAGGTTGAAGGTTGAGAAGGTTCAAGAACAAAGGTTGAAGATGAAGAAGGTGATGAAGAATGGTGATGGTGTAGAGTGAAGATTGAAGAGTTATCCGGATAAGCAATGCGATGAAGACGATGATTCAGTTGATGCAGATCCACGGTATTTCGTTACTCATTAGATTGCTCTTTTTTATCCTTTTGTATAATTTTGTTCTTCGCTTCTTCGACTCTGTTAACCTTTTTTTGATGCTGATCTTTGTTGAATTTTCAGTGAGAAGCTCTTGTTGAAATGCCTCTGAAGTTGCAGAATGTTTCTTGGTGATGAATAAGATTGAAGGAGTGCAGATTGGTGATGAAGAAAATGTTCGATAACTGGATTCAGAATGGAAGAGAATGGGGAAAGTTGATGGTTGAAGAGTGAAAGAGGGATTGAAGAAGAAGGATGCAAAAGAATGATGAATTTGAGGAAGAAGAATCGAAAAATTGAGGAGCCTCCAACTGCAGCAAAATTCTGATTTTATAGAAGATAAATGGTGATTTATCAGGTAAAAATCGGTTGCATTTCTGTTTTAGATTCGGTTAGGATTTTTGTTAGGAGTCTATTATAGTTTGTTATGAGGTTAGAGTAGTAGCTGTTTTCCGGTATTCTGAATTTTCTTCTTGGAATTTTCTAGATTCTGAGTTTATATCTTCTGTTACTAATCTTGGTATCAATATTTTCCTTCTAGACTTTCTGCACTGCCTATGTGATTTTGAATTACCATTTATGAAATGTTGATTGGTATTGACGATTCTTTTAAATCTCACGTCGAAATGTCGCAGGGGGAGGATGATGCCTCAATAAAGATGATACAGTATGCAGAAGACTAACGACTTGGTCGCAATTTCGATGTCAAGCGAGTCTCCGCAAAATTCCTGGACTTTTCAATTGAATTGTTTTCGCAATTGTGTACTACGGCTTGCTGAATTTATTCTTGTTTCTTGCAGGATTTCTGTCGAATAACTGATGAATACGATGGATTGAAGGTTCGAAAGTTGAATGAAGAATAGTGACAGAAAAATACATCCAAGATGAAAAGCAATCTCTCAAAAACAGGATAAAGTTGATGGTGCCTCCTGACTAATATAACTCTGTTAGAAGTTGGTCCCGAAGATAGAACTTCTGTAATCGAAACTTTTGTAACCGATGATGACTATATATATATATATATATATATATATATATATATAATTTTTTTTAATGAATTTCCTGATAAATTCATAAGCTCTCTGGTGTATAAGTTCACTTAGTGATTTCCTGCATTTGGCTATTCTAGCGAACTATTCACGAATTTCCTGAATACATTGTAATCCAAACTTAACTTTTGCGGATCCTTGATACCATGAAATGGCCCACATGCTGCAACCTTCAATATGTTTCAAGAATAAAACAAATGGCTTGTTGTTTTTTTAAAATTAAACTGACATGAGAATAGCCTAAGATTAACTTAAAACACTCTTTAAAGTTAATCATCATGAAACTAAATTTTAAAATGAGATAAGACTTAGAATAGGATTGAACTTAGGTTTAGTGGTTTTATGATCTAGAATTGATATTGAATTGAATGGATATTAAGATGAAACTCAAAAAATGAGTATTTGACCCTGGTGAGGAGTAAATAAGGACAAGGGAATTTAATTTAAAACAACAACAAAAAAATGGTCTTAAATGAAACATGACTAATAAGCTTAAACCATTTGCTTTATGAATAACCTCCTAGTTTTAGAGTTAGACTGAAATGAAAATGGATTAAAAAAGAAAGCGTTAATTATATGACTAATTTCGTGAATAAGGGCATGACAAGAAATCGGATTGAAAACATGGACGAAATGGACAGTGAACTAGAAAGAATATTAGCATGAGAAGAGTCCAAGTAATCCATACAACCAATCCTAACATGCTTATTTCATCTCAAATTTCCGATCCCCATCAAACTTGCATCTTTGACGGATCCTCAGTTTTTTCGACTATGTTTCAAGCTCAAACCTCTTTAACTTGTACTACCAATGATGAACTATTAAGAGGACCACGATCTTTTGTATGAGTTCACACTTTAATGCCTTACTACTTACTACACAAATATCTTGATCCGACGACCAATGAAAGCACGTCCTCGAGAAAACCTTATAGCTGTAGATGAAATCTAAAATGCAGAAAGAGGCACGACCACTAAAATATTTCTAATAGGAAACCCCACTTCCTTAATCCCTGAGGGAATAATTGAAACAATCTTTAGTGAAGTGAAAACTATGAACCAGAAATAACCCTGAATCTCAAAGGACCTTGATCCCCTGCTTTAGTAACTCCAGGCAAACAAATAATTTGTTAGTCATGACCTAATGGAAAAAGTCATAAATAAAATGGCAAATTTTGGGGTGTTACAGTGATGCCAAAGGAAAAGGGAAAGAAATGGAAGAAGAAGTGGTCGAACAAAGAAAGGGAGCTTCGGTGGTGTATACTTATAAAGGACCCAGAAAGAAAGGGTTGAAAGGCTACACGCGTTGGACTTGATAAGGAGACAAAAAGAAAGGGTTGAAAAATCTTACAATAAGAAAGTAAAGTTTACAGTCCTTTGCGTGGGTGATTTAGTGTGGAAGGTAATACTTCCAATGGATAGAAAAGACAAATTAATGGGAAAATGGTCCCCCAAGTGGGAAGTGTAACACGGTGGGAGAACTGACTTTAGTTATGTTGCGGATAGCAAGAGTCGCCAACGACTTTTATTTTATCCAAAGGAAAGGCATAAAAGAACAGGAAAGACCTTTGAAAAGATTTTTGGGTCCGGGGGGTAGGTTATGTAAAGGGAAGGTGTTAGCACCCTTTACATCCATGGTTATCCATGGGCTCTTAGTTACTTAGCTCACTTTAAAATGTTTTTGAAAATGTGAAGTGTGTGAATAGAAATTTTCTTAAGTGTTTATAATGACCCATGTACGGATGCGTATAAACCTTTGTTTTGAAAATTTTTGTTTGAAATTGTGAAGTGTTTGAAAAGTTTTGAAGAGTGAGCAAGTAACTATGAGGAATCTACCCTAAGTTTAAGTCTTTTCTGTTCTAGAATCCTTCAAATGGTAAGACTATCCCTATTATTAAGGAATAGGTAGTCATTACCTTGGATATGAGGGACAAGTGAAGGGACATTTGTTTATGTAGGCAACTGTGGGGTGTATAAGCAATTTTGGAGGGACTATCATCTTTATTCGAAAGGGACAAGATCATTACGAAGGCAACATTCGAAAGGGACTTGATCTTTTATTTGTTAAGGGACTAGATGACTTTATTTTGAGAGACTTTTGCTTTATACACCCTACTTGACCTTTTTGATTAGGCAACATGAGAGGTATCCCTAAGGAAGTGAGATGGCGATCAAAGATCGACTTACATGTGTGAGTGTACAATTTTTAATATTTATCTTTAAATTTAAATGATCTAAATTCAATTTTAAAATACAAACATGTTCTTTACACTCCCTATTTACTAACCATAGCATAAAATATAAATAATAAACATTATTAATAAATATTACACCAAGGAGCAATTACATAATAATAATAAAAGCAATTTAAATAAATAAGCAAAATATTAAATAATAATAATAATAATTGGGTTAGTGAAATAATAATAATAAAAATAATCACAATGTGGTTAGTAATAATAAAATATCATATAAACATAATTAATAATAATAATAATGAAATAAGCAAAAATATTATAATAATTAAAAGATTAAATTTTTATATAAACAATTATTTAAAGTTAATAAGAAAACATGAACAATTAATTATTATAAAGTTTTAAATTATATGTAAATTATAAAAATTAAATTAATTATGAACATATTATGAAAATAAGATTATAATTACAAAAATTAAATTAGCAATTTTTAACTATTTTTAAACATATAATAAAATTATTTACATACAAAATTGAATTATAAACAATTTATGGAATTTAATTATAATTAACAAAATTTTAATATTAAGCATATTTATATATAAGATTTAAATTATAAACAAATTGTATAATATATACATATGATTAAGGTTTATAAATAATAAATTAAAGATTATAATAAGATTAAATTTTAAATAAAAGAAAATTTTGGGTTATGAAAAATAAAATTAGGGTTAACTTAATTATTTACAAATAAGAACTATTTTCAAATTATATAATAAAATAAACTAACATTTATATGATAATTTAAGTTTATAAAAAAAAAGGTTATTAGAATTAATCAACATGAATTAGGGTTTATGAAAATTTTAAAGCTAAGAAGATTAGGTTTAGAATTTAATTATCAACTAATTTTAATTAAAAAAACAAATAATAATAATTAAAACAAAAAATAAAAGAGAGAAAGAAAAAAAAAAGGGGAGGCCTGGTTTTGAACCCAGGACCTCCCAATACCTGGAAAAGCATCCATCCACTGGGCTGGCCTGCGCGCAGGTGACAAGAGGGAGGGTTCCATTGCTTTTGTTGTTGTTCCTGAAGAAATTATGAAAAATAAACAAAACCAAAAGGCCTGGGGGATCGAACCCAGGACCTTCAAACATCACACAAACACATTAACCATTCCAGCTGGGAGAGCGCACCTGTTAGCATAACAACAATAATACATAATATATTATGTCTAATGGTTAAACTGAAAAATAAGAAAAAATTGGGAAGCCAGGATTCAAACACAAGTCATCTGGCTATACACGTGTGCTTCATACCACTGGGCCAAGCACAATGCTTGTGAAACAAACAGAAACAATAACATAATATTTTAAAACAAATTTTTGAACTATGAAATTCGCGCGCAGGGGATCATCTTCTTCCTCCAGCCCTGCGAAATTTGCTGCGAATCTTGCTACAATATTTCCTGCGAAATCTAAGTTGCAGCAAACCCTACAAAATTCAAACATCAACAAAACAACAAAATTTCACAAAATTGAAACCATCATTGAATTCCTGAGGATATTTGCAACTAATTTACGTCTTTAGAAATTATTTATATTGGCTCAATCATTGAATCCTAATTTGGCCGAAAAAACCCTAATAATGGTGTTTCACGAATTGGCCACTAAATCATCAATCCAATTGCCCAGAATTCATCCCTGCACTCATCTAAACACAAACCAATAGTCAAACTTGATTAATATTACATGAAAATGCAAGAACAAGAAAAAATCGAAAGTGAACAAAAACGATTCGGATTTCTTAATGTATCATGTTATGATGCAATGTAGTGAATGGTTTCGATTCAAGGATGTCCAGGGAAGCTTGCTATGTCTTTAAAATACCTTCAAACACCCTCTAGTGAAGAAACCGAAAATTGGATTTTTGATGAATTTTGAAAACTTGAACTTACTCTTTGGAGGCTGAATTTCGTGTGCAATGAGTAGGGTTATGTTATGTACTTATAGTGTGATGAATTTAGGTCAGAAAACTTGATGTTTGTGTGAAAGATTTGATCAAAAAAAGATTGAAAAAGATCAAGCTTTAAAATTCAAATATTTGAAAATTAAGCCTTTCTATTTCAAGCCAATCACCATGATCCTCTTACCAATTTGATCCCAATCACTTTTATGAATTTCTAGAAGCTCAATCTCTTTTAAATATTTGACTTTTCTATTTTATTTTAATTTAAAATGATTTTAAATGAATTAAATCAAAATAAATAAAATAAAATGATAAAAAAATCTGATTTTTAGAGACTTGGGTCGTGCATGAGGTAATGGTATGGATTGGGTCATCATATGGCAAGCCCATTTAGAAAAAATTGGTTTTAAACCTCCATTTTCTTCATAAACCAACCAAAAATTTCCCAACTTTGCAAGGGCACACATCCTTCAATTTTAATGCTATGAGGGTGTTCTTGGACATTTTGGAAATCTTGAAGAGTCCTCTAACCAACCCCACTGGTTTCATGTTCATATCATTTACCATTCTCAAGTTATGCCCTTTTGAAGTTGTTGACTTTTTGTTGACTTTCAAAAGGACCTATAATGTCTTAGCTCATACCTTCCAAATGAAGCATTTTTGGGCTTGGCTTGTGAGACACAAAGTTGTAGAGAATTCAATTTCCTTCAAAATGAGCTTTGGATGGAAAATTTGTGATGAAGCATGTGAAAGTTATGGCTGGTCAAAGTTCAGTTGACTTTTCCTAAGGAAACCCTAATTTAGAAACCTCTGATTCTTGATGATCTGAAATATCCTTGATGAATCATGATCAACCCTTGATCAAATGATGAATTTTACTTCATATACTTGATGTTGACAAAAAATCATGAAGTTTGACTTTGATTTGACCATAGTTGACCTCAGTTTGACTTTTTAACTGCTTTGACTGATTTTGACTTATCTGATCATCTGACTGAGCAAACCTTTTGGAAAAGTCTTGAAACTTGTCATGGGGATTCTTAAACACATATAAGATGTTATGAAGCTAACCTGAAGTCTTGGAAGTTCATTTAGCCTGATTAAAGTCAAAACCCTAGTTTTGGATGCACTGCTTAGGAGATGCATTGTCTGAGGGAATTGTCAACTCTTCTGACTATTTGTGAACTTTGTGAACCTTGTGAACCATCATAAAATGTCTTGTGAACCTTGTGAACCTCATAAAGTGTCTTGTAGACTTCATGAACCTCATGAAAGGTCTTGTAAGTATTGTGAATCTTGTGAACCTCATAAAGTGTCTTGTAAACTTCATGAACCTCATAAAAGGTCTTGTAAGTATTGTGAATCTTGTGAATCTTGTGAACCTTCTTAGCACACAAAGTCTTGTATTGTGAGGGAAAATTTTGGGGTGCAACAGGAAGGACCTTTCAAAGTTTTAAGTGTTTTTTCGAATGGTGCTTATGAAGTCAAAGAAATAGGAAAAGACGAAAGAATATTAAAAATAAATGGCAAATACTTGAAAAAATATAAACCAATTCTGCAAGAAGTAAAAATAAAAGTAGAATGATTATATTGATTATTTTGCCAAATAAGCACTGAATTCATTACAAAAAGGGCCTTCTAGGGCTGCTAAACGAAAAGAAAATACATAAGCCTATTTCCTATTACAATGTTTTTGACTCTAAAGGAAAGACTCCTTGAGCTCTATGAATTTACTTTTTTGGACTGAGATTCGACAGTCACACAAACTTTTGTTATAAGACATCTCGTCAATCTCTTTGCCCAATATTTGAGCCCTGTCTGCATGATGAAGTCCTACTTTGATCTCCTCTTCGATTTCGTTTACCCTAGGTTGCTAAAGATCCGCTTTGCGCGTTTGTTCCTGAGAAATTTTGGCTTCAAGTTGGGTTATTTTCTCCTTGAAGTTTTGAATGTTTTTATCACACTCAGCCACTTCTTGGGAATAAGCCTAAGAGAGTTTTGATAACTCTGAAACCTTTTCAGTCGAAGCCTCTACAACATCCCACTCAGCAACCTGGGTTTCTTTCTTTTTGGAGATTGTTTGGATGTAATCCTGTCGACGATTGAGATCTCCACTAACCACATCAATCATCTGAGCGAGGTCTATTACCAGACGAGTTTCGTCAGCACTGGCCTCTAAGACATTCACTTGTTTGAGGAGATTTTTGAGTTCAGTTTGCTTAGTGGGATCCTCCTCCAAATGTTTGAATAAATAGAAACCAAGCACTTGGGTCTTAACTTCATCCATGATGGAGCTGAGAGTCTTAACCTCAGATGTGGCCCCAGAAGTAGTCGAACTGCTGGAAGAATCTTGAAAGTTGTAGCGATTGCTGAGCATGGCCCTCAAGTATTCCAAAGGTTTCCTTGTCTTCAGGTTTTCAAGCTCCTCACGTGAGAAGATAGTCGAACCATAAGATGGAGGTGTAATACCCCAAAATTTGCCCTCTCATTTCACAGCATCCAACGCATCATTTTCGTATACCCCGACGTCCATATCATATAAAAGTCTAGAGGTGATCAATGAGTATTTTGGTTCAGAGGTCAAGGTTATCAAGTTATGGAATTCAGAAACTTCAAGGTTGAAAATTATCACAGAGCCAAATCATTTCCAACTAAGGGTTTTGTGCCGTATGTTGAGTGTAATGTTTCAAGCCGTAATTATACCTGCAAGACACGTTCATAGTGAGTATTTTGGGGTTCAACATGTTTCAAAAGGTTGCAATTGTAGGATTGATTCCTTTGTGGTTCAAGACTTTAATCCATTCAAAAGAAGAAAGAAGTCTAAGATAAATCCATTTTTGACTTCGTTCTCAAAAGCCTATCCAAAATCTTATCTTTTTCAAGCAATAATTCAAGAGGATTGAAATTTGGTTCTAATGAAGCTCTCGAATTACCGTGAGAATTCAAAATTTTGTGTGTGACAACTTCATTCAAGAATTAAAAATTACGTCGACGTTTAAAATTTACATGTGGAGGTGTGGATAGTTCTTCGAGATTGTCACATTAAAAATTTATATTCTAAGGTCCTTCAAGAGAGTAAGCATGTACAATATCTCGGTCCAAGGTTTGCAAAGAAAATTACAAGATTGGTTCATGGAATCTCTTCACTCAAGCCACAAATTCTAAAATCGAGACTACCACGGAGTTAACCTAAGGTTTATGGATAATTGGTTGTTTTTTTGGTCGTTCTTTTAAGAGGTAGCCTCTTGATTTTATGGAAAATAAACTCGAAAAAATTATTATGATTCTATCTCCCAAATGTGGATACATGTCCAATTCATATTAGGCCCATCATTAATGGATTTTCCTAAGCCGTTGTGATTAAACCCTTTTCCTCATTAATTATCATCCTTCTTAGTCCAAATTAATGTCTTTTAGAAGATAATAAAAATAAAACAATACGCCAAGCCTTTCTTAAGCCCACTAATCCACACTTTTAATTCATTAACCTATCCAAAATTCGTCCCCCTTAATTCATCCAAATTGCTTTCATTTTTCTTATTGTTATTACTTAGTAGAATTCAAAAATAATAATAATAATAATAGGGCAAAATCAAAGGGAAAGTCAAAAGAATAGTATGGTTATTCCAAACTCCATAGTCTAAATTAAATTACAAAATTTAAGATCTAAAAAAGGAAAAAAAACAAGGAAGAATTGATGCTTGGTGAAGCTGCATATGCACACGTAAAAATGGACTCGTCGGCAAGAGTCGGGACAAGAACTTTTCTTGAGCCAAAGTCCGGGATTGTCAACCTTCGTACCATGGCCCATCCGCATCATACCAAAAGACTTTTCATCACTTTCTATGGAACTGCGGCTGAATGACGAAAGACCGATTCTTTGGCAAACAGTAAGGACTCTTCTAGCAGCTTGACAGGCTCCTGATTCATAAAAAAAAAGAAACTGAAATTGGGATATCAACAAAGAAAAGGGAAGAAGGAGTTGAAAAGGGAAAGTTACAGTTTATAACAGATTTCTCAGTATACTTCAGCCATTTACAACAGAATTTCTAACGGACTTCAAAGCAAAATTCATTCATAACATTTTCTAACAGAATCGTAACAGAAAATAACAAAAAAATAACTGAATCACAACTGAATTTATTTCTAGAAGGTGCACCTGATAATCTTCTAGAATCATCTTCAAGCATTCGATAAATAAGAGGCTCCATGGCATTTTCAAATTTTTCTCTTCACCAATTTTCAATCTTTTCCCCCATCATTCTCATAGCCTCCTCACTCTTCTGAAATCATCCAATACCTCAAGTTTACAATAATCTATCACCTCCAATCTGAGTCGATATCAGCATCATCTTCATCAATCTGCCACAACAGGATTCATTGAACCACCACAAACAAAACCTGCAAAATTCGGATTGGAGGAAACTCAACAAGCAGAAGAACAATCCATAGAAAGTGAATGAGTCTAACAAAAGGAAGCGGAATAAGATCAACAAGCAGGCAAAATCGCACCTGAGAATTGTTGATCTCTCGGACTTGATGCCGTAACCAAGCCAACACCTTCGATGACTCTTCGCAACAGCTCTTTCACCGTCATTAAGCCGAACCTCATCCACCGTGTTCTCCAATCAGCATCAAGATTTCAGCCGCGAAATCGTCCTCTGCAAATTTATCGTCACTGAACAGTTAGTGACCTCCAGCTCTACAGCTTCATCGGTAGTTTGCTTCGTCGTATCCGCAACAGCCTTGAATCATTCGCAACCAAATCACCAATTCGCAGAGTAGCCTTCAAAGAGCTTTGTTAACCTTGCTTCAATCTTGGTGTTCCAAAAGCATACGGCACGGATACGACAACGCAAGACATGAAATCACGAAGTTGATCTAATAAGCAGAAGAAACAAAATCGCAGCAAGAAGAAGAAAAGTGAAGCCTTACCTCTGTTTAATCCGCCATCACCCTCGCTGATTACAGGTACAAATTCGGAGAAGATCCTCAGTTTCATTTTTGCCTTGCTGTTTCGTTCAAATCATGTTGTGTGAGTAGGAAGTTGAGAAATCTAAGTATGTATTTTTGGTTATGAACAAAAGCAAGGTGGATTTAGTGTTGAATGTTCAAGATTTTTAGGGAAGGTTATTGGGGTGGCGCCTCCGCCGCCGCCGTTAGGTTTTCAGGAAAGGGGCTTAGTTGATGATGAAGTTAAGAATAGGTGAGAGGGGATGGAGGAAGAGAACGAAGAGAGTGTGAGAGTGACGGCGGAGGCTTGGGTTGAGGACGCCGTAGAAGGAGAAGAAGAAGGAGAGGGTGGCAAGTGAGTTTCGTTCGTAGGGAAAGAGGAGATGAGACGGAGGTTAGGGTTTCAATTTGGGAGAGGGAACAGAGGCGATGGTGAGGATTTGGTGACGGTGACGGCGCGGCTTGGAGGAAGGTGGTGGCTAGGGTTTTGCTTTAGAGGGAGAATATTTAGGAAGATGAAGAAGAAATGTGTGTTTGAAAGTTCTGAGTTTTTTTTTGTTTTTTTCATTAAATTATAATTTAATTATTGGGATAATGTTGGGATTAAGAAATTAACACTATAAATTAAAAACTCATAAAGACTGATTGACTATATTAAGAATTGGTAAAGATCATTAAGTTATAATTTGAATGTGATTTAATATTAGTATTAATTCTGAGATTAAATAAATTAATGGATGATTAAGGAGATTAAATTGACATAAGTATATTGATTCCCCATTAATTTTCGTTTATTTATTTATTTTGGAAGAGGATAAGCGAATTGGGCCATAGACTTGCTATCCCCACCCCTTTTGGGCCCATCTCTCACTTTTAACTTAAAAATATTTCTATTCTTACCCCCCCTTTCCTTATTTCTCATTTCTTAAAAATTCTATTTCATATAGTTTTTAAGTTAATTCATGAATAAATATTAAAATGAATATTAAAATTCTATAAAAAATACAGTAGAATATTAAGTCAATTTAGAAACATTTCTAATTTTTATTTTATGAATCTAATCATTTTTCAATTTATTTTCGAATTTTCATTTAATTGATCTTATATTGAATTTCCACTTAGACATACAATTTTGTGCAATTTATTTCTACCACTTCCCATAATATTTTTTGCCCATTCTTTTTGCTACTATTAAAAGACAAGTTAAGGTACCTATAATGTTTTTGGTGAATTTTTAGGACTTGTTTTTAATGTTTTGGTAGTATAATTTGTGTAATTTGGTGATTAAACTTTAGTTAGGTTTAAGTGGTCATTTACCCTAGTTAGAATGAGAATTTTTTTAGAGATTTTTTAATACGGTGTTATAATCAGGTTTAAGACCTTAGGAATTTAATTTCATATTTTTGTCATGACTTTTAGTATTTTTTGTCATTTTAAATCATTCCATCATATTATGCATATTTATATTTCATATCATTCACTAACTATTTGTTTTGTTTGGGGCAAGGTATGTTTTCAAGGATTGGCTTATTGGACTTGAATATTGTTATGCCTTAATTGTGTTTTATACTTTGTGTACTTCGTGATTGTAATAGCTTAGAACTTGTATGCTTTTATAGTTTCCATAAGTAGAATAGAAAAGATAAAACGAATCGATAGAAAACCAAATTTTCAAAAACAAATAAAGTATTCGATCCAACGTCGAGTATACTTTCAAATAAATAAATAAAGTTTATATTATTCTAGGGTTCCTCGATTACCTTCGTTCCATTCCATTCAACCAATATCAAACATTGTATGTTTCATACCATAAGTCGTGTGTCTTAGCACCACGCAACCGACCCACACACCTCACTGTTTCATCCCGTTTACATTTCATATGCGTTTTTACCTACCATGACCTAGGAGGACCCTATTGCTCATTATTGACTTATGTTACTTGTATGTTTAGTCTTATATCTCTTATATCTCTTAGGTAGATTTTAATTCCAAACCTCACTAACCGTAGGTTATCCATGAATTCAACTAATTTAGGGTAAGTCTAGTTTCCCTTTAGAATGTTTACCTTTTATAACTTGAGTCTCTTCTCATCTTAAAAGAAAATCAAAAACACTTAATAAAGGAAAAGGTGTACAATGCGTCACGAGCCTTAAGCTACACGGGAAATGACTAGTGGAGGTCTCCTTCACTCTTCTAGGATGCTTTACAAACGTTCCATTGGGGGCGATCTTGGAAAGTATTCGCTCCAGTGTCATAGTCTTTAGTGTTGTACATTCAAAAAACACAATCTCAAAACATTTCTTATAAAAGACAACAAACCAAGAAGTCACATCTTCTATTCTCATCTCATACTCTTCATGACTTGTCTCGACAGTTCAAACAGCGACACGGTAAACACCCTCGAGTCAGAGCCGGTAACACCTGAGCTAGAGCTATGGCAACGTCATCCTAAAAAACACAAACGAGTGTAAGCCTTAGTTAGACGAACTACGGCGTCTCTGATCCTCATTTATCCCGATGAGGTACGTAGGCAGTGGGGTAGGGCCCATTCGAGCACAATCTTCCTTTTTCCCTACATTTTCCCATTTTATTCCCATTTGTTAATTCCATTTCTTTTTCTCAATTCCATTTCATTCCAGATAGTTATTCTTTCAGTTAAACAGCATATTATTTCTCACCCTTTGAAAGCAGACTTATAAGCGTGGATCCCGTCGAGTACGGCGGACGGATTGGGGTGCTAATACCTTCTCAATTCGTAACCGACTCCCGTATCCAGATCTTTGGTTCGCAAGGCCTCGTCCTTTCCTTCTTCCTTAGGTTTGTGCAACATTACCTTCCCCATTCATTCGGGATAAAAATGTCTGGCTGGCGACTCTACCTTTTCCGCGCCACTTTCGCGTTTGTACTAGGATGAAAATCCCGGGAGCGACAGCTGGCGACTCTGCTGGGGATTTTAGAAATTCTAATCTCCCCTTTGAGAGTCAATCCTAGCGTTTGTCTGTTTCTGTCTTCTTTGGGTGTTTATTTGTTTGTTGTTCTGCTTTAGTTTAGCTTTACTGTTTTGTTTACAGTTTATCGCTTTCCTTTACAGCTTTATTTACAGCTTTCTGCACTTTATTTTACTGTCGCATATACTGGCATATACTGTACTGGCTGTTCTGGTTTTCTTTGGCGGGATGAGATTATTGTGAGATAAGCCAAATACCCGGCTTGAGTATACACATAGGATTTAGAGTGGGCAGTCGTGTGGCTTGCGTGGTCTTGAGCACGTGTAGTTTTCACGAGTCCCACACCCAGATCAGGCTCTCTTGGGATATGTTCTATACTGCCTAGGCAGACCATAGAATGTTCTCACCTGAGCTGCTAACACTGGGAACCGATCATCGAGGACCTTAGTGGAAACAACCCTCTCCAGTGGTGACAGTGGCAGACCACATTTCGTGGCAAACCCATTCGCACCCGAGGGCCCACTAGGAAATCGCATAGGATGACCTTGTTCTCTCATAGGAACCTGGTTAAAGCAACTGGTCGTATGACGGTAGTATTGTACCCTTCGGGATGAATGTACTATTGTTTGTCGACTTCAGTGTTTGAAGCCGGGAACTTATGAGGGATGCTTGCTTTTCCGGAATTCAGCTGAGGCCTCCCTGAGTAGTACATAATGCCAAACCGATTCCCTGATTTGGTCATGAGCCATTTCTCGGAAATGGTGAACGTATTATTGCTATTCGGCTTTGAGAGTCCGTGATGTTGACCCGTAGTAGCAATACCCGTGAGATTGGGAGGGATTTACAGGTTGGCAGGAAAACTAAACCTTCAACCTACCTTGTTCTTGATACTTGGGTTTTCTTCTACTTATGATCTGGTGTTTTTGATAGTCGGTATTCAGGCAAAATCAGAAGGCAGTACAACAGTGTCCAGTATATGCGGCAGTGATCACATGCCATTGCATTGCATCACATCATTCGCATACTTGCATTCCTAACGGATGTTTATTCATTTGCAGGGCTGCATATCACATCCTTGATTCCAGTTGTGGGTATTGATCTATGAGCATGGAACCCAAGAAGCAGACTAAGTGTATTATCTCCTACAAGGTTTATCAGCCTGTTGTGAAATAAATTCTCAAAGTGAAGGCCTTAGCTCCTCCAGAAGTTCTGAATGTCTTCAAACAGGATTACGGGTGGATTTTGTATTTCATAGAGCCCATCAGTGACTATGCTTTCAGAGGGATGCACACCTTGCTACAGTTTTATGATCCACAGCTTAGATGTTTCGTACTTTCTGATTTCGTGCTGGCACCTACATTAGAGGAGTATTCGAGCATCCTGAGAGTTTCCGTGAAGGACTGTGCACCATTCTTTGGGACCAAGATTGATCCCGACTTCAAAGATGTAGCAACTGCTCTTTATTTGAGCAAGTCATTATTGGAAGACCGGATTGATAGCAAAGGAGGCTTCCGAGGATATCATTTGAGTTTCTTGTTAGGTGAGGCTACTAAGGCAGCTGAGGCAAAAAGTTGGAGTACCTTCAATGCGATCCTAGCTTTGTGTATCTATGGAATCACTTTGTTCCCGAATATGCCGAACTTCGTGGATGTTGATGCTATTCGCATTTTCGTAGCAAAGAATCCTATTCCTACTCTCCTAGGTGATCTCTACCACTCTGTGCATTATAAGAATGAGAAGCGAAGGGGTGGAATGTTGAATTGTTGCGCGACTGTATTCTACAAGTGGTTCACACGCTTTCTTCCACAATCAGGAGCTTTTGAGAAGACGAAGAACACTCTTGAATGGTCGGAAAGATTGATGGGTTTGCAAGCAAAGGACATTGTATGGGTTAATCAGGGTTTGCGGTGCATTGACATTCTTCATAGTTGCGGAGGATTCCCTAATGTTCCATTGATCGGGAGGAAAGGGGGAATTAATTACAACCCTTCTCTCGCGATTCGACAGTTTGGGTATGCCTTGAAGGAACCACCAGCTGTTGTGGACATCACAGAGTCCTTGTACTTCCAATCAACAGATGGATTCGAGATTGCTCAGAAAGCTTCTAATGCTTGGCGTAGTCGGAAGACAAGAGGGAAGAAGACTTTGGGTGTAGGGAATTGTCGAGTATATCCACCGTTTGCAGAATGGTTAAGAGAGCGGGTTGAAGTGTTACTGTTACCATTTGGGCCGGCGCCTCTTCTATATCCCACGGTCATTGAGCAACCTACTACAGTTAGCATTGAAGAGTTCAACAAGATGAAGACGGAAAGAGATGGTTTGTTAATGGAGAATGCACAGTTGGTTCAGGAGCTTGCTAAAGCTAATCATGCTAAACTTGAGATTGAGTGGAAAGCTCAAGAAGATGCTGGGAGGCATGCTATTGAAAGGAAACAGTGTGAAATTGAGTTGGCTCGGTGTGAGAGGTTCGAGTTTGCTACTAGAAGTTCTTCCAAAGAACACATTGAAACTAGAAGGCAACTGGATCAGAAGACCTTGATGTTTGAGAACATGAGAAAGAGACATGCTGCTTACATGATCAAAAGAGAGGAACAAGACAAGGTTCAAGCTGAAGAGATCACGAGTAAGCTAAAGGAGAAAGACGAAGAGATGGCCGATAAGTTGAGAGGAAAAGATGAAGAACTTGCTAAAGCCCGAGAAGAAGCTGCCTACTACAAACGGATGATGATTTGCTATCAGAAGAAGCTGAAGAGGTTTAAAGACAACCAGGTGCAGACAAAGGAGTTGGTAGAAGTTCCAAAAGCAGGACCGATCATTGACCCAGGTCTAGATGGAGGATTGCATTGACAAAGACATCTTTCTGTTTGTTTGTTTGTTGTAGGATTACCATCAGGACTGTTGATGGAATCTTTTTATCATTGTACTTCTGTTTGAATCCATACTCTTGGTGTTTTGACTATTTCAACAAAGTTCTTATCATAAAAAGGTCTCTTTACTATCATTATGTGTTCTCTCACTTTGTGATCACCGACACATCTGACACATCTGCAAAAAAAAAAAAAAAAAACACGTCGGCCTTCGTATTCTTGGAATTGTTTGGCACGTCTGGTACACACACGCACCTTATATTATCAGCACCGTTTGTAATTTACAGCAAAAAGAGCTTCTGTCTTCACCAAACTCGCAAAACTGGAATCAGGGGATGGGATGCCCTAAAAATGAATCAACATGCCATAGCATTCATTTCCTGCATACCATATTCTTGTATTTTTGCAGGTTACCCAGGGTTTCTAACTTATTTGATTACAGGCAATATAGCTGGTCAACGCGTTCACTGATATCCGACTAAAAGAAACCGAGTAAGGATGGCTGATCGAATGCAGACTGATCTCAATGAGCTCCGACAGAGGATGGATCAGTTCATGGAAATGATGACTGGCATGGCCCAGAACCAGGAGCGTCTCCGGTTGATGGTTGAGCAGCCTCATGGGAATGTTAATACGGGAACACCGGCTGAGAATGTGGATTCTAACGCTGCCCGTAACGGAGAGCCTCATCCAAATAGGACCACAACACGTAATGCAGGTTTAGAAGACAATCAAGAAGACCAGTTCACTCTACTGGATGCTGATATGGGTAACATGAATGAGATCAACAATCGCAGGTACGAGGAGCTATCAGAGAAGATCAAGGCCATGGAATGTCAGAATTCCTTGGGCATAGATGTAACCAGTCTCGGGTTAGTACCAGGAGTCAGAATCCCTCCAAAGTTAAGGGCACCATCATTTGACAAGTACAACGGCAGCACGTGTCCTAGGACTCACATTCATGCATACTTCGGAAAAATCTCGGCTCATACTGATGACGAGAAACTTTGGATGCATTTCTTCCAAGACAGTTTATCTGGAGCTTCGTTGAGCTGGTACATGAAGCTGAGTCGGGTCTCTATTCGAAGTTGGAAAGATCTAGCTGAGGCATTCCTCAAGCAGTATCAATACAATATTGATATGGATCCGAATCGTACCCAGTTGCAGAACTTGTCTCAAGGACCTAAAGAGAGTTTTAAACAGTACGCCCAGAGGTGGCGTGAGCTGGCCGCACAGGTTCAACCCCCCTTGCTGGATCGGGAAATGGCAGACATGTTTATGGGCACCTTGCAAGGTGTTCACTTGGATCGTCTGGCCGCCTGCCCGTCCATTGGTTTTTCTGATATCGTCATTGCTGGAGAAAGGATAGAGAATTTTCTGAAAATGGGAAAGATCCAGGATGCAAGAAGTGCTAGTTCTTCCGGTGTGAGAAAACCTTTTGGCAACGGCCAAAGAAGAAGAGAAGGCGAGACGAATGCTGTGTATAGGGGCCGAGACAGAAGTTATTCTCAAGGTTACTACCAAACGGCTGCAGTGACTATTACTCCACAGGTTCAACAACCACGACCACAGGTTCAACAACAACAACCACAGTTTCAACAACAACGGCCACAGGGTCAGCAACAACAGGTACAGAGGCCATTTCAAGAAAGAACAAGAGCGAGAAACCGCAGACTCGACCCCGTCCCATGCCCATATTCTGTATTGCTCCCAGAGCTGCTAAAGTTGAACCTGGTCGAGCTTCGTACCATGAGACCTCCCGCTCCTGACAATCTACCTCCGAATTTTGATGCTAACGCCAGGTGCGAATTCCATTCAGGTGCCCAGGGGCACAGTATTGAGAAATGTTGGGCCTTTCAGAACAAGGTACAGGACCTAGTTGACTCCAAGGCGATCAATTTCGCTCCTCTCCCAAATGTACTTCATAATCCGATGCCTAGTCATAATGGAACCGGTGTCGCGGTCGTTCTACCAGATGGTTCACGTTAAGCTGAAGTCTTCGAGCTGATCACCCAGGACGCCAGGGTATTCATGAAGCAAATAAAGCCAGCAGTATTCAAATACTCTCAATGATGGCATTTATGTGTTTGCCTTTCTTCATTGTTCGTTTTTCATCCCTATTGAGGGGAACTACGTCGCTCTGATTCTTCATTGGTCATCGGTCAATGGAGATACGTAGGCAGAAGATCGTCAGGTCTTTCCGAGCAACCTTATGGGGCAACTTTACTCCCCAGCTTCACTTTTTCCTTAAGATGTCTTGTGTCAGAGTCAGAATAGCTAGAAGAGGAAGTATTACTGCCATGGTTGGGCATGCAGCTACAAATTGAAGGTTACAAGTCCGTGAAAAAGTTATTGATCGCCGAAAGTATCCAAGATTGACAGGTCCAGACGGAGCCAAGTCTCCTCAACTATGGCAATATTCAGTTTCTTTACTGTATTTCCATTTGTAGTTTCTTTTATATGCTAAACATTTGTCTACATGTATGAAATTTGTTTACCTTTTGAATGTTAGCAATAATAAAACTCACATGTTTTTCTTGAAGCAGATTCATTTGCATTCCCTTATAATTTTGCATATGTACATCGCAATACCAACTGTCATGCTAAAATTCTATGAAGGAGAATGACGAAACAAAAACGCAATATCTCTAATTGTGTGCTCTCGAGTAAGGCCCTGTTGACGATGTACAGGCATTGTTTCAAATCCTAAACACTGGAGATATAAGGAAGATAAACCCTTGCTAACCCCTTCGAGCCTTGAAGTAGGAGTTTCTTTTCACATAAAAAAACCCTCACATGTAACCCAGGGGCAGGGTAGACGTCAGCTAGTCAGACCAAGCGTTCAAACTTTCATAAAGAAGTGTACTTGAAGATCCGTTGCATTCCACTATGCTAATCAAGAGGTCCAAAGACCCGAAACCACAATGGTTATCCAAGTCAAAAGGTCAAAAGATTGACAACCACAATGGTTATCCTTCGTCGACCACAAAATGAGGCAGTCACAACCCTCGTGAAGCAATCAAGACAAACAATGTCACGCGACTTGTTCAAAATGCAAAAAGAAAAAGAAAAGAAAAGGCCCGCTGAGTCGAAACTTGAAAACAAGCGACTTAGGCAAAAGTTAGGGCATCCCGCTGGACTTCACAATCAAAGATTCACAAGAATCAGTCCAGGCAAAAGTTAGGGATAAGCAAAATAACGCAAAAGCGAAAGACCGAAAGGATTACACAAGAAGGATCCTCAAATAAGAACAAAGTCGTGTGACACAAACATGAAAGATAGAGGAGTGACTGACTCTCAACAATAACCTGATTGGTGCTTGAACTGATAGCAGCAATGTTTCCTCAATTAACACGAAACCCTTATGAAAGGTGGATGCTTGTGAAAATTAGCTGAACATAGGAATGGAGAACATCACGAAGAGTGGGTGGGCACAAATAACTTCGAGCCTTTATCCTTTGTTTTTATAACCGTGAACCAGGCCACGATACAACCCTTGAAAGTCCTAACTGAAATAGGGTTAATTTGAAAGCATACTGCCACGAGACCGCGTTCCTGACTCCTATGAGTTATGCTAAAAGACATTTGTTGGTATTGCATGAACATACTTTCATTCAAATAAAGGTCGTATCTTAACCAGTGATTCGCTCACGAAGGTTAACGATCCATTTTTCAAAACTTCAAGATTAACATGTTTGTTGAATTAGGATTTTCATTTTTAGAATAAACATTTTCTCACTTGCATACATTTGTTGAGCATCATAATTGGTTCACATGCGGAAATTCAATACAGAAGCTCAAGCTTGCCAGGTTGAGAAGTCTAAAACTTCTGAAAGACTGTCACGTCGAGGTGCACTTTTCCGAATAAAGCTTCATTAAGCAGGGACTTTCCCAATTAGTCATGGTAAGAGCCAGCCAATCCGGGGCAGTCGCGTCGAGCAATCTCTTCAAAATTAGAGTACTGAGCCAATCCAGGGCAGTTACATGGAGCAATCTCTTCAAATTTCAGTCAAACTGGGGCAATCACCTCGAGATTCAAATCTCTCCAAGAGCAAAGATCAGTCAATCAGGTACAAAGCTATTCAAATACTCGTACTGGGGCAGGCCACCCTAATAGTACGAAAGTTCATTCTTTCCCGAAGACAGAGGATCGGAAGTATTTACCCGGAGTTTAGAATATCGCGGTTATTTGTCAAGTCAACTATCTCGTTCAGCACTTCTGACAGATACAAACTCATCTGCATTGGCAATGGCTATCTCCCCAGCAAGATTATTACATTGATTCATGCAGCCAAAGTCCATCTTCGGGTGGCAAATTTCAAAGTCCAGCCGCAGACTGGCCAAAGTCCATCTTCGGGTGGCAAATCTCAAAAGTCCCCCGCAGTGAGCAAAAGTCTCCCGTAGTGAGCAAAAGTCTCCCGTAGTGAGCAAAAGTCTCCCGTAGTGAGCAAAAGTCCAGCCGCAGACTGGCCAAAGTCCATCTTCGGGTGGCAAGCTGCAAAAGTCCACCCGCAGTGTGGCAAATTTCAAAAGTCTCCCGTAGTGAGCAAAAGTCTCCCGTAGTGAGCAAAAGTCCAGCCGCAGACTGGCCGAAGTCCATCTTCGGGTGGCAAGCCGCAAAAATCCACCCACAGCGTGGCAATTTCCAAAGTCCACCCGCAGTGTGGCAAAGTATTTTGAAGTCCAACCGCAGATTGGCGAAAGTCCATCCACAGGGTGGCACCATATCAAAGTCCACCCACAGCGTGGCAATTTCCAAAGTCCACCCGCAGTGTGGCAAAGTATTTTGAAGTCCAACCGCAGATTGGCGAAAGTCCACCCACAGCGTGGCAATTTCCAAAGTCCATCCACAGGGTGGCACCATATCAAAGTCCACCCACAGCGTGGCAATTTCCAAAGTCCACCCGCAGTGTGGCAAAGTATTTTGAAGTTCAACCGCAGATTGGCGAAAGTCCACCCACAGCGTGGCAATTTCCAAAGTCCACCCGCAGTGTGGCAAAGTATTTTGAAGTCCAACCGCAGATTGGCGAAAGTCCATCCACAGGGTGGCATCATATCAAAGTCCACCCACAGTGTGACAATTCCAAAGTCCATCCGTAGTGTGGCAATGTATTTTGAAGTCCAACCGCAGATTGGCGAAAGTCCATCCTTAGGGTGGCATCATATCACAAATCCACCCATAGTGTGGCAAGTCAGTAGCCATCTGACATCATTCAAAAGGCATCCCATGTTTACTATTTCTTCCCATCATAATTATATCCAAGCAGAGTTCGTTCGGTTGAGTTTACTTCCATGATCTCCTGCCATAGAGTGCAAATTTTCTGGTTGTTTTAGTATTCAATCCCTGCATACTTCTAATGTCTAAAAGCCACTGTTGTCATCCATTCAAGTCTACAGTGATTGAATAGGGGCAGCTGTAATACCCCAAAATTTGCCCTCTCATTTCACAGCATCCAACGCATCATTTTCGTATACCCCGACGTCCGTATCATATAAAAGTCTAGAGGTGATCAATGAGTATTTTGGTTCAGAGGTCAAGGTTATCAAGTTATGGAATTCAGAAACTTCAAGGTTGAAAATTATCACAGAGCCAGATCATTTCCAACTAAGGGTTTTGTGCCGTATGTTGAGTGTAATGTTTCAAGCCGTAATTATACCTGCAAGACACGTTCATAGTGAGTATTTTGGGGTTCAACATGTTTCAAAAGGTTGCAAGTGTAGGGTTGATTCCTTTGTGGTTCAAGACTTTAATCCATTCAAAAGAAGAAAGAAGTCTAAGATAAATCCATTTTTGACTTCGTTCTCAAAAGCCTATCCAAAATCTTATCTTTTTCAAGCAATAATTCAAGAGGATTGAAATTTGGTTCTAATGAAGCTCTCGAATTACCGTGAGAATTCAAAATTTTGTGTGTGACAACTTCATTCAAGAATTAAAAATTACGTCGACGTTTAAAATTTACATGTGGAGGTGTGGATAGTTCTTCGATATTGTCACATTAAAAATTTATATTCTAAGGTCCTTCAAGAGAGTAAGCATGTACAATATCTCGGTCCAAGGTTTGCAAAGAAAATTACAAGATTGGTTCATGGAATCTCTTCACTCAAGCCACAAATTCTAAAATCGAGACTACCACGGAGTTAACCTAAGGTTTATGGATAATTGGTTGTTTTTTTGGTCGTTCTTTTAAGAGGTAGCCTCTTGATTTTATGGAAAATAAACTCGAAAAAATTATTATGATTCTATCTCCCAAATGTGGATACATGTCCAATTCATATTAGGCCCATCATTAATGGATTTTCCTAAGCCGTTGTGATTAAACCCTTTTCCTCATTAATTATCATCCTTCTTAGTCCAAATTAATGTCTTTTAGAAGATAATAAAAATAAAACAATACGCCAAGCCTTTCTTAAGCCCACTAATCCACACTTTTAATTCATTAACCTATCCAAAATTCGTCCCCCTTAATTCATCCAAATTGCTTTCATTTTTCTTATTGTTATTACTTAGTAGAATTCAAAAATAATAATAATAATAATAGGGCAAAGTCAAAGGGAAAGTCAAAAGAATAGTATGGTTATTCCAAACTCCATAGTCTAAATCAAATTACAAAATTTAAGATCTAAAAAAGGAAAAAAAACAAGGAAGAATTGATGCTTGGTGAAGCTGCATATGCACACGTAAAAATGGACTCGTCGGCAAGAGTCGGGACAAGAACTTTTCTTGAGCCAAAGTCCGGGATTGTCAACCTTCGTACCATGGCCCATCCGCATCATACCAAAAGACTTTTCATCACTTTCTATGGAACTGCGGCTGAATGACGAAAGACCGATTCTTTGGCAAACAGTAAGGACTCTTCTAGCAGCTTGACAGGCTCCTGATTCATAAAAAAAAAGAAACTGAAATTGGGATATCAACAAATAAAAGGGAAGAAGGAGTTGAAAAGGGAAAGTTACAGTTTATAACAGATTTCTCAGTATACTTCAGCCATTTACAACAGAATTTCTAACGGACTTCAAAGCAAAATTCATTCATAACATTTTCTAACAGAATCGTAACAGAAAATAACAAAAAAATAACTGAATCACAACTGAATTTATTTCCAGAAGGTGCACCTGATAATCTTCTAGAATCATCTTCAAGCATTCGATAAATAAGAGGCTCCATGGCATTTTCAAATTTTTCTCTTCACCAGTTTTCAATCTTTTCCCCCATCATTCTCATAGCCTCCTCACTCTTCTGAAATCATCCAATACCTCAAGTTTACAATAATCTATCACCTCCAATCTGAGTCGATATCAGCATCATCTCCATCAATCTGCCACAACAGGATTCATTGAACCACCACAAACAAAACCTGCAAAATTCGGATTGGAGGAAACTCAACAAGCAGAAGAACAATCCATAGAAAGTGAATGAGTCTAACAAAAGGAAGCGGAATAAGATCAACAAGCAGGCAAAATCGCACCTGAGAATTGTTGATCTCTCGGACTTGATGCCGTAACCAAGCCAACACCTTCGATGACTCTTCGCAACAGCTCTTTCACCGTCATTAAGCCGAACCTCATCCACCGTGTTCTCCAATCAGCATCAAGATTTCAGCCGCGAAATCGTCCTCTGCAAATTTATCGTCACTGAACAGTTAGTGACCTCCAGCTCTACAGCTTCATCGGTAGTTTGCTTCGTCGTATCCGCAACAGCCTTGAATCATCCGCAACCAAATCACCAATTCGTAGAGTAGCCTTCAAAGAGCTTTGTTAACCTTGCTTCAATCTTGGTGTTCCAAAAGCATACGGAACGGATACGACAACGCAAGACATGAAATCACGAAGTTGATCTAATAAGCAGAAGAAACAAAATCGCAGCAAGAAGAAGAAAAGTGAAGCCTTACCTCTGTTTAATCCGCCATCACCCTCGCTGATTACAGGTACAAATTCGGAGAAGATCCTCAGTTTCATTTTTGCCTTGCTGTTTCGTTCAAATCATGTTGTGTGAGTAGGAAGTTGAGAAATCTAAGTATGTATTTTTGGTTATGAACAAAAGCAAGGTGGATTTAGTGTTGAATGTTCAAGATTTTTAGGGAAGGTTATTGAGGTGGCGCCTCCGCCGCCGCCGTTAGGTTTTCAGGAAAGGGGCTTAGTTGATGATGAAGTTAAGAATAGGTGAGAGGGGATGGAGGAAGAGAACGAAGAGAGTGTGAGAGTGACGGCGGAGGCTTGGGTTGAGGACGCCGTAGAAGGAGAAGAAGAAGGAGAGGGTGGCAAGTGAGTTTCGTTCGTAGGGAAAGAGGAGATGAGACGGAGGTTAGGGTTTCAATTTGGGAGAGGGAACAGAGGCGATGGTGAGGATTTGGTGACGGTGACGGCGCGGCTTGGAGGAAGGTGGTGGCTAGGGTTTTGCTTTAGAGGGAGAATATTTAGGAAGATGAAGAAGAAATGTGTGTTTGAAAGTTCTGAGTTTTTTTTTGTTTTTTTCATTAAATTATAATTTAATTATTGGGATAATGTTGGGATTAAGAAATTAACACTATAAATTAAAAACTCATAAAGACTGATTGACTATATTAAGAATTGGTAAAGATCATTAAGTTATAATTTGAATGTGATTTAATATTAGTATTAATTCTGAGATTAAATAAATTAATGGATGATTAAGGAGATTAAATTGACATAAGTATATTGATTCCCCATTAATTTTCGTTTATTTATTTATTTTGGAAGAGGATAAGCGAATTGGGCCATAGACTTGCTATCCCCACCCCTTTTGGGCCCATCTCTCACTTTTAACTTAAAAATATTTCTATTCTTACCCCCCTTTCCTTATTTCTCATTTCTTAAAAATTCTATTTCATATAGTTTTTAAGTTAATTCATGAATAAATATTAAAATGAATATTAAAATTCTATAAAAAATACAGTAGAATATTAAGTCAATTTAGAAACATTTCTAATTTTTATTTTATGAATCTAATCATTTTTCAATTTATTTTCGAATTTTCATTTAATTGATCTTATATTGAATTTCCACTTAGACATACAATTTTGTGCAATTTATTTCTACCACTTCCCATAATATTTTTTGCCCATTCTTTTTGCTACTATTAAAAGACAAGTTAAGGTACCTATAATGTTTTTGGTGAATTTTTAGGACTTGTTTTTAATGTTTTGGTAGTATAATTTGTGTAATTTGGTGATTAAACTTTAGTTAGGTTTAAGTGGTCATTTACCCTAGTTAGAATGAGAATTTTTTTAGAGATTTTTTAATACGGTGTTATAATCAGGTTTAAGACCTTAGGAATTTAATTTCATATTTTTGTCATGACTTTTAGTATTTTTTGTCATTTTAAATCATTCCATCATATTATGCATATTTATATTTCATATCATTCACTAACTATTTGTTTTGTTTGGTGCAAGGTATGTTTTCAAGGATTGGCTTATTGGACTTGAATATTGTTATGCCTTAATTGTGTTTTATACTTTGTGTACTTCGTGATTGTAATAGCTTAGAACTTGTATGCTTTTATAGTTTCCATAAGTAGAATAGAAAAGATAAAACGAATCGATAGAAAACCAAATTTTCAAAAACAAATAAAGTATTCGATCCAACGTCGAGTATACTTTCAAATAAATAAATAAAGTTTATATTATTCTAGGGTTCCTCGATTACCTTCGTTCCATTCCATTCAACCAATATCAAACATTGTATGTTTCATACCATAAGTCGTGTGTCTTAGCACCACGCAACCGACCCACACACCTCACTGTTTCATCCCGTTTACATTTCATATGCGTTCTTACCTACCATGACCTAGGAGGACCCTATTGCTCATTATTGACTTATGTTACTTGTATGTTTAGTCTTATATCTCTTATATCTCTTAGGTAGATTTTAATTCCAAACCTCACTAACCGTAGGTTATCCATGAATTCAACTAATTTAGGGTAAGTCTAGTTTCCCTTTAGAATGTTTACCTTTTATAACTTGAGTCTCTTCTCATCTTAAAAGAAAATCAAAAACACTTAATAAAGGAAAAGGTGTACAATGCGTCACGAGCCTTAAGCTACACGGGAAATGACTAGTGGAGGTCTCCTTCACTCTTCTAGGATGCTTTACAAACGTTTCATTGGGGGCGATCTTGGAAAGTATTCGCTCCAGTGTCATAGTCTTTAGTGTTGTACATTCAAAAAACACAATCTCAAAACATTTCTTATAAAAGACAACAAACCAAGAAGTCACATCTTCTATTCTCATCTCATACTCTTCATGACTTGTCTCGACAGTTCAAACAGCGACACGGTAAACACCCTCGAGTCAGAGCCGGTAACACCTGAGCTAGAGCTATGGCAACGTCATCCTAAAAAACACAAACGAGTGTAAGCCTTAGTTAGACGAACTACGGCGTCTCTGATCCTCATTTATCCCGATGAGGTACGTAGGCAGTGGGGTAGGGCCCATTCGAGCACAATCTTCCTTTTTCCCTACATTTTCCCATTTTATTCCCATTTGTTAATTCCATTTCTTTTTCTCAATTCCATTTCATTCCAGATAGTTATTCTTTCAGTTAAACAACATATTATTTCTCACCCTTTGAAAGCAGACTTATAAGCGTGGATCCCGTCGAGTACGGCGGACGGATTGGGGTGCTAATACCTTCTCAATTCGTAACCGACTCCCGTATCCAGATCTTTGGTTCGCAAGGCCTCGTCCTTTCCTTCTTCCTTAGGTTTGTGCAACATTACCTTCCCCATTCATTCGGGATAAAAATGTCTGGCTGGCGACTCTACCTTTTCCGCGCCACTTTCGCATTTGTACTAGGATGAAAATCCCGGGAGCGACAGGAGGTTTGTTTGGTGTTGGATCAAGAGTAATGTGAGCGCTAGGCCCAACCTCCCCTTTCGACTGACCTTTGCCTGCTGCGCTATTGGCATTAGGGTTTTCTTCGCCAGCATCTTGGGGATTTTGTTGCTCTTCCTCATCTTGGACGTTGGACTCAACATCAGTGTTTTTGCCTTTGTCGTCTTTAGGGGGACTTTCTTTGTTGGCAAAAGACTTTGGCTGATCGGGAGAATTGTTTGCAGAACCTTCCTCCATGGAGATGTCGAACTCAGCCTTGGTTTGGGGTTCCAGCCTACCACTTTTGGGTATATTTTCTTCTTGGGCCTTTTCGGTTCCACCAAGAGGGGAGTCTTGCAGATTGACGGGATGCTCCTCAGTAGGGATTTGAACCTGAAACAAAATAAAAGTACAAAAGGAGAAGAGTATACAAAGGTCAAAGTAATCATTTGTCGAAGGTGAATTACCTAAGGGATTATGGTGTGAAAGCTAGAATTTCCACTTTCTGCATCTTGAGCAAGCTTTTTTACTGGGCTTGCAGCAGGGGTCTTCCTCGACGTCACCAATGATCTTTGAGAGACGACCATCTTTATTTTGGAAGGCTTCTTCCTCTTCAAGGGTTGTACGTTTGGAGATTTGTCACCTGAATCCTCAGAAGGCACCTTCACTTCCTCTACTTTTCTTTTTTGGGGAGTAGGTGGCTTTCGACTCATCTAAAAATCAAAGAGAGTTCAATAAATAAAATAATTGCATAACTGAGATATTTCTATGCAAAAGGATAGAAAAGAACCTTTTTGGTGGAGGTGGATTTTTTGGTGGACTTGACGGGTTTGTCTTCGACAGCGACATTGAATACAAAGATGTAGCCGAAATCTTGGTTACACCTTCAAGAATGGTAGATTCCACGTGAACGTGTTCTATTCCAATATGAAGGTGCCCTGGGTAATTATCTAGATGATATTTGGTTGGAACCACACACTCAGCAAGCTTTTTTTGTGACTCTTGAAGCAATTTTAAGTTGGAGCCACATACAAACCAATCTGGAAAAGGTAGGCTCAGATCCACACCAAAACTAGCAATTGGTAGAGGTGGAAACTTTGGTGGATAGCTAGTATACGCAAAGTTATAACGTGCCTCTTTGGGGATGTATGAGGGTAATACCAACTTCTCCAATTTTTTTGTAAATTTATGCTTCAGAGTCACAGCTGCTTCGCCTATGGTTCGCCTAAGATCATATGGCCAATAAATTGTTTCAAAATATTTTTGAAATTTCTGAATCTCTTTAACATGCTGTTGAGTAACTTTCTTGGTTCGATCCTGCACGAAAGCAAAGGCATTGGTCATAAGAGTTTTGAAGTCAGATGCGTCATAAAACTTGGTGAGATAATATTCTTTCCACCAAACGTCGAACTCCTGAGTGCAGAGGAAGACTGGTCGAAAGACCATTGGCTGGATCTCCAAAGCAGCATCATGTAGCTTTTGTGAAAGCTCTATGCTCTTCGACTTAGTGGAGGTTGAGTTGTAGAAGATGATGGATCCTTTTTTGGGATAAAGGGACCTTGGCTTCAGTTGTATCAGCCCAAATTGTCGAGCCACTAAATTTGGCTGATAAACTATCCGGGCCACCTTAGAATTAGACATGGTGGGGTAAGAGGGCAAGATCCTGGGTGTAAGGAACAATTTCCAGATAGCTAGAAAATTGTCCTCTTCCTTTTGGTGTTCCACATGAAGTTGTCTGGTGAACCATTTGGGTCCGACAATCCTATTGGCGAAAGGTGCCATGCTTTCTCTGAAGTTATAGATCTTAGTGAACATATTCATGTAATTCATGAAGGATCGTTGAAGACCTAATCCCTCTTCAGAAGGTGTCAGCTGCACCAACCTTGCCCGATTGACGTGTCTATCCTTGACGTATTCTTCGTCCACTAGACCTTTGTCAGGAAGACCAGATTTGAAAGTGGCATTGAGCCATAGTTGAAGATGCCAAAAGGGGCCTGCCAAACTGAGGTTTCCTCTGTCTTTAACTTGCTTGATAGATTTGACACTCTCACTAATGGACTCAAAGAGGTTGGCCAAAATCAATTCACTAAGACGCAAGTTCTTGCCGGCATGAAGTTGATTGGCTAGGGGATGTACTTCTTCACCACTTGAAGGGACCTCGTGCAGAACAAAAATTTCGACAGCCAAAGGGTGAGGAAAACTATGTGTTCTACGTCTGATACCTCAGCTGAGTCTTTGACATGGTAACGAGAAATAAAGTGGGAGTATGAGGTGAAGCTAGTCTCAAAACCTATAGTATTTTCGTCCAATACCGTTGGATCGAAAACTGCCCATAATGGACTAAGGCCTACTATAGTAGCCAAGTCGAAGAGGGTAGGGGTTATCATCCCACAAGGAAGATGAAAGGTATTATAGGTACTATCCCAAAAATAGAGGGAAGCAAGTATCATGTTGGTACAGTAATTAGGGCCTCCTCTCGACAATTGGATCAAGTCATAGATACCAATTTTCTTCCAGATCTTACCCTTGGCTTTTTCGACCCTGTCTATCCATTTTACATATTCAGGAGGGTCTTTCAACCAAGGACAACTTCTAAAAATCCTAGGCTGATTCAGATATGTCAAATTTAGGACAGCCATTTCAGGGTTTTGTTCAGCAAGTTCTATTGATTTGTCACTAGGCTTGGGTGTTTTTCCTGCACCTATGGGCTGTGTACGATAATAAGTGGGAAAAAACTCTTTGAGACGAGTTTGGTCAGTGTTAGGGTTAGGAAGAGGGCCTAACATAGCGTGGCACTTGCCAGATATTGAAAGAGGAATGAGTACCTGAGAATAGTAAATGCTGGCCTTTTCTCTCTCATTTGGTGGTTCTGGGACGTATTGTTGGTTTCCCACAATCTTTGGTCCAAGGATCATGTGTGCACAGGGGAGAGCTGATGTGTTCTTGTCTTATTGTTTGCTTGAAGTTTCCATTGTTGATGATGAAGAAGTTTGAACAAGAAGAAGCAGATTTTGGGTATGTGGGAAGAAAGAGAGTTGAAAGATGTAAGTTATGGAAGCGATAGTTTTTCAGAAGAAATAAAAGGGGTATTTATATTAGAAGTTGGGGAGAAAACGTTTGAGTTTTTTAAACGGCTATGGCACGTGTCGACACATTAATGGACGTGGGAGAGATAGTGGAAGTTGGAAAGAGTATGGCAGACCTAGGTTTGTAGAGTCATGGGGATCATGTCCAAAAACGTGGGCTAGATGTGAAGGGTTGGAGAATTTGATGATTACTTTTTATCATTTGACAAAAAGTGTAATTTTGGGAATCAACGCATTTAATGCAAGATAAAAGCAAGATCTCAAAGATCAGTGCATTTAATGCAAAACATGGAGTCGAAATGAAGGTTTCAACAACAAAGATGCTTTCTCAAGAAGTCAGTCGAAATACCTTTGCTGGGGGGCAATTTGTATACATACAATTTCGACACTATGGGAAAGCCTTAGTAGTTGATGGATTTGTCAAGCTATGATCCTTACACGTCATCATTATCTGACATGGCAGTTTCTCAACATTTCTCATCTTATTATACTTTAGATAGGTGATGTATGTGGCTTTGAAGATTTTCGACAAGAATATTAGATCACTCTTTCTTCCAAACATGTCCAGAATCTTGAGAAGGTTTGTGATGATTTGGTTCATGATAGGACGAACAATTGTATGTCGAAAGCGTGGACGAGTTGTCCTTTAGGAAGTTCTTCACATCACTACTAGGAAATCCTCTCGTATTTTCGACAAGAGATATGAAGGCAAGTAATCAACGAAGAAGATGTTGGGACTATTTGAATTTCAAATGAATTCGACATGACAAGGAGATACGTCGTTTTGTCAGTTAAAGGGCAATTTTCATGAATACCGGTTTTGTCTAGTAGAAGATACGTGGAAGATTCTTAGGGATTGTTAACATGCAAAGTGCAAAGTGGCGAATTCTTAGGAATTGACCATTATTCGACAGTTATTTTATTTGTATATAAATAGGATAGTTTGCTTTGTGTGAAGTGTGTATGAAATTCTGTACAATATTTATGTGAAGATTACTCTAATACTCGTGTGTAAGAGAAAGGAGAATTATCTGGAAAATGTACGTGTAAACACCATTTAATTTTCCATTATAAAGATTAGATTTATCATCCATTCTTTGTTAAAGTTTATGCCTTTATTTAATTTCAAGCAATCTACTTTCCAGCAATTTACTTCCAAGCCAATTTATGTTTTAACAAACCTTTAATGCAAACTTTAAGTTTCTTTGTTAGTTTTCATTAGACAAACATTTTCATATCATAATATCAACAAGATCAATCTTGTTAAGAAACTGTTCGATAGAACATATAAATAACCAATAAGACTCATACATTAAGAACCTATCCTTAAAATTTAGCAAATGTGTCCTAGGACTTGTGTGGTTGGTCCTGCAAGTAACCCATTTTCTAAGGAATTGGTAAACTAGAGGTTGTTTGCCAAAAACACCAGCGAACAGGTGGATGGTCCAATTATGGAAATAACCACACCTAGAAGTCAAACACAGGTGGCCCAGTTGAGGAAAAATCATGTCTTAGAAATTGAAGTTGTGGCAGAGACTCTAGGAGCAGTGGACATTTCAAATGTTGGAGAAAAATCCAAAGGTAATGCGTTGATTTGGGAGGGAAGAGAAAGAAATGGACTAGGAGACAACCTGCAAATAAATGGGTGCCAAGAAAATCAAAGAAGGCCGATGCGGAATGTGGCAAACTGAAATTGGTGGATGTTATGATACTGGATGGTAACTTAGATTTATTGGGAATGGGGGAGAACAAACACAAAGCACTAGACATTCATGATGGAGAAAGATTGAACTTACCAGAGTTAGTGTTGGCCAACCAACACCGCCTGAATCAATGAAGCTCCTGAGTTGGAACTGCAGGGGGTTGGGGAGTCCCCGTGCAGTTTGAGCCTTGCTAAGGCTCATCTGCAATGAAAATCCCAACCTTATTTTTCTCATGGAGCCCCGTCTAAAAAAAGGAGGAAGTGCAGAAAATTAAGGTTCGTTCTGGTTTTGAATGTTGCTTGAGCGTGGACTGTGTTGGCTTTGGTCGGGAGCGCGCAGGAGGATTAATTCTGTTGTGGAAAGATTGTTTACATCTTGATATTGTGCCATACTCCATCAATCATATTAGTGGTTATGTGCTTGATATGGAGGATAATTCTCAATGGTCTTTGCACGTAGTGTATGGGTACCCGGAGGAGCATCATAGAGATAAAACTTGGAGCCTCATAAATACTCTGGTGCAAGCAGGGGGAGAAAGGGCAATTGTTATAGAGGACCTGAATGCCATTATTTCTGATACTGAGAAAAAAGGGGGTGTGTCCATATCTGTTAGTCAACTGGTGATAAGGAGGCAAACCATTGAAGCTTGCGGACTTTTTGTTCTAGGTTTTGAAGGATATCCCTATACTTGGACTAATGGGAGAATGGGTGATGATAATATCCAGTGTCGTCTTGATAGAGCTTTGGCTACCAATGGCTTTCTGAACTGTTTCTCTCCGTTTAAAGTTGTGAATCTGCTGAGATACGGGTCAGACCATGCTGCAATTAAAGTTGATCTGGAAGTCATGAGTAGTGTTCAAGTTAGGAAGAGGAAATATTTGTTTCGTTTCGAAGAAATATGAAGCAGGGATCCCTGCTGTGAAGGAATTGTGCAACGCCCCTGGTCAAATAATTCTTCCCAGGTTTCAAACAAGCTGAATTCTATGAAGACTTTGAGTGATCACTTCAAGGATTTCAGGGTCAGTTCTATCAGTCGGGAGCTTAACCAGATTGAACATTTGCTTAAAGATGAAACGAGATGGGACTCTAGTCATAGCTCAATCCAGACTTATAGGACTTTGGAGAATCAACGGAATAATCTGCTCCTTGCAGATGAGGTGGTGTGGCGTCAGAAAAGCAAGGTGTTATGGCTTCAATTTGGAGACAAAAACAACAATTTTTTTCATCAAAAAGCCAATCAACACAGGAAGGTTAATTCCATTTCAAAACTGAAGGATGAGTTGGGTCAATGGTGGAGGGGAGAAGAACATTGTGACATATTGTTAACTTCATACTTTGAAATGTTATTTTCCTCTTCTAATCCCTAATGTATCGATGAGGTTTGTGAAGTTGTTCAAGGTAAGTTATCTGTGGACCATATTTCTTTGTGTGATGGCCCATTTATGATTCAAAAAGTCAAGGCGGATTTACACCATATGCATCATCTGCGTGCTCCTGGTCCAGATGGTTTGCCAGCTATCTTTTTTCAAAAATATTGGCACATTGTCGGTCATGAAGTGGGGATGCTAGTGCTGGACATTCTCAACAAAGGGAAAGATCCTAGGAGTCTAAACAAAACTCATATTGCTCTCATTTCGAAGTGCAAAAATCCGTCAAACCCAAAGGATTTTCGGCCCATTAGTCTCTGCAATGTGGTTATGCAGTTGGTTACTAAGACTATTGCAAATCATTTCAAGAGTATTCTTCCGAATATTATTGACAAAGAGCAAAGTGCTTTCGTTAAAGGGCGCTTGATCACAAATAATGCTCTTGTGGCTATGGAGTGCTCCCACTAGCTCAAAAATAAAGTTAAGGGGAAGAAGGCTGTAATACCCCAAATTTGCCCTCTCGTGTTTAACATCATCATCATATCATAATCATCATAAGCATATCATGTCCTTAACATTTTTGCATAGAACGATGAAGCATAACACTTGCATGTTCAAGCATAAGGCATATGATCAGTCATTCAGGCAATTTGAAGCACTACAAGTCAAAGTCAAGGCATGTTACAAGTTTGATATCATGGTCAAGGACCTAAAAAGGGATTGAGGATCAAAATCAGGTCAAAACGGTTGGCGCCGGGTTATTCCTGAGGTTTCCCACCAAAATGAGGGAAAATTCAAAATTCACTGGCGTTAACCGGTTAACGCTTTGGTTAACCGGTTAACGGCTGTGAATTTTGAATTCCAACAGCAAATTCAGCATGTGCTTTGGCTCCAAATTCCCAATTTTCTGATTTTTTATTCATTTGAATTGTGGGGAAGGATCTAGATCATTAATCCAAGCCTAATTCCATTGCTAGATCCTAATCACTTTACCAAACCATATTTTTTGGATCCCAAGCCTAAATTTTGGGCCCCAAACCTAAACCATATTTAATCCATTTCTCTCCAAACCAAGAGAAAAAACTCTCATTTTTTTCACTCTCATTCTGAATTTTCACTCTTCTCTCTCACTATTCTCTCATTTTCTCTCCCATATTTTCCAAATTCACTAAGAGTTCCTCTTTGAAGATCACACAACCTTGCCTTAAGGTGTGTAGATCTTGGAACTAGACCTCCATCCATAGTTTCCTTGCATCATTTTGCTGGTTTAATTGGTGATTCAGATCTGGTTTGGGAATTAGAAGTGCTTTTGGATCCAAAATTCTGCATCAAGACCTTTTGCTTGCATTTATTTTGCATGGAGTGTAAAGCTTAGCACCGGATCTTCAAAGTTTTCCGCGAGATCTCTCATTTCCATCTCAAACAACAACTACCAAAGCATACCTCAACTTTGTAGGTTGGTTAATTTCAGATCTAGCTCTATTTTAGTTTATTTGCATGCTTGTGCTTTAGATCCACCATGTGCTTGTGTATTTGCTTGTGTTGCTTGAATTGATTGGTTGATTTGTAACCGGATCCGTGTGCTAATGTTCATGAGCTTAATGATGCTAATTGATGTGAATTAATTCATTTATTTCATGCATAATTGATTACTGGTCTGTGGTGAAATTATTTGGATAAGCTGGATTTGAGCTGATTTTCTGCAGGTTTTTGTTGCTGTTTTTTCAGTGTTAACCGATTAACGCTTTGGTTAACCGGTTAACGCACCTGTTTTCTATGTAAATTGCTGCAGGTTTGGATTAGTTAACCGGTTAACACTTTGGTTAACCGGTTAACACTGATGCAGTATGCCATTTTGGAGTTGTTTTGAGCTTGTTTGATCCCCTTACTTGTTTTAATTGCCATGGATCATTATATAATCATTGAATATGATTGTTTAGGGTGATTTTCTTGCTGGTTGATGCATTGCTTCATGTTCTTGACACGTAAATGCTTGTATGTGCAAAGCTGGGCATGTTTGTTTAACTTGGTTTTCTAGAACTTTGAGCATGCTAATTCCATGATTATGTTGATGAACATGTGCTAGATTTTGCTAACACTTGCAGGGGCTTATGGTAAGAGAAGTGTGGATGTTTATCCATATTTCAACTCTTAGTCCTTTCTTTTTTAAGTTGCTTTCTCCTTGTGCTTTTTGATGTGCCTTATGCCATCATGTGTTTCATCTCTTTTCTCCCCCCTTTAGGAGCAACTTATCTCCTTTAGAGGAATAAGTTGCTTGCTAGCTTTCCTCCTCTTCTTCTTGCTCCTCTTTGGTTCTTCTTTCCTCTTCTTAGGATAGTTGAAACCTCACTAACCTTAGGACCACTTTTGCATGACAACTTTAGGTTTAGTCTCCCCCCATTTTAGACTTTTTCCTTTTTGCTCATTTGGTTCTTTCTCTTCTCATCTCAAAAGCAAAAAACCTAAAAAACATTAATAAAGAAAGAAGTGACTTCTTGTGTAATAGCCTTATTCCATGGGGCATATGTATTCATTCCATCTTGGAATAGTGCATTTGTCTAGCATGATGCACAAGTCAGATCATGAAGTCATCTTCATCAAGAAAACCCTAAAAAATACTTCTTCATTTTAATCACTAAAACACTTAATAAATTCAACAAGTCAATGAATTTGGGTCATTGCCCTTGGAAACAAGTCTTGGATAAATTCTCCTTACTTGGTGTTCTTGTTCTATTATTCCATCTTGGAATGTAGTAACAAGTACACATTCCATGGAAAAGAGCTTGAGTTCATTCTCTTGTGCCACACCAATAAAAAAGCTCTAAAAAACACAAATAAACAATAAGCGTCTTTCCTTCGGGAATTCTTTTCTCATCTCCTTCGCTCCGTACACAAACTTGCTCCTACTTGTCATTTTGCAAGACGGTTACACACTCGTCATCCGAGCCTGCAACATATGAGCATCGACATAGGCAGTTCAAGCCTTAAGACACAAGACATCTTTTCTACCCCTGGTTAGGGGAACTACGACGACTCTGATCCTCATGTCTAGATGAGGTACGTAGGCAGCGGGGTAGGGCCCGTTCGAGCACAATCTTTATTTTCCCTACATTTTTCCTTTTCATTTCTTTTTTAGTCCCCTTTTATTTTCTTTTTATCCAGTTCAGTTCCTTTTCTTCGCAGCATCTTTCATTTCTTCACCCTTTGAAACAGTTTCTTCGCAAGCGTGGATCCCGTCGGGTACGACGGACGATCTGGGCTGCTAATACCTTCCCAGGTTGTAACCGACTCCCGAGCTCAGTTTCTTTGGTTTGCAGGACCTGTGTCCTTCCTTTTCTTTTCTTCTGGTTTGTGCATCATTACCATTCCCGTTTCTTCGGGATAAAAATGACTGGCTGATGACTCTAACATCTTTCCACGCCACTTTTGCGTTTGTACTAGGATGGAAATCCGGGGAGCGACAAAGGGTTACATGGCTTTGAAATTAGACATGTCGAAGACCTATGATCGAGTGGAGTGGAAGTTTGTTTCAAAAGTGCTTTCTTCCATGGGGTTTTCGCAACAAATGGTGGAACTTGTTGAGAGGTGCATCTCCTCGGTTTTTTATAGTGTACTTCTGAACGGGAAACCGTGTCGGGAGTTCACTCCTTGCAGGGGTCTCCTTCAAGGAGATCCCCTCTCACCATATTTGTTCATTCTTTGTGCAGATGTCCTTTCAGGTCTTATAAAATAAAAGGCAGCGGGGGCCAAGCTTCACGACTTAAAGATTTCTCAGAATGAGCTGGTGGTTACTCATCTTTTCTTTGCTGATGATAGTCTCATGTTCGCGCGTGCAAGGGCAAGACGGGTTCTCTTCGTTTTGACCTTGGTATTGTGGTGTTTTATTTTCCAGTTTAAAGCATTTACTGACTTTTTTCTAATTTTATTTTGTTTTATTTTTTGAAGGAATGTATCCTTGGTTTGTTACTGCTGTTGGGCTCTACTAAGGCCATCTCAATTTCTGATTCACACCAAGTTTTTGCTTGTATCCCCCTTTGCTCAAGGTTAAGATGATTACTGGGCCTCATATATAAGCCCATTAGATTCTCATTGCAACCCATAACCTAGCGGATCACCTCCCCCTCTTTCATTGTTTTTTTTTATTTCCTTTTTATTTTATCTTAACTAGGTTTTTCTTATAATTTTTGTTAATTTGTTTTATTAATATTTGTTAGGAGTTATATTTAAGATTTATTAGAATTTTGTTTTAATTTTTTTATAGCTTAAACTTTTTGTTTTGATTAATTTATTTGGTTGAATAGGATTTTTATTTGATCTTGGTTTTAGTTTTGTTTGATGTTTTATAGGCTTATTTACTTGATCTCAATGATGACAGATGTTGCTTGATGATGGTCTTGTGATTTAGTATTAATTTTGTCTGGACTTATGACTTATGAGACCCTTGATGTCACTTAGTACCTGATTTCGTTCGGACTGATTCTTGATTTTAATTCTGGGTGCTGGAAGCTTATATCTGATTTTTGTCTGATACCATGATAATTATGCTTGATTGTTAATTTTGCTTACTAGTTTGGGATATTCTTGATTTCTCTTGCACGTGTTGAAGAGGAAATGGACCTTCTCCGTTAGGTACCATTGAGATCCGATTTTATCTTTTGCATACTGCTTGCATCTAAAGTCCTACTTCGTGTAGGCCATGTCTGTGATTATCTGATTACTTGATGTTCCTCTTTCTTCACTTGCACACTTACTTCATCTTATCTCTCTATTTCACTTTCAGTTTTCTTTCTTGTTTGGTTTATCTGTTGGTTCACTTGTACCTAGTTCACGAGTTTACTTTAGGTGCCGAGTCCAACTTAATATTGAATTAAGTTGGAATAGGATAGAAACCTCAACTGTAGGATCAATCATTGCATGATAACTTTTAGGATTGAGTCCCCCTTAGTTTTTTTTCTCTTTTAAACCCTTGATTCTTTCTTCTCTTTCTTAAAGAAAAATCCAAAAACATCTAATAAATACAAAAACGACAAAAAAAAAACATTTCTTTAAAATACTTGAACCAAGCTTCAATCGTCTTTCCTGCGGGAATCTCTTCTCATCTCATTCTGGCGCAAACGCAAGATATGTTAAGTTCGTTCTACCGCAAACAAGTAAAACGCCTGAGTGACAACACCTAACTGCTAGAACGCGCACTTGACACTGTCCATCTTAAAAAACACAAAAAAGACTGTGGTCACCCTTAGTTAGCCGAACTACAGTAGTCTGATTCTCACTAGGAGATACATAGGCACAAGCGCGATGCTTGTCGACCCAACTCCCGTTCTGTTTAGAACTATGTTGACTCTGATTCTCGTTGCGACGATATACGTCAGACTGGGGTGCGACACCCTCTCGAGTCCGTTTCTTTCTATCACCCATTCATTTTTTTGTTTTTCCGTTTTGTTCTCGTTTCTTTTCCAGTTCTTTCCAGTTTGGTAGCAAATGGAACTTCAGACGACTACACCCTTTGAGCAAAGCAGCAAGCGTGGATCCCATTGAGTACGATGGACACGAAGGGGTGCTAATACCTTCCCTTCGTGTAACCGATTCCCGAGCCCGGACTTGGTTGCGAGGACCTCGTCTTTTCCTTTTCCCTCAGGTTTTCTTCAATTGTTCTCTTTTCCCTCATTGGGATAAAAACCGTATCGATGGCGACTCTTCTGTTTTCCGTCGATTGATTTTCGCGTTGCGACAATGTGCCCATGAATTCTGTGGAAGCGGCAGTACTTAGATTTGTTGGTGTGGAGTTTGGGTGCTATCGGTTTGGGGAAACTTACCCTTCCCTGTTTGATTTTCGAATTGCTGCATTCGGCAAGGACGCGCTCACGGGGAGCGGTCATAAATGTGTATTCAGAGAAGCGCCCAACTGGTCCTTTTCCTTCACGGACCTCGCGGGGCTTATCGTCTCTCCGCTTCACTCCGGTGTAGAGATGGGCAGTATAATCATCATGTTTGGAGTTTTTGGTGTTGTCCTGACTGCGATTTCTCCTGACATTATGCGCGACCTGTTTCTCCTTGTACTTGATGTACGCTTGAGCTTTGTCCAAAAGTTCGTCGAGAATGCAGGGAGACTCGATTCCTACTGCCAGGTTGAGCTCACTACCGGGGAGGAGTCCCTCCTCGAGGAGGTACTTCTTCATATAGTCAGTTGTATCCACCTCGACATCCTCTTGGTTGAATCACTCAATGTATGAGTGCAGTGTTTCATTTTTCCCATGTATGATGGCTTCGAGGGTAGACTCCGTTTTTGGGTGGCGTTGAGAGGCTGTGAAGTGCCTTGTGAACGCCGATCTAATGCTTCTCCAGGACGTGATGGATTCGGGGGCCAATATTTTGTACCATGCCATGACTCCCTTCCTAAGTGTCATGGAGAACAACCTACATTTGACATTTCCCCCAAAGTCGTTGTGGTAGTCTAACATGGCGTTGATATTGTCGATATGATCATCGGAGTCGGTTATCCCGTCGTACATTGCGAGGTGAAGGGGCTTCTCCATGCCTGCTGAGAATGGAGTCTCCATGATGGCCCAAGAAAGCGGGCAGCAAGGGTCGTCCTCGTCGCTCCTTAGAGATTAGTAATCCTAGTTCCTAGGGCTCTGGTCTCGATGAAGAGATGTCTTTGGCTGGCCGTTTGGCTGCTCGGTGCGCCCCTAGTCTTGTTCTTCTTTGGCTCAGGGGAGCTTCGTCCCCGTTGAGGAGGGGAGCATCCGTGTTTCTTTGTGGCCTTTGGATGAGGTCTCTCGAGTTGAGGTCCACGACCGCGCCTGCAGGGTGAAGGGCTGCGTGATCAGTGAGACCTTTGCCGAGAAGAGCCAGCTCAGCGTTCCGTCTCCAGTGCCATGATCCTCTCCTGCTGTTGAAATAACATGAGGTTCATATGGTTGAACGCGTTCTCCATATATAATATCATGGCTTCTCCTTTGACTGGTATCATGATGGGTTGGAAAGAAGCCACGAGCTGAGGCTGGGGGACGCCATTGGCCTCGGGTTCAAGTGAGGGGGTGGTAGGTTGTTTGTCCCTTACGTTATACTCATTAGTGATATGTTGATTTTTGTCCCCACCCGTGGTATAGTCGACGAGGCCATGAACACGGTTGTCACTGTGTTCGCTGGTCATACTGGATGGTTGAAGAAACGAGGTAAAATTTTGGTATTCTGTTTCAAAAGACGGGGATAACTTTTTCTTCCCACAGTCGGCGCCACTGATCTGTCCTGATCAAGAGTGACCTTCCAGTGACGAGCAACTACGAACATGAACTGGGGGGTGTACCTGCAAGGCACTCTGATGCCAAAGTGAGAAAGTGCAAGTACAAAATAGGTAAAGTAGAGAATAGAATGTTCAGATAGAATAAAATACCCGACCCTCTGGTGAAAGATGGTATTTATAGTGTGCCCCCAGCACTGGGCAAAGGTTCTCCTTATGGGCTGAATTAGCTAGGCCCGAGGAAGAACTGTCAAGGATTGCGTAGGAGCAGTTAAGACATAACACGTGGTTTTGCCTTTGGTACAACTACCCTAAATATCAGGTGTCATACCCTAAATTTTGACCAGAAATTTTCAAAATTTTTGTTCATTTTTTCTTTTTTGACGTATTTTCGTCGATTTATCGAAATTGATCATTTTGCATTTGTTAAATTAAAACATGTCTCCAATCATGCATTTTACCATCACAATTGTCATCCTTTATTTATTAGAATTTGTTTCTTTTTAAATAAGAATGGTTGTTCTTCGTTTTGATCTTTTTTTTTTGTATAGATCTTTTAGAATTCGATCCAATCTTAAAATTTCAGTTAAAATATTTTGTCACACTTTGTCATTTAGTTATGTTTTAGTTAAATATTTATTTTAGATTATTTTAGAGTTTAATTTAGTTTATTTATAGTATTTTTTTTATGCTAATTCCTAAGTTAATTTAAATTTTAAAAAAAAAAGAAGAAAGAAAGAGTTTTGTTTATATTTAGATGATCTACAACTAATTTTCAATTTTATTTTTAATTTAGATCAATTTCAGTTTAATTAATTAATTTAATTTAAGTATTTCAATTTAGTTTAATTATAATTTATTTTGGAGATTAATTTTATTATTTAATTAATTTTTTTTCCTTCTTTAACTGTTTTTTTCTCTAATTAATACTTAGGATTATTTTATCTTATATAAAAATAATAATATAATATATAGTTTGTGTAACTAAGATTTAGTTTCTGATTTAGTCCATATGGTTGGTTCCCCCCAACTTTCTCCAACACTCTATCAGTACCATCCTTACGCTGACTTGACAATACAAAAAACTGCTGCACCTGCAAAACCACAGCAACAACAGTGCATCAATCCAGCTTGCATTGAGAGTGACTTAACATTATGACAAGGAAAAAACCAACAAACAAAGGAGGAGGAAAAAGACCTGTCAACACAAAAGGGACTTTTTCTCTGATTCTCTAAAAGGGCAGAACGAGATCCAACAAAAGGGGGGATTTTTCTCCAACCTTCTGGACAATAACATTCATCACGATTTCTTCATTTTTTGGACTTGAACTCAAACAACAACAAAAAACCAAAGGGGGGAAAAACAACTGGAAAAAAAACGAAAAAACACTCACGAGAACTTTTCGCTCCTGCAACCTCCCACCACCTTCAAACCAACACCTTCAAACGCCTCTCCAAACTCAAGCTTTCGTCACCCTCGCTAACCACAATCCGCCGCGACGTGCGAGACAACCACTACAAGTCCACCCTTTTGCTATTCACCATCATCACCTCCCAAATCAATCGCAAAGTGTGACCGGCCACCACAACCCAAACGCGAACTTCCTGAACCTTCTTCACTGAACGCTACCCAAAAGCCTCACTGAAACCTCTTCTTCTTCAATACAAACTTTCTGAAGCGGAAACCCCCAACCGCGACTTCGCCGAATGGTCCACCGCCACCTTCTTCACCAATCCGTTCCAAACTAGACACTACCATACTGATACCACTTCTCAACATCAACCTCTTGACCACCCCTCTGAAACGAAACCACTCTCTCCGAAAACACACATAAAACCTTAGCGATCAACACAGAAAACCTTCAATCTGAACTTTCAGCAAACCTCATCTACCGAATCCTATCATCAACATCAACACCACCGAAATCTCTTCCTCAAACCCATTCGTCATCCTTTCCTCACAAACTCGAACCAACAACTCACTCACATAACCCTCCTTTTCAAACATAAACCAACGAAGATTTTGAGCGAGGAAGAGTGAGACAAGAATCCGAGACCAAATCGCCGAAAACGGAGATTCGAACCGCCTCCGCGAGTTTACTGTGAGAGCCGCCGACATCTATTGAGAGATATGAACGCGTCAGAGAGATTGAGCTCGCGACAGGGATGATGTTTGGAGGTGTGTTCAGAGAAGCAACAAAGTCGAAATCGTCGATTTGCCGCCGCTGAGACCACCGTTGCTGTTCACGATAGGGTTTGGAGTAGAAGCGTTTTGTTTATTTTTCAACTCTTTCTGATTTTGGTTATTTTTCTTTCCTTTTATTTATTATTTATTTTACTTTAAAAAAAATTTGTGTTTCTTGTTTCTTCATGTGGGTTGGGACGGTTCCCACAGGCCCGTGGATTCACTGCCACACCCGCCAACTAATTCCTTCAATTCCCTTTTCTTTATTTAATTTATTTCTTTTATTCTTTATTTCATTTATTTATTTACTATTTATCTTGATTAGTATTTATTTAAGATTTCAGCTAATTGTTTGCTTAAAGTTTTCTTTAATGTTTTATTCATTTACTTAGACTTTGTTAATCATGTGATTATAGTAGATTAGATTTTCCTTTTAATTGAATTTCATGTTTGACTCTTATTCTAGTTCGATTATTTGATTTTGGTCGTAATTTTTGGTTGTCTTGTATTGATCCAAGTTAAATTTAAATCTAGTCGATGTCCTAATAAATTTCCTTATTGATTTCCTTATAAATTTTCTAATAGCGTCTAAAAAACAAATATTCCAATTTATTTAATTAATTTATGGAAAAAAGGAACTCCGGAGTCTAGCACTCCGCACGTTCTGGATTGAACCGCAAATGGGCTAGCCCCACGCGTTGGTTCAATCACCATTCGTATAAAAACAATTCAATCTATCTTATAAATTAATTTACGAAAACAGAACTCCGGAGTCTAGCATTCCGCACGTTCTGGATTGGACCGCAACCGGGCTAGCCCCACGCGTTAGTTCAATCATCATTCGTATTCAAAACAATTCAACAATCTTAAAGGATCAGGCATGATTCATCTCCATAGGAAAGTTGTTCCTCCTATCCCCACAAACACAAACAAAAATCTTACAAACAATTACTCTCAAAGGAAGAAAGTGGCATTGCTTGTCGATCTTATATCCAAGTTAAAGCTTCTTCCGATTTTATCTGTTCTCAAAGAAAGAATGTGGCATTGCTTGTCGATCTTATATCCAAGTTTAAAGCTTCTTTCGATTTCTCATTTCTCAATGTTTGTGGTGGAATAGGTGAGATACTTCTCTTAAAGATGACGACTTGTCTCTTTCTTTCAAATACAAATTAAAACTTCCCAACCAATTCAAATCATTTTCTTGATTAATTAGCGAGTAACTGAACTCCGGAGTCCCGCATTCCGCACGTTCTTGAATGCAACCGCAACATGGGCTAGCCCCACGCGTGGTTCATTCGCCCTCTCGTTTTAAAACACCCTTAACAAAGATCAAACATCTTTTCTCAAAACGAACCCTGTTTGAATCTTTCTATCTCGTAGATAAGCCAACGCTTAGCGATAGAAATTATTTTTAAACAGTCGTTCAATAAAAATCACAAATCGTAGTAGCACGAACTACGAAGCTCTGACTTTCCCATTGCACAGGGGAATACGTAGGCACGGGGATTTTTAATCCTTCGCGAGCATAATAATAAAAAACTCAATCTTTTCTCTCCTTCACAATAAATAAAAATTAACTATTTCACCGTCACAATAATAAAAAACTTAACCTTTTTCTGTAATAAATAATAATTTTCCTTCCCCTTTAATAAGCAATCTTAGTAACTTTAATCATAAAGAAGACAATAATAACAAGTTAACATTTAAAGCGCAAACTAGACTAAGAGGTTCCCGTTGAGTACAACGGACGTGAGGGGTGCCTAATACCTTCCCCTTGCGTAACTGACTCCCGAACTTAGATTAGTGGTTTCGTTGACCATTCTTATCCTTTATTTAGGTTGTGTCTATATCTTCCTTTTCTCTCATAGAATAAATAGAATTAGGTGGCGACTCTGTTGTTTGTTTTAGGATCGTATTTTTCGAGGTGCGACAGCTGGCGACTCTGCTGGGGATTTTAGATGCTTTATGCATCAGAGAGTCGAGCCTAGCTTAGGATAGTTTTGCGTTTGTTTGGTGATTTGTTTGATTGTCTTCTTTATTTACTGTTGATATTCTATCTATTGCTTCCTTCTTTATTATTTGCTCATTATATCTGCCTGTTGGATCTCGGGCTATCACGGGTATGAATTCGTACTTGAGTTTTGAAAAAGAAGAGGGAACACCTAAGTTAGAATTGGATGTTATTAGTGTTAGTCTCCAAGGACTCGCTCCTTGCACGTCTAGCATGAAAGCTCCCCCAGATAGTTAGACTTTTCATAGATCTTGTCACAACGCAGCTAGCCTGTCGCGGGACCTGATTCATGAAAGGGCTGTGATTCTGGGACCCCCCCTAGGACCTGTTTCAATTTTGGTAGTTGTGTAATGTTAGGCTCCAAGGACTCGCTTCTTGCACGCCTAGCATGAGAACTCCACTCAAGGTAGACCTTATCGTTATTATCGTCACAATGCAGCTAGCCTGCGGCGGGGCGTTAGTACGATAAACGTCTGTGACCTTGAGTATCCTTATACCATCACCATAGAAGCTACCCTGTGAGTGGGTGTTATGGGTAAAGAATTTAGAACTCTACACTTAAGGCTTACCAGTTAGGAGATTCCGAGTTACATGTACCTTGGACCCAACACCTTGCCTTTATATCCAATTCTGGAGCTGTTTATGTTTGTGATTTTGAGCATGCTGAGCATTGCATCCATTCGCATTGCATTTGCATTGCATATCACCTTCCAACAATCCAACTCACACATGTCTTGTTCTCCGACAGTCAACTGTACTCGACCAGTCACCAGAGAAGGATGGACCAACTTGAGCAGGAAAACAGAGAGCTTAGAAGTGAAGTCACGACTTTGAGAAATCGTATGGGAATATTCTCAACTACAATGAAGACTCTAGTAGACAGCCTTGTACAGGAGAACACTGAACTCCAGGAAGAGATTCACATCTTGAAGATTGATAGAGGGCGACTGATTTCTTTGGCCAAAAATCTGGTCATTTTTCGGCGTCGGTCAAATTCTACCTCTACTCGTCAACGACGTCAGAATCAGCGGAGGTCTCCAAACAGTCCTGGAGAAGCAGCCCATCAATTTGACCCAATCCCAATGACTTACAGTCAATTGTGGTCTCATTTTGCCCGAAACTCAATAATGACACCCAGAAAGACTAGAGCCACGAGGTCTCGGTCCCGTGGGATCAATCCAAATACCAGTTGTGAGTTTCATGGTGGAGCACTGGGGCATCCGATTGAAGAATGCAAAGTCTTCCAGGAAAAGGTTCAAGAAATGATCGACTACGGGGTGTTGACCTTCAATGGAGGAATCCCATCTATGGACGGAGTGCCTTTGTGCTGATAGAAAACTCAAGAAAGTCCTTTCCAAATCAGTTTGTTACTGGAGCCTGGGACCAGTTCCTCCATACACGGGATTGTTCGATGCTTTGGAGCTATCCTCTCAGATGTTCAGCCCGTTTGCTGTTTTTCATATGTATTTTGCTGTGTTTTGTTAATGCATTTGTTTTGGCATGTAAGAACTTATTTGTTTTGAATGATTAATGCAATGAATATGTTTGTCTCGAAGTAATCCATTCGTATTCACTCATAATGCTTTTTCAACTTTATAATGTAAATATTATCCCATCTCTTGCCTAGGCAGAGAACTGGAGGGAGGATGACGAAATTAAAACACAAATTCTCTAGTTGAATGCTTTTGAATAAAATCCTACTGACGATGTACAGGCATTGTTTCAAATTCCCAAACACTGGAGAAATAAAGAGTTAATCCCTAGTCAACCACTTCGAGCCTAGAAGTAGGAGTTTCTTTCAGATATTTCAAAACCCTTACGCTTAACTTGGGGCAGGGTAGTGTTCAGTTAATCTGGTTACACAGTCAAATCATAAGATGAAACATCCCATCAGGGAATCCACTATAATCAATGACTTGACAGTCACAACTTTCAGCCTTCCAATGATTTTTAAAAAAAATCCCGCTAAGTCAAAAACCCAAAAAGAGACTTAGGCAAAAATCAGGGACCAAAGAGAAATTCGAGTTAGAAGAGGCCTTTCAATCCTCAACCTAAAAGCCTAAGATTTAGTGACCACCATACCAAAGTCAAAGGGGTCACTGATATCCATAGAGGACAAATAAGATGACTGTCATTTCAAGCAAACCTTGGATCTTCATCTCTACGCTATCAAGACAAATGTATGTGTCGATTTAGCTGAACCTAGGATTGGAGAACATCACGGAGAGTGGGTGGGCACCAAATAAACTTTGAACCTTTATCCTTTGTTTTTAAAACCGTGAACCAAACCACATTACAACCCTCAAAAGTCCTAATTGAAGTAGGGTTTATTTCGAAAGCACACTCGATGAGAAAATGTTTCCCGACTCCCATGAGCTTGGCTCAAAAATTTGTGTTGGCTTTATAAAAAAAATGAATATCACCTCCTAGCTAGTGATTCGGTCACAAGCTATTGTGAAAATCTTTTCAAAAACAAAAAAAAGCTTCGAGACAAACATGTGTGTTGCATTAACGGTCTTAACATTAACCTTTTTGCTTGTTAGCATTTGCTTGATATCATAGAAGCCTATGTATGAGTACCAGTGATGAGCTTAATCTCTTGAGATTTGAAACTCTGATGAGTAGTTGAACAACCATTTCAGAGAATGATCACCCCCAGGGGCATGTTGCTTGAAAACCTTGCCTGACAGGGGCAAATTTCTTGAAGACTATGCTGGACAAGGGCATGTTGTTTGAATACTTTGCCAGTCAGAGGCAAGTTACTTGAAAAACTTAGCCAGCCAGGGGCAGGTTGCCTTAATACTTTTCCAGATAAGGGGCATGTTATTTGAAGACTTTGCCACAGGAGCATGTTGTTTGAATACTTTTCCAGATAGGGGCATGTTGTTTGAAGACTTTGCCACAGGGGCAGGTTGCCTTAATACTTTTCCAGATATGGGTATGTTGCTTGAAGACTTTGCTAAACAGGGGCAAGTCATTTCCCAATTTGTGCTTACACATTCTTATCATCCTTAAAAGGATAAGTATTAAAGACTCATTTGTGCCAAGTACAGTTAATCTGAGGCAGTGACGTCGAGATTCGACGAATCTCTACAAGAGTTTGAAGACACTGGGGCATCTTGAATGCCAAGTCTTCTATAAAATCCTCTTGAGATGATCTCTTCTCGTAAATCATTTTGTGGGCACATGACCACGTGTTCCCCTAAGCAAGACGCTCTTAGGATCTACCTTGCAAGTACTTCCAGATATTGGGGTCCTCGTGCCAAGTTGCTATGGTATGTCAGGGGCATGACTCATTATTTTCTGGTGAATTTCTCACTACTTAGTGCTTCCAGTGAGTTACTAAGTCTAGTACCCCCAATTGAGCCTTGATTCTAGCTTCTCCAGCTGAATCTGATTTCCCCCCCCCCCAACGGAGTACAAATTTACTTCATCATAAGCAAACGTAGTTTGTATGGTTGCTTCCTTCTGACGGACGTTGAAGTTAGAATACTTGTCTGGGTTTACTTCCCGATTGAAGCATATTTCTCTCCTCAAAGAGATTTGAGCTTTGTAGCAAGACCTTGTTTCATGGATGGCTCTCTACCATATCCTCAGTGATTACGTACACTTTGACGAGATTGGTCGAGTATCCGTTTGTTGTGATGTTTATTTCATCACCAGTGTATCTCTTGTGTCGGTTTTGTCTGTTTGTCAGCATAAACATAACACATATACATTCATGTACATCATAATTGTCATATGCATATTCATATCGCATTCATTAATGCATACCTCCTTCACCTTGGTCGCGTTTACCCCCAAGTGATGTGTCTCTCTCCAAATAGAGTTGTCAGCCTTAGGCAGAAAATGTACATTCTTTCTAATTCCCCACTGAGTTCTTACCCTCGTGGAAGATTTTTGCTTTAGCTCCCCTTTCCACACTTGGATAGGATAAATCCCGGTTGAGTTCATCCCTCATGGGTTAGTGTCTTGCTTGACAGTTTCTTTCCAGTTCGTTCCTGGATCGAATTTTGGTCGTTGGCATTTTTTTGATGATTGAACTACCAATTGGAAAGTGCATTTATTTTGCAACTTTGGATGCTTTGTCCCCTAGAAGAGATTTGTTGGAGGCTTCCTTTGAAGACAAATTTTGGCTCTCCAACAGTGTTACTACGACATTCCCTTGGATTACTTATACCCGACAACAAGTGGTCGCCTCTTTATTCGAGAGGCTTGCTTCGTCCTAGAACTTCTAAGTGAAATCAACAAGTGGCAGTCTCTTTATTTGAGAAGCTTGTTTTGTCTTCGAACTTTTGAGTAAATCAACGGATGACTGTCTCTTTCCGAGCAGGCGTTCCATCCCCAGCAATTCCAGATGGAAAGTGAATTCATTTTGCACCTTAGGATGTTTAGTTTCTCAAAAGAAATTTATTGAAGGCTTCCATTGAAGACAAATTTTGTTTTCCAGCAGTGTCGTTGCAACATCCTCGGGGAATACTTATACCTGACAACAAGGGGCAATCTCCTTATGGGAGAAGCTTGTTCTTATCCCTGGACCTCTAATCGGAATCAACAAGTGGCCGTTGTCGCTACCGATAAATGGGACCGGCCCAGATAAAGGTACAGACGCGAACGGTCGGCGAGAGGGACAATGAGAACACACAGTCGTGAACTCACTGGAGATGAATAGAGTCGCCAGCTAGGCATTTTTATCCCGGAGGAAAGGCAATGCTGCATAGACCTAGAAAGAGATGGATAATACGGTTGCGAACCAGAGAGACTGAGAAAGGGGGTTGGTTACAACCCGGGAAGGTATTAGCACCCAGATTGTCCGCCGTACTCGACGGGATCCACGCTTAAAAGATTTGTGTTTTAAAGGGGTAGTGTCAGTGTAATTTGTGTATCAAGGATGGAAAGAATGCAAGTGTCAGTGTAAAAGAAATGTGAAGTGTATAAATGAAGTGTCAGTGTAAGAGCAAGAGTGAAATGCTCAAAATAAATGAGGCTTAAAGAATAGCTGGAAAGAGGGGGAATATACCGAGACTTTTGTTCGATAACTGTTAAGTTATGCCTACGTATCCTCTCGTGCAATGAGGAAGTCAGAACACCGTAGTTCGACCCAAAGAGACTGAAAGATGAATTGACTTGTGAACTGCTTACTTGCCTATGCTCAAGTGTATGATCTGTCTGGCACAGATGCGAACTGTCTTGCATTAGACGGAAGAAGCAAGTTCTCGTTTGTGAGTGAATGAGATGAGAAAAGAATCCCGAAGGAGACGATTATTGTTTGTTTTTGTGTTTTCAGTCTTTTATTGTTTTTGGATTTTGTCATAAATTAATGAGCTTAAGCCTAAACCAATGGATTTAGTAAACTCATCACATCTTCCCTCTGATTAGGGGTAATGAGAATACCTTAAGTGTGAAGTCAGATTCTCACACTTGATCACCTTTGGTGTAGGATTAAGATCATTAACCTACTTGTGATTATTTAGATGTTTTTGGTGTTTTTGTTTAGTGTTGAGTAATGAGGTTAAGCCATAATCAGGGATTTAACAGACCCATTGCACCATCCTAATAGAAGGATAATAGATGAGAATGTTTAAGCTGAGGAAAGCTCCTCAACTTAATCCATGATTAGGGATTAAACTCATGACAAAACAAGCCTTTGATTAAATGGATTTTATTTAATGATATGATGAAGAAATGTTTTTTAGATTTGTAAGACAACTTGAGGGGGACTTGTCCATTAACACTAGGGTTAGTCCTTCTTAACCAGTTAAGGAAGAATTAGAACCCTAATGCAAGGCCCAAGTTACAAGTATGATGTATTGATACTTATTAAGTGAATTGATTAAGAGATTTAAACACATTAAGGGTTTAACACTTAGGATTAAAGTTATACACTCCATCCTAAGAGAAGGATGCAGGCATAAGCTTAATCACAAAGCCTTAAAGCCTTTAGGGTTTAGTCCCTGATTATGAGGTGAGAAGAGAAGAATCAAAAGAGACACAAAGGTAAAACTATGAGGGGAGACTAATCAAAACCCTAATCATTGTCATGCTTGGTTGTTCCTAAGGTTTGTGAGGTTTTCAAAAGAAGATCTTCAATGGAACCACCAGGAAGCAGATGAAAGGATCAGGAGAAGCAAAGTGACTTGCTTCATTCAAGAAGTCAAGTCACTTGAAGAAAGAAAGTGGGAAGAGGAGGAATGAGCAAGCTCAAACTCAAACACATATCAAAAATGCAGCATGGATGCAAGAGAGAAGAGAAGTTATGAGAAGTGAAGGCAAATTCACTTCTCAAAGTTACTTACCACCTGAAAGGTTAGAAAAGAAATGCAATGCAATGCAAAATGGGATGAGATGACATGATGAGAGACAAAACCAGAAGCATATACATGATGCTAATTATGCTATGAGATGCTACAAACATGAGGCAGCATATGGAAATGATCATACAAGTTCATGAATGCAAATGAAACAAGTTAAGAACCAAGAACATACATGAAAAGTTATGAAGTGCACATGACATACAACATGGCAAATACATGATGCAATGATCAAACATGCTTTCAATATGTCTTATGATGTCAAATGGATCAAATGGATGTTTGAAATGTCATGGCAAGTCATGGTATGAAGGCAAATGCAAGATGGATGCATATGAAAGCCCAAATTAGGGTTTATGGACAATGCATCAAACAAAAATCAAAATCAGAAGCAAACCCTAAGATAAAAAATTGAAAACACCACACAAAGGACCCCTAATCCTACATTAAACCAATTCCCAAAGGAGAGGTCTCAACTCCTAACCAATCTCAAGTTATGATTTTTACAAGTTTGCTAGGGTTTTAGGGTTCCTAAACAAAAGAAATGCCAAACAAATTGAAAATGAAAGATCAAATCATGGCCATTTAATCTCACAAACTTCATGCCAAACACAATGCAATGCAAAAAGAATCAATGTCCAACTCTTCATGGATAGGCAGAAATGATTTTTTGAACTTTGGATCAAAATAATGCACAAAAAATGATTTTAATTCAATGAGAAATTCTTAAAATGCATCATGATCAAAAAATAAATTTGGTTTGAAGGTTGGACAATGTTTCTAAATGTCTTAGAACATTTCATGAATTTTTTGGTGATTTTTAAATACCTAAAAGTATTTTTAATAAATTAATTTCCATTAATCAATTAAAAATAAACTTTTAAATATTTTAAAATACTTTTTAAATGCTAAAAATGAAAATAAAAATATTTTTGTGTCATAAAAATTAATGAAAGTCTTGAGAAAAAGTTTCATAATTTTTAGACAATTTTTACTATTTTAAATAAATTATGGAAGTTAAATGACAAAAAAATGAAATAAAAATAAGATAAATGGAAAGTATTCTGATCCAACGCATGAGATTTAAAGCTGGGGAAAGACCATTGACTTGGCGCGTGAATCAAAGGACAGGATGCAATCTGACTTAATTATGTTTTACGAATTAATTAAGTGGATTAGGGCTAATGAGGACACATCTGGGCCACACAAACGCGCGGCAGGTCAACAAGTCAACTGATCCTACGCGTGAAATTCAAACTGCACTTAATGACCTGATTAAAACCCTAATGATTTTCAGGTGGCCGGAGAAGACCTCCGGTCGTCTTCTCCGGTGGGAACCCCACCTGAAAATCTCCAAAACTCTCAAAACCTAACTAAAATGAAATCCAAAAACATGGAAATGATCCCCACCACTTACTGAATCAAAACCCCATGCCCAAACTCATTTATTTTTCACCAAACTCATGAATCGAACAAAATACTTTTTTAGGTCACAGAGTTTCAGAACACGATTACATTCTCATTTCATCACCATTTTCAAAACTAAAGACATATTTATGATCAGGGAAGCATGAATAACAATTTAAGAACTCAAAAAATGATTTCTGGAAAAAATGTTCTTGAGCTACCTGAGTTTCGAAGCTCTCAAACCAGCAACTTTCTGACCTCCCCTCTTGATGCAATCCACTCTACTTGATCCCCTGATGATGCTTGAATGCTTAGAAGGAGTTTAAGTTAGCTGGTTAGGGAGCTTGCACAGCTTCTGCTCAAGCTCAGTTGAAAATGGTGATGATGATCCAAGCTATTTCAGGCCAATGTAAGTGGTTCTTTGTGACCAGTGTGGTGAGTGGAGAAGGTTTGTGGAGTTTTTTTGGGTGTTTATGGCCTGTGGAAGATGTTTCGAAGGAAGATGCAGGTTGGAGTGAAAAATGGAAATGAGGTGTTCTTGCTTGATTCAGGCTTGAGTCTTGTTGGTTTGGGACCAATGAAGCATGGTGAGATGAGTAGTGGAATTGGTTTGAGTGTTTGTGGTTTTTGGAGGCAGATTCGAAGGCTTTTTCTCTATGGAGTGTTTTTGTGAATGGTGTCTTAGGGCTTGCTTCAGGCTGGCTTCTTGATATGTTTAGCTTGCAAATGGATAGTATAAACAATTCCAAATGGTCAGAGGATGTGACTTGGCCTGCTGTGATTGGGATGTTTACTTTTGCAAAAAGTCCACTTTGTTGTAAGGAAAGCATGAGCTAAGTTCTAGCTTGGTACACAAGGCATGGGCTGCGCAGCAAGGTGAGTGAGTGAAGCTAGGGTGGCTCAGCAGCCAAGGCAACTAGTTGGTGAAGTGTGATGAGTGGTTTTGCAACTTGATCATTTATAGTTCACATGAAACTTTCTTGCTACATAAGCCATGGATCATGAGAAACCTTGGTCCAAATCTGATTTTTAGGTCACATGTGATGTTTGTGCCTTGGTTTGATATGAACTAGAAGTTACAATTTGCCTTGGTTCATGATTTTGCAAATTTTCCAATTGGTGCATATCTTGAAAATTAGTGATTTTTGCCAACTTTGTCACACCATAACTTTTGATCCAAAATGAATTAGGTCATGTTCTTGTACTTTTTGAAAAGGGAAAAATGTAATCTACAACTTTCATGACCAAAGTTTTTTCATTTGAAGCATTTTTGGATCAAAAAGTAAGGTTTGAAAAGTGACCTAAAATGACACATTCTCTAAAAGTCAACTATGCCCAAAAAAGTCAACTTTGCAAAAACTTCAAATTCTTGAATTTTGTGAACTTCAAATAAAGATCATATACACTCAAAATGATGAAGATCAACCCTTGGTTGGGTCATTGGGGGCCTCAGATGCCCTGATTTTGCACTGACTTGTCTGAAAAGTCAACTCTTGATCAGATGACTTCCCCATGGAATTTCTTCATGAAAATTGATATGCATACTCCCTATACCATATAGAGACCAATGGAAACAAGAATGACCAAAAAATTTGGAGTTATGGCCTCTGAAACCAAAACCCTAATTTTAGGTCAACTGTGCAGTCAAACTTGGCTCTGCATCCACACCAATCCCAGTTCTTGTGATCCTTTTGCATTTTTGACTTTTAGGGGATGTAATATGATATAAGAACACACATGGACCCCTTTGAAGTGATTGTTGACCTTTGGAGTGGCTCAAGAAGCTCTTGGATGGTTCAGATCACAAACCCTAGATGCAGATGACTTTGAATCTATGCAGTGAATCAAAAATGAGATATGAGGTGATATGATTGTGTTTATGCATATGAAATGATCACAAGCCATGGTGTGAATGGGTGAGGGCAAATTTGGGGTTTTTACAGCTGCCCCTATTCAAACATGAGTTAGCTGTGCAGGATGTAAGCGACGGCTTAACAGGCAAGCTAGATAACTTGTGGTTGAATACCAAAGACAGTCCAAAATTTGCACTCACAGAATGAAGAAGAAAAGGGATATGGATTGTAAAGGAAAATAAAGTATATTGTAAAGTGTGGGTGACGGAGGACGACCGTCGAGCAGAGGACGACTGCTGGGTAAAGAGCAATGACGGGGACGGCCGACATGCTGGGGAAAGTGTGTGAAGTAAAGCAATGACGGGGACGGCCGACATGCTGGGGATAAAAGGTAAAGCCAAGACGGGGACGGCCGACTTGCTGGGAAAAAATAAGAAATTATGATGGGGACGGCCATCAAGGTAAAGTTGTAAAGTTTTCTGGGGATCAATGAAACATGACGGGGACGGCCATCAAGTTCACAAAGCAAAGTAACCGACGATGGGGACGGCCATCGGGCTAAAAGAAAAGGAAAAGGGACCACGACGGGGAAGGCCATCGGGTTAAAGAATAAATGAAATAAACAGATGATGGGGTACGGCCATCAAAGGTGAAGGACGATCACCTAGCAGGGGACGGCTGCTCTGTTGGGGAATAAAGGAATCATGATGGGGACGACCATCAAAGGTGGAGGACGACCACCTGGCAGGGTACGGCTGCCGAAAATATCAACGATGGGGACGGCCATCGGATGAGCATGATGGAGGACGACCATCAGGAGGTGGAGGACGACCACCTAGCAGGGGACGACTGCTCTCAGGGTTTATCGTGACATAGGACGAATGCCAGATAACCAAAATCAACAATGGGGACGGCCATTGGATAAAATGGTGAAGGACGATCATCAACGGGTGGAGGACGACCACCTAGCAGGGGACGGCTGCTAAAAATCAACGACGGGGATGGCCATCGGATGAGCATGATGGAGGACGACCATCAAGAGGTGGAGGACGACCACCTAGCAGGGTACGGCTGCTCTCAGGATTTATCATGACATAGGACGAATGTCTGATAAGAAGGAAAATTGCTTTGTTGGCGATCTACTGGGGAGTAGTAAACACGGACGAGTGTTTATATCCAAGAAACAAAAGGTATAAGTGTTTGGTATTGTGTATAGATTAAAGATGCGGACGAGCATCCCTAAGACTACGATACGGACGAGTATCGGGTAGAAACAAACTGACACGTGCTCAGAGATGATGATATGGACGAGTATCAACGGGTTAACAAAGAACACGGACGAGTGTTGAATCTGAGAGGACTCTTCTGGGGAAAAGTAGACACAGGCGAGTATCTATATTCAAGAAGACAGAAGCGTTTGACACAGTGTATGGATTAAAGATGCGGACGAGCATCCTTAAGACTATGATACGGACGAGTATCATGTAGAAACAAACACTTGACGCATATTCTGAGATGATGGTACGGACGAGTACCAACTGGTTAACAAAGAACATGAACCAAAGTTGAATCTGAGGGGATATGTAAGTGGTATAAGATACGGACGAGTATCAGTATGAGTGTAACATGAGTAACGAGTATGCGTATTGCACAGATGAGTGTTTAACTGCTGGGGAGAGTGACACGGACGAGTGTCAAGAGAGAAAAGTATAATAATATCAACAAGTATATGGGTTGTAAAAGTGTAGGTGACTGCGCTGGGGAAATGACACGGACGGGTGTCAAGAAAGTGTATGTAGGTATATGTGAGTGCAAAGAGGATGTCCTTGGCTTTCTGCTGGTGATATGACACGGGGGTGTCAGGACGTACCTGTAATACGGGTGATTTTGTTTGCAAAGAGTGTTCAGGCGACCTTACTGGGGAGTGACGGTACGGACGGGTGTCAAAATGAGTATATATATTTGTGTTTGGGAGGCAACTGTTTTTGCTGGGGATCCTGGTGGGGGTTTTGGGGAAAGTATTATGCATTCTGATGAGTGGTTATTATTTACAAGTACTGATTCACGACATGACTTATGATTATGCTATGTGTTTGATTTTTGCCGTAATGCTCCGTGTTAAAACGGAATGCTACGCTTTGTGGGTGAACATGATGCGAATGCTATGATTATGCGAAAAACCAAACCGGGATCCGGGTCCCGTTGCTGCGAACATCCTAGCTGGGGATGAGATCATTGGTAGATCTAAGGATATGATATTTGCTTGGGGATTCGGGCCATTGATAGACCTATCCTTTATAAATGAGAGACCCAGCTGGGGTTCGTAGAGGCTTTCTTCACTCTGTTGTGATCTTCTATGCACTGCTCTCCTGGATAGAGGCTGGAGCTCTGTGGGGAGATAACTCTCTGACTTTGTGCTCGGCTGAGGGCGAGATGGCAACTCGGCTGGGGAGAGAGAGAGGAATCATTGAAAGACCCCCCTAGAAGTTCTGTTACGGTAGCTTCTTGACTCAGCCGGGGATTTGGGCATCTCCTGTGATACCTGCCCATTCTGATGGGGATAAGTAATAAATGGCCGACTCAGCTGGGAGGAGTCATGAAAGGCAACTCAGCTGGGGAGAGAGCACTTTGGGTGCTAAAATTGAGTGTGGATTTGCCAGCTTGCTGGGATAAAGTTTTCATGCCCCAAGTTGCATTCTGGATACCTGCAATCCTGAAAAAAGATAGAGAAGCGCACAAGGTAATCCCGAGGTATCCCTTACTGGATTCCGTCATAGGAGTTTAGATACTTCTGAGAGTAAGCATATTTCCTGCAAGCATGTTTTTATTTGAAGATAAGCATCTGTATTCTTATGCAATCAGTTTTTTCTTTTAAGACATCAGACAATTTTTTTGCAAATAAAATGTACAAAACGAGACATAACTGAAAATCTGATTTTATTAATTCATATGCCCTGAATTGGCGAGATACAGTCAAAGGAACATATCCCCTGAAATGAGGAGATTGTTACAAATTGAGAAACAAAATGTTGGCAGTGTTGATGACGCTTTGAGGAGCTTCCTCTTCACTATGACCCGTATGACTTTTGACGTTCTTCTCATCTTGCTTTTTTGAAGAATGTTGATTCTGATTGAAGCTTGATCCTTTCGAAGTTTACAAGGTTGTAGATGATACAGACGAATTCAGAATGCAGTTGTTCGCTTATTCCCTTATTTTGCATGGATCGCCCTTCCGGGTTTTCAATCCATCGGGATACCCATTTTTGCCTGAGCTGTCCAATGCGGCTTTTCAACTCAGCGGGTGTACACATTTTTTATATTTATTTTCCCTTATTTTTGCCCGAGTCTTTTATTCTGTTTCTGACTCGCCGGGATGCCCTATTTTTGCCTGGACTTACATTCTGTTTTCATGTCCAGCGGGTCATTTTATGCGAAGTATTTTTTAACTGCATCTGAATTCACAGGGGACGGGAAATCTTCACCATCCATGGTGCTGAGCATCAGTGCTCCACCAGAGAAAACTTTCTTTACCACGAATGGTCCTTCATAGTTTGGAGTCCACTTGCCCCTGTGGTCTGTATGAGGAGGGAGGATTCTCTTCAGCACAAGATCTCCTACTTGGCACTCTCGGTGCCTGACTTTCTGATCGAAGGCTTTCTTCATTCTCCTCTGATACAACTGCCCATGACAGATTGCAGCCAACCTTTTTTCTTCGATCAGACTCAGTTGTTCGAATCGGGATCGGACCCATTCGGCTTCGTTCAGCTTAACATCCATCAATACCCGTAGAGAGGGTAGTTCAACTTCAACAGGTAGGACTGCCTCCATACCATACACAAGCTGATACGGTGTTGCCCCAGTGGATGTTCTGATTGACGTGCGGTACCCATGCAAGGCGAACGGTAGCATTTCATGCCAGTCTTTGTAGGTGACTACCATCTTCTGCACAATCTTCTTGATATTCTTATTTGCTGCCTCAACAGCGCCATTCATCTTTGGCCTGTAAGGAGAAGAATTGTGATGTTGAATCTTGAAGTCCCGGCACAGCTCTGCCATCATTTTGTTATTTAAGTTGGAACCATTATCGGTAATGATCCGCTCGGGCACTCCATACCGACAGATGATATCTCTCTTCAGAAATCTGGCTACCACTTGTCTTGTAACATTGGCATAGGAAGCTGCTTCGACCCACTTGGTGAAATAATCAATGGCAACCAGGATGAATCTGTGGCCGTTCGAAGCAGTCGGTTCAATCTTGCCAATCATATCAATGCCCCACATGGCAAAGGGCCATGGTGAAGACATGATGTTCAAAGGATTGGGAGGCACATGCACCTTATCTGCGTAGATCTGTCATTTGTGGCATTTTCTGGCGTAGGCACAACAGTCGGCATCCATTGTGATCCAGTAATAACCTGATCTTAGCAATTTCTTAGCCATGGCATGCCCTCCTGCATGGGTACCAAAAGATCCTTCGTGCACTTCATGCATCAACAGGTCTGCTTCTGTCTTATCAACACATCTGAGGAGTACCATATCAAAGTTCCTTTTGTATAAAGACCCATCAGTGTTCAGAAAGAAACTACCCGCAAGCCTTCTCAAAGTCTTCTTATCATTGGAAGATGCCCCAGGTGGGTATGTTTGATCCTCCAAGAAGCACTTAATGTCGTGGAACCAAGGCTTATCATCTTTAACAACATCTGCTGCGAACACATATGCTGGTCTGTCAATTCTGGATACTGAAATCTGAGGTACAAAGTTAGCAGCTTGAACTTTGATCATGGATGAAATGGTAGCCAGGGCATCTGCAAACTGATTCTCGTCCCGAGGGATATACTCAAGCTTGACTGTTGTGAAGAAAGTCAATAACCTCCTTGTATAATCCCTGTAAGGTATTAGATGATCCTGGTGTGTGTACCATTTGCCGTTGGTTTGATTAACTACCAGAGCTGAATCTCCGAATACAGTTAATGTCTTGATCCTGAGGTCAATGGCTTCCTCAAGACCCATAATGCAAGCTTCGTATTCAGCTTCGTTGTTAGTGCAGTTGAAAGTGAGTTTTGCCGAGAAAGGCATGTGAACTCCTTTGGGTGTAATGAGTACTGCACCAACACCACAACCATTCATGTTAACAGCCCCATCAAACATCATAGTCCATTCTTCTTCCGGGTCAGGCCCTTCAGTGTGAATGGGCTCTTCATGATCTTTTGCTTTTATGAACATGATGTCTTCATCAGGGAAGTCAAACCTCATAGGCTGGTAATCATCAATGGGTTGCTCAGCAAGATATTCAGACAATACACTGCCCTTGATGGCTTTTTGAGATGTGTATTGGATGTCATATTCAGTAAGGATCATTTTCCATCTTGCAACCCGCCCGGTAAGAGCTGGCTTCTCAAATATGTACTTAACCGGGTCCATTTTTGAGATCAATAAAGTAGTGTGGGTCAGCATATACTGTCTTAGTCGGCGAGCAGCCCACGCTAAAGCACAACAAGTTTTCTCGAGCAGTGAATAACGTTGTTCACAGTCGGTAAACTTTTTGCTTAGGTAGTATATTGCATACTCTTTTCGATCAGACTCGTCATGCTGGCCCAACACACACCCCATCGACTCTTCTAATACTGTCAAGTACATTATCAGAGGTCTTCCTTCAACTGGAGGCATAAGGATTGGAGGTTCTTGTAAGTATTCTTTGATCTTGTCAAAAGCCCTTTGGCGGTCTTCGTTCCACCTGACCGTCTGTTCTTTTCTTAACAGCTTGAACAAGGGTTCACAGGTTGCAGTGAGGTGAGATATGAACCGTGAGATGTAGTTCAATCGACCTAAGAACCCTCGAACTTCTTTCTCTGTTTTCGGTGCAGGCATCTCTTGGATGGCTTTGACTTTATCAGGGTCAACTTCAATCCCCTTCTCGCTCACAATAAAACCCAGCAGCTTACCAGATCGCACCCCGAATGTGCATTTGTTGGGGTTCAACTTCAATTGGTATTTCCTCAGACGCTTGAATAACTTCAGTAGATTCACCAGGTGGTCTTCTTCAGTAAGGGACTTGGCAATCATGTCATCCACATAACATTCTATCTCTTTATGGATCATATCGTGGAATAATGTTACCATAGCCCGTTGATATGTCGCACCGGCATTCTTGAGCCCAAATGGCATTACCTTGTAGCAGAACGTGCCCCAGGGTGTGATGAAGGTTGTCTTCTCCATGTCTTCAGGTGACATCTTAATCTGGTTGTATCCTGAAAATTCGTCCATGAAGGAGAATACCGAGAACTGAGCTGTGTTATCCACCAATACATCAATGTGAGGTAAAGGGAAATCATCTTTCGGGCTAGCTCTATTCAGATCCCGGTAGTCAACACACATCCTTACTTTGCCGTCTTTCTTAGGCACAGGTACTATATTAGCAACCCACGGTGGATAGCTAGTTACAGCAAGGAACCCGGCGTCCCATTGCTTTTGTACCTCCTCCTTGATTTTCATTGCCATATCTGGGCGAGTACGGCGCAGTTTCTGTTTAACCGGCGGGCATTCTTCTCTTAAAGGCATCTTGTGCACAACAATATCGGTGTCCAATCCTGGCATATCTTGATAAGACCAAGCAAACACATCCACATACTCTCGAAGCAGGTCAATCAGTTGTCTCTTCACTGAGTCTTGCAGGCAGGCCCCGATTTTAACCTCTTTCACGTCTTCATCTGTTCCAAGATTAATCACTTCAACCTCCTCCTGGTGAGGAGTAATAACCTTTTCCTCTTGTCTTAACAACCTGGCTAGCTCTTCAGGAAGCTCATATTCTTCTTCAACCCCTTCATCAGCTTGATTGATTGGATTGTCAAAGTCATACGAAGTCATAACCGTGTTGTTGTCGGTGCTGTCTGGAAGGCACACTCTGCAAGGGTTCAGTTCGTTCATTTTAGTGATTTGATTTTAATCTTGTTTTAGAAAAGTAAAATAAAATTGTCATTTTGAAAACACTGCCATTTATTTTTTGTACAAAAAGAAAAATGGAAAAACAGTGAGCGGAAAAGAAAAAAACTCATTTGCAAAAAGATGTCTGATATTTCATTGATTAATCTTGTTTGCACAAAAAGTACAGATGGCCCGATTACAAAATGAGTCTTGTCATCTTGGGCAAGATGCAAGACTTTGATGCATGCTATAAAAACACAGGAAATAATAATTACTCTGCATGAGTAACTCTTATAATTTCCTGGGAAGACCAGTTTGAGATACTGCTCCCCGGGATCTTTGGACGAATCCAGCTCTCCAGGTTGCGTTCTTCTTCCAGCTCGTCTTCCAGACAGTTGACAGCATCAGGGGTGAGCATCCCCTCACTCACGAAGTTGGGCTCTTTCGCAGCCGCTGCTTGATCTCGTTGAGTTGGTCTGTAACCCAACCCAAATCTGTCCTCTTTCTTCTCCACCGATAGCATTTTGCCCCAGCCTTGGGCGTTTCCTCCTTCAACAACCTTCCGGGCTTGTTGGTATGATGATATTGAAGTACCAGGCACAGCAGATGTTTCATTGACATTCAAGGCTTCGAAACCTTGGCTCATTGTTTCATGGATCTCCCCATCCATCTCAATATACTTATAGGTAGCCAGGTGACTGACAAAAATATCCTCTTCTCCACAGATTGTAACGATTTGACCCTCCCACTCATATTTTAACTTCTGGTGAAGGGTAGAGGTCACAGCGCCAGCGGCGTGAATCCATGGCCTACCCAATAGACAGCTGTAGGCAGGCTGTATATCCATCACGTAGAAGGTCGTTTTGAAGGTTTGCGGGCCAACCGTTATGGGCAATTCAATCTCTCCCAGAACCGATCTCTTTGAACCATCAAAGGCTCTCACCACCAGGTTGCTGGGTCTCAACGCCAATCCGTCATATTCTAGCTTCACCAAGGCCTTTTTAGGTAAGACATTGAGGGATGACCCCGTGTCTACCAGCACATGAGAAAGGACAGCACCTTTGCATTCCATGGTTATGTGCAAGGCTTTGTTATGGTTGCGGCCTTCCGTTGTCAAATCAGTATTGGTGAACCCTAGTCCGTGACTAGCATTAACATTTCCAACTACAGCTTCCAGCTGATTGACAGTGATCTCTTCAGGCACGTAAGCTGCGTGCAAGACTTTGAGTAGCGCATTCCGATGGGCTTCGGAGCACATAAGCAATGATAGGATTGAGATCTTGGAAGGCGTCTGGTGAAGCTGATCCACTATTTTATAATCACTCTTCTTGATGATTCGCATGAACTCATCAACCTCTTGGTCAAAGGGTGTTCTCAAGGTTTCTTTAACAATTTGTTCTTCCTGCACCAAGCTTTTTCCTTTTGCCTTAGCAGCAGCTTCTGCTTCGGCAGTGGGTCTCTGAATTTGTGGAGCGAAAAGACGTCCGCTTCGGGTGAAGCTTCCGCCTCCTTCCACATTGTCAATTTGTGGTGCAGGGATTGATGATTCAAAAGTGATTCTTTGTCCTTCACAGTACAAGTCAGAGCCGTAATGCCACGGGATGGCATTGCTACTTTCATAAGGTACTGGTCCAGGCACCGTGATAGTGACTGGACTGACTGCAGCTGCGGAAGGAATTGTGATAGTCTGTGGATCATAATAAATTGTGACTGGTGCTCTGATGGGAGCAGCACCTTCTGAGTTGTAGGCGGAGTTGTTTTCAGGATCATAAAATATTGTGACAGTTGAGACATCTTCATGATTTGTTGCTGGTGTTGTAGGAGACATTGGTGGAAGGATGGATGTTGTTGTTGTAGGAGTTTCAAAATGGAGTGATGCTGAAGTTGTAGAAGGAACATTTGTTGATGCCTGGTCAGTTGAGATAATAGATGAAGTACTTGTTGATGAAGCCGAAGAATTGTCAGGAACAATGGTTGTTGCAGTTGTAGGAGGTTCTGGAATTGTTGCTGATGAGATTGCTGGATTCGTAGGAAATGATCTGGTGATCTGAAGTTGGCCACTCTGAATGAGGCCGTCTATGCCATTCCTCAAGTCATCGCACCCATTGACTGAGATATTGCAGTAAGCACACCCCAACTCACACCCCGGGAACATTTGACATTCGAGGAGCTGAGCCTTAATTTCCACCAACGGTGTCCGGATCTGACCCACACTGGTTATTAAATAAGACGACTTGTCTTCTTCAATAGCGTTAATCCTGGGACCACCGTGGTTTGGCATGGGGTTTTTATTGACATTAGGTGGTGGTGCGAAATTCAGAGCTTTTGAGTCTACCAGGTCTTGTACCTTCATATGCAGAGCTCTGCACTTTTCTGTACTGTGGCCAGGTGCATTTGAATGAAAAGCACATCTGGCGTTGGAGTCATAATTCCTGGGTAAACTGTTGGGATCTGGAGGTGCCAGCGTCCTTAGCTCAACTAGGTTGAGTTTCAAGAGTTGTGGCAGCAATGTAGCATATGGCATAGGGATCGGATCGATTACCCTGTTGGCTTGAGAAGGCCTCTGTTGGAATGGCCTTTGCTGATTATTGTTGTTGTTGTTGTTGTTGTAATTTCTCGGAGGATATTGATTATGTTGATGGTACTGAGGTTGTCGTTGATAGTTTTGTTGCGGAGGTTGATAAACTGGCTGAGGATGAGCTGGAGCGGGAATGGTGACTGCTGCCACTGATATGTGAACATATTGGGGCCTGCCCCTGTTGGCGCGGATGGCATTGGTCTCGCCAGTTCTTCTCGGGCCTGCAAAAGGCTTTCTTGTACTACTGGACGAGCTTGCACCATTGTCAGAAATCTTACCCATTTTTAACAGGCTCTCAATTCTCTCCCCAGCTATGACAACATCTGCAAAGCTAGTGGAAGAGAAAGCAGCCAGCCTGTCAATATATGTCCCCTGAAGGGTGTTCATAAACATGTCTGCCATTTCCCTTTCAGACATAGGTGGCTGAACAGCAGCAACCAATTGCCTCCATCTCTGGGCATATTCTCGGAAACTTTCTCTTGACGACTGTGACATTCCCATTAGGAGGGTCCTGTTGGGTGCCATATCTAAGTTGTACTGATACTGTCTGATAAAGGCCTCTGCCAGGTCCTTCCAGCATCTGATAGTTGCCCTTGTCAAGTGAGAGTACCATTCTCTTGACGCTCCAGTCAAGCTGTCTTCGAAATAGAACATCCAGAGCTTCTCATCCATAGTATAGGCCTTCAGCCTTCCCAGAAATGACTGTAAATGAGTCCGGGGGCATGAAGTCCCGTTGTATTTTTCAAAACAAGGAGGCCTGAACTTATGGGGAATCCTGACCCCGTCTACCAAGCCCATGTCCATGACGTCGAAACCCAGAGAGTTTTAAGACTCTAAGGACCTCAATTTCTCAGCTATCTCATCCAGCCTTCTATCATAAGCTTCTTCCCCAACACCCATTACCGTGAATTGATCCTCTTGGGGGTCTTCTTGAAGTACCCTGGCTGCGGTGGCAGTCCCTTGAACATTTGCAGGAATATTGACCTCTGGATGAAGATGGGGGCCAAAGACAGGGGGGTTAACATGAGGTTGGACCCTTTCATTGTTGCTGGTGCCGGCAGTCCCTATATGTGGATCTTCTTGATTCTGCCTTTCCACCATGGCCCTCAATCTTTCTTGGCTCTGAGCCATGTTGTTCATCACTTCCATAAACTGCGTCATCTGGTTCCTCATTTCTAGCCTTTCATTGGCCATTTGGTTTCTGACCTCAGTAAGGTCCTGCTGCATCTGATCCATTTGAATGCCCGGAAGGTTGCTACGGGTCGGATAACGGTGCGGACGGTTGAGGGGAAATACCCGGCGCCGAGCAATAGTTCCTGAGCATCACAACAGAGTTAGTGGCAATAAAACAAAAACCTACAAAACAAACAAAAGGGTTAGCATGCAATGCAGTATGCTTATTTGTTTTCAAGGTATCCGGCTTGGCATTCAGTTTTGACCCTTCCAGACCCTTGAAGATGCTGTTGATGTTGCTTTTGAAGTGAAACTTGGATGGAACAAACTAATACATATATTACAAAAGCAAAATGGTACATAGTTTGTTTACAAATACAAGCCCTCTGAGGGGTCAAAATACATTACAGGAAAATAAAAGTACATGGAATGAAAGCAATAACAAACAAATGGTCAAACGCCAAGACCAAACTCATCCTCACGAACTTCCTTGAGAAGTGCTTCGGTCACAGGATCAGCCGGGCGCTCCGTGAGATTCCTGATGAGGAGGTTCCGGGTTGTAACAGCTGCTGTTAACTTCTTGTGCTGACTTTGGTCCTTTGACCTCTTCACTCCAGCTTTGATCTTTAGCTCTGATATCTCCCTCTGGGCTGCTGCCAGGGCTTCTTGCTGTTCTTCTGCACTAGCTTCCAGTTGCTCTATCTTGTCTTGAACTCTCTTGTCCTCCAGAGTACGAGCCTCGGTGATCCTGACCCACCGGGCCTGACTCTCCTTCAGATACAAGTCTGTCCTCGCTCTTTGGAACTGGGCTTCCTTGCAAGCATTCTTCAGAATTTGTTCTCCAGCTTTAGACTTTTTGATATAATCCCCAGACTTCTCAATCTTAACCAGATGCTCCACTCTCAGCTTCTCTAGTCTCTCAATCTCCATCCTGCCATCACTCCTCTCCCGGAGGGTCTTCTGCAAAGCCTGGGTTAACTTCTCATTTCTCTCCTTCAAGCTCTCAAACTCCTCCAAACTGATAGTGGCAGGGGGTGGTGCTGAAGATGATTCAGGCATATCTTCTATGGTAAAGGGCATCCCAGAGAATTGAGCCCTGGCATGGGACCATTCATAATATTGTGCTGATGCCACATTGTTGCACTTCCCCAAAATAGTTATTCCCTTGGTTTGAACATTATCCCAGGCCCAAGCAGCTTGCCTAACAATAGCCAGATTAGGCTTGTTCTCACAATAAAGAGTCTCAACCAAGTCCTGTGCCTTAGGAGTGTGGACCAGTACATAGCCCAGTTGCCTTTTGAACAACAGAGGATTGTAATTGATACTACCCTTAACTCCTATTAGGGGCACATTGGGAAAATGCCCACAGCTGGTGATGATATCCCTGCCTTTGGTGCCTTGAGTGCACCATCTGATATCTGCTGAAGTTAGAGCAGTGAGTCTCTTAGCCCAGTTTCTCTGCTGATGAGGGTTCAAAAATGCGTCTGTCCTGGGCAGATGCCTGAGAAGCCAAGTGTGGAACAATGGAGCACAACATCTCACTAATCTTCCCCTCTTCTTTTCATTCCTCTGATGCACTGAGTAATAGAGATCCCCCAACAAAGTGGGCACTGGGTTCTTCAAGATGAAAAGATGAATTGCATTCTTGCTAATGAATCGAGGCTCATCTGCAAACAACACGATTCCATATATACTCAAGGCCAATAAAGCACAGACAGCTTTCCACTCTCCTAAAGAAGCTTTCAGGGTAGCTTGAGAAATCAAGAAATCCAGATGGAAGCCAGGGATTCCAGCCTTGGAAGTCATATGCTGCTCAATCAGGACAGGTTCCAGATGCAAAGCCTTTGCTACTTCTCCATTACCAGGAAAGACCATCTCAGGGTTGAAAGGGATTCCACCCCTGATAGGCATGCCAACCAATGATGAGTATTCTTCTAATAGAGGGCCTAGCTGAAAGTCCTGGAAAGTAAAACATCTCAGTGGGGGATCATAGAACTGAATGCAAGTGTGGATCAGGCTTCTCTGTGAAGGGTCCAGATCCATAACCATATCAAGTATATCTCCATAATGTTCCCTGAACAATGGTATGTGATCTGGAGTGATCAGGGTTTGAATCCTCCTGATGTCAGATAGCTCTGGCTGGAAGAAGTGATAGGTGATGTTGCTCTTTTTAGGAGCCATGATGCTGAGACTGAGCAGAGACAAGTGCTGATGATGATACTGAAGAATGGGCCACTGATTGACTGGTGCGAGTGACTGAGGTAGATAGCTGATAGCTGAAGCAGGTGCTGATGAAGATAGGTCAATACTGAAGATGGGGTCAAAACCAAAACCAAAGATGAGAGTGGATACCCTGAAACACAAATAAGCAAATGTCAATATGATGCAATGTTTATGTATGCAAATGATATGCAAGGGTCTGTGACTGAGCTGGATCTGATCAAATGCCTTGATATAGGTCCAAGTATGTTCAAGAAATCCAGATGGAGGTCTATAAATCCAGTAACCAAGGTGGGGGGCTCAAGTAAAGAGCCACATGTCCAGGGTTTAGAATCACAAGAACTGTCCCAAAATGGAGTATTCTTACACAAACAAAGTAACAGGGTATTCTGAGGTCAAGGTACCTGCAAACCTGTAAACAGCCCAACCCCCTCACAGGTGGTGTTCTAAAACAAGGATCCTCAGACTTGGATCAGTTATGAGAAGTGTAAACACTTCTAACCCGGAGGTACAGTGTTTACAATAACCATAAAAGTTCCTCCTCTAATTCACCTCAGTTTCTGAAGGTCAATACTAAAGGTCATCCAGACTTAGCAGGCTTCCCAGATAGCCCTAGTACTGCAGGAAATCTGCAACACAGAGTTCTCAAGAAGAAACCCATATCTGAACCGTGTTTCATATTCCCGCACCAGACCGAGATGGAATGGGAAAGAATATGATTCACTCTAGCCTAGGTGTCACTCAGGTCCCAGGTATAGGACCTTAACTCTCAATAGAACCCCACCCACCAAAGCAAACAACAGATCCAGCCAGCAGCACAGTATGATAATATGATAATATATGCATAAAGCTATAAAGAAAGCAATAAACAAAACTGTACAAAATAAATACAAATACACAAACACAAATAAGCACATAACACCCCGGTAAACACAAATCAATCAAGCGCTAGGAGGAACCCACAAAAAGAACCAGAAGCCCTGGTTGCAATATAAGGGTCCCCAGCAGAGTCGCCAAGCTGTCGCTCCCGATAAATGGGACCGGCCCAGATAAAGGTACAGACGCGAACGGTCGGCGAGAGGGACAATGAGAACACACAGCCGTGAACTCACTGGAGATGAATAGAGTCGCCAGCTAGGCATTTTTATCCCGGAGGAAAGGCAATGCTGCATAGACCTAGAAAGAGATGGATAAGACGGTTGCGAACCAGAGAGACTGAGAAAGGGGGTTGGTTACAACCCGGGAAGGTATTAGCACCCAGATTGTCCGCCGTACTCGACGGGATCCACGCTTAAAAGATTTGTGTTTTAAAGGGGTAGTGTCAGTGTAATTTGTGTATCAAGGCTGGAAAGAATGCAAGTGTCAGTGTAAAAGAAATGTGAAGTGTATAAATGAAGTGTCAGTGTAAGAGCAAGAGTGAAATGCTCAAAATAAATGAGGCTTAAAGAATAGCTGGAAAGAGGGGGAATATACCGAGACTTTTGTTCGATAACTGTTAAGTTATGCCTACGTATCCTCTCGTGCAATGAGGAAGTCAGAACACCGTAGTTCGACCCAAAGAGACTGAAAGATGAATTGACTTGTGAACTGCTTACTTGCCTATGCTCAAGTGTATGATCTGTCTGGCACAGATGCGAACTGTCTTGCATTAGACGGAAGAAGCAAGTTCTCGTTTGTGAGTGAATGAGATGAGAAAAGAATCCCGAAGGAGACGATTATTGTTTGTTTTTGTGTTTTCAGTCTTTTATTGTTTTTGGATTTTGTCATAAATTAATGAGCTTAAGCCTAAACCAATGGATTTAGTAAACTCATCACATCTTCCCTCTGATTAGGGGTAATGAGAATACCTTAAGTGTGAAGTCAGATTCTCACACTTGATCACCTTTGGTGTAGGATTAAGATCATTAACCTACTTGTGATTATTTAGATGTTTTTGGTGTTTTTGTTTAGTGTTGAGTAATGAGGTTAAGCCATAATCAGGGATTTAACAGACCCATTGCACCATCCTAATAGAAGGATAATAGATGAGAATGTTTAAGCTGAGGAAAGCTCCTCAACTTAATCCATGATTAGGGATTAAACTCATGACAAAACAAGCCTTTGATTAAATGGATTTTATTTAATGATATGATGAAGAAATGTTTTTTAGATTTGTAAGACAACTTGAGGGGGACTTGTCCATTAACACTAGGGTTAGTCCTTCTTAACCAGTTAAGGAAGAATTAGAACCCTAATGCAAGGCCCAAGTTACAAGTATGATGTCTTGATACTTATTAAATGAATTGATTAAGAGATTTAAACACATTAAGGGTTTAACACTTAGGATTAAAGTTATACACTCCATCCTAAGAGAAGGATGCAGGCATAAGCTTAATCACAAAGCCTTAAAGCCTTTAGGGTTTTGTCCCTGATTATGAGGTGAGAAGAGAAGACTCAAAAGAGACACAAAGGTAAAACTATGAGGGGAGACTAATCAAAACCCTAATCATTGTCATGCTTGGTTGTTCCTAAGGTTTGTGAGGTTTTCAAAAGAAGATCTTCAATGGAACCACCAGGAAGCAGATGAAAGGATCAGGAGAAGCAAAGTGACTTGCTTCATTCAAGAAGTCAAGTCACTTGAAGAAAGAAAGTGGGAAGAGGAGGAATGAGCAAGCTCAAACTCAAACACATATCAAAAATGCAGCATGGATGCAAGAGAGAAGAGAAGTTATGAGAAGTGAAGGCAAATTCACTTCTCAAAGTTACTTACCACCTGAAAGGTTAGAAAAGAAATGCAATGCAATGCAAAATGGGATGAGATGACATGATGAGAGACAAAACCAGAAGCATACACATGATGCTAATGATGCTATGAGATGCTACAAACATGAGGCAGCATATGGAAATGATCATACAAGTTCATGAATGCAAATGAAACAAGTTAAGAACCAAGAACATACATGAAAAGTTATGAAGTGCACATGACATACAACATGGCAAATACATGATGCAATGATCAAACATGCTTTCAATATGTCTTATGATGTCAAATGGATCAAATGGATGTTTGAAATGTCATGGCAAGTCATGGTATGAAGGCAAATGCAAGATGGATGCATATGAAAGCCCAAATTAGGGTTTATGGACAATGCATCAAACAAAAATCAAAATCAGAAGCAAACCCTAAGATAAAAAATTGAAAACACCACACAAAGGACCCCTAATCCTACATTAAACCAATGCCCAAAGGAGAGGTCTCAACTCCTAACCAATCTCAAGTTATGATTTTTACAAGTTTGCTAGGGTTTTAGGGTTCCTAAACAAAAGAAATGCCAAACAAATTGAAAATGAAATATCAAATCATGGCCATTTAATCTCACAAACTTCATGCCAAACACAATGCAATGCAAAAAGAATCAATGTCCAACTCTTCATGGATAGGCAGAAATGATTTTTTGAACTTTGGATCAAAATAATGCACAAAAAATGATTTTAATTCAATGAGAAATTCTTAAAATGCATCATGATCAAAAAATAAATTTGGTTTGAAGGTTGGACAATGTTTCTAAATGTCTTAGAACATTTCATGAATTTTTTGGTGATTTTTAAATACCTAAAAGTATTTTTAATAAATTAATTTCCATTAATCAATTAAAAATAAACTTTTAAATATTTTAAAATACTTTTTAAATGCTAAAAATGAAAATAAAAATATTTTTGTGTCATAAAAATTAATGAAAGTCTTGAGAAAAAGTTTCATAATTTTTAGACAATTTTTACTATTTTAAATAAATTATGGAAGTTAAATGACAAAAAAATGAAATAAAAATAAGATAAATGGAAAGTATTCTGATCCAACGCATGAGATTTAAAGCTGGGGAAAGACCATTGACTTGGCGTGTGAATCAAAGGACAGGATGCAATCTGACTTAATTATGTTTTACGAATTAATTAAGTGGATTAGGGCTAATGAGGACACATCTGGGCCACACAAACGCGCGGCAGGTCAACAAGTCAACTGATCCTACGCGTGAAATTCAAACTGCACTTAATGACCTGATTAAAACCCTAATGATTTTTAGGTGGCCGGAGAAGACCTCCGGTCGTCTTCTCCGGTGGGAACCCCACCTTAAAATCTCCAAAACTCTCAAAACCTAACTAAAATGAAATCCAAAAACATGGAAATGATCCCCACCACTTACTGAATCAAAACCCCATGCCCAAACTCATTTATTTTTCACCAAACTCATGAATCGAACAAAATACTTTTTTAGGTCACAGAGTTTCAGAACACGATTACATTCTCATTTCATCACCATTTTCAAAACTAAAGACATATTTATGATCAGGGAAGCATGAATAACAATTTAAGAACTCAAAAAATGATTTCTGGAAAAAATGTTCTTGAGCTACCTGAGTTTCGAAGCTCTCAAACCAGCAACTTTCTGACCTCCCCTCTTGATGCAATCCACTCTACTTGATCCCCTGATGATGCTTGAATGCTTAGAAGGAGTTTAAGTTAGCTGGTTAGGGAGCTTGCACAGCTTCTGCTCAAGCTCAGTTGAAAATGGTGATGATGATCCAAGCTATTTCAGGCCAATGTAAGTGGTTCTTTGTGACCAGTGTGGTGAGTGGAGAAGGTTTGTGGAGTTTGTTTGGGTGTTTATGGCCTGTGGAAGATGTTTCGAAGGAAGATGCAGGTTGGAGTGAAAAATGGAAATGAGGTGTTCTTGCTTGATTCAGGCTTGAGTCTTGTTGGTTTGGGACCAATGAAGCATGGTGAGATGAGTAGTGGAATTGGTTTGAGTGTTTGTGGTTTTTGGAGGCAGATTCGAAGGCTTTTGCTCTATGGAGTGTTTTTGTGAATGGTGTCTTAGGGCTTGCTTCAGGCTGGCTTCTTGATATGTTTAGCTTGCAAATGGATAGTATAAACAATTCCAAATGGTCAGAGGATGTGACTTGGCCTACTGTGATTGGGATGTTTACTTTTGCAAAAAGTCCACTTTATTGTAAGGAAAGCATGGGTTAAGTTCTAGCTTGGTACACAAGGCATGGGCTGCGCAGCAAGGTGAGTGAGTGAAGCTAGGATGGCTCAGCAGCCAAGGCAACTAGTTGGTGAAGTGTGATGAGTGGTTTTGCAACTTGATCATTTCTAGTTCACATGAAACTTTCTTGCTACATAAGCCATGGATCATGAGAAACCTTGGTCCAAATCTGATTTTTAGGTCACATGTGATGTTTGTGCCTTGGTTTGATATGAACTAGAAGTTACAATTTGCCTTGGTTCATGATTTTGCAAATTTTCCAATTGGTGCATATCTTGAAAATTAGTGATTTTTGCCAACTTTGTCACACCATAACTTTTGATCCAAAATGAATTAGGTCATGTTCTTGTACTTTTTGAAAAGGGAAAAATGTAATCTACAACTTTCATGACCAAAGTTTTTTCATTTGAAGCATTTTTGGATCAAAAAGTAAGGTTTGAAAAGTGACCTAAAATGACACATTCTCTAAAAGTCAACTATGCCCAAAAAAGTCAACTTTGCAAAAACTTCAAATTCTTGAATTTTGTGAACTTCAAATAAAGATCATATACACTCAAAATGATGAAGATCAACCCTTGGTTGGGTCATTGGGGGCCTCAGATGCCCTGATTTTGCACTGACTTGTCTGAAAAGTCAACTCTTGATCAGATGACTTCCCCATGGAATTTCTTCATGAAAATTGATATGCATACTCCCTATACCATATAGAGACCAATGGAAACAAGAATGACCAAAAAATTTGGAGTTATGGCCTCTGAAACCAAAACCCTAATTTTAGGTCAACTGTGCAGTCAAACTTGGCTCTGCATCCACACCAATCCCAGTTCTTGTGATCCTTTTGCATTTTTGACTTTTAGGGGATGTAATATGATATAAGAACACACATGGACCCCTTTGAAGTGATTGTTGACCTTTGGAGTGGCTCAAGAAGCTCTTGGATGGTTCAGATCACAAACCCTAGATGCAGATGACTTTGAATCTATGCAGTGAATCAAAAATGAGATATGAGGTGATATGATTGTGTTTATGCATATGAAATGATCACAAGCCATGGTGTGAATGGGTGAGGGCAAATTTGGGGTGTTTACAGCCGTCTCCTTATTTGAGAAGCTTGTTCTTATCCATGGATTTCCCAGTGAATCAACAGATGACATTCTCTTTTCGAGCAGTTTGTTCATCCCCAGCAAGGTTTCTGTTCTATCAAATGGCATCTCCCCTGTTCAGCGGAGAAGTTTGGTATGAATTTACTAATTTTCAACAAATGGCATCTCATCCAGACAAGGTGAGAAGTTTGTTCGGCAAATGGCATCTCATCTAGACACGGTGGGAAGTTTGTCGTGATTCCAATTTTCAACAAATGGCATCTCATCCAGACAAGGTGAGAAGTTTGTTCGGCAAATGGCATCTCATCTAGACAAGGTGGGAAGTTTGTCGTGATCCCAATTTTCAACAAATGGCATCTCATCTAGACAAGGTGAGAAGTTTGTTCGACAAATGGCTATCTCTTCCAGACAAGTTGAGAAGTTTGTTGTGAATTTTCCAATTTCCGTCAAATGGCTATCTCTTCCATACAAGTCGAGAAGTTTGAGCGTGAAGTTTGTTTTTCATCATATGGTTGTCTCTTTCAGAAGAAGGGAAGTATGATGAATGTTCTATCAAATGGCTATCTCTTCCATACAAGTCGAGAAGTTTGATATGAATCTCTTTTATTGTTCTATCAAATGGCTATCTCTTCCATACAAGTCGAGAAGTTTGATATGAATCTCTATTATTTTTCCAACAAATGGCTATCTCTCCCAGACAAGTTGAGAAGTTTGTTGTGAATTTTTTCCAATTTCCGTCAAATGGCCATCTCTTCCATACAAGTTGAGAAGTTTGAGCGTGAAGTGGTTTCTCCATCATATGGCTGTCTCTTTCAGAAGAAGGGAAGTATGGTGAGAGTTTTGTTCAATGGCATCCTTAGTTGAATCTCGGCAGAAGATTTAGCAACGGGTGATTCCTTTTATTTCTGGCAAGTCTCGGCAGAAGATTTCCAGTCTACCTCGGCAGAAGGTATTTACTTTTATGAGTTAGACGATGACATCCTTAGTTAAATCTCGGCAGAAGATTTGGCGACAGGTGTATCCTCAGTTAATCCTCGGCAGTAGGAATTTTATTTAGGATACCTCGGCAGAAGGTATCTCATTCTTAGAATCTCTGGTAATCTCGGCAGTAGATCTCCAGCATGACTTCAACAGAATTTGTTTTCTCCAAGATCTCGACAGTAGATTTTTGGTTTATCTTGATATCTCGGCAGAAGGTATCTCATTCTTAGAATCTCTGGTAATCTCGGCGGTTAGATCTCCAGTAGATTTCAGAAGAATTGGTTTTCGTTTCAGAATCTTGGCAGTAGATTTCTGTTTCGTTTCGATACACCAACAGAAGGTTTTTTCCAAATGAGGTTAAATCTCGGCAGTAGATTTCCTCAAAGTGGAATTTTGTTCAAAGATCTCGAGTCATCTTAGGACAGGTAGACAGTTGTCGTCTGACTCCACTCAAGAGAAAATTCCTCGGGTGGATTGTACTCCAGTCATGTGTGTTTAATCCCCAATAGGGTCAACTTTTCTGCCCAGCGGCACTATAGCATTGTAGCCTTCATCTTGCATTTTTGCATTGCATATCATGTCATTTTCATCTGCATTTTTCGGTCAAAATTTTAGGTATTCTGATATTTAATCCTCCTCCATCTTGAATGTACAAAAAAATCTTTGTTACTCATACATTCAGGTTCAGGATGATTAAATAGGGGCAGCTGTCATACCCTAAATTTTGACCAGAAATTTTCAAAATTTTTGTTCATTTTTTCTTTTTTGACGTATTTTCGTCGATTTATCGAAATTGATCATTTTGCATTTGTTAAATTAAAACATGTCTCCAATCATGCATTTTACCATCACAATTGTCATCCTTTATTTATTAGAATTTGTTTGTTTTTAAATAAGAATGGTTGTTCTTCGTTTTGATCTTTTTTTTTTGTATAGATCTTTTAGAATTCTATCCAATCTTAAAATTTCAGTTAAAATATTTTGTCACATTTTGTCATTTAGTTATGTTTTAGTTAAATATTTATTTTAGATTATTTTAGAGTTTAATTTAGTTTATTTATAGTATTTTTTTTATGCTAATTCCTAAGTTAATTTAAATTTAAAAAAAAAAAAAGAAAGAGTTTTGTTTATATTTAGATGATCTACAACTAATTTTCAATTTTATTTTTAATTTAGATCAATTTCAGTTTAATTAATTAATTTAATTTAAGTATTTCAATTTAGTTTAATTATAATTTATTTTGGAGATTAATTTTATTATTTAATTAATTTTTTTTTCTTCTTTAACTGTTTTTTTCTCTAATTAATACTTAGGATTATTTTATCTTATATAAAAATAATAATATAATATATAGTTTGTGTAACTAAGATTTAGTTTCTGATTTAGTCCATATGGTTGGTTCCCCCCAACTTTCTCCAACACTCTATCAGTACCATCCTTACGCTGACTTGACAATACAAAAAACTGCTGCACCTGCAAAACCACAGCAACAACAGTGCATCAATCCAGCTTGCATTGAGAGTGACTTAACATTATGACAAGGAAAAAACCAACAAACAAAGGAGGAGGAAAAAGACCTGTCAACACAAAAGGGACTTTTTCTCTGATTCTCTAAAAGGGCAGAACGAGATCCAACAAAAGGGGGGATTTTTCTCCAACCTTCTGGACAATAACATTCATCACGATTTCTTCATTTTTTGGACTTGAACTCAAACAACAACAAAAAACCAAAGGGGGGAAAAACAACTGGAAAAAAAACGAAAAAACACTCACGAGAACTTTTCGCTCCTGCAACCTCCCACCACCTTCAAACCAACACCTTCAAACGCCTCTCCAAACTCAAGCTTTCGTCACCCTCGCTAACCACAATCCGCCGCGACGTGCGAGACAACCACTACAAGCCCACCCTTTTGCTATTCACCATCATCACCTCCCAAATCAACCGCAAAGTGTGACCGGCCACCACAACCCAAACGCGAACTTCCTGAACCTTCTTCACTGAACGCTACCCAAAAGCCTCACTGAAACCTCTTCTTCTTCAATACAAACTTTCTGAAGCGGAAACCCCCAACCGTGACTTCGCCGAACGGTCCACCGCCACCTTCTTCACCAATCCGTTCCAAACCAGACACTACCATACTGATACCACTTCTCAACATCAACCTCTTGACCACCCCTCTGAAACGAAACCACTCTCTCCGAAAACACACATAAAACCTTAGCGATCAACACAGAAAACCTTCAATCTCAACTTTCAGCAAACCTCATCTACCGAATCCAATCATCAACATCAACACCACCGAAATCTCTTCCTCAAACCCATTCGTCATCCTTTCCTCACAAACTCGAACCAATAACTCACTCACATAACCCTCCTTTTCAAACATAAACCAACGAAGATTTTGAGCGAGGAAGAGTGAGACAAGAATCCGAGACCAAATCGCCGAAAACGGAGATTCGAACCGCCTCCGCGAGTTTACTGTGAGAGCCGCCGACATCTATTGAGAGATATGAACGCGTCAGAGAGATTGAGCTCGCGACAGGGATGATGTTTGGAGGTGTGTTCAGAGAAGCAACAAAGTCGAAATCGCCGATTTGCCGCCGCTGAGACCACCGTTGCTGTTCACGATAGGGTTTGGAGTAGAAGCGTTTTGTTTATTTTTCAACTCTTTCTGATTTTGGTTATTTTTCTTTCCTTTTATTTATTATTTATTTTACTTTTAAAAAAAATTTGTGTTTCTTGTTTCTTCATGTGGGTTGGGACGGTTCCCACAGGCCCGTGGATTCACTGCCACACCCGCCAACTAATTCCTTCAATTCCCTTTTCTTTATTTAATTTATTTCTTTTATTCTTTATTTCATTTATTTATTTATTATTTATCTTGATTAGTATTTATTTAAGATTTCAGCTAATTGTTTGCTTAAAGTTTTCTTTAATGTTTTATTCATTTACTTAGACTTTGTTAATCATGTGATTATAGTAGATTAGATTTTCCTTTTAATTGAATTTCATGTTTGACTCTTATTCTAGTTCGATTATTTGATTTTGGTCGTAATTTTTGGTTGTCTTGTATTGATCCAAGTTAAATTTAAATCTAGTCGATGTCCTAATAAATTTCCTTATTGATTTCCTTATAAATTTTCTAATAGCGTCTAAAAAACAAATATTCCAATTTATTTAATTAATTTATGGAAAAAAGGAACTCCGGAGTCTAGCACTCCGCACGTTCTGGATTGAACCGCAAATGGGCTAGCCCCACGCGTTGGTTCAATCACCATTCGTATAAAAACAATTCAATCTATCTTATAAATTAATTTACGAAAACAGAACTCCGGAGTCTAGCATTCCGCACGTTCTGGATTGGACCGCAACCGGGCTAGCCCCACGCGTTAGTTTAATCATCATTCGTATTCAAAACAATTCAACAATCTTAAAGGATCAGGCATGATTCATCTCCATAGGAAAGTTGTTCCTCCTATCCCCACAAACACAAACAAAAATCTTACAAACAATTACTCTCAAAGGAAGAAAGTGGCATTGCTTGTCGATCTTATATCCAAGTTAAAGCTTCTTCCGATTTTATCTGTTCTCAAAGAAAGAATGTGGCATTGCTTGTCGATCTTATATCCAAGTTTAAAGCTTCTTTCGATTTCTCATTTCTCAATGTTTGTGGTGGAATAGGTGAGATACTTCTCTTAAAGATGACGACTTGTCTCTTTCTTTCAAATACAAATTAAAACTTCCCAACCAATTCAAATCATTTTCTTGATTAATTAGCGAGTAACTGAACTCCGGAGTCCCGCATTCCGCACGTTCTTGAATGCAACCGCAACATGGGCTAGCCCCACGCGTGGTTCATTCGCCCTCTCGTTTTAAAACACCCTTAACAAAGATCAAACATCTTTTCTCAAAACGAACCCTGTTTGAATCTTTCTATCTCGTAGATAAGCCAACGCTTAGCGATAGAAATTATTTTTAAACAGTCGTTCAATAAAAATCACAAATCGTAGTAGCACGAACTACGAAGCTCTGACTTTCCCATTGCACAGGGGAATACGTAGGCACGGGGATTTTTAATCCTTCGCGAGCATAATAATAAAAAACTCAATCTTTTCTCTCCTTCACAATAAATAAAAATTAACTATTTCACCGTCACAATAATAAAAAACTTAACCTTTTTCTGTAATAAATAATAATTTTCCTTCCCCTTTAATAAGCAATCTTAGTAACTTTAATCATAAAGAAGACAATAATAACAAGTTAACATTTAAAGCGCAAACTAGACTAAGAGGTTCCCGTTGAGTACAACGGACGTGAGGGGTGCCTAATACATTTCCCTTGCGTAACTGACTCCCGAACTTAGATTAGTGGTTTCGTTGACCATTCTTATCCTTTATTTAGGTTGTGTCTATATCTTCCTTTTCTCTCGTAGAATAAATAGAATTAGGTGGCGACTCTGTTGTTTGTTTTAGGATCGTATTTTTCGAGGTGCGACAGCTGGCGACTCTGCTGGGGATTTTAGATGCTTTATGCATCAGAGAGTCGAGCCTAGCTTAGGATAGTTTTGCGTTTGTTTGGTGATTTGTTTGATTGTCTTCTTTATTTACTGTTGATATTCTATCTATTGCTTCCTTCTTTATTATTTGCTCATTATATCTGCCTGTTGGATCTCGGGCTATCACGGGTATGAATTCGTACTTGAGTTTTGAAAAAGAAGAGGGAACACCTAAGTTAGAATTGGATGTTATTAGTGTTAGTCTCCAAGGACTCGCTCCTTGCACGTCTAGCATGACGTTGATATTGTCGATATGATCATCGGAGTCGGTTATCCCGTCGTACATTGCGAGGTGAAGGGGCTTCTCCATGCCTGCTGAGAGTGGAGTCTCCATGATGGCCCAAGAAAGCGGGCAGCAAGGGTCGTCCTCGTCGCTCCTTAGAGATTAGTAATCCTAGTTCCTGGGGCTCTGGTCTCGATGAGGAGATGTCTTTGGCTGGCCGTTTGGCTGCTCGGTGCGCCCCTAGTCTTGTTCTTCTTTGGCTCAGGGGAGCTTCGTCCCCGTTGAGGAGGGGAGCATCCGTGTTTCTTTGTGGCCTTTGGATGAGGTCTCTCGAGTTGAGGTCCACGACCGCGCCTGCAGGGTGAAGGGCTGCGTGATCAGTGAGACCTTTGCCGAGAAGAGCCAGCTCAGCGTTCCGTCTCCAGTGCCATGATCCTCTCCTGCTGTTGAAATAACATGAGGTTCATATGGTTGAACGCGTTCTCCATATATAATATCATGGCTTCTCCTTTGACTGGTATCATGATGGGTTGGAAAGAAGCCACGAGCTGAGGCTGGGGGACGCCATTGGCCTCGGGTTCAAGTGAGGGGGTGGTAGGTTGTTTGTCCCTTACGTTATACTCATTAGTGATATGTTGATTTTTGTCCCCACCCATGGTATAGTCGACGAGGCCATGAACACGGTTGTCACTGTGTTCGCTGGTCATACTGGATGGTTGAAGAAACGAGGTAAAATTTTGGTATTCTGTTTCAAAAGACGGGGATAACTTTTTCTTCCCACAGTCGGCGCCACTGATCTGTCCTGATCAAGAGTGACCTTCCAGTGACGAGCAGCTACGAACATGAACTGGGGGGTGTACCTGCAAGGCACTCTGATGCCAAAGTGAGAAAGTGCAAGTACAAAATAGGTAAAGTAGAGAATAGAATGTTCAGATAGAATAAAATACCCGACCCTCTGGTGAAAGATGGTATTTATAGTGTGCCCCCAGCACTGGGCAAAGGTTCTCCTTATGGGCTGAATTAGCTAGGCCCGAGGAAGAACTGTCAAGGATTGCGTAGGAGCAGTTAAGACATAACACATGGTTTTGCCTTTGGTACAACTACCCTAAATATCAGGAGATAATGGTGGGCAGTTATGTGACATGGAACACGTGGGGGAGACGCTCTCCCCACGTCTCCGGGTATTGGGCCGTGGGCCGTGCCCGACGACTAGGCCTCTGCTCGATGCACACTGTGTTGGCCCAGTCCATAATAATATCCAATTTATTTGTCCTAATTGAAGGACATGTAAGATGCCAAATGAAAGGCCCCATTTCACCATCATAAGAACATGTTCTCAAAACACACAATTGAGTATAAGATTCTAAAGTCTTCAAAATAACTCTTAAGATAGACAACTATGATATATTTGAGGATCTGGATGAGCACATTAAACACATGAATATTATGATCAACACTAAAAGGAGCTGCCATGACATGATTCAAGACCCTAAAAGGCAAATCTACCAATTCTTGGAAAACGTTATGATGAATTCACAATTCAATTTTCAATCCAAATATGTTAACTAAAGACAATAATCGTCCTCCGTCAGATTCACTGAAATATGAAAGAAACCTTTAGAGAGTATATTGAATGATTCACAAAAGTGGCAGTGGAGGTAGGTGGATCCAATGGCACACTAAATTTTGGATCACTAAGAAAGGATTTAGGACGAACTACATGTTTTTTGAGAATTTAGGGTCAGAAGGAGTCGAGTGCATTAATGATCTTTCACTAAAGGATAACCATATATTAACTATGAAAAAAACTTGTTGGATGAAGACGTAGAGAGAAACAAAGGGTCGGAAAATCTAGAAACTGCCAGTTCTAGTAAATTCTCCTCTCACACCCCTCTCAAAACCTCAAGAGAAAAGATTCTACAAAAGTGTGTAAACAACGAATTCAAAGAGGTCGGGGGTAAGATAACTCATCTTGTCAATTAGTTCTCTTGGACGAACATGTCAAGGTTTTATTGCTTCCACAAAAGTCACACACACAATACAAACGAATGCACCATTGTGAAAACCGTCAGTTCTTGTAAATTCTTCTCTTACACACCCCTCAAAACCTCAAGAGAAAAGATTCTACAAGAGTGTGTAAACAATGAATTTAAAGAGGTCAGGGGTAAGATAACTCATCCCGTTAAGTAGTTTTCTAGGACAGACATGTCAAGGTTTTGTTGCTTCCACAAAATCCACACACACAACACAAACGAATGCACCCATGTGAAATACACCACCAAAGAGTTGATTAAGAGAGGAAGATTAAAATGGTATGCGCAAAAGGGTGGAAGGAAAAATGACAATGAAAGAAGAACAGGTTCTCTAAGAGAGTCAAAGAGTAGAATGACTTATTGCGCAAGAAAAGATCCACTGGTTAGGATAAATTATCACAAAAAAGGTTATTAAAATAGTTGAGAAGGTAAAAAATCAAGGTTAGCAAAAAAAATGAAGTTCGAAAAGGAAAATGATAATCCATTGATTCCATTATGAGAAGGTATGATTTCATCGAATCTATCACTATAGGTTTCCCCTACCCAAATAGATTGTCTAAGGAATAATGAAAAGGAATATTATTGAGTTGATGACAATAGAGAAGAAACGAGAAACATCTAGTGAAAAGAATCTAGAAATACTCGACTTCGGGTTCAAAACAATGAGAAGGTTTGGGATATTCCAATTAGTAATAACATCAACCATAGTAAAGTTTGACTTAAGAATTCTCATGGATGGAGGGAGTTCATGCGATATTACATACACCTGAATTTTCGAGAAACTAGGCCTAAGAAAAGATTAGTTGTCACCCTACACATGATCTGATCAACAAGATTTCAAAAATACAATAATCCATCCTTGGGGTTTTGTAGAGATTGTGGTCACCTTCAGGGAAGGAAGAGATGCTAGAACAACATATTTGTAATTTTTAGCAGTCTCATGTAAAAGCTATACAACTGCATCTTAGGGAAGTCTTTCACTGTAGCTCTAGACACTATATCCACACACTTGTCCACTTCAAGATGAAATATGAAATACCATAATTTTTATGACAAACCAATGATAATATGTGATGATGTAGCATGAGACTGACACATATATAAAGCCCTGCAAAGCAACCGAGATGCAACGTTTGTCGAAGATAAGACAAGTTTAACTCACTTTGGGTCAAGACTCTTGGCATAAGTCATACAACCCCAAGTTGAATAATATGACAAGTTATATTGTCTTTTCTTTAAGATTTTATTGGAGAGATATTGGTTTTAGATTTAAAAACTCCATTTGACACATACGAGACAATCCATAATATTTTTTCCACCAATGAGATGTAATATTTAAATTTAACATTTTTTTTCATAAGCAAAAGATATATTGATAAATGAGAATTAAAGTTTCTCACAAAGCTTACAAAAGAACGACAAAAGGCCCAAAGATAATTACACTCCAATTGCTCATTACGAAAGATACAAAATTGGATCTTTTACAAATTCATAAAAATTGCAATTGGGATGTGTAATCTTTCCGATGTACGATCATCTCCAAAGTAAGACTTTGACATTCCACACCGTGTCCAAAACATTCTTGAAACCTATGTTATTCCTTAACAACCAAATTTGCCAACACGTAGTCAACCAAATATAACCTTCCTTTCCGCGTTTCATTCCCAACCGCTTGCCAATGCGACACCAATCCATAAAACCTTCCTTCGAGTTCATGGTTTCACAGATGCTACAACCAATCCACTCAACTACTTCCTTCCAAATTAATTTTGAAATGCTACAACCCAAAAACAAATGCTCCACAAATTCTGGACTACCATGGCAACAGACACAATTAGTATCATTGTTCGGCAATTTACACCCTCTATTGAGAAGTTTGACCTTAGAAGTAAGTATATTCAAAAAATGTCTCCAAACAAAACACCTCACCTTAAACGAAATCTCCATCCTCCAAATAACGGAAAAATATCATCAAAGGCGTTGCTAGACCCAAAAGGGATCCTAAAAGAATCTGAAATTAATCTAAAGCTAGACACAAAAAAACAACTGAATCGTCCGCCTTCCAAACCACCCGATCTCTCTCCTTAATAGCAACACTCAATTCAAATATTTAAATTTAAGCAACACTCAATTCAATTAAAATTATATTATTTTTTCAGATTTACCATTAATTTATGAGGAATATATATGGTGCAAGTTGTACGTTGTTTCATGTAGTTTATAACATTCATTAGGATTCATACTCTCTATCTCTTTTACTGCCAACCCTATTAATTTTTCTACAAAGCTTATTTTATTTTTCTCTTATAAATATCTTGAACATGTCAAGAACTTCATTTTTATTTTATCATAGATATGCATAAGTATAGTCAAAACAACCGTGAATAAAGATGATAAAATAACCTTTTCGATTTCTAGTTAAAATTCCATCAAATTTAAAGATTCGATCTCATTAACAACTTATTTATAAGCATATAATTATTTTAGCTTCAGTACAAAAGTTATATTTTTCTATATCATTAAGTGTTCATTTTAAAAATAATTCTAAACTACTCAAATTCAAAATTATTTGTTTATTTATTTATACAATATAGTCTAACATGCCAAACATTAAAATCACATTAATACAAATTGCATTTATCAAATTTGATGAAATCAAACCTTGCATGATTGAATCTAATAATGTAACAAATTTGGGGTCCTCCACTACACATTGTTTTGTTCCCTAGCTGATTTTCTGTTTGACTTGTTGTCTTGTTCCTATCAACCACGTGATGATTCAATCAACATGTTTCAACTTTACATCATGTGTGTCTGTTCCTGTCATGCATGTTTCATTATTTATCTCTCTGCTCTTTGAGTTCACTAGGTGGAACCATGAAGCCACATGCTCTTCTCATCCCATTTCCAATACAAGGACACATAAATCCATTTCTCAAACTAGCAAAGATCCTTCACAACAAAGGCTTCTACATTACATTTCTCAACACTGACTTCAACCACAAACGTTTGCTCAAATCAAGTGCCTCTCATGATTTTCTCAATGGTTTGTCGGATTTCAAATTCGAGACCATCCCAGATGGTCTCCCTTCCACAAACAACTTCGATTCGACTCAAAGCATTCCGGATCTTTGTGAGTCTACAAGTAAAAACTGTTTGGTACCATTGTGTGAACTTATATCAAAACTCAATGATCCTCCGGTAACTTGCTTAATCTCTGATGGTATCATGGCTTTTAGTATTCAAGCTTCTCAACAATTTGGGTTGCCTAATGTTCTCTTTTGGGCTCATAGTGCTTGTGGTTTCATGGGATTCAAAGAATGCAGGAATCTCATGGAAAAAGGCCTAACACCACTTCAAGGTAGATACAACTAAACTTTACAATGTTTACTCTATTTATTTTATCTTAACCCTCTTCATTTTTGAATCTATGATGAAAATTTTCAGATTCAAGTTATCTGACAAATGGACATTTAGACACTGTCATAGATTGGATTCCTGGCATGAAGAATATTGCATTAAGAGACCTTCCTGGTATATATCGTACAACACAACCAAATGATTCACTTTTGAACTTTGTGGCAGAACAAATTGAAACAGCTTCAAAAGCTTCTGCTATTATTCTACCAACTTTTGATGCATTAGAGTCTAATGTTTTGAATGAACTCTCTACAATGTTTCCTAAACTCTACACAATAGGCCCTCTTGAGTTATTCCTTGATAAAATTTCAGAAAAGAATAGTGTTGAATCTATCAAATGTAATTTGTGGAAAGAAGAAAGTGAGTGTCTCAAATGGCTTGACGCGCAAGAACCAAATTCTGTCGTGTATGTGAATTTTGGTAGTGTTATAGTTATGAAGTATACTCAACTTGTTGAATTGGCTTGGGGAATTTCAAATAGCAAGAAAAAATTCTTGTGGGTGATTAGGCCTGATATAGTTAAAGGTGAAAGTGAAAGTGAAAGATTACTTGTGCCACAAGAAATTGTGGAAGAAACAAAAGATAGAGGACTTATGGTAGGTTGGTGTCCACAAGAGAAGGTTCTAAAGCACGAAGCGGTGGGAGGATTTTTGAGTCATTGCGGATGGAATTCAACAATCGAAAGTATATGCAATGGCGTGCCTTTGATTTGTTGTCCATATTTCAATGATCAATTTGTCAATTGCAAGTATATTTGCAGTGAATGGAAATTTGGAATGGTGATGGATAGTGAGAATGTGACAAGAGATGAAGTTGAGAAGGTTGTGGTAGAGCTGTTAGAAGGTGAAAAGGGTAAGCAGATGAAGAGAAAGGCAAATGAGTGGAAGAAAATGGCAGAAGAAGCAACTGATTTTGGTGGTTCATCTTTTTTGAATTTGGAGAAATTGGTAAATGAAGTGTTGTTATTCAAGAGAAATTATTGATTCAAGATATTGCACTTCTTATTATTTTAAGAGTTCATTGTTTCAAGATGGGGTATTTTTCATTATAATATTTTATAAGGTCTTTTTATTGTATGAGTTCGTTTTCCATACTTATTTGATTTGGATGTAACACAACTTTATGTGGTTTTGGAGTTCTTTAGTGTGTTTTTATGAGTAATAGGAATGTAAGAGGTGAAAGTTGGCTCTTGTGAAATAAACACATGTTCTAGAAAATTACTTGGAAAATAAAAATGCTGTTGAATGTATGTATATTTTTGAAGAAGAGACATTGTCTTGTTTTTGTAGAGTTTATAAAAATACATGAAGTATAATGAGAAACACTTTTTTTATTGGTGGTAGGACGACAAATCAGTTTAGGATCTGTCTGATCGGTTAAACATTAATGGTAGAACGAGTTGTAATTTTGAACATCGAATTGAACTCCCCTGCTCGATTCAACTCGATAATTCAACTTGATAATAATTGGTTCGATTCAAACTTGAATCGAGTTTGACACAATTTTCTTAAGCTCAAATTTAACTTGTTTAGTTCACGAAAAATTCAGTTCAACAATTCAACTCAATTGTGTCACATACTTAAATATCATTTTTGTAAGGTTTTTTTTTTGTTTGTTTAAATGCACATGAAGATTTGTAGTAGATTGATGATATTTGAAGATTCTGTTGGAATATATTACACATTTAATATTATTTCAATAATTATGTGGCCAAATATATATTTAATTATATTAGCTATTTATTAAAATAAGAGTCTAAATTGATTAAGTGGTCAAATAAATTTAAAAGGCTAATTAAATTTATGTTTATTAATTAATTAATTAATTGGATATGGACTCAAATATGAGTGAATGTCAGGATGACCCATTTGAGAATAATGAGAACCCTAATTTGCCATCACACTATATAGGCTATGGTCCCTAATATACTGTACACAAACAATTTATCTTTTCTCCCCATCTGAAGAGTGTTCAAGGTATTAGGAGTACCGGTTGAGGAAGATCCATAAGCCAACAAGTGTATGTCACTTGTCTCGTCTCTACACTTTCTAACTTTCAGGATTACCGTCAACAAAACCTTTCTCAATAGATTCAGGTATTCATGCAATCTCTTCTCTCATATACTAACATGTCGTAGATCTTGTAATTATATACATGTTTGTATTATCTATTCTATTCCGCACTAAAGTATATAACATAATACGTAGAACATATGTATATGATTAATAATTATTGATTTAATTCCAACAAGTGGTATTAGAGCAGATTTTCATGTTTAGTTTATTGAGATTTGTCCTCTAAACATCAATGTTTATTTATTTTGGATCATGAAACATATATTTGAAATTCAAAGTTTTTTTTTAATATTCATATATATGTTTTAAGAGGCATGAAGTTTTAATGAAATTTTTTCAATAATTTTTTTTGTTACACTTACTTTAAGTTGGTTTGTGTGTTATATTTATTTTCAAAAGATTTATATGGATCCAGGATATATTTTGTGTGAATCTTTTAAAATAAATTTGGTTATAATATATATTTAAATGATATTTGTTTTAGTGATCATATTTGAAATTATATTTGTGACTTGAAAACTATAATATGTAAGGATCTATTTTATGTTATAATTCCTAGAATTATATTTGTGATAATGGAAACTTTTTAATTTGACAATGAAACTAAATGATAAAGATTTGTTTGAAAAATGTTTGTGAAAATTTTGGTTTTATTTTAGCGATATGTTATTTAATAGTAGTATATATTATGCTAAATATATTTGGAATCACATATATTGTTATGATTCTATGATTGAAAATCATAAAATTATATTTCTATTAAAGATTTTGATTTTCAACATTTTATTTGTGGCTAGAGATTATATATTTAGAAATATATATTTATGTCAATCATTTGGGAAATATAAATATTGAATTTAAATCTTATTTTGGTTATTTGATTCTTGGTTTTATAATAAAATATGCACATAAATTTAGATTTTTGAGAGGTAAGATAAATACTAATTTGTTTAATATATATTTAGTTATTATATATTATTTGTGGAAATATTTTGAATGTCTCAAAATTATAAGGTAAAATTAGATATTTGATTCTTTAAACTTTGGATATTTTAGATTTTAGAATTGGTTTTGTTGATTCTAAAATGAGGAAATTATACCATGTACCCCACGTTTATCCCCGTACCTCTACGACAAATTTTTTTGGACGATTTTACCCTCATATAAATAGTAAATAATTCAAAAAATTTCACTTTTTCACCTCATTTCACTTCAGACAAGTTTTTGGAGAAAAAATCGCACAGTGAAAATTTCTTTCCGGATAACCCACAGCTGCTACTTCCGGTTCATTTTTTTGCCAACCGAAAATCTTAAGTAAGCTACTTTCGGTTCTGTTTTTTATTTATTTTTTATTTTGCACTCCGGAAGTAGGGTCATTGCTACTTCCGGTTGAGAACGTTAGATACTGGAAGTAGCTAATGAGCTACTTCCGATTGTGTTTTTTTTTTTAATTATTTTTTTTAATTTTTAAATTATTTTTTAATATTTTTTTTTTGTTTTCTTTACAGTATCTCGAATCAGAGGACGCGACGAGCATATTCATCGGCGATTGCCCGATGGAAGGACAGTTCCTACGCATTTATACTAGCAGGAACTTGACGCACTACAGGCTGCTAATCCTGTTGCGCCTCATGTTCCTCCACATCCACCGTTCCCCGGAGGACCTTCTAATACCTCACTTTTGGTGAGGTACCAGAATCATGTTGCGCGCCATTTGTGGAATGGCGAGGTAAAAGAACCTATAAACTTTCAGTAATGAATAACATTTATTTTAATCTTTAGTTGATAATAAGATATAATATGTATTTTTTTCCAGGAGAAACGACTGAAGAAGGAGCTTAAGGTTGTTGCACATGTAAGCAAACTTATAGGATGGGTTCCATCTATGCTCCCACCTCAGATACAGGAGTGGATGTCTCAGTCAGGTCTAGCGTCTCTTCAGTGGACCAGCTTATCCAGGATCGATACGAACCTCTTATCTGCATTTTTCGAGAGATGGCATCTTGAGACCTCGTCTTTTCATATGCCCTTTGGCGAGATGACCATCACGCTGGACGATGTATCCTGCCTCCTTCACACACCTATTAGAGGAGAGTTATTTATCCCGGCAGAAGGCATTACTAACTCAGATGTCATCAGTCTTGTTATTCGTCTGATGGGTATTTCGCTGGAGGATGCAGCCGAGGAGGTCTATGCATGCAGAGGTCCATATTATAGACTTGAGTGGTTGAAGACTCATTTTGTTCGTCTGCGATCTGAGGAGAGATTTGATTGTGCGGCCAGGGTGTATATGTTGTTGATACTTGGTTGCATTATTCTTACGGATAAGACCTTTACTCTTGTAGAGGCAAAGTATTTACCCCTGTTTGAGGACCTGGACAGATATGGCAGATACTGCCGGGGAGCTACTGCACTTGTCACACTTTATAGATACCTCGGAGATGCTTCATTTTATTCGTGCAAGCAGCTTGGTGGATATGCCACTTTTCTACCGGTACAAAATTTTAATTTTAATTTACTTTATTGTTTCAAGTGACTTTATAATATTCATATTATGTAATTTATAATACGTTTAAATGATAATATTTTGATTACAGTGTTGGATTCACGAGTATTTCCCGAGTATTGGGAAGAGAGGCTTCTCGAAGATGTATGGTGGTGCTGGTGCTCGGCTTCCGAGGGCGATGAAGTGGTGATACAAGCAATCGTTGATGAAGGTGACGAGATCAGAGCTTAGTTAGATGGATTGACACCCAATGATGTGATATGGCGCCCATTCGAGGATCATAGGCAGCACATGCCCTTTGATGATATCACTTTGTACAGAGGTGGTCTGCGATGGTATGATACATCTGTCCTTTATTTACCTGACAAATGCTTACGACAGTTTGGATACCAGCAGTACGTACCATCACATCCCCCTGACATTGATTCACTGGACATAGTCATTGACTGGGTCAGTTACCACCAGAGCGTTAGGCAAGTGATTCAGCAGACGCGCTTTGCAGATATTCCATATGATACTGTGGCAAAATACCTGGCTTGGTACTACACAATATCTCATCCTCGTTTGACTCCACCAGCTCGGGGAGAGGACATACAGGTTCCTGTTCCTGAGTTTGATGGTGGACCGACAGATCCGAGGTTATGGCATATCTCACATAAGCTTAGTTGTTATTTGCAGTGTCACCAGGCTGAGGAGGAGGATGATGAGTTTGTTGAGATCTTCCGAGCACTACGTCTAGCGCAGGGTGGACCGGCTCCTCAGGACGATGTGTTATCTTTTATTGTAGTTATTTTTGTTGTAGTAATCTTATGTTTTGTATCTTCAGATAACTTGTATGATTCATAATTATTCAGATGAAATCAAACTTATATTATTTATAATTGTTCATCCAACATATAAAAAAGAAAATAACATATTAAGGATAATACTTTAGAAATATATAGAAAAAAAATGAAACCTTATTATAATTTAATATGGCTTGGTAGAATCGGGGTAAGCTTGTGCCAATGTTGTAACTGTCCAGAGAGTCCTGTTATCCAAGATGTTGCATCTGGTGTGCGATTATCCAGCCAATCCACTGTGACGGGTGGTAAAGGAAATCCTTCGTTCATGTTAACCCGTTACACACATGAATAAATATAATGTTTATCTGTAACAAAAATGCATACATATAATGTTAACCTGTAACAAAAATGAATAGATATAATTACCTGAACCCAATGATTTGAGTTTCCAAAACCAATGCAGTAAATGGAGACATTAGGATTATGTTTAGTCGTCATAGGGAAGAACGTCAAACTAAGAGAACTTAAGGATACAAGAACGATGTTATAACGATTTGCTATGACATAACCCATTTCTGGTAGTGTCATCCATTTATCATATGGCTGAGAACCTACAGATGATATCAACAAGGATTCTCTTACTTTTCCTAAGCGATCACCAAATAATTTCGCATAAATACTATTTCTAGGTCCTCTGATTTCATTATCCAGATCACGACGAACCATTGACCAACCATTTTCACCATACCCATGCATTGATACAATGGCTCTAAACCCACAATTTCCATCATCGTTAACATCAACATTGTCGTCAATAAAAGGTCTGATATATGTCGAAAATTGTGCAATGTACCTGTGAGACGGTTTTTTCTTTGACGTCTGTGATAACTGTGAACATGGCCTCTTGAACGATTTATGAGAATTGTTTTGTGATTGTTCAACATACCCATGATACGAAGTATCACGGTAAACATCATATCCAACAGGTTTTTTCCCTTTTCTCTTCACTCCTCATTTGGTCTTTATCTTTTCAGGTGGTGGTAGCATCTTTGTTATATTGGGATAAGCTATTTCACACACCCTACTTTTTAATGCTCTCTTACCTGCAACATCTAATGAATGAAACCGTTTGCATAGTGCCTCAATTGCAGCCGTCATATCCAAATCCGTTCCTTCCTCTGTGTCCACCTCTTGTTCACCTTCCATACTTAGTTTCCTCCAATGGATATGAATAACATCTATTGGTATTGGTTCACCTCTCAATCTGTATTTTCCTAACTCACAGGCACAAGGTAACCCATAAACTGTTCTACGAAAGCATTTACACATCTTGGTGTTTGTACCCACCATGTCAACCGTGTGCCATTCTTCATCAATATGATACAAAGCTGCTCTAGATACTGAATTAAATAAATTCACATAAAATGGACCTCTATGGACACGCTCAACCTCGTAAAACTCTTCTTAAATGAAGTTCTAATATTGCCCACTTGAACCTTGATGTTGCCATTCATAGCCTCCCAACATTTGACCAGATCACCTAAGTTGTTCTCCAACATTTGTTTCAGCTTCCAATGTGCAGATTCAACTCTAAAAATAAAAACAAAAATCCAATTTCATTACTATTACCACAAAACAACTATGTCTAAACCCATAAAAAACAAACACATTACCTGTTAGTGGTGACATTGCCTACCCCTTATCAAACCCCCAACTTATTCATCATCCTCACAAATATGACTATTTTGACTATACACCATAAACCATACAATTTGTCCCTAACAGTGATAATAGTCCTAACATTTCCTCCACCCCTACCAGCTCTCACACACCAACATTTGTCCCTATTACCCCACATGATTCTGTTATTGAATCTAATACACCAACACCTGGCCCTACTCCCACTTTTGATTATGCTCTTGAATCTCCTGCCCACCCTTCTACCATTGTGACAAAATCCACCAGAATCTCTCAACAACCCTCTTACTTGTTGGACTACCATTGCTTCCTTTTTCAAGGTATTTCCCCACCCTCACCTTTCCTCAATTCAGGTATGAACTCTTACCCTATTTCTCATTACATTTCCTATTCTAATTTATCTAATACACATATATTATTTAACTTAAATATCTCTTCTATCAAATAACATATTACTTATGCCTTTGCCATTAAAAACCCTCAGTGGCAACAAGCTATTGATTATGAACTTAACTTTCTCCTTAGTACTAACACTTGGATTATCACTCATTTACCTCCCAACAAAAAAGCTATTAGGTGTAAAGGGATTTTTAAACTCAAATATTTTCCCAATGGAACTATTGAGAGATACAAGGCACATCTTGTCGGTAAGGGTTTTCGTCAAACCAAAGTTTTAGATTATCTAGAAACTTTTAGCCCTGTCATCAAAATGACTATTATATGTTTCTTATTATCTATAGTCATTTCTTCAAAATGGCACATACACCAACTAGATATTAATACGACATTTCTTCATGGCGACCTCAACGAATAGGCCTATGTGAAACCTCCTTTTGGCCTCAAAGTTCCACATAATATGGTGTGCAAACTTAATAAATATATGTATGGCCTTAAACAGGCTAGCCGCCAATGGAATCAAAAGTTGACTCATACACTTTTTCAAATTAGATTCTCTCAATCCAAGTCTGATTATTCTTTGTTTACAAAAGATGCCACTGACATTTTTACTGTTATTTTAGTTTATGTGGATGATTTAGTTGTTGCAGGAAACTCAATAACCGATATCAATAATATCAAACAACTTATGGACAAACAATTCAATATAAAAGACCTTGGCCACTTGCACTACTTCCTTGGATTTGAATTAGCTCGCTCTTTAGCATGAATTTCCCTCTGCCAACGAAAATACTGCTTAGACTTGCTTCAAGAGATTGGTTTGTTGGGTTCCAAACCTGCATCCACTCATATGGACCCCAAACACAACCTTGAAGATCTTGATGCTTCCCCAATGACATACCCTTCAGAGTTTCGCAACATCATATGTAAATTACTTTACTTAACTCATTCTCGACTTGATATTGTGTTCTCTGTTTGCAGGTTAAGCCAACACCTTGCAAGGCCATCACTCATTCACCTTCTTCCTGTCATTGGGGTGCTTGTCAACAAACTCGACGCTTGGCCATTGAATTTTGTTTCTTCTTGGGAGATAATTTAATCAGTTGGAAGACCAAGAAACAACTTGTGGTATCTCGTTCATCATCCGAAGCGGAGTACCATTCCCTTGCCAACACAACCTGTGAGGCTCAGTGGTTGCTATACCTCTTTAAAGACCTCATAATTACGCATCCTTAACCTGTCATGATCTATTGCGACAACCAAAGTGCAATATAGATTACCACCAACCTAATTTTTCATGACTGAACTAAACACATAGAGATTGACTACCACTTAGTCTGGGACAAAATCCAAGCTTACACCATTCACCTCATGTCCATCAAGTCTACAAACTAATTTGTTGATTTATTCACAAAAGCCCTTCATCTTGGACCCTTTTTCTCTTGTGTTACCAAACTAGGACCGTTAAACATACACTAAGGTGGAGGGGGCCGTTGAAAAACAAAGACCCATAATAAGCCCAACTAAATTAGCTTTTTCTTTTCTTTCAAGCTGTTATATTTCCTCTTTTTAGCTGTACTCTTCCTTTTTCTTAACCTATATATTAGGCTCACCCGAATGATGTAATGGCAAGTTGTTTTTCCAATAATAATAATAATAATAATAAATTCTTTATATATTCTTATCATTTGTGATTATGCTACACACGTGTTAACAATTTTCTTTTCATCTTCTTATCGTTTGTGATGATGCTACACACGTGTTAACAATTTCCAGCAAAATAATACTAACTTCTTTGATATAAGCCAATAAGAGTGTCTAGGAGAGGCCGTAATCAATTAACCATAACTTGGATAATAATTTTGTCCACTTTATGAATGATGACTATTAGACTTTGAGATGTAGCCTTTCAATTCTTGTGAAACTTTTGCAATGCATTTTATAAAAGCAAAAAAGAAAGAGAGAGAGAGACATTAGTTATAAAAAAAAAGCAAGAGACGAAAGAGCGACAGAACAGGTCATACCTTGCAATAATTGGCATAATTAACGGAAAAAAACAACTACCTGCGTGTTACACATGCCACACTACCATGCCACGTGCGTCGAATCAGTCAACCAATTATCTCTTCTCCATTTCTATTTCTTCCTTATAAAAACCAACAAACATATCCCATTAATTTCTTGTATTCCAACAACCTTAATTCATTCATGGATAACAAACCTCTTCACATTGTCATGTTCCCATGGATAGCCATGGGACACATGTACCCATGTTTCCAACTCTCCAAAATCCTCGCACTAAATGGCCACTCTATCACACTCATTTCCACCTCTTCTATCATCGATCGTCTCCCTAAACTCTCACAAACCCTCTCCCCTTTCATCAATCTCATCAAACTCCCATTATCACCCCACATAGACACAAACAACCTCCCAACAAACGCAGATTCCACCTCGGACATTCCCTCCAACAAACTCTATTACCTTAAACTAGCCTACGACTCTCTTCAACAATCTGTAATCAATATCCTCAAAACCTCGAATCCTGATTGGCTTTTCTATGATTTTGCAGCTAGTTGGTTGCCCAAAATAGCTAAAGATTTGAATTTGAACATTTCATGTGCTTATTTTAGTCCTTGTCCAGCATGGACTATATGTTTCTTTGACACACCAAGACAACAACTTGGTGATGATGTTTTGTCCATTAGAAAACATCCTGAGGATTATTATGGTCCTCCCAAGTGGGTTTCTTTTCCGACAAAAATCGGTTTGAGATCTTATGAGGTTAGAAAATTACTTGAAGACATCAAAGTGAATGAAACAGGGGCTTCCCCTGTTTTTGATCTAAACAGAGCAAATTCAGATTGTGACCTGTTTGTTATAAGAAGCTCAAGAGATCTTGAAGGGGAATGGTTAGATTTTGTTGGTGAGTTTTACAACAAGCCTGTGATTCCTGTTGGTTTGCTTCCACCGATAGTAGATTCTTCTGATGAGGTTGATGATAATCCTGATTGGATTCAAATCAAAGAATGGTTAGATACAAAGAAAGTTTCATCTGTTGTTTATATTGCGTTTGGGAGTGAGGTGAAATTGAGTCAAGAGAATCTCAATGAATTGGCTCTTGGGATTGAGAATTCTAAGTTACCTTTCTTTTGGGTTTTGAGGGATTTGAAAAATGGTTATGTTGAGTTACCAAATGGGTTTGAGGATAGGACAAAGGATCAAGGTTTGGTTTGGAAGAATTGGGCTCCACAAGCTAAGATTTTGGGACATGATTCTGTTGGTGGTTGTTTGACTCATTGTGGTTCTGGCTCAATGATAGAGAATCTTTACTTTGGACATGTTCTTGTTATGTTGCCATTTTTGTTAGATCAAGCTTTGTATTCAAGAGTGATGCAAGAGAAGAAAGTGGGGATTGAGATTGTGAGGAATGAAGAAGATGGATCATTTACAAGGGATTCAGTTGCTAAGGCATTGAGGTTTACTATGGTGGATGAAGAGGGAAGTGATTATAGGATGAATGCTAAAGAGATAGGGAAGAAATTTAGTAACATGGAGATCAATAAGCAATATGTTGAAAACTTCATTTCTTCACTTCACAATCACAAGTCATAGGAATGTTTAGAAATTATTTGTAACAATTCATTTATCACACTTATTTTTTGGTTTGAAATAAACATCTTTGATTGAACTTGTGGGCTTGAAGTCATTTTTGTGCTAATGTATTGGATCTCTATAGCTTGTTAAAGGGAAATAAAAAGAAGCAAATAACCTATTATTATAGTTTTTGTATGAGATAGACATTTACACTCTCACAACTAAGCTCTTTATTTCTTTTATAAATGGAGAAATTGGATGAGTATCATTCAAAGAGTAGCCACCAAGCAAAGGGTATTCGGTATTGTAGATCTCCATAAACAAGTCATTATGATATACTAGTGTGTGTAAGTATATATGGCCTAAAGTATACTAAACATTTCAAGAAAAAAAAAACTCTAATTTTATAAGTAGTGTAATTTGTGCTAAAATGTAATTCAAATAATTTTAGTGAATTAGGTGGTTAAGTAAGATATGTTATTACTTGTATCACAATAATTAAGTTGGTTATGTTGTTTTCCCCTTAATTAGTGGCATGTAAGTCTAGCTAATGTATATATAATCACCTTGTGATCATTGATCCTAATGATCTATATACACAACTTCCATTATGATTCTCTTTTTTTCTTATGTGTGTAATCATATTTTTCTAACAAATGGTATTTAGAGTCACATGCCCTTTGAATTTGAAAGTGTTAAAAATTTGGTATCCATTCATTGCTTGTTCATTGAGGGAACATGACAAGTTCTTTAAAGAGTATTGGAAACAACTTTATTGGGAAGCTCTCAACTATTGACAAAAAGAATGGATAGATGGAGAAAGCAAATAAATGTGATCTTTGGGTTCCAAGATGTGATAGAGATAGTATAAACATGTATTTATGATATTCTCAATGATGCATCAAATGTTCAACTTATTGCACATAAAATATTAAAGAAGGAAAACTTCAAGACAATGTTTTTAATAGTTGTTATTGTCAATTTCTAGAAAATTGAGAATGTTATTTCATTAAAAAAGGCTTGAGAAATTGAAGTTTTGTTCTTGCATGCATGAGTTACTTCACAAAATGGACTGATCCCGAAGTGGTGTCCAAGATCACGATAGAAAGGATAAGGTATTTCTATTAGAAACAAATAATTTACATGTTTGGCCTCTAAAAGTACATTGTCTCTAATAATGACACTTAGTTTACCAACTCCATAATGGTTGATTTATGTCATCATTTAGGCATACATGGACCGATCACGGAGAAGAGAATCAAAATGTAAACATTGATGGTCATTCTAGTAGTGGCGGGAATGTGGATGGGGATAATCTGGGTGATGAAGAGCAATTTGATGCATAGAATGAAATGGTTTATGATGCTAGTAGGCAATTTGTTAATGTCCTCAATATAAATGCTAATATGGAAAACAAAACTATTAGTGAGGACGAGGTACCAAATGAAGAAACTCAACGATTTTATGATGTATTGACATAAGAATTCGTGGGAAATTGGTTGTTGGATGAAAATATGAATGTTATGATATAAGTTTAATTGAAAAAATGGAATTTGTCTATGTTTTGTTAGAACAATTGGCTGATGTTACTGTGTTGTATGTGTTTGTTGTGTTTCTGTTGTTACTATTTTGAGTTTTACTCCAATAAATTGAAGTTCATTCTCGTGCCACTACCTCTGTTTTGAGTTTACTCTATTTTCAGTTTTGCTCCAATTAATCTATGTTAAGGGTGTTCGTGGTGCGGTTTGGGCGGTTTTAACGATAAAAATCATTCGAACCGCAGGAGAAAAAAACATGCGGTTCAGTTTGGTTCGGTTGGCTTTTTAAAAAAAATCTGAACCAAACCTAACCAAACCTATGCTGTTTGGATTGGTTCGGTTTTTTTCAAGATTTTTTTTAGTCATTTATACATATATAGAGAACAACATAACTTTGTGTTTAGTCATTCATACATTACAAAATAACAACAAAACTCATCATATTTAGACAAACTTCTCATTCAATATACAAAAATCAGATTAAATAAAAATGGAAAAAATAATAGCATAAATTAATAGAAAAAATATTATAATAAAATAGAAAAAATAATGGAGAAAAAGATTAAAGAAGATGAAAAAGAAGAAAAAAATATAAGAGATATGCGATTAGAGAAGAAAGTTGCGATAAAAACGTAATAAGAAGAGAAAATAGTAACGTAAAAATGAGAACATGAAAAAGAAAGAACATGTGAGATGAGAGATTAGTGTAGAAGAGGTGAGACGTACATGACAAAGAAGATGAGAACAATGCGCAATACTATTAGAAATGGTTTGAGAAGGCTAAAACTGAAAAGGTAAGTGCGAGTAAGAGAAAATATATCATAATTGTAAGGTTAAGGAACAATGAGTTTGAGTTTTGGATTAGATATGAGATAAGTGATGTTTAGTTTGTAATATAATACGGTTTGGTTTGGTTTAGTTCGGTTTGCAAAATACAAACCGCAAACCAAACCAAACCATGCGGTTTTGTTAAACGATGACCCAAACAAATCTGAATCAAATGCGGTTTTTTGTGGTTTCAGTTTGATTTGGTTTGGTTTGCGATTTTCTATTGGGTTGGTTTGATTTTGAACACCCATAATCTATGTAACATGTATGTACCCTGTTTTTCAGTTTACTCTGTTTTCAGTTTGTTTTCTCTAGAATAACCTTGTTGATAAATATATACTTGTGGTCATCAATTTGCTTTCTTTTAAATTGTGTAGATTTTGGTGGCTGGTGGTCGGTGTAGGGTCAAATAAAAAATCACAAGTAATAACGGGAGAAGGGTCAAAGAACAAAGCACAAATGAACAAGAAACTGTAAGTTGACTAAAACTTTAACTATTTGATTTCTTTACAATTTAATGATTTTTGATGCATTCTTGATAATTTAAATTGTGTAAAAAAAAGGGTTGTTGATAGGTTATGTCAGACACGACATATGCCACCTAGGGCTCTAGCTATAAACACATCTTGCTTAAAGCATGAGGCAAGGAACAAAAGCACTACTTCTAACAAGCGTCAAAGAACACAAGCACCGCCTATTCCAATGACCCCTACGCAACCACCACCTCAGACAACCTGTAATACCTCAAAATTTGCCCTCATTCTTTTTGCCCTAACTGGCTTATCGCTTCACATTTCATCTGCATTTCTCATTAGAGCATATCATTTGTAATCATGCATTTCGGGGATTCATAAGGCATGGGATCAAACATTTTTTTGGTGACTCAAATTTCCCTATTCAAAGGTGATTCATCTGGCTAGTACATTCGAGGTTAAGACAGAGGTTGATCTCCAAGCATTAGGAGAATTTCCCTATTCAGAGGATTATCAAGCTCCAGGTTCTTTCTTTATTCAGAGGTTTATTCAAAAGAGTTGATGTTAACAAGGTGAATTAAGAGTTTATTTCTTTTCAATATCTCAGACTGATCATGCTGGCTATTCAAACAATGAAGTGTGAATTAAGAAATATTTGCGCGCCTATGTCATTCCCAAGTGATTCGAGAAACATGGTTCGAGACATTGATTTTAGGATGCATCATGATTTGATTCGAATTAAGGACGGAAAGGGTACAATTATGGTCTATTTGGATGGTGTCATTCAAATTCACATTCAAGTCATCGATATCCATTTCAAATACAAACCCTTATCGTTTCCTTATCCATTTTTTGATTCAATTTAATTCATGTTGAACCGTTTTTCTTAAATCCAATTCTCTATTATTTCAAACCATATATCCTTTCCTAAAATAATTAATTCCAATTAAATTCACATTTTTAATAATCACATATTAAGTATCTCTTCTCCAAGTACAATTACATAACCAGTTCCTTTGATCCATTTTAAGTCCATTTTTAATATACAATCCATAAACCAATACCATATTTTTTGGGCCCAAGTTTAATTTTTTATCCAATTACCATAACCACCTTTTTACCAAATTTCCATCCTTTCTTAACCATCTGCAAATTATTTCTTTTCTAAGTCATTGACAATTATCCATTAAAAAAAAAAGAAGAAGTTCTAAGCCCAATAAACATTTTCACATACCAAAAATAATAACAAAAATATAATGTAGAAGAAAGTAGCTGCAGAATTGGCAGGAGAAAACCGAAAGAAAAAATGGAACTCAAAAATACAGTTAAGAGTTTGGTTAACTGAATTTAGTTACAGTTACAACAGAAAACTCTATAAAAAAAAGTTCATAACAGAAAATCAGTTCCATAACAAAAGGGGATCTCTCTCCAATCTCTCTGATTTTTTTTATCACCTTCAATAGAACCTCAATCCTTCTGCTAGAAAATCTCAACTTCATTCATCACTTCATCACCACAAATCATTAGTCACAAAAGTCCTCTGCATTACTCTTCATTGACTCCATCACCAATCTTCTGCATCTTCATGAAATCTTCACCAAGATCTTCATCAACCAACGATCAATTTTCATCAAAAAACCAGCATCTTTAACCTTCAATCTTCATCAACTTCTCCTGCAGATTCAAAATGCAACAATCTTGTAATAAAGCAAATGGCAATCACATCAGTTCACTGACACAACTTAAACAAAGTTCCTGCAAGATTCACGACATCGCAATTCAATTAATCCAACTATTCAAACTCACAGCAAGAACGGAAGAAGAACGGAGGAAAGTCTTTGAAGTCGAAGTCGTGAAACTTACCAAAAGGGGCTTCAATTCACCATTGTGATGAGGATTCGAGGAGATCCATAATTGAAGAACGGAGGAAAAAGCTCTTCGTCGATCTGCACTCATTACTGACCCCGAGCCTCTTTCAACACAACTTTTCAACACTCTGCGGCACTCTCCCTCACCACCTTGATTCTCTAATCTCCGACAGGAATAGCATTGTCCGGAATTCTGCAAAATCAAGAATCGCAACTTCAACAGATGTGAGCTTTCATTGCATCACAAACCGCTCTTACGAAGGTCAACGTTGCTTTCGTATCACAATCAATTTCAGATAACTACAACCTAATTGCAAGCACAGAGTCGCGATTACATCGGTTCGACATCAAATCCCTGATTCGCAATAAGGACCATCATCAGTTATTACACAAGATAATTTCAGAGCAATTTCGATTCAACGAAAAATCACAAAGTAGAAGCAGAAGAGGGGATTTATGAGATCGACTCTTACCTCCGATTTTCCAACTCGAAGTCGCCGGTGGTGTAGCTGACGGACATGCCATTTGGAGAACCTGCGGTATCTGGATGAAGAAGACGATTCAATGATATGGTTCTTTCTTTTCAACGAGATCGGGACCGGCTATCGAAACGTCCGTGGGTAACAGAGGAGACCGTGCCTTGGCGAAGTCAAGGCGGAAACGACCGCGCGACGAGTTCGTCTTGATAGTGGTCCCGTTTTCTGAAGATCGAAGTTGATAGAGGGGGATGTACGGCCGGATAATCGAAAGAGGGATAAGGTCACGGAATGTGTGTTACCGGCGGTGAAAATGAGAAGCTGACGGCAATTGAGTTTGTTCAGGTGAGTGTTCTTCACTTCGGTTTGAGATAAAGGATGACGGTGGTGAATCTATGGTTTCGTTTTAAGGTAACGGCGGAGAGGGTTGAAGCCGAAGTCACGGCGCATCTTTGAAGAAGAAGAGGAATTTTCATTTTTGTGTTAATCTGATAAACATTAGGGTTTCAAAGTGATTTGGGCTTATCTCCTCTGCAACTATGGATTTCCTACCAACACCATCCGTATCACGTTTACCACCCCCTCCCTGCGGATTGCAATGTTTGGGCCTTGGGCTAGTTCTCTATTTTATTATTCACAAATTCTGGATTCTAGTGGCACCCCATGGTGTTCTTTATTATTTATTGTTTAAGATTTGTCAATTGGTTTTTTTCTTGAAAAAATTGTTATTGAATTTTCTTGTAAAAATCATTCTTTTTGTGAATTAACATCTTAGACCTTTTTTTTCATCTCATAATTTTTAATTAAGACTTGGTGGATAATTAACTTTAATTATTGTTTAGAACTAATTTGGGATTAAATAGTTCATGAGCCTTTTTGATCGATTTGAATCGATTTCGAGTATGGCAAAGCTTCACAAAATGGTTATGGAAGATAAGCATTTATTTTGCTTATGGAGACTACAAGACCTTGCTTGGGGATTTTTTCGGATTTCTTTTATGTGAAGAATCGGCGTTTCATTCAAGTAAGTGATTTCGAGCTTTAACGGCTTTTAAGCATCATTCTAGTCGTATGCGGCTTAGGATCATATAATTTAAGGTGCATGCTGAGCCCTCCCACCTGAGGCATTGGTTATATTTGTGATTTTTGATGATATGTATCGATTTCGTAACTTAGGGATTAGATTAAGAACCATTAGGATCGATTCCTTTCACTTCCCCTTAAAATCCACTTTTTCACCCGTTTCGTCGCATTTATTAAAAATAGTTTTAGGTGAGATAAAATTCTGGAAAAATTCATGAGTGATCCTCATCCTCTTAATTAATTTTTCATATTTTTTGTTTCCATATTTGGGTGGTTTTAATAATTAATTTGGATTTTAGATCACAAGCTGTCCCAAAAAGGAAGGTTTTGGCATAAGGGACCGAAATCGATCTTTCCCCATAGGTGTGAAACCTATTTTTTGTATGTGATTATTCACTGTAATTTGTGACATTTTGATGATCATTAGGCATTTCTTTTCATAATTTTTAGTGCCCTTTTTGATCCACTTTGTGGAGTTGTTTTTGGGTGATCATGTTTTGTTACCTTGCTAGTCAAGGAATTGTTTTGGCCCTTTGGTGCATAATTTTGTGGAATCCTTTTGGACAATGTGATATAATGATTTTATTATTCCAGGTATTTAATTTCATAATTTTTAAAAGCTTTTTGCTATTTTTCCATGTCACCTAGATCCTAGGTTGATTCATGTGCCTATTTGTTGTACAACTTAGATGATAAGAAGGCATTCATGCCATTTGCTTGGAATATTTTTTGGTAACTTTTAGGAGTTAATTATAGGTCATTTGTATGTCCTTAATTCCAGTTATAAGCCATTTTTTGAACCATATTCATTAGGTTTGTTTTGTGATTCAAAGTGCATAATTATTTGGACATACTTTAACCTAAAATGGATTCTCTTCTCTTCTAAATAATAACTTGAATTATGTAGAAATAATTAATGCCTATTCATGCATTCTAATTGCATCTCATACCTTGTATGCTACTGACCCATAATCATCTCATGCATATTCATATGTCATTCATCTTTGTTTGCATCATGTGTGATATTATGCGATGTTTGTTTGTTTCTTCTCATATCTTCTTCTCATTGCTCCATATGCCTAATCCATTGCATCCATGTTTGTATATTCATTCATCCATCTTCATAAGCATTCACTACTGACTTTTATGTTCATTTCATGTACTAATTCATGTTTGTAAGCCATATGCATTCATACTTCATCCATAAACCCTAATTTGCATTTAGGTGAATTTATGTGAATGTTTTGTACATAGTTTGACATAGTTTGACCTTGTGAGGTATCCTAACATACTTAGGGACCTATATCATGTAGCTACTGACTTTAGAAGTCATGTAACCTTTAGGTACCTTCACCTTTAGACTTAGGTCTTATTTTGAACCCTAGTTCCATTCTAGGACGTTTATGGTACTTAATCGCTTTCGTGCTTTGATTTTACTTTCAATATGCATTGTCATGCTAACCTTTGTTTTGTAGGGGGGAAGATTGAGGTAAGCATTACTTCATTCCTATCTCTTATTCATTTTAATTTTGTTTGCCTTAGCACCTTGTGCTTTGCTTTTAGGTTTCCCCATTGTTCTTAGAATCAACTTAACTTCATTAGGAAGTAAGTTGAATTCTAGTAGTTTCTAGTTCCTCATTAGGAATAGAAAACCTCATTAACCATAGGATCTCTTGTAAATAAACAATTAACTTAGGATTGAGTCTTAGTCCCTTAGAGTTTGCCTTTTGCAACTTGAGTCATTCTTTCTCATCTTCAAACAAAAACCCAAAAAAATACTTAACAAATAAATGAAAGGATTCCTTGAGTATAGCCTTATTCCATGAAGCACTTGCATTCATTCCATCTTGGAGTGGTGTAAGCTTGTCTATCATGATGCACAAGTCTCATCAAGGAGTTGTTCACAAAGAAAGCTTAAAAAATACTTCTTCACAAAAGCAACAAAAACACTTAATAAAGTTCAACAAGCTAGTGAACTTAAGCCCTAATCCTAGGAAACCAGTTTTGGATAAATTCTCCTTGCTGGGTATGCTTGTTCTATTATTCCATCTTGGAATGTAGAGTCAAGTGTACATTCCATGGAAAAGAGTTTGAATTCATTTCCTTGTGCCAAATTCATACAAAACTCATAAAAGCCAAAAACAAACAATAAGCGACTATCCTGCGGGAACTTCTCTTCTCATCTCATTCACTCACAACGCGAACTCGCGACGACTTGTCTCGCATGCAAGACGGTAAACGCACTCGTACCAGACGAGCCTGCAACACCTGAGCATAGACATACGCAGTTCCAGCTGTAAAAAACACAAACAAATAGTTCCCGCCTAGGTTAGGCGAACTACGTCGACTCTGATCCTCATTATCCCGATGAGGTACATAGGCAGCGGGGTAGGGCCCGTTCGAGCACATTCTTTATTTTCCCTACATTTCCCCCTTTCTTTTCATTCTCTTTTCTTATTCCTTTCTCATTTCTCATTCCATTCCAGTTAGCGGTTCATTTGTTCAGCAGCATATCATTTCTCACCCTTTGAAACAAAACAAGCAAGCGTGGATCCCGTCGGGTACGACGGACGATTTGGGGTGCTAATACCTTCTCAATTCGTAACCGACTCCCGAACTCAGATCTTTGGTTCGCAAGGCCTTGTCTTTTCCTTCTTCCTCAGGTTTGTGCAACATTACCTTTCCCATTCTTTCGGGATAAAAATGTCTGGCTGGCGACTCTAACCTTTCCGCGCCACTTTCACGTTTGTACTAGGATGAAAATCCCGGGAGCGACAGCTGGCGACTCTGCTGGGGAGTAACCTGATTCTTCCGGTTTCCCTTGTAGAGTCAATCCTAGCGCCTGTTTGGTTTTGCTTCTTTGGGTGTTTATATGTATGTTGCTGAGTGCTTTAGTTTAGCTTTACTGTTTCATTTACAATTTTATTTACAGCTTTACTTTACCGCATTTATTTATCGCTTTCAGTATTTTATTTTCCATGCATCATATTATACTGGACTGTCTGGCTGTGCTGGTTTTCATTTTTTCCGTGGGATGGGGTTACTGTGAGATGAGATCGTAACCGGGGCTCGAGTGCACCCTAGGACTTAGAGTGGTTCCACTTTGGCTTCATGGCATCTTGCTATGTTGGTAGTAGTGAGTTCCACACCTTGACTTGCGACCTTCACGGGAATGTATTGGTTCCGGAATCTTTCTGGGGCAATACGCTACCTTGATAGTTATGTGCAGTCAAGGGACCGATCATTGAGAACCTTAGTGGAAACAACCCTCTCCAGTGATGACAGTGGCAGACCACATTTGTTGGCAAACCCACTCGCATCCGAGGGCCCACTGGGAACTCGCATAGGATGGCCTGGTTCTCTCATAGGAATCCATTCAAGGCAAATTGTTCGTATGACGGTAGTATTGTACCCTTCGGGATGAATGTACTATTGTTTCTCGACTCAGTGCTTGAAGTTGGAAACTTGTGAGGGATGCTTGTTTTTCCGGACTCAACTAAGACCTCCCTGAGTAGTACATAATGCCAAACCGATTCCCTGATTTGGTCATGAGCCATTTCTCGGAAATGGTGAACGTATTATTGCTATTCGGCCTCGAGAGTTCGTGATGTTTGACCCGAGTAGCATACCCGTGAGATTGGGATGGGTTTACAGGTTTGCAGGAACCCTAAACTTCAACATACCCACTTTGCCAGTATTGTTCAGTGTTTTATGGTTCTTTGATTCAGAGATCCGGGATTTCTATTCAGAGAAATTGTTACTGTGATTACCATTGCGACCTTGATATTGTGACTATTATTATGACTCTCCACAGATACTTGGCTTATTGTTCAGCTTCAACACCATCAGTGACTGTTCAATTATGTGATCCAGTTCTACAGTTATTGGGTTCTCAGTTATGGGGTTCTGTACAGAGATGGTGCTGCTATTGTGGTTCTATACAGACAGTTGGTTCATTGCTCAACACCAACATCACACCATTGATCACATGCCTGTTGCATACATGACATCATAGCATTTCTACACACATGTTCAGTTATTTCTAAGGATCCCATATCTGAATCATGCCATTGGACTTTTTCTGTGTCAAAAGGTGAATTAAAGCAAATAGATTCCTCAGAAATAACTGAACATGGCATTTGCATACATCCTTGCATTCTTGACAGGTGTTCAGAGACAAATTCTTTTCCTGACTTGATTTCCCTTCACAATGGACAACTTGAATCACAGTCATCGAGGTATATATTTGAAGCAACTCCGGGCGGAGGTAATCGAAGGAAGACCCAGCTGAGGCCATTCATGGCAGAGGTATAAGCTTTATTTCAGAACCAGAAACTGCTGAAACAGGAAGTCAACCAGATGAAGACTCAGATGAGCTTGGTTATGGAAATTCTGAACGAAGCTATTTTCATCCCTATTGAGGGGAACTACGCTGCTCTGATTCTCCATTGGTCAATGGAGATACGTAGGCAGGAGATCGTGCAAGATCTTTCCGAGCAACCTTATTTATCAACTTTATTATCAACCTCTCCCCTTCAGATGTCATTTGTCAGCATCCAACCTGAGCTTCCCAAGAGAATCCTAGGGGCAGAGCATAAGAGTAAAGGCCAAAACAACTTGAGAAGAAGTTTGATCTTATTTTGATGTTGTACGCGCAACGGGTTTCCTCATTTGCTCATATTCAGTCTAGTTAAGCTATTCACATCAGGATCATCTCCGACAAAGCTTCCTTTGGGGTTTCAATGCCAAGTATGATTACCATTCTGGGGCACCTGGCCTTTTAATTGAAGATTGCAAGTCTTTCAGAGGCAAAAGTGAAGACGAGTTCCCGAATTTGATCGACTCAAAGGTCATCGTGTCAGAAATTCTGCTCATATATTGAAGTCTCCTCATCAAATGGGTCTCCCAATTTACAAAGGCGTCTTCAGAAGCAATAAGTCCGGACGGAGTCAAGTCTCCTCAATGATGGCAATGTTCAGCTTCTTTACTGCATTTTCATTTGTAGTTTATATTGTTTGTTTAAACATTTGTATACATGCATGACACTTATTTGTTTTTGAATGTTAACCATAATAAAATGCACATGTTTTTCTTGAAGTAATCCATTCGTATTCACTCATGATTTTGTGTATGTGCATTGCAATACCAACTGTTGTGCTTAAACTCTATCAGGGAGGATGACGAAATGAAAATGCATGAATCTCTAATTGTGTGCTTTTGAGAAAGACCCTGTTGACGATGTACAGGCTTTGTTTCAAATCCTAAACACCGGAGATATAAGGGAGATATACCCTCGCCAACCCATTTGAGCCTTGAAGTAGGAGTTTCTTTTCGCATGGAAAAAACCCTTGCATTTAACCCAGGGGCAGGTTAGGCATCACTTAGTTTGACCTAGCGTTCAAATTTCAAAAAGGAGTGTACATCTGAGGATCCATTACCTTTCGTTGAACCAAATCAAGAGGTCCAAAGACCGGAGACCACAATGGTTATCCCTCATCAAGTGAAAAGTGAGACAGTCACGACCCTTTCAAAGCAATCAAGACAAACAGTGTCACATGATTTGTTCAAAAAAAAGAAGAATTGAAAAAATGAATGAGAAAGCCCGCTAAGTCGAAACTTGAAAACAAGTGACTTAGGCAAAAATTAGGGTATCCCGCTGGACTTCACAATCAAAGATTCACAAGAATCAGTCCAGGCAAAAGTTAGGGATAAGAAAATGATGCAAAAGCAAAAGACGAAAAGGATGACACAAGAAGGATCCTTGAGCAAGAACAAAGTCGTGTGATACAGACACGAAAGACAAAGGGGTGACTGACTCCAAATAACAATCTAATTGGTGCTTAAAATGTTAGAGTAATTGGTTCCTTAATCATCACAAAACCCTTTTTGAGAGGTGAGCGCTTGTGAAAGCTAGCTGAACATAGGAATGGAGAACATCACGAAGAGGGATGGGCACAAATAAATTTCGAGCCTATATCCTTTGTTTCTATAACCGTGAACCAGGCCATGATACAACCCTCAAAAGTCCTAACTGAAACAAGGTTATTTTTGAGAGCGTACTACCACGAGACCGCGTTCCTGACTCCTATGAGTGGTGTTGAAAGATCTTTGTTGGTGTTGCATGTGCATGTTTTCTATTATTCAAAAAAAAATTTAATGTTGTATTTTAACCAATGATTCGCTCACAAAGGTTGGCGACATCTTTTTACAGTAAAACTTCAAGATTAACATGTGTGTTGCATTAGGATTTTCATTCTTAGAATAAACATTTTCTGCTTGCATATATTTGTTGGGCATCATAAAAATTCACATACGAAACTTCAGTCCAGAAGCTTAATCTTGCCAAGTTGAGAAGTCTGAAACTTCCGAAGGACAATCTGTCGAGGTGTACTTTTCAAGAAAACTCCATCGAGTAGGGACTTTCCCAACAGTCGTGGTAAGATCCAACTAATCTGGTGAAATCATGGCGAGCAATCTCTTCAAAGTTCAGCCAAGCTGGGGCAATCACTTCGAGATTCAAATCTCTCAAAGAGCCATCAGGCGGAGGCATTATTCAAATTTCAACCAAGCTGGGGCAATCACTTCGAGATTCAAATCTCTCAATGAGCCATTAGTCTGAGGCATACATTCAAATTTTAGCCAAACTGGGGCAATGACTTCGAGATCCAATCTCTCAAAGAACAGTTGATCTGGGTGTTTTCTTCAAAGCAGTCATTCAGAGGTGATCACTTCAAGACTTGTACTGGGGCAGGCCACCCCAAGAGCACTGGAAGTTACTTTCTCCTGAAGACGATTAATCAGAGGCACCTATCCAGAGTTCAAAATACGGGGGAAGAATATCTCACAGTGATATGAAGTTCTTCATGAATCCTTGCGAGACAATTTCTTTCACAGACCATGCAGTCTGGGGCAGTTATTTCGAGATCCAACGAATCTCTCCAAGAGTTTGAAGACACTGAGGCATTTCGTATGTCGTGTTTTCTGTAAAATCCTCTTGAGACATTTACTTCTGATGGACTTTAATCTGAGGCGAGTCGAAAATTGCAAAGAACCATTGTTCACTCATGATTAGTCAGCAACCTATCAACCCAGGGCTAGGGGCAAAGCCATTGTCAGCATAGTACTTCAAGAGTTGTTTCGTCGGCGGACTTCATCGATCAGAATTCTTTAGCAAGTCTCATTAGACAATCCCTTCTCCAGTAGTGCGGCAAATGGAAGGTTACTTCTGGAGCAGAAGGGTATCATTGTCTCTCATCCCCAGCATGAGACGCCTTCCATCTCTCATTCCCAACATGAGAGGATTTATCTCCTATCCCCAGCAAGTGGCAACTTAAACTCTTATCTTCAGCATGAAGCTTTATCATTGACATCACCTGTCATCCCCAGTAGTGTGGAAGTTGAAATTTCTCCCAGCAAAGTAGCAGAAGGTGGGTGTCGTCCCCAAGCAGAAGTTTCCCTTCAGACAGGGGCAATTCTCAGCCGTATAAGGAGTGTCTTGCCTCCCCAACAATTTCTTCCTCAGCAGTGTCATGCCTTCGGTTCGCAGCCAAGTCAGGAGGTCTTCATTTCCCCACCAGAGTTCAAGAAGAGTCCATCTCCAACAGGGTCTTGGCTCTCCAATTTCAAAGTCCAATTTATTTTTGGCAATGGCGACAGTTCAGAGTCGGTGCATCATTGACAGCCTTCCCCGCAGAGTTGTCTTCTCCTCACAAGGATCAATCAGATCAATGCAGTGATCATCAGTTCCTACCCAGTCAAGCCATCTGGGATATCTGTTATCTCCTCGTCAGGAGACTCCTTTGCATTTTCATTTGCATAATCATCGTTGCATGTGCATCCTCCAAAGCGTAGCATTTCCATCATTATGGAGCATTACGCCATAAATTCAAACATATGCATACCAGCATGGGCCAGTTTTGAGGTATAGTACATATGACATATAACATCTTCTCAACCTGAAGTACTCCGCACAGAGGATACCAACATCATTTTTTCAGACATCCTTGTCTTTTCAAGTCAATGTTGGTCACTTATTCCGCGTCTTGTTTGGTACAACAGTCGCGTCACAGGTTCTCGTTTTGTACAACGGTCCTATTTTCCTGGGCTCTCGTTTATGTACAACGATCCTGTTCCATCTTGTCCTATTTTCTCTGTTTCTGGTTACCGCCTGCGGCCGGTATACCTTTGCGTCTCCATTCGAGGATGGTTTTGTGTTAGATCCGAGGATCTTTTGGATTGTCATTCGAGGATGGCATTTCTTTTCTTCAAGTCCTTCCGAGGTTGGTCTTGTTGTTTTGTGTGGCTATTATTCGAGGATAGTAGTTCACTTTTTGAGCTTATTGATCGAGGTCAGTTTGTCTCTTTTGCAAAGTCTGTCTGAGGTCAGCTTTGTGTTTGGTTATCAGTCGAGGCTGGTATACCTTTGCGTCTCCATTCGAGGATGGTTTCATGTTAGATCCGAGGATCTTTTGATTTGTCATTCGAGGATGGCATTTCTTTTCTTCAAGTCCTTCCGAGGTTGGTCTTGTTGTTGTGGCTATTATTCGAGGATAGTAGTTCACTTTTTGAGCTTATTGATCGAGGTCAGTTTGTCTCTTTTGCAAAGTCTGTCTGAGGTCAGCTTTGTGTTTGGTTATCAGTCGAGGCTGGTATACCTTTGCGTCTCCATTCGAGGATGGTTTCATGTTAGATCCGAGGATCTTTTGATTTGTCATTCGAGGATGGCATTTCTTTTCTTCAAGTCCTTCCGAGGTTGGTATTGTTGTTGTGGCTATTATTCGAGGATAGTAGTTCACTTTTTGAGCTTATTGATCGAGGTCAGTTTGTCTCTTTTGCAAAGTCTGTCTGAGGTCAGCTTTGTGTTTGGTTATCAGTCGAGGCTGGTATACCTTTGCGTCTCCATTCGAGGATGGTTTCGTGTTAGATCCGAGGATCTTTTGATTTGTCATTCGAGGATGGCATTTCTTTTCTTCAAGTCCTTCTGCGGTTGGTCTTGTTTATGGCTATTATTCGAGGATAGTAGTTCACTTTTTGAGCTTATTGATCGAGGTCAGTTTGTCTCTTTTGCAAAGTCTGTCTGAGGTCAGCTTTGTGTTTGGTTATCAGTCGAGGCTGGTATACCTTTGCATCTCCATTCGAGGATGGTTTCGTGTTAGATCCGAGGATCTTTTGGATTGTCATTCGAGGATGGCACTTCTTTTCTTCAAGTCCTTCTGCGGTTGGTCTTGTTTGTGGCTATTATTCGAGGATAGTAGTTCACTTTTTGAGCTTATTGATCGAGGTCAGTTTGTCTCTTTTGCAAAGTCTGTCTGAGGTCAGTCTTTGTTGTTGATGGTTATCGCCTGCGGCCGGTATACCATTGTGTTTCTATTCGAGGATGGTTTTAGTACTGGATCCGAGGATCCCGTGTGAGTGGTCATTCGAGGATGGCATTCTTCCTAGCATATTCCCACCTGGTTCTATTTTCGCTACCTATTCAGAGGCCAAAATAAAAAAAAATACATAAATAAATAAATGGGCAGATGGCGCTTCTATTACCCTCAGTGTGCAAATTTTCAGGTTTTATTTGAGTATTCAATCACTCCATACCTTGAACGTCTAAAAGTTGTTGCAATTATCCGTTCAGGTCTGCAGTTGATTGAATAGGGGCAGCTGTAATACCTCAAAATTTGCCCTCATTCTTTTTTCCCTAACTGGCTTATCGCTTCACATTTCATCTGCATTTCTCATTAGAGCATATCATTTGTAATCATGCATTTCGGGGATTCATAAGGCATGGGATCAAACATTTTTTTGGTGACTCAAATTTCCCTATTCAAAGGTGATTCATCTGGCTAGTACATTCGAGGTTAAGACAGAGGTTGATCTCCAAGCATTAGGAGAATTTCCCTATTCAGAGGATTATCAAGCTCCAGGTTCTTTCTTTATTCAGAGGTTTATTCAAAAGAGTTGATGTTAACAAGGTGAATTAAGAGTTTATTTCTTTTCAATATCTCAGACTGATCATGTTGGCTATTCAAACAATGAAGTGTGAATTAAGAAATATTTGTGCGCCTATGTCATTCCCAAGTGATTCGAGAAACATGGTTCGAGACATTGATTTTAGGATGCATCATGATTTGATTCGAATTAAGGACGGAAAGGGTACAATTATGGTCTATTTGGATGGTGTCATTCAAATTCACATTCAAGTCATCGATATCCATTTCAAATACAAACCCTTATCGTTTCCTTATCCATTTTTTGATTCAATTTAATTCATGTTGAACCGTTTTTCTTAAATCCAATTCTCTATTATTTCAAACCATATATCCTTTCCTAAAATAATTAATTCCAATTAAATTCACATTTTTAATAATCACATATTAAGTATCTCTTCTCCAAGTACAATTACATAACCAGTTCCTTTGATCCATTTTAAGTCCATTTTTAATATACAATCCATAAACCAATACCATATTTTTTGGGCCCAAGTTTAATTTTTTATCCAATTACCATAACCACCTTTTTACCAAATTTCCATCCTTTCTTAACCATCTGCAAATTATTTCTTTTCTAAGTCATTGACAATTATCCATTAAAAAAAAAAGAAGAAGTTCTAAGCCCAATAAACATTTTCACATACCAAAAATAATAACAAAAATATAATGTAGAAGAAAGTAGCTGCAGAATTGGCAGGAGAAAACCGAAAGAAAAAATGGAACTCAAAAATACAGTTAAGAGTTTGGTTAACTGAATTTAGTTACAGTTACAACAGAAAACTCTAAAAAAAAAAGTTCATAACAGAAAATCAGTTCCATAACAAAAGGGGATCTCTCTCCAATCTCTCTGATTTTTTTTATCACCTTCAATAGAACCTCAATCCTTCTGCTAGAAAATCTCAACTTCATTCATCACTTCATCACCACAAATCATCAGTCACAAAAGTCCTCTGCATTACTCTTCATTGACTCCATCACCAATCTTCTGCATCTTCATGAAATCTTCACCAAGATCTTCATCAACCAACGATCAATTTTCATCAAAAAACCAGCATCTTTAACCTTCAATCTTCATCAACTTCTCCTGCAGATTCAAAAAGCAACAATCTTGTAATAAAGCAAATGGCAATCACATCAGTTCACTGACACAGCTTAAACAAAGTTCCTGCAAGATTCACGACATCGCAATTCAATTAATCCAACTATTCAAACTCACAGCAAGAACGGAAGAAGAACGAAGGAAAGTCTTTGAAGTCGAAGTCGTGAAACTTACCAAAAAGGGCTTCAATTCACCATTGTGATGAGGATTCGAGGAGATCCATAATTGAAGAACGGAGGAAAAAGCTCTTCGTCGATCTGCACTCATTACTGACCCCGAGCCTCTTTCAACACAACTTTTCAACACTCTGCGGCACTCTCCCTCACCACCTTGATTCTCTAATCTCCGACAGGAATAGCATTGTCCGGAATTCTGCAAAATCAAGAATCGCAACTTCAACAGATGTGAGCTTTCATTGCATCACAAACCGCTCTTACGAAGGTCAACGTTGCTTTCGTATCACAATCAATTTCAGATAACTGCAACCTAATTGCAAACACAGAGTCGCGATTACATCGGTTCGACATCAAATCCCTGATTCGCAATAAGGACCATCATCAGTTATTACACAAGATAATTTCAGAGCAATTTCGATTCAACGAAAAATCACAAAGTAGAAGCAGAAGAGGGGATTTATGAGATCGACTCTTACCTCCGATTTTCCAACTCGAAGTCGCCGGTGGTGTAGCTGACGGACATGCCATTTGGAGAACCTGCGGTATCTGGATGAAGAAGACGATTCAATGATATGGTTCTTTCTTTTCAACGAGATCGGGACCGGCTATCGAAACGTCCGTGGGTAACAGAGGAGACCGTGCCTTGGCGAAGTCAAGGCGGAAACGACCGCGCGACGAGTTCGTCTTGATAGTGGTCCCGTTTTCTGAAGATCGAAGTTGATAGAGGGGGATGTACGGCCGGATAATCGAAAGAGGGATAAGGTCACGGAATGTGTGTTACCGGCGGTGAAAATGAGAAGCTGACGGCAATTGAGTTTGTTCAGGTGAGTGTTCTTCACTTCGGTTTGAGATAAAGGATGACGGTGGTGAATCTATGGTTTCGTTTTAAGGTAACGGCGGAGAGGGTTGAAGCCGAAGTCACGGCGCATCTTTGAAGAAGAAGAGGAATTTTCATTTTTGTGTTAATCTGATAAACATTAGGGTTTCAAAGTGATTTGGGCTTATCTCCTTTGCAACTATGGATTTCCTACCAACACCATCCGTATCACGTTTACCACCCCCTCCCTGCGGATTGCAATGTTTGGGCCTTGGGCTAGTTCTCTATTTTATTATTCACAAATTCTGGATTCTAGTGGCACCCCATGGTGTTCTTTATTATTTATTGTTTAAGATTTGTCAATTGGTTTTTTTCTTGAAAAAATTGTTATTGAATTTTCTTGTAAAAATCATTCTTTTTGTGAATTAACATCTTAGACCTTTTTTTTCATCTCATAATTTTTAATTAAGACTTGGTGGATAATTAACTTTAATTATTGTTTAGAACTAATTTGGGATTAAATAGTTCATGAGCCTTTTTGATCGATTTGAATCGATTTCGAGTATGGCAAAGCTTCACAAAATGGTTATGGAAGATACGCATTTATTTTGCTTATGGAGACTACAAGACCTTGCTTGGGGATTTTTTCGAATTTCTTTTATGTGAAGAATCGGCGTTTCATTCAAGTAAGTGATTTCGAGCTTTAACGGCTTTTAAGCATCATTCTAGTCGTATGCGGCTTAGGATCATATAATTTAAGGTGCATGCTGAGCCCTCCCACCTGAGGCATTGGTTATATTTGTGATTTTTGATGATATGTATCGATTTCGTAACTTAGGGATTAGATTAAGAACCATTAGGATCGATTCCTTTCACTTCCCCTTAAAATCCACTTTTTCACCCGTTTCGTCGCATTTATTAAAAATAGTTTTAGGTGAGATAAAATTCTGGAAAAATTCATGAGTGATCCTCATCCTCTTAATTAATTTGTCATATTTTTTGTTTCCATATTTGGGTGGTTTTAATAATTAATTTGGATTTTAGATCACAAGCTGTCCCAAAAAGGAAGGTTTTGGCATAAGGGACCGAAATCGATCTTTCCCCATAGGTGTGAAACCTATTTTTTGTATGTGATTATTCACTGTAATTTGTGACATTTTGATGATCATTAGGCATTTCTTTTCATAATTTTTAGTGCCCTTTTTGATCCACTTTGTGGAGTTGTTTTTGGGTGATCATGTTTTGTTACCTTGCTAGTCAAGGAATTGTTTTGGCCCTTTGGTGCATAATTTTGTGGAATCCTTTTGGACAATGTGATATAATGATTTTATTATTCCAGGGATTTAATTTCATAATTTTTAAAAGCTTTTTGCTATTTTTCCATGTCACCTAGATCCTAGGTTGATTCATGTGCCTATTTGTTGTACAACTTAGATGATAAGAAGGCATTCATGCCATTTGCTTGGAATATTTTTTGGTAACTTTTAGGAGTTAATTATAGGTCATTTGTATGTCCTTAATTCCAGTTATAAGCCATTTTTTGAACCATATTCATTTGGTTTGTTTTGTGATTCAAAGTGCATAATTATTTGGACATACTTTAACCTAAAATGGATTCTCTTCTCTTCTAAATAATAACTTGAATTATGTAGAAATAATTAATGCCTATTCATGCATTCTAATTGCATTTCATACCTTGTATGCTACTGACCCATAATCATCTCATGCATATTCATATGTCATTCATCTTTGTTTGCATCATGTGTGATATTATGCGATGTTTGTTCGTTTCTTCTCATATCTTCTTCTCATTGCTCCATATGCCTAATCCATTGCATCCATGTTTGTATATTCATTCATCCATCTTCATAAGCATTCACTACTGACTTTTATGTTCATTTCATGTACTAATTCATGTTTGTAAGCCATATGCATTCATACTTCATCCATAAACCCTAATTTGCATTTAGGTGAATTTATGTGAATGTTTTGTACATAGTTTGACATAGTTTGACCTTGTGAGGTATCCTAACATACTTAGGGACCTATATCATGTAGCTACTTACTTTAGAAGTCATGTAACCTTTAGGTACCTTCACCTTTAGACTTAGGTCTTATTTTGAACCCTAGTTCCATTCTAGGACGTTTATGGTACTTAATCGCTTTCGTGCTTTGATTTTACTTTCAATATGCATTGTCATGCTAACCTTTGTTTTGTAGGGGGGAAGATTGAGGTAAGCATTACTTCATTCCTATCTCTTATTCATTTTAATTTTGTTTGCCTTAGCACCTTGTGCTTTGCTTTTAGGTTTCCCCATTGTTCTTAGAATCAACTTAACTTCATTAGGAAGTAAGTTGAATTCTAGTAGTTTCTAGTTCCTCATTAGGAATAGAAAACCTCATTAACCATAGGATCTCTTGTAAATAAACAATTAACTTAGGATTGAGTCTTAGTCCCTTAGATTTTGCCTTTTGCAACTTGAGTCATTCTTTCTCATCTTCAAACAAAAACCCAAAAAAATACTTAACAAATAAATGAAAGGATTCCTTGAGTATAGCCTTATTCCATGAAGCACTTGCATTCATTCCATCTTGGAGTGGTGTAAGCTTGTCTATCATGATGCACAAGTCTCATCAAGGAGTTGTTCACAAAGAAAGCTTAAAAAATACTTCTTCACAAAAGCAACAAAAACACTTAAGAAAGTTCAACAAGCTAGTGAACTTAAGCCCTAATCCTAGGAAACCAGTTTTGGATAAATTCTCCTTGCTGGGTATGCTTGTTCTATTATTCCATCTTGGAATGTAGAGTCAAGTGTACATTCCATGGAAAAGAGTTTGAATTCATTTCCTTGTGCCAAATTCATACAAAACTCATAAAAGCCAAAAACAAACAATAAGCGACTATCCTGCGGGAACTTCTCTTCTCATCTCATTCACTCACAACGCGAACTCGCGACGACTTGTCTCGCATGCAAGACGGTAAACGCACTCGTACCAGACGAGCCTGCAACACCTGAGCATAGACATACGCAGTTCCAGCTGTAAAAAACACAAACAAATAGTTCCCGCCTAGGTTAGGCGAACTACGTCGACTCTGATCCTCATTATCCCGATGAGGTACGTAGGCAGCGGGGTAGGGCCCGTTCGAGCACATTCTTTATTTTCCCTACATTTCCCCCTTTCTTTTCATTCTCTTTTCTTATTCCTTTCTCATTTCTCATTCCATTCCAGTTAGCGGTTCATTTGTTCAGCAGCATATCATTTCTCACCCTTTGAAACAAAACAAGCAAGCGTGGATCCCGTCGGGTACGACGGACGATTTGGGGTGCTAATACCTTCTCAATTCGTAACCGACTCCCGAACTCAGATCTTTGGTTCGCAAGGCCTTGTCCTTTCCTTCTTCCTCAGGTTTGTGCAACATTACCTTTCCCATTCTTTCGGGATAAAAATGTCTGGTTGGCGACTCTAACCTTTCCGCGCCACTTTCGCGTTTGTACTAGGATGAAAATCCCGGGAGCGACACAACCGAAACATCGCAACTTACTTTGACAAATGCAACATCAACACCTCCTCAGACAACCACAACATCACAATTTTTATTATTAATTTGATATATTGGGTTTCGTCATCGTGGTGCCTTGAAATTCTATGTTGTAATTCTCTCTATTAATATTAGTAATGGTGGTTGTGTGTTTCTAGGTTACATCCAAGCGATATTGTCGATGGAATTATTCGCAAAATTTTCATAAAACTATACCGAGGAACTTTTATGAAGTATAACAAGCTTAAAGATCAGAAAGATCATAAGAAATCATAGGAGAGGGATGCATATATTTTGACATTTTAAAATAAGATATGTAATTACTTTTTTAGTAGTTTGATGATAGTGTATATTTTTTTAAAGTTGAATCAACAATCTTTTGTTTTTTACAAGTCTCTTGTTTGGTGGGAGTCGTGTGATGATGCCAAAATGGAAGCTGAGTTTCATAAACAATATGGCATAAGAATAAAAGATATATTATATAAGACGAGGAATCAGATTAAAAAGCCAGATTGGATGAGTGAAGATGTATGGAAGTATCTTCTTGAGGGGTGGAACTAGAAGAATTCAAACAAGTCTACGAACAAAATAAGAAGAATCGAGCATCAACCAAAGGTGGGCAGTCTATACCTCAGGACGTAAAGCTCATTATGATGTTGCTCTTAAATTGGTGTGTATTCTAATTTTAATTATAATGCGTCAAGATATTTATATCTGATCCAATATTCATTAATGTAACCATATACATTATTTTTATTTATTGGAGAAGAAGTTAAATCAACCACCCAATCCTGACGAGTTCTTCATGGTCACCTGTCGCTCCCGGGATTTTCATGAAGGGAAATTGCCGATAAAATTGCAGCGGAAAATAAAATTTCCCTTTAGAGATCCTTACGAAAGGGCATGATCTGTGATAAAATATTTACCTCTTGTGGCGCTTGAAACCTTTGATTCCGATTTGATCACGAGCGTTGTACGACGAACAACGCCTCTACTCAGTCCACACGAACAACTTCCTTCATTCACAGTGCTAGCTGGTTACGAATGAAAGTTTAGAGTGAAAGAAGAAGGAAAAAAATACGGCCAGTGTTTCAAAACAACAACTTATGAGCTTCTTCACAAGGGTTCTATTTATAGAACTACTTGTGTGGGCTTTAACCTAAAAGTCCAACTCAATAATAATAACTATTATTATATTATTATAATAACCATAATTTTTTTATTATTATTATTATTATTATATTTTATAACTATTATAAAATTAATAATAAATATTATTATTATATCATATGGTAATATTTATACTGGATTGATCCACTATAACTATCATATAGTGGATCAATCCAGTATAAAGAGTACTCTTAATATTAATACTTATGTCAATACTTGATAACTCCTTATCCATGATCCATGAGATGTCATCATCAGTCTATCTACATAATAGTCTTAATGCTTTAAGGTTATCCAATTTCACATTAAAGCTCAACTATGGGTGCTTTAAGAGTAGTGTCCTTATGTTTAATGGAGTCTCGTGATTAAGTCACACTTAATATCTCATTAAAAGAACTAGCTATTCTAGGGACTTTATCATTTTGGAAAAACAAACATAATAAAGAAATGTCTTTTATTATTAATAAATAATTCGATACAAGTACCAAAACTATTGGCCTATAGGGCTTACATCAACATTTCATCCTAGTGCAAACACGAAAGTGGTGCGGAAAAAGGTAGAGTCGTCAGCCAGACATTTTTATCCCAAGGAAAGGGAAATGTAATGTTGCAAAAACCGAAAAGAAGGAAAGAACAAGGTCGTGTGAATCAAAGAGATAAGGTTCGAGAGTCGGTTACAAAATGAGAAGGTATTATCACCCATGATCGTCTGTCGTACCCGACGAGATCCATGTTTGCTTGAACTGTTTCAAAGGGTAAAGAATAACTACTGCTGAACTGAAACTACTACTGGAACTAGATAAAAGAAAGGAAAGGTATGAAAAAAATGTAGGGAAAATAAAGAATGTGCTCGAATGGGCCCTACCCCACTGCCTACGTATCTCATGGGAAATGAGAATCAGAGTCATCGTAGTTCCCCTAACTAGGGAGGAAATTTGTTTGTTTGTATTTTTTATGATTAAACCGCCTATGCCTATGCTCAGGTGTTGCAGACTCGCCTTGAACGAGTGTGTTTAACGTCTTGCAAAGAGACAAGTCGAAACGATTTCTTTCAACAAGAGTGAAGGAGATGAGAAGAGAATCCCCGAAGAAAAGACGCTTATGGTTGGTTTGTAGATTTTAGAAGCTTTTATTGAATTTAGCATAGGAAAATGTATCCATGTCTTATTCGAATGAGTGTGTACTTCTTACATCACTCCTAGATGGGATGGATAAGTAGTACACCTAGGTATGGGGAAAATACCCAAACCTAGTTCCAAAGATTAAGACCTAAACACATTACCCTAATTTTGTTTATTAAGTGTTTTTTGTAGTTTTGATGTGAAGAATTGCTTTTAAGTGTTGTTTGTGAAGCATCTTCATGCTAAGACTTATTCATCGTGATAGATACCTTACACCTCATCCCCATATGGAATGTGTGCAAGTATCCCATGGGAAAGTCCCTTGGAACATGAGAAGCTTAACCTTTATTAGGTGTTTTGGTTTTGTTTAGAGATGAGAGAGAGAAGATGCAAGTTGAGAAAGGAAAAAATACTAAGGGAAAACTAAGACTCACCCTATGTTGTTATGTAATGAGATCCTATAGTTAATGAGGTTTTCTAATCCTAAAAAGAGAACAAGTTCTAACTCACTTCAAAGATTGAAGATGAGATTAGCACTCAAAGGAAATGAAGAAAGGTGAAATGTCAACGGAGCATAAAATGATGGTCGCAATTACATAAGAGAAAACTTAAACGAGTAAGGAAGAAGGTAGAATGTAGGCGCACACCCACATTCCTCACTTACCATTAGACTCGGAAAAGGTTAGTAAAAACCATAATTTATGAAATCAAAATGATAAAAGAGAAGACAATTAAGTACCAAACATCTCCTAAAATGATAAGGATCTAACTAGACTCACACCTATAACTAAGGGTACATAAGGCTAAGCAAAACCCCAAAATCAACAGCTACAACAGTGCTTCAGCACATAATCAACTATCACATGCAAATGGTATGCAAACAACCTATTACAACTACCTAACAACATGGCAACATGTGTAAAAAGGTACAAAACAATACAAGGCAACATATGATTAACAACTATTGTTCCAAAATATAGCAGTAAAATGCATGGCAGAATTAGATCATTTTAAAATACAAATGCATGAACAACAATGCATGATTACACATCACATAACAACATCAAAGAATGTAACATTATTAATAAAAACATAGATATGTGAATGTAAACATTACAATAATTTTGCATCAATGGATTTTCCATAATCTAAAATATATGCATTTTCCAAAAGATGAACATATAATGCAAACAAGCAACAAAGTGAACATGCATCACAATGCATTATGATATGAAGAAAACATTAACAATGAAATTCAAGCAAGAAACAAACATGTAATTAAGAATATGCATGCATACATGAATTATGCACTTTCATCAAACAATATGCAATATGTTCAATTATGCGTGTGACCAACTAAAACATGCATCGATTACAAAAACAATGCAAACCAGAATTTTAAATCATCATTAATATACTAACAATGAAGTTCAAACATGGTAACAACATTCACAATTAATCATGACCACAAATTCACCATTATGCAAAATATCGGAAGTAAGCAAACATGCATGTCGAAATATGTCGAAGCTACATGAACTTGCATCAAAACAACTTCTAAAATCTCTCTAAAATGATAGCCTAATGGTCCATGATGATTAAAGATGGAATGACATACAAACATTCAAGAAAATGCACAAAAAACCAAAATTATCCAGTCTTATTCGTTAACGAATGTGTTAAACGGTTAACACTACTAAATTATGCAGATTTGCCAAAATTTCACTGCATTAATCGGCTAACATATGTGTTAACCGATTAACATTGAACCAACATATAAAATAAAGCAGAAAAAGAACTTCCATCAACCAAAGTATTTCAAAGGTTCCTAATACAATCCCTAGCAAGTGAGTACAAAATTAACACATAAATGCATTGATACAACACTAATCGGAACCACAAACACGTCAAGAAATTGAAACCTAACAATCTGATCAATCAACGCATTGCAAATCAACAAAATGTGAAGAACGCACATGTCGATAAAATGAAAAATAACTTCAAGCATAAGTGATTATGAGTGTCACCAACCTACAAAGCGGAGGCTTACTTTGGTAATCGTTGCTATGGAGGATCGACACGCTATAGAAGAGAAAACCGTAGATCCGAAGCTCTTCCACACGAATACACAAAATAAATGTGATTTGATGAACTTTGATGAACTTCTTCAAAAATCACTTCCAAGAAGAGAAAATTCACACCAAAGCAGTAACAAATTCTTCAATAATCCACAAAATCAATGCAACGATGGAGGTTTAGCTTCAAAATTTTCAAGTTTTAATGCAAGACTTGAAGAATTTTGGAAAATGAAGCTTTGTGTGAGGTGAAAAATTGGAGAAAAGTGAGAGAAAAATGAAAGTGATTAGAGAAATTGTGAAAAAATGAAATGGTTCTTCTTTGGTTTGGAGGGAAAAATGTTTATATACATGTTAGGTTTGGAGGGTGGCTTAGGTTAGGAACAAGGCTTGGACACTAGCTTAGGAGTTAGGTTTTGAGCTAGCTTAGGAGTTAGTTAGGAATCTTCTAGAACATTCTTGAAATATTCCCTTGGAATATGGTAGATTGTTCTAAAAGGTTCCATTAAAAAATGGTAGAGTGTGATACAAGGTGAAGTGGAAAAGTGAGAAAAGCCTCCCATGCTGAATTTGAATTTTTTTGCCAAAATTCACATGCGTTAACCGATTAACCAATATGTTAACCGGTTAAAACAAGCCAAATTTGAATTTTCCCCTTATTTTGGTGGGAAACCCTGAAATGCACCTGTGCCATCCGTTCTGACCCGACTTATTTTTTCTTCTGAACCTTGATGATTGATAATATCACTGAATAATCCTTGATCACATGCCCTGGCGTCAACCGATGATGCATGATTTTTTTTTATGATTTAAATGCAATGTATGAAGGAATGTGCTAAATGACATGGAAATGAAGCATAAGCTACTTGAAATTGGTAATAAATAAGAGAGAAAATTTTGGGGTGTTACACCACCCACAATAGGAAGGATGAGAAGTGGGTTGACCGCTGTGTCGAGAAAACACATGTAAGATCTAATCTCGATAAGCTCTTGTGTACAATTGAGTTTTACTATGAAATATGTTTCATGTGCAGTAGTAGTTCATAACTAAGTTTTGCTACTTTTTGAAACCTGTGTAGAAGTAATTTAACTCCTAGTTTATGATTACTACACACTGATGCATCTATCTTTCTCTCTATAACATGTGAGTGTCAATATGATTAAAGGAGTAATGGTTATTGGTAATTTGTTGAAATAAATGTGATTAAATGGTTTTAAATTGAGTATTCAACGATTATTGTGTTTTACAGGAAGATTACGTGAAACTCTTGACACAAGCCACACAAAGCGATAATAATATGGATGGATCGGAAAAGTTACGATTATGGAAAGAAGCCGCCTGGGATAAGTTGCGGGGCAGGTGTTACGGAACAACAAAAACGACGATCAATATAAAATATGGAGTGTCTTTCTTGACACAAGTGGCCATTACAAATTCTAATAGATCAGAAGCAAAGAGCCAAGCAATGGAGATTACTAGAGCCGAGGCTCCATTAGCTAATGCGCGTGCAGACAAAGCTAAAGTGGAGTCTGCATTGAATAATATTCGTGAAAATGAAGCTAAGGCGGAGACGACATAATTGTCAAAGCAATTTGAAGTATTTAGGAAACATATGTTTTATATGTGACAGTCGGTTCATGTGGCTCCTTTTACTGCTCCTAGTACTAATCACGAGCACGAGTCTGATGAGCCATTGACAGATGCAGACATTAGCAGTGAAGATGCGTGAAGCAAGTCCTGAAAAGTACCAACATACTTTTTTAATATTTGATTTATAATTCTCGTTTACATGTTGATTTCTTCAGTTTATTGTGCATGATCTTACTGCAGTAAAAATGGGGTCTGATAACTCGGTTGGTTTCACTTATCATTTGAATTTTATTACATTGTTCATTTTATTGTTGCATTTCAATTGGGTTTAAGTGTCGATTTATAATATTGATTTGTTTGTGTCAATTTTACGGTTCTTAGTTCTTACTGTACCTATTTTGGCATCACGATTTCGTTGAGTTTGTTTGCTCCTCTTCTCTACATTTATTGTATTAAGTCTATGCAAAGAAGTTCGATTATTATGAATGTGTGAATTTGTTTGTGAAGTTTGCAAGGTTATATCTTTGATTAATGTTAGCATTGTGAAGTAGATGTCTCAGTTATATGTATGTATTGTGAAGCTCATGCTTTGAATTTTTATTGTTACTGCCATTTTATGTTTAAACCAATTGATTAAACTTTTTATGATGAGTCTTGTATGCATTTGGTCTTAGGATTTTTTTTCTGCAATAGTTTTGTTTATTTCGTATAGGATTGGACTGATATCATTCCGTGAAAATGTTGTCGTCATGTTTGTTTTACTACTTACTCTATGGTAATTTTAAATATTGTTTTTTTTTGTGTATTACTGCTGGCGTGACTTCTGTTTTTTAGAAACCATTCTTTTAATTAATGTATATGATTGATACTTCATCTTCCTTCATGTTATGTTAGAAAAATATCTTAGCTTTTGTTTTGTTTGGCATTTGGTGGCTGAAACGCACGTCTAGTTTCGATTTTTTAATTATTTTCTAAAGCCTACTAAATGGAGTTTATGTGTAGGAGTAGAAAATTGCCATATGAGAATCTCTACCTTTCTTTTTCTTTTCTGTCATTTTGATGATAACTTCATTATTATTTTACTAAGCACTCTTTCATTATTATTTTTTGTCTCTTACAAATTGTTATTTTTTGAATTATAGATGATCTGGAGTCGGAGTTAGAGATGAAAATGAATACAAAGGCAATTTATAATTGGAGATTATGCACCCATATTTTTGTCATTTTGAGAAAGTAAAACCAGGTGTCAATTCCAACAAAAAAATTGTGGCGTTGGTTAGAACCGACACTACTTAACTATAATTATAATTTTAATGACTCTGAAAACCGACGCTAATCGATTATAATTATAATTTTAGTGACTTAAAACCCCATTGCCACTGACAGGTGGATAATGCCATAATGTCACTACTAACCGGTGCTAGTAAGAAAATTTATACATAGCGTGTCGCCTCAGATTGACGCTAAAACAGTGTACATATGCAAATAGTGTTGAGCATAGCCGACACTACATTAACAATAGTGTCGATTACAACCGACACTAATTTGTACACATAACTAACCATAATTGTATTATAGTGCCGACTCTAAGGAATTAGTGACCCTTTAGCATTTAGTTAGGCCACCTCCAATGGTAGTGATGACTAGTCTCTAGGTTTTGCTTCAATTGGTTTATTGACTGCCCCAACACCGACGCTGGAGCGATGCTAAGTCCCGTTAGTGACAATTTTTGGTGTTTACGAGGGTTTTTTGGTCGACGCTAAAACAATGTTTTCTTGTAGTGGTACCTGCAGAGCTACATCACATTTCATCTTGCTTGCAGATCTTTTAGTCATTCCTTGTTCATGAGATTCAAGCGTCCTATGAAGCTCTTCCTTTGTCATGCTTGATAGTTCCTTCAATTCTTCTATGGCTACTATCACATGATCAAATTTTTGAAGTAATAACCTCAAGATCTTTGCAACTACCGACTTCGATATACTTCTCCACAAATCTTAATTTGATTCACTAGTCTTGTTATCCTTGTAAAGAAATCATCCACACTTTCATTTTCTTCCATCTGAAGCAATTCATACATTTTTAATGAGTTTGTAACCACACCTCTTTTACCTTCTCAGCGCCTCCAAAAGACTTTTCTAAGATGTCTCATGCTTCCTTCCATGAATATGCATCATCAACTTTTTCAAAGTTGTATGGATCAATGCATTGATGTATTATAAAAAAGAATTTATAATATTTCTTCTTCAAATCATTATGTGCAGTCTTTTGATCATATGTGGCATTGTCGCTAATTGGTGTCACTCCATTCATCAAAAGATTCTAAACTTTTGATAGAAGATAAACTTCATATACGTCACACAAATTATCATAATTCTTGTTATTCATATGCTTAACACAAAAAATTAATATTATTATTTTTATTTGAAATGAAATTGTTATATATTATTTTTATTTTCATTTTTAATTTGTTAACACTAATAAATATAAGATTTAAAAAGTTACGTATCTCTTTATATATAAATATTGATAATAAAAATTATTAGATACACTACCAATCGTTAGTTGGCTCAATGGTGATTGACGCTGGACTTGGTAGGAAGAATCACATTTTGATCATCCGCAACTGCGATCGGGAGGGGACTAAAACAATTTGATGTCAGAACTGACCCCTGAACCGGACTAAACTGGTGGTAATAAACCAAAATAAAAATCTTGTAATTAATCGAATCAATCCGAACTGCATTGATTTTATTTTATTTTATTTTTAAAAATCAATTGAATTAAAACAAATTATATATATTTTTCTCTAATAATATAAATGATTTTTATCATTAAAACCGACTGAAACACACCATAAGTACCCCAATAACTCATGTCCTCTTGTCTTACACAATTATATAAATATAATGCTCCAAAAGTTTTTTTTCTTCTCTCATATTATTATTGGCATAACACAATAAAAAGTAGGCTTAATTCATCTTTTAGTCCCGTAATATAATTTGTTGTTTCAATTTAGACACACAATTCTAAAATGTTACAATGTAGTCCTTTAATCAACTCCGTTAGAGTATTAAATCTTTTCTGTTAAATTCAAGTGAAAAAACGTTAAGAGGTGCTTATGTGGCATGACCCTAAACTGATGTGGTTTTTTTTTTAATATTTTGTTTTATTTTTAATTATAAGAATAATGTATGTGACATCTTTTTCCCTCCTCCCTTCTCCAAAACCCTAGCAGCCACAAATTCTTCTTTTTATTCAACTCAAATTTATTTTCCTTCACTCTCTTTTAATTCTCATCTCTATTAACTTATGAATTTCCCTCTTTCTCTCTTCCTTTCTTCAAATTCCTCTTTCGATATGTTATTGTTGTTTCGAATAAATCTGCATCTTCATCCTCTGTTTTAACTCAAGTTCCGACTATGAAATCATATCCTGTTTTTCTCTTTTCTTCAACTCATTGTTATCATTAGATGAAGTTCAAGGTTGGTTTTATTGATTTTCTTTTTACTTTTTTGTTTAATTTTTGTTCTGTTTTATTTTATTTGTTATGTTCATTGTTTCTGTTTCGTTCTTTTTATTAATGGTTTCATTGTTTCTGTTCTAGAAAAATTGGTTTAACTTGAAAATTAAAAATCCAGATTTATGGAGATTTTGTTTATTTTTCCTATTTGAATTGATTTTGTGATGTTCTGAAAAAGTTGAATATAAGCATCCTCTTGCAATTGTTTTAATAAAACTAAAAATTAAAAAAATTGGAGAGTAAAATTCTATCAATTGATATCACGTACCTTCAAGAGGCTATAGGGATTGGAGAGTTGAGAAAATTATAAAATTAAAAATCTGAAGAGAGTTGAGAAGTTAGGAATTAGAAAATTAGAAAAACAAAAACTTAGTGTATTCTCAGTCCTAATAAAATTAAAAAATTAGAAAATCTGATGTTCTAATAAAATTGTTTTTCTGAATTTTTTTGATTATTTTTCAGTTTTAAGTTTATGATGCTTTCAAGAGAGAGTCTCCTCTTCCTACTCCGGTGATCGAAAAGTGAAAAGATATTGCAAGAGACTACATAGCGCAAAACTTATGTTATATTAAAAGATGCTACAATTCTATGTAAGATTTTTAACAAAGTGCTATGAAATTGTTATGAAATATTATGAAATTGTAGTTTTAATCCAAAATATTATGAAATTTATTAAAGGGTTTGATTAATGCAAAATGTTATGAAATTGTTACAAATGTGTAATTGTAGTTTTATTAACCTTTTCTGATTTGGTCCTTTAAATAATTATAAGGTTTCAATTTGATCCTTTTGCTGAGTCATTATACAGTTGGCACGCCACGTTGGCAAAATTTAACGTTTTTTAAATTAAACTAACGGACAGGACCAATATTGTTAACGGAACTAATATTACGGGACCAAACTGTAAAAAAACTAATATTACGGAAATAAATTGTAACGATTTTTTATTAAAAGACTAAAATAAAATTCAAAATTAACTTATAGCACCCGATTAATTTTGCCTAAAAAGTAGCAATCTCAAAACACAAACTTTTATTATAAAATAATAGATGCGAGGTTCTCGTGGAGGAGCAATGTTATTCAAATTTAACTTCATGCACCAATTCGTACATTAAACAAATCAAATAATATGGATGCGTGTCTCACGTGGCAATGTTTTTTTATTTAATACATAACAAGTTTAATTTTTTAATTTGTTCACAGCTAGTTTTATTTTAAAAACAAAAACAAAATTTATAGAGACTTTTATATTAAAAACAACAACAAAAATTTCAAAAGAATCTCATAGATAATGCCAAAGAGAACAACAAAAATGCAATGATTTTTATATTCCTTAAATAACTTAATGTTGGATTCGTGTGTCACGAGGCAATGATATTTTAATTTTAATTTACATGATGAACAATCTCTTTGTTTTTCAAAATTAATTATACAAAAAAAAAAAACATAACTGCTACTATATCTTCAACTCTTTCATACTCTTTCTCCACATCCATATCTTCAACTCTTTCATACTCTTTCTCCACACTTTCATATTCTTCCAACCAAATCCATCCTTCATGAGATCAATCCATAACGACAACAACATTGTTGTTGAAAACAAACCTCTTCATGTTGTTATGCTTCCATGGTTAGCTATGGGACACATATACCCTTACTTCGAAGTTGCCAAAATCCTTGCTTCTAAGGGTCACACTGTTACCTTCATCAACTCTCCCAAAAACATTGATCAAATCCCAAAACCTCCCAAAACCATTGAAAAATTCATCAACTTAGTTAAACTACCTTTGCCACACATAGAAAAGCTTCCGGAAGGTGCAGAAAACACCATGGACATTCTACCTAACATGAACCGTTTCCTTAAACTAGCTTACGAAGGACTAGAAAATGATGTTACTGAGATTCTCAAAACCTCCAAACCCGATTGGGTTTTCTACGATTTCGCTTCTGGTTGGTTAGCACCGATAGCGAAAACGTTAAACATTGCTTCTGCTCATTACAACATTACACCAGCTTGGAACAAATGTTTCTTTGATCCACCTAAGGATCAAGTTAAAAAAGATTTCAATCTCCAAGATATGTGCGGTCCACCGAAATGGGTTCCTTTTCAGACAAGTATTCATCTTAAACCTTATGAGATTATTCGAGCTTTCACTGCTTTACAAGATGAATCGGGTAGAATGGCTAATTTTGATCTTCATAAAGCTTATTCGAGTTGTGATCTTTTTCTTCTTAGAACTTCAAGAGAGCTTGAAGGTGAATGGTTGGATTATATCTCTGAGCAGTATAAGGTTCCTGTTGTTCCTGTTGGATTGCTTCCACCGTCTATGCAAATAAGAGACGATGAAGAGGAAGAGAGTAATCCTGATTGGGTGAAAATTAAAGAATGGTTGGATTCAAGAGAATTATCTTCGGTTGTTTATATCGGATTCGGGAGTGAGTTGAAGTTGAGTCAGAAAGATTTAACCGAGCTAGCTCATGGAATCGAGCTTTCTGGTTTACCTTTCTTTTGGGCTTTGAAGAATCTGAAAGAAGGTACACTTGAGTTACCTGAAGGATTTGAGGATCGAACGAAGGAACGGGGAACCGTTTGGAAAACATGGGCACCTCAGCTTAAGATTCTAGCTCATGGAGCTATTGGTGGATGTATGAGTCACTGTGGTTCTGGTTCTGTTATTGAGAAGATTCATTTTGGACATGTTCTTGTGACATTGCCTTACTTGCTTGATCAGTGTTTGTTTTCAAGGGCATTGGTGGAAAAGGAAGTGGCTATTGAGGTACCAAGGAGTGAAGAAGATGGTTCCTTTACTAGGGACTCTGTGTCTCATACATTGAAGTTAGCTATAGTGGATGAGGAAGGAAGTGGTTTAAGGAACAATGCTAAAGAGATGGGCAAGATTTTCAAGTCTAAGGATCTTCATAATCAATATATTCATGATCTCATTGCTGCTCTTTATAAGTATAGAGTTGCTTCCGATCCTAACAAGGAATGAGACTACTTTCATTTCATATGTTTCCGTTGTTTAGATGTTTTTTTTTTTTTTTTTTTTTCTTATATGTTGTTTTTGGTTTTATAATAAAGGTTTTTTCAGTTTCCTTATGGTCACTTTAATATTTAATATGAATTTCGATCTTAATTTTAAAATCTTATGATTTTACTGTCTAAATTTTGATTACATTGATCTCTACATTATTTACGGTTGCACCATGAACTTTAACTTCATAACGATAAAAATGGTTTCACCGCATTATTGATGGAAATTTAGTACGAGAGATTAGAGCCTGCGAGAGGTGCGACTATCGTACCTCAGAAAATAAGATCTTCGCGACTGCGGTCGCAGCTAGACTGACATGAGAGTCGACACCTAATTTTGATTTATTCCTAATGAGGGAAAGAGAAAATATAGATAAAACTCAGGAAAAAGGATAAAGACAAGGTCATCGTAACCATTGACTGGGTTCGAAAGTCGATTATGTAAGGGGGAAGGTATTAGCACCCCTTACATCTATCGTATTCGATGGGAACCATCTAAGTTGTCACGCGAGATAAGATTTTTATGCCTAATGAGTTACTTGCTAAGGGGAAAATAGTTGATATTAAAGTTTGATTGATCCTAGGTGCTCGACAGGGATTAAGATGCGTGTGCATATGTATTCCCTCGTCCAATGAAAAAGTCAAAGCTTCGTAGTTCGACTCACTACGGTTGGTTGTTGATTTTATTTACCTTTCTTTCAAAAAAACGATTTAAGAGTCAAATTGCACTAAAGATTATGGGTAGAGATGATTATTCTGAACCAACAAGCCAAGCATCTTGCGACGAAATAATTAGCGCGAGTAACAAGATGCTCATTATCCTCCTTTCTACCACTTAAGGCTCGTGGCGTATAATTCTTCTCATATTATTAAGATGACCCATTGACGTTGGATTAAGGGTTTGGATCTAAAACAATCGTCTTGGTCAAATGGAAGTTCTGTTGCGAGGCACAAAGCGCTCGCGAAGGGTGAATGCAAATGAAGTGTAAAGGTTGATTGGTTACGTGGGACCGAATCCTAATCCTAAGGAATGCGCTTAGTAAATGAAACCAAAACCTAAGGGAAGTGCGAGTGTGCAACTGAAACCACTTGACATTGGACCAAGGGTTAGCGAAAGAAGTGAAAACGAGTAGATGACATTCATCGGAATCGGGAGAGGGGTAAAAAATAAGTTACACGAGATTGCACGAAATAAAAGGGTTCGTTGTATTTGCCTAAAAGGAAGTGTGTGTGAATTGTCCTAAACTACACAAAGTCGTTGGAGCTTGAGATTAAATCGAAAGCGTCAAAATTTAGCTCTTTAACTATCTTAGAATCGATTCAATTTTAGAATCATTCTATAAGAAGTCGAGCGCCACTTTATGCATCCATACGATTTTTGAAAGTTAAATTGAATTTTAACTTTGAAATCGTAATGCAAAAGTAATCAAATAATCAAATAATTATTAAATAAACAAATAGTCTAGTCTTAAATACGATTTATTAACTATCATGATTTTTTTACTTTCATCGACCATAAAAAATAAAGAAAAGTGATAAAAATAAAATTGGTCTCATATTGATCTAAATGACGTCGATTTGTTGAAATCGAACATTTAGATTGTTTGTTATATCATCGACCATAAAAATAAAGTAAAGTCGAAAAATAATAATGAAAATAAATGAATAGTCTCATATTAATTTAGATAACGTCGAATTATTCGAAATCGATATCTAAACTTTTTATCATAAGCCTAATAAAACTAAATCGGGAAATCAGGAAATAATAATTATAAAAAAAAAGGAATGACCTCACATTGGTAGATAACGTCGATTTATTAGAAATCGAATATCACCATTTATCATTAGTCAAAATAATAATACAATCGATAAATAACAATGGATCTAAAATTAATTAGAAACCATAAAAATAATAGAAAAGGGGTCTCATATCGATTTAGAAACGTCAATAAAATCGAATGTCAAAAATCGGATAATAATATCATAGACCACAATAAAAGAATAAATCGGAAAAATCGAGAAATAATGAATTAGAAGCAGAAAAGTTGGCCTCATATCGATTTAGATAATATCGATAAAAATCGAATATCAATAAATCTTAATTTATATCATCGGCCATAACATTAATTTTTTATTTGAAAAAAAAATTAAATAAATCAAATTAAGTATTATAATGTAACACATCCTTCTATTACTAAAAAACTATTTTTCAATGTCTCTTACAAATAATAATAAAACAATCTAATGGGCCAGTGGTTCCGATTGGCCAATGAATAAACACTAAACAGCCTAAGCTAGGGTTAGTATAAATAGAAAATAACCGTATAAAGCATGGGTTTTACCGAGGGTTTGGGTGTGTGGAGCAAGATAATGGGTTTAGCCCGTGATCCAACAGCAAAAGAAAGGGTTTGATTCTTAAAAAAAAAAATATCATCAGCATAAACTAATCTTCACGATTCAGCACATGGAAAAACAAGTTTCAATCCAGAAAACATGTTCAATCAAAATAAATCTCGAAAGAAAATCAAACCCCGTGAATCAACACTCTATGCGTCTTAGATGCTCGCGAACTCCTGATATTGTTCTGTCTCGGTTTCAAGCTCTTTCTCGAACGGCGACGGCGACGGCGACAGCGACCTCTTTCTTTTTTAGATCCATTACTCTCTTTGCGGTTTTGGTTCTCTCTCCCGATGTTCCGGATCTCTCTCTCGATCCATTCTGCACTCGGTTTTGTTCTTTGTTTTTTTATGGTGAGGGGAGGTTGAGGAAGATGATGTGTTCTGAAGGTTTACGTTATTGGATATGAGGGGAAGACTAGTGTGGGTTTGTGAGTGAAGAACAGGTTTGTTTTTGCAGAAGATGAGTGTTTATTATTTGGTGAAGGTTGGTTAATGGAGGGTAAAGGATTAAGGTTGAAGATGAGTAAGTTTGTAGTGTATTGTTTGGATATGGAGGATGTTCTATGGTTTATGGTGGTTTTGTGTGATTATGAAGAAACGCAGTGCATTTAATTTGGGTTCTTTTTTTTCTCTGAAGAATGATACAAGTTTAATATAGTCTTGAGGGTATTTGAGGAAGATCCATGAAATAGATATTGGATAAGATGCTTGAGGGAGATCCATGAAATAGATATTGGATAAGATGCTTGTGTGCTGTGAATCCGTCGTGGTGTGGACCGAAAAGTTGTTGCGTTTTTATGTGATTATGGATGATAGTGAAATCAAGTTTGCTGTATGGGAGCTGCGTTTGAAAAGGCTGTAGATTGGTGGAGGTCTTACTGAAGGTATATGGTGAGTGCGTTTTTGTAACGAGGTGGGGGCCGGGAATAATGGACCAGTTGCAGATCAATGTGGGAAGATTGTGAAAATAATTATTCCTTTTTGGGGTGATAATGTATGAAGATGTATTGGCTAAAAACTTTCGATATAACTTGAAAATAAAATAAAATAATAATAATAAAAAAGTAGAACTAATAAAAATACAGATAATAATAATAATAATAATAATAATAAAAGGATAATAATAATAGAAATAAAAAATAAAATAATAATAAGAAGAAGAAGAAAAAGTGATAATAATAAAATTGGATAAAAATGAAAATAAAATGATGATAAAAATGGAAAATAAACTAAATATGAAAAATAAATAAAATAAATGAATTCCTGAATTTTAGCTCTGTTCACATTTGGAATATGATAGTGAGCAGAAAGAAATTAAGAGATGGAAAGAAATTATAAATTTTGATTTCAAATTTGAAATTTGAATATAATGTTACAAAAATCAGAGAGTTTTGTTACTTTACCTCAAATTTATTTTTGGTCTCCTATACAAATTCTTTTCAAGGAAACCAAATAAGAAAAATGGAAATAAAAACTAATTCAATGCAGTGGATTTCAAATCCTCACACTCAATGGATACTTCAAGTTTCCAACATGAAGCATGTGTTCTCCCAATGGAACTTTTCTGTTTCCAAGTTCATCAACCACACTCAAATCCTTGCAAACATCTACCTTGAACTTTACAATTCCTTCTGATTTTCCGGGCAGTTCAACTTTCTCGAAACCTAACAAGTGTTTCTGAGGCGCATTGTGCACATCCGGAGGTGTATAGAATAACAAAACTGTATGGCTACTACTCATTTTCGCCGTGTTTTTGACACTAAGGTGAATATCAAATGCCAAGTTTTGACAATGCTCGTCGGCAATATCAAGTGACTTGCATTGTAAGGAACGACATTCGTGATCCTCGGCGAGAGGAACTGACACCAACTGAGGTGCTTTTACTATTTTGTGTTCGACCGTGCCAAAGCTCATTCCATCTCCGAATGAGAAAACAGTTTCTCCTTTATAAAATCTGTAAGTTCTACCGGGGTAACCAGTAGCAGGATCGGCCCTCATGTTCATGTTCGTCATTGGTACTTTTTCTACATATGATTGCGGATACCATGTCATCGGTAGCCTTCCACCTGCATCACAAAATCATTTTGATTTTAAATAATGTTCTCGATCACAATTTAGGTCGCAACATCAAGATTTTTTATGTCTGCACGGCCACAATCGAGGTTGTATCAGCAACATTTGACTGTGATTTCTCTATAATATTAGAGATCACAGCACGATGCAAGAACTGTTTAAAACATTGTGGGAAACTGTGAATGAATGACTTACTTGGATTGTACGAACCGAAAATGACATCGGCTATGGCAGCTCCACCAGCTTCGCCAGGGTAGCCAACCCACAAAATGCTTGTGATTTTATCATTAGTTTTGGCAAAGGAAACATCCATGCCTCCTCCAGACATTATGACAAGAATCACGGGCCCCTTGGATACGTTCGCAACTTCACTAACTAGCTGTTGTTGCTGACCTGGAAGTAGAATGTTAACTCTGTCAAGACTTTCCGCCTCTATAGCTAGGTTTGCACCTACAATAATAACGGTTGCATCTGCAGAGGCTGCAATTTTCGCAGCATCATCTATCTGGGCATTCGCGCATTGCACATCAGGACATCCAGGTGCATAACTCGTAGAAACTAAGGCTGTTAGGCCTTGCAAGGGTGATGTATATTTACAAGGGATGCCTGCAAAAATTTCGGTAACTTGTCAAATATTACGAAGCACTGAAACATAGAGACACCAGACACGATACTAACACTAACACTGTCACGTAAACATTTGTAATAATTTAAGAAAATGAAAGTGATTTAATGTAACCACATGTTTCAGTAACACATCCTTGTCGAATTTAGAAATTTTGATACCTTCATAGTTCCCAATCATGACCCTTGTAGCATTAGCATTAGGTCCTATAACTGCCAAAGATTTAATGGATTTGGTATTTAGAGGCAATGATCCCGGACTATTTTTAAGCAACACAATCCCTTGTCTTGCAGCTTCGCGAGCTAGCTCCTGGTTCTCTGGGGTGCACACATCCTTTGGACCAAGATTTCCATAAGCATGCTTGCTTGGATCACCATCAAAGAAACCAAGACGCATCAATGTCGCAAAATTGTTCGAGATAGCGTTGTTAATGGACGCTTCATCCACAAGCCCTTGCTTTACCGCCCCTCCTGTGTATTGGCTAAGATAATTTCCACAGTCCAAATCTAAACCTGTGAAATCAAAATTTACAAAAATACGATATTTGATCACAAAGTTCGGCCAATTGTGCCAACGTCTCTGAGTGACTACAATACATTTCGCATGTTAGTTACCTGACAGTATCGTTTTGGCTGCAGCTTCTTCGGGTGTTTTGGTATAATGCTGATCTTTGAAAAGCACTTCCACCGAGTCACAATCAGAAACTATATATCTACATTCACCGCATAATAATATTCGTATTACTTAATGTAAAAACAACAACATGAATACTGAGATCAATCTAAAAGAGATTTAGGAGAATTCTAAATTCTAATTTTACCCATTTAACTTCCATTTTCCTCTGATAACTCCTTTAAGAAGATCAGGGTCTGCACAGGTTGGTTTTCCATTAACTTGATTGTAAGAACACATGACACTAGCTACATTCCCATCGATCACGCAACTCTTAAATGGAGGTTGGAATGTGTCATCCAAATCTTGTTGACTCACCTAACAAAATCAACAAGCAAAAAATGATTCTCTACATTCATAATCTTAACAATCACTAAGAAACACCGGAAGATACAGACACCAAACACAACACTGATATTGACACCGATATTAGCCAATGTCCGTGTAAGTGTTTGAGACACGCTTTCAACATGAAGTGTCAGTGTGTTACCTAGTACAATCACAATAACTTACCACAGCGTTGAACGTATAACGTTGAACACCTTTCCAATTATCAACATCATAAGCTGTATAATGTTTGCAACAAGCAGCAACCTTAAGCTTGTCGGAGTCTCCATCATCGGTTTGTTGAAGACCTTTCACATATCCTGCTGCATATTTGCCACTTAACAAAGGATCTTCCCCAGGTGTTTCTTGTCCTCTTCCCCATCTCGGATCTCTGAATATGTTTATATTTGGTGACCAATATGTCAAACCAGCCAAACCTACATTGTACATTGCTCTTGCTTCAGTTGAAACCACCTGAAAAATTACCATAAATTAGCCCTTATCACCACTTTAAACTGTTTTATTTTTGGTAGTTACTAGTAATTGATAATTATCACAAAGTATATAGTACTTCTGCAGCAAAATAAATGATATCAGCTTTTAAATCATTTGAAACAATTAATTATCCACTTTTGCTAAGCTGGAAAGAAAAAAACTAGTACAAATTTAGCAAGTTGATTCTTTAAATTTACCCATACTTTGTTCATTTATTGTTCTATTGCTCAATTTAACATTTGTACCTAAAAGGCTTTTGCTTTTATGCCAAAAGCATTAAACAAAATAAACAAGTTCAACCGCAATCTACTTTCTTTAATCACTAACTAATACCTTCAAAACCCGAGATCGTAAGATGTCTTTGCATTCAACTACAGAAACTAATCTTACGACTCCCGAGATCGAGTTATTGAAAAAATGCTACTAATACTTCTTTAAATGGATAATGTACTATTTCATAAAGAAACCAATAAAAATGTCAGTTCTCATTCAAAACCAAACCAAAATCTGAAATTTTCAAAAAAGATCCACCAACTCCAATGAATAAAAATAACAACTTTTCATGTCTTTATTCAATAAAAGGTTGAAAAACATCACTCTTTCCCAGTTTTTGAGAAGCCTACTCCCAAGAAAGTAATAAATAAATAAACACAATAAGACTTCTACACAGTACTATTTCATCTATCCCACACAACACAATAATATACCTATTTGCAACAAAACAAAAAACATAGTCCTAAAATGAATCAAACTTCCAATTTTATATACAATACTATACCACGAAAAACGGTCACGACCAAATAGTATCAAAAGATGCCGATCCTGATAGACACCGTTGTTCATGATAAAGAATAAATTGAAGTTAATTCATACTGCGGCGACAAAGTGTCGCAACATCTGTTCCAACTGAAATCGCAAGAGTCTTTACGCGATCGCGACCATTATTTGAAATCTTGGATTATACTAATTGAATCATAATTAAGATAAAGAAGAAGAAAAAAAACTCACACTTCCAATGGCCTGAAAGAGGGTAGTATTGAAGGAAGCTGCAGTGAGAATAGGCATAGGAAAACTAGTAGCACCTGGAACCAAACTTGAAAAACGTGTACCAGGACCAATATTAGAAACACCATGAAGAGCTTCAGACCACCATTCATACTTCGGTATCCCAAGTCTGCTAACTTCAACAGCAGAGTTTCCAAGGTTCCCTATTTTCTCTTGCAGTGTCAATCTCTTCACCAAGTCTGAAACCCTATCTTCCACCGACAATGACTTGTCACAGAATCCATAGCTTGATAAATTCGCATTCTTGGCAACATCACAGGCAAAAACAGACGATGCTTGTCCATAAACATGGTTACAGTTCAACAGAACTGTCACATAGAAAATTGAAAAACAGAGAAAAACAGAGGAAACCTTCGGTTCTCTGTTTTCAGTGTTGGCCATAACTGTAAATGTAACCTCTAAAAAAGATTCAAAACAACGAAACAAGCAAAAGGGTATGTTTTATTATGTTTGTTTTGTATGAATAAATGGAAAAAATGGTTCTTTTAAGAACACATTGTTTTTTTAATGATGTGTGATTGAGAAGAAGACTGAGAAAAACGAAGATCCCTTTTGAATGTTGGTGTTGTTTTTGGCAGAGAGCCAAAAGAACAACCGAAAGAATCAATGTATTGTATCTTAGGAACCTTAACTTGGTCTCTCTATGTATGTATAGTGGGTGCAAGGTGTTTTTTTTTTATATATAATATAATTATATACTTTTTTTTATATAATTAATTTTAGGCAAATAATAATAACTACTCCATCCAATAGAGACAATTTAATTTTTACATACATTGAATTATATATAATCTAGATATATTAAATTTGCAAAGAGAAATTAATATAAAATCATGATTTGGTTGCTAAGGTAAAATCAGTTAAGTTAGGAGTACTTTTTTGGCATGTGTGTTTGTTTTGGGGTTTAGTTAAAAACAGATGGTGAAAAGTGAAAAAAAGAGGCTAAATAATTGATAATTGCATGAGAAAGGTTATTGTGAATCTTGTGAAGCTTAGATAGGGGATTGCTTTAAATTTAATATACATCCCAACTTGGAAATGGGTAGGAAGCTTTTAGGCTGGAATGCTGATCAAATAAATGATTTTAGGGTGTGTCATTATCATGGATAATAAAAGCCAATTGGACATATAGTTTAAATGATAGTGCTACTATATTATTAAGTCTTGATTACTCTATATGTTTACAAAAAAGTGAAGCAAAAAATATGTGTAGTAGTATGAGGTAATGGGTAAGTAGTTTGTGATAACTGTTTGGTCATAAAAATGCAATGTTTCATTGTTTGTTCATGTATGCTGTCCTTAAAGTTTTACAGTTTTGATTATAGTGGGTGACCAATATTAATTAATTGTTAATTATAATAATTTATGGATAACAATCATGGATAAAGTTAGAGTAGAGTTCTTTAATACAATACTACTTTATGAACAAAAAAACAACTTTATTGGGTTGGTGGTTGGAATTCTTGGAAATAAAGAGAAAATGATGGAAAGGAAGAAAGAATAATTTAAATGTAGATAAGATTTAGAAAAATCTTATGCCAAAAAAGAAAATAGCACTCCATCCGATTCAAAATGATGTCATTTTAAGAAATAAGTTTTAGTTTAAAATAAATCTCATTCTTATTTTTCAATAGGGTTTAAAATGTATAGTAAGTAGGGGTGAAAATAAGCTAGGTTTTATAAGGTCTGAATCTGACTTACGATAAATTTAAAAGGTCTGAGTCTGATCTCTGATATATTATAGATTTTATTTTTTGATCAGACCTGACCTTTTTAAAAGTCTGGTATGTCCTAAAATCTATTTATAAGTCTTTTTCCGATTAAGGTTCTCAATTATTCCATATTACTAAAAGGTTTATAGGATGACATTGCATTTATAAAACTATCTTACACTTACAATTAGGGGTGAGAATAGGTCAGGCCGACCTACAGGGACCTTTTGCCTAGACTAATTAAGGTCAGATCAGGTCAGATTTTTTTAATAAAAAATCTGGCTTAGACTTTTATAAAAGTCTATTTAATTAAATAGGTCAGACTTAATCTATTAAAAAAGCCTATAAAACCTTATAAATCGGCCTATATTTTATATATATATTAAAAATATACTAAATAAGTTGTCATATATATATATATATATATATATATATATATATATATATATATATATATATATATATATATATATATATATATATATTTTATTCGGATATATGATTATTATTTTTGTTGGTTGTGTATGTATTATTATTCTATATATTATTTTCAATATATTTATAAAGTTAATATAATATTTTATAATAATATTATTATATTTTTTAATTTATAGATAAAAATATTAAACAACGATCATTTTAAAATTAATTTTATTTATAAAAAAATATTTTTTTAATTTAATCGAATATCTAATCTATTATAAAAATATAATTTTTCATTAATATTATATTAATATATAATTCATTGGAGACAGCAGGAATATGGGTTGAAGTGAAGACCATGAAATCTGTGTATTGTAATAAAATATTTACAGTGATCATTTAATGTTTTAAGGCAAAAATATAATTCTGAAAAATAAAAATAGTATTAATTAAGTTTATAAAGAATTATGATGATGAAAAAATAGACATGTGATATGAGACATTGTTACGTGGGATTAATGGGCCCGCAGAGAGTTCTTGGCCCAATCATAAAACCTTGAAGTTGAAGTTAGGGTCAGTGGGACCCAGCCAGTGGCCTGCCGTTTGTGGGGTTGAAATCGATTCATTAAGCAGGCAGTCAGTCCTATGGTGAGGTATGTCCTACCTGTAAAGCATTACCCACTCAATCATTATCCATTTGTCTAAAATTAATATTTATTTATTTTTATTTGGGGTTGAGTTTATAAATTTGAATGTGTATTGGATAATTTAGATTTGAGAATATTATCATTTATAGAAATTTGAAAAGGAAACGTGAGTTGCAAGTCGGTGGTAGTATACTACTCTTTCGTGTAATAATAACAATGGGGCCAATATTTGGAATTCTTGACATTGTTCATGCACCCAATTTCATATCAAGAGATCCGTCTTTATGTTTTTAAGTATGTGTTTCAATTTGTGTAAAAAAACCTTAAACCTTAGAGTATAAACGTGAGAGAGATTAGGATTTGATTCATCTTCTTGCGTTTTTTTTTTTTTAAATCTTAATTTTTTTTTCTTCCTCAATTCACTTTCACGATTTTTTCTCATTCAAATTATTATACTACGGAATTATTTTGCAACCAATGAGTGGTTGAATCATTCGAATAAATATAGAGGGGCGATGAATAAAAAAAATTGATTCTCGTTCAATCAAGATTAATTCAGATTTCTCAAAGACTGTAGTTCATTCCAACATCTAGTATCTAGAGCACTTGTTGTGATTCTGGAAACCATAGCGAAATGACTTATTATTCGAACAACATTTTCCAGCGAATCTTCCAATCTTGAATGATATGAATTATGAGAATTTGTGTAAGTAAATGAAGATTGCTTTCTGTTATCAAGATCTTTTGGATCTTGTGAAGAATAAAGTAACACCAATTGGAGAGAATGTTACAGATGAACAAAAGGCTACATACAAAGATTTGAAGAAGAAAGATTATAAAGCTCTCTTTATAATCCATCAATACATTGATCCAGACAACTTTGAGAAAGTTGGTGATGTAGACTCAGCAAAGGAAGATGAAAGAACGTATGAATTGCTTCAGATGAAAGAAATTGAAAACATCACTGATTTCTTCACCAGAATAACAAGATTGGTGAAACAAATCAAGATGTGTGGAAAAGTGTTGACATCAATATCAGTAGTTACAAAGATCTTGAGGTCACCGACTCCAAAATTCAATCATGTGGTAGTTAGTCATTGAAGAATCTAATGATTTGTCAAGCATGACAAAAGAAGAGCTTCAAAAGACGTTTGAGTCTCATGAATAAAGAATGGCTGAAAGATATACAAGCTAGACAAAGAGTGATATAACTCTAAATGCACATCCAATAAAAGAAAAGAAAGATGGAATGGTGACAAGGGTAGAGGAAGTTACAACAATTCGACTAGTAAAAGAAACAAACAAGAAGGTAATTCATTAAATCAGAGAATTTTCAAAACAAATCAATCACATATGTGGTGCTATAGATAGAGGAATATGTGGTGGAAGAAAACCTAACAAAAGTCATATCCAATATTATAATTGTTAGAAGTATGAACATTATGCAAGTCAATTCGAGGGTGCAAGAAAGAAAATCAAGAAAGTGATGTAAGAGTTACAAAACACAAATAAGAAGAGATGTTGTTGATGGTCACAACGAAAGATGAAGAAAGATTCAAGCACCAATGTAACTTGAACTTAGTCTGCTAATCACATATGACTAGAAGAAAATACTGGTTTGTCAACATGAGTCCTTCGATGAAGAACAACATGAAGCTCACAAATGATAATACCCTTACTGTTGAAGGTATTAATAATGTTCTGATTATGAGGAAAGATGGAAAAATATCAGTAATTTCCAATGTACTATACATACCATATATGAAAAGTAATTTTCTTAGCATAAGGCAACTGACCGAGAAGAATTATAAAGTGTTGATTGAAGATAAGATGATGAGAAGTTTATGTTACACAACTAGTTGAGTTTGTGAAACAAGGCCAAAAAAGCAAGGTATACAAATTGCATAAAGCCCTATATGGGCTCAAGCAAACTCCAAGAACATAGAATAAGAAGATAAGATAGTTTCCTAAATGAGATGGAATATATGAAGTACACAAATGAACATGAAATTTATGTTAGAAGAAGCAGGGGAGGACTACTTATGTTATGTCTCTATGTCGATGACATGTTAATAACAGGTTGTTGTAAGAAAGAGATCGAAAACTTAAAAAGTGATTGAGCAAGGAATTTGAAATATCTGACTTGGGAAACATTTCACACTTCCTTGGTACATAATTCTACAAGAGTAGTAGAGGCATGAGGATGCATCAAAGAATATATTCAAGTGAAATACTTAAAATATTTGAGTTGGAAGAGTACTGGAATTCAACTACGACACCTACTCAACCAAGATTGCAACTGTCGAAGAACTCAGATGAAGATGATGTTGATCCAAATCAATACATAAGACTCATTAGATCGTTAAGATACCTTTATCACACAAGGCCTGATCTAGCATACAATGTAGGTATGATGAGTAGATTCATGCAGGAGCCAAAGGTATCACACCTAGCATCCATGAAGAGAATATGAAGATATCTCAAAGGAACTCTCGACTATGGAATTTTGTTTCTTACAACATATGAAGGTAAAAAATGAAAACAAGTCGGTTACACTGACTCGAGTTGGTATGGTGATGTTGCGGATAGAAAATCCATAGTTGATTATGTGTTTAGGTTGTGCACCAGTTTCTTAGAGTTCAAGAAAGGAACCAGTAATAGTGTTGTCATCATGTGAAGCTGAGTACATATTTTCCTCTCTTTGCGCTTGTCAGCAAACGTGGATGGTGAGTCTGATCAAGGAGATTTGAGAAGAAGAATATGAAGCATTGCAAATTAGAGAAATCTTATGAATGAAATACTGGAGAAGCCTCAAGTGATGAAAATTGGAGAAATCTTATGAATGAAAAATTCGATGCAAATTAGAAGTATAAAATGTAAGAACCGGCAAATTTATGTAAAAACAAAAAATCATATAAAATAAAATGAATATACAAGGAAAGTATCAATCAAACGGTAATATTGATCGATTTAAAGCGAGAATGGTGGTTGAAGGATGCAAGCCAAAACGAGTTGTTATATTAGAGAAGTTATTTCCAAACAACTCTTTATCGTCCATGTTATAGGAATAGATTAGTGGACATATGTGCACGTTAAACCTTTATCTTCCTTAAAAATTAACACCTCGAGATGTTTCATTAACTCAAAGTGATTGAGTATTTTTCACAGGCAAGTGCTTGTTAAATTGAATAATTAACTCATATTTTTTGTTAGTTATTTGGTAATTAACATTTGTGAGTAGATGATAATTATAAATGTGAAACGCATAAAATTTCATCTCCAAAATTTATCTTAAAGAATAAAATTGTTCTCATGCATTTATACATTCAACAACATTAAAATCTAAATAACGTGAAACTTCAAACAAACTCCCGATACAAATACAACTTCAATAATAACCTGTTATAATATGTTTTTCATCAAACACTATAAATGTACTTTTTGTAAGTGTTTTGGAAGTAATGAAAAATAGTTAAAATATCTTTAAATCAATGTTTACATTGTCATTCTTGATTCTAATTAAAATCATGTCTTTATTTCTTACATTTTATGTGAAAGAAATTAACAATATATCTTTGTTTCACACATTTTGTGTGAATGCAATTTATGTATAGATAAACTAATTTCTCTAAACGTTGTTATTCAATCTAATCTTTAGTGTGGATTGATCTTCATACTTTTTATAATTTTTTATACGTGAATTTAAAAGATTTTGTTAATGATACTTAGCTATGACTAGTGGTAGTTATGATTTATACTTAGTCTTATCTAGCTCATTGGGCAACAATTTGAAGGCTCTTGAGATATCTCAGTGGTATACACAAACATGGTTTACTCTTATCTCCTTATATGGCTGCTTCAAGATTCTCTCTTCCATTACTACGGAAAACTCATTTAACAACGGTTGGAAACTACATATAATGACATGGATCAAGACATTGTTATGTTGAGTTTAGTTGTAAGTATGCCACTTATAATCATGAACCTGAGACCGTTGTTGTATTCTGGAAAGCGCACGGTATATTACAACGGTTATGTATAACAATCGTTGTAATATATACTGAATATCACAACGATTATGACTTATGAGTTTCAACCGTTGTGGAACGTACCCTTAGTTTATTATATACAAATGTATATTGCTTGTTTTACCATACACCTAATTAAAGAAATATAACCATTAAAATTGGTAAAGAACTATATAATCTGAAATTTAAATTGTTCTTGAAATCCAACTTAAACACACCATTGTTTTCCGAACTGCATGTCTCACCGTGCACATTTTATGTTCTTTAACAAAAATATGGTTCAATGGTCGATTTCCTTCTATCCATCGATATCTTTTATTATAGTTTACCTCATCATCTCCGTTTATCATCGCGATTTTATCATCATAAAAATCATGATCATAACAATCATGATGGTTAGTGACGGCGATAAGGTATAGTAGAATTGTAGATATCAATGAATTGAAGCAAATAAACTAATGAATCATATATTTGTGTTAAGGAACATAGAATGTGCAGAATGAGATGCAAGCTATTCTAAAAACATTGATTGATATAGGTTGATTTTCAAATACATCTTAATTTTCAGATTATACTTTTCTATGTCATTTAAATGATTGTATTTTCAATAAAAGGATAGTGAAACAAACAATATACATAATATATAATAAAATAAATTTCATATACAATATCAAAAGGATTTCATATATATGTACCTTATCAACTCATATTATACACTTGTTATGACCACCATCGTCATCATATATTATCTTTAATATATAGCTTCTGTTAGACATTGTAGGGTTTTACATAATGTCAAAAACTTGGGTATTTGAAATAGTGTATGGAAAGACAAGAAAGAAGAAATGAATTCATGAAGAAAAAGCTTCTCATGAGATTTTTTGGATTGCATGAGTCGACTCATGCCTATAACAGGTCGACTCAAACTGAAGAATTGATTTGAGTCGACTCATAGCTTGCTATAGGTTGACTCATTCAAGGTGTTTTTCCCTTCAAAACTCACAGGTCTCAACAGGCTGCCTGAGGAAGAAATTTAGGTCGACTCATCACCCTGGTACAAGTCGACTCATCCTTGTAAAAAGGTCGACGCATTACTGATGGATTTAATTTTTTCTGTTATTACTTTTCTTTCACTTATACTTTCCTTTTTCCACTCTTATCTAACTAATATAAATAGCAGTTTCATTACTATTAGTAGACTAACAAGAAAAGTGAAATAGATACACATCATTCTCTTCATCTTCTTCTTCTTCGCAACAATCAACAATTACACACAACAATATTTGTTGATCAAGGTCCAATCTATGGTGATAACGTCCAATTAAGATAGAGAGATTTCAGATTGGGTAGAGAAGTTGTGGGTTTTTCTTGTTAAAACCAAAGGGGTTTTCTCCTCCAAGATCAAAGAGGATTTGGAGGTTTTGTACGCAATCATTGTTCGTAGATTCAGCCGAGTGAGGGTGTTTGAAGATCATGGGAATCGTTCATTCGCATCACGTTAATCCGAGGATTACGAAGATAATTGTGGGTTCACAAGCATTGAAGAAAATCAGTCGTGCTCAAAGTTTGAAGGATTAAATATCCTTGCAAGAAGGGAACTGTCAATCAGAGGTTTTCTCGAAGAGTGTGGAGGACTTGGTTCTTCTCGAATCAAGGGGCAAGAATAAGTTTTCACAATAATTGCAATTTGGATTGGTTTGTTATTCCAATTTTCTTCTTGTATAAACAATTGCAATATTAATGAAATATCCCAATTCAGTTGAGAATTGGGGGCAGAGTACTTCTAGCGAGGACGGTGAAGGAACTGCCTGAACAAATCTCGTGCGTTCTTAAATCATTTTGTTCATATGTTTTATGCATAAATTGAATTTGTGTGGTTTGAAAAATTCTATTTTAGTTGAGTATGTGCACACCAACTATTCGATAAATTGTGTTATCAATTTTTGACAGCAACTTTGTAAAAATTATGCACTACTTCAACATAGACATAACACTTTGTGTGGTTGCACACCAAGTGTTTGTCAAAAAGTCAAAACACATACATTCATTTCTTTTTGTGCTCATTGCTTCTCTATTATTCATTGTTGAGAGTGGGTTATCAAGTTAATTGAATTTTAGTGATTTAGTTGCATTGTCTTAAGTGTCTTATCATCCTTTATTTCCCATTCGATTTCAAAACGCATATCCGATCACCGGTGACTTTATTTGTTTTAGACGAGTTTTCCGGGGAACTTCCGCAAAGTATTTTTCAAAGTATTTTTGAAAATTTAAATTTGAAAAAGGATCTATTCAACCCTTCTTCTAGATCCGCGCCATCGTCTAACAAACTTCAACTATTTCAATTAAAAGAAAATTAGTTAGTATTCAAAACAAAACCAACAAAAGTTGAAACAAAATCCTAAGAAGTGGGACTGTAACCTGAGTTGTAACAAAATAAGATACATTGTTACCATATGTACCATTACAATGAAGTTCACCTAGCTTGTGAAGCATCCTGAGTATGAAACATCTTGTTCGTGAAGCAATGAAGAAAAAGTATTGGATGAAGTTTTCATCACAGCTTCATACTTCTTATACTTTTTTGGGTTAAATATGTTTTTGATCCCTATAAAATTATCAAATTTTGTTTTTGGTCCCTATTAAAAATCATTATGCACGCAGTTTTAGTCCCTACTGTTATACCAATGTGTATTTTTGAATAATTCTTTTGGAGATATATTTAGAACGTTATAAAAAGTTCCTCAAAAAAAAAGGAATTCAAAATTTGATTTCTAAGTCGAGATTTTCATTACTTTTATCATTATCTTTTGAAATTTAAAAAATTCATATTTAATTATTCTCATTTTAAAAAATTATATAATTTGGTAAATAAATATTTGGCTTAAATTATAGTAATATGAACACGTATGAAAAAAATTATTCAAAATTTTAAAAGTTTAGGTGTAATTAAATAGTTTTTAAAATTTTAGAAAATATCAAGGACTAAAAATGCATGCATAAAATTTTTTTAGGGACCAAAAAATATCTATTTTTTAAAAGGGACTAAAAATGAAATGTGAGATATTTATAGGGACCAAAAACATATTTAACCATACTTTTTTAATTTCTACACAAACAATATGTCTCATAGTCAAAGTATGGTCTTTGTTAATGCATTGAAGTTGGAGAATCTGCAAAAAAAAAAAAGAGAACAATCAACAAAAACAACATGAATTAAACGAGATAATGTAACCTATCTAGTAAGAAGATTGAAGTAGAAGAATATCTTATTTTCATGTTCATCTAGTTTGTGAAGCAATGAAAAAGAAATATAAGGAGGAAGAAACTTACACAAAAGCTTCATACTTCTTATATTTCTTTTCGTTGTTACTAAAACTAGACGAAGTTTGCTGCCAAAGATGGAAGAAGAAGAATAATAAATAAGAGAAAAAATGGGTGCTAGGGTTTGCTGTGAAGGAAACGACGCTACTGTCAATAATAAAAAGTTAATTCGCTTATATGAGTAAATATTTCACAACCGTTATAAAAAAGAACAATAATGATAAGTATATATTTATTTTAAATATATCACAACAGTTAATCATAAGAATCGGTAGCGACACCCTTTTATTTGGTACAAGTTTGACTTCAGACAACAACATTTTTCCATTGTATATAATTAATTTTTAACGGTTATAATGAGAAACCGTTATAATTTTACAACATTTGTTTTTCCCGGAAGAGGGAAATGTTCATCTCAAGTATAATAATGATTTATGATTTTCTCTGTTTTTCAAAAATATTTTTCGAGAATATCAACTATTACAATTTATCATCACTGTAAACAACAAACTATCAAACTTTTTTATCTTCAACTTCATCTATAAATATACAATTTTATATTTCTTCATAATATATTCTTCGTAATAATGAATTCTATAAATGAGAATGCAAACAGAAACATCACAAATAAAATCACAAATGAGTTTTATTTTTTATTTAATTTATTTTTGGGTTAAAGAAAAATTGAGTTGATGAAAGGGTGATTTAGTCAAATATTTATGTGAAAATCATGTATGACGATCATGTAAAATATTGTACATGTATAGTCATGACACTTCTGCTCTACATCTACCAACAATTTGTTATCTCTTATCACAATTTGTCTACATGCTAGGTTAACTTTTTCTGACAGATACTTTTCTAAAGAAAATTTAATATACTTTTTAACAAGACAAAAGAATTGAATATACACAAATAAAGGGTACACAAACTTGCTTTTTCGGTGATCCAGAAAGCAACTCAACCTTCATCTCCCAACTATAAATATTTTATTTCTTAATATTAAAAAAACTGCATGCTACTAGTACCTTCTATAAATTCAAAATGGAAATTCCTTAAATCCTTATTAAAGAACTCTAATAATAAATCAAAATGGAAATTCCCTCCTTCGAAATCATTGTTATTTTAAGATTTTTATACACATATTAAAGAAGGAAATACTATTGTTATAAGTTTACATAATAAATTTATAGATTAAGGTTTTTGCATACAACATAAGTTACTCTTCAATTTCAAAATGACTTTTGTTTAACCTTTTTAATGGATTGAAAATAATAAAATATTAATTGAAATAATAATAAATATTTCTACCTTAAAAGATAAAAATGACAAATTTAAAAGATTCATCGATTAATTCATTTATGGTTGTTGAAACAAGATAGAACTATTCAGATTTTAATTTAAATCTTTTAAATAAAAGATAATCAAAATATATTCAAATTTAAATGAATCAGAGCTATGTTATCGAGTAAATTCATCCAAACTCTGAGTTAATGTAATCGAATTTCATTTTTTTTAATAATTTTAAAATAGAAATTATTGCTAACAAGGGTAACAACAATAATTTTTTACAATAATTATAATTAAAGGGAATAAGAAAAAGAAGAGAAAAAGACACACTCACACACTAGAAACGAACAAAAGAGTTGCGACATGGACAAGTACCCTTCAACAATTAGTCATTCTAGTTAGGTGGTATTTGGTGCAATATTTTCTTATAATATTTAATTCTTGTTGGCACCTATAATATGGGCACAATTCTAAAAAGAAAAACATATGACAGCTTGCTAGTTATAGCCTATAGTTAGATCAATCCTTCCTTTTTTTCACTATTTGAAATTTCATATTCCCCAAACCATATTTCTAGCAATTTTAAATAAAATATAAATTAAAAGTGTATTAAAAAAAATGAAATATGAAGTTTTAATTTTGATGATAATGATGATGTTGTTATTGTTGTCTGGGTGGTGTCTCGAGAGTATGCCATTAATTATGATACCTGTGGAAGAGTAAATTTGAAAAAGATTGAAAGTTTTCATTTTTATATTATAAAAAATTATGAATTTATGTGTTTGTAGGTATGAAGCTAATAATTATGATATTGGTGACTTTTTTTGATGTATTGGTAACGACAACGCTGATATTTGTTGAAGTCGGTGGTGATATTTTTTCACTTTTTTTATGCTGGTGATTAACTTGAAGATCTCTCAAGTCTCATCAAGTAGAAGATTCAAGGTTCCAATAAAATGCTTATATGATCAATGCATCTGGTAAATGAACTTAAAGCTTCAAAGTTGTAAAATAAGGGAAGTGTAAGACTTCACTTGATTGTGTCAGTATGAGTGCTAGAGTCTTGTGAAAGTTGGATAGTAACTTTTAATTTATGGTGGAGTCTGTGGTGATGATAGCAAAGTAGAAATCAAAGGATTTGTCGACTCTGATTATGCAGGTTGTATGGATTCCAAAAAATCTATTTTTGGATATAAGTTCACTAAGTTTGGCGCATCAATCAGTTGGAAAACAAGACTTCAGAATGTTGTTGCCTTATCAACCACTGAAATTGAGTATATTGCCCTCACTTAAACTATGAAAGAAGCATTGTGGCTTGAAGGTTTTGCTAAGGAGTTGAAACTACAAGGTTAAGCAATCACTATTAAATGTGATAATCAAAATGCAATACACTTGTCGAAGAATTCAGACTATCATGAGCGAACCAAACACATCGATGTGAGGCTATAATCGAGCGTGGAGAAGTCCAAGTGCTTAAGGTTTTGACTGATAACAATGTTACTAATATGATCACCAAGACATTGCAAAGTAGCAAGTTCTTCCACTATATGCAATTTATAAAGATGCATGATGAAAGCTAGTTTGTTCTCTTGTTGGTGTAGAGTTTGTTCTAAGGTGAAGATTTGTGGTATTTGGATTGAACTCTAGCCTTGATACGAATAACTTCATGGCTCGACAGTAGTCGAAGATGTGCATGCCGTAGTCGAAGTCTATTCTTGCATGTAGATGTCTTAGTTAGCTTATTGCTTAAGTTAACTTGTTGAATTGAGTCAGTTTATTAAGTCAATTGTTTAGTATTGTTCCGGACTGGGCTGTAAGATTATACAGGGCACAACCTAATATACGTCGGGCAGAGGCCCATGTGCTCGAGCAGGTGAACCTCTTGTATGGATCACCTACTGAGGTGACGGGCACACACTGATGACGGGCAGAGAGCATGTCTGCCAGCTCATCTGCCACGCCACCCAACTGCCCTTCATTATCTCCTAAAAGATAGGGGCAGTTGGACCAGGGGGCAGACCTTTGGTCTAGGTCTTCACGCTTCTTACGCGTCCCTTGGCAGCTCCTCCTTGGGCCTAGCCAGATTAAGCCCATTGAGGGGCCTTGGCCCAGCGCTGGAGGCACGTTATAAATATCCTTTCTTAGCAAAGGGTCAGGTATTCTCACTCATTCTGAACAAACCTTATATTCTGTACCTCTTCTGACTTAAGCATTGGAGTGCTTTGCAGGTACACCCCCTTCCTCATTTCATTCTCTGGCCCATTCATCAAGTCCTTGGAAGGCCCTTCTGATCAGGTAAGATCAGTGGCGCCGTCTGTGGGAACTAGCTATCCCCATCTTCACCAACAGAAGATCAAAGCTCATTCACTTCTGTACTTCCAACATGGCCGGAGAACAACCTAGCGAGCGCAGCCGTCCCCTCGTCGACTACACCATGGACGACGGCCCGCAGTTCCATGAAGCAGACGCCCGAGACGGCCGTCCAGCCACTCCGTCTCCGGAGCCCCAAAATAACGGGGATCCCCCTCACGTTCAAAACCAAGGGACCGAGGCATTTCACCCCATCCCCGTTCCTGTCGAAGGAGACGCCACCATGTTTGCCATGGTGAACGCCCTCAACCAGGCCGACTCTATGCTCTACCAGCAGCACGACAGAATCATGGCCCTAGAAGCTGAACGACAGGAGGTCCGACCTCAACCAGAGAGGAGGACACAACAACGTCCAGAGGCAACGAAGAAACGAGGACGTCGCTCCCCAGAACCTCACGTCAGCAGGGCACGCGCCCGCCGTGATAACGGTCGGTCGGGAACCTCGCCGAGGCGCGACCGTAGCCCCGACCGCAACGAACTCTCCCCGCTAAGGAGTGATGAAGAAGACCCGCATTGTCCCCTGTCACGGGAAATAATGGAAGCTCCGCTCCCCAAAGGCATGGAGAAACCTCCTAACCTAGCTGTATACGACGGGACTACCGACCCCGACGACCACGTCGACAACGTTAACGCAATGCTCGACTACTGCAATGACATCACCGGGCACCTCAAATGCAGGCTGTTTTCAACAACCCTCAGAAAAGGGGCCATGGCCTGGTACAAGAGTTTGGCCCCCGAATCCATCACGTCTTAGAGAGTCATGAGATCCATGTTCACGAGGCATTTCACGGCCTCCCGACGTCACCCCAAGACAGAGGGGACCCTCGAGGCCATAGTACAAAGAAATAATGAAACATTACACTCGTACATCGAGCGATTCAATCAGGAAGTTGTCGAGGTAGATACTACTGCGCACATGGAGAAATACCTCCTCGAGAGGGGGCTCCTGCCCGGCAGCGAACTCAGCAGAGCCGTCGGGATCGAGCCTCCCCGCACTTTGAATGAACTTTTGCACAAGGCCCAGGCCTATATCAGATACGAGGAGAAGCAGGTAGCCCATAACGCCCGCAGCGGCCGTAATATCAGAGATACCGATCACCCCAAGCGTGAAGATCCGAATATTCCCTGTCGCAATGGGGACAAGCGAAGGGAAGAAAGGCCCCGTGAGCCTCGAGAAGGAAGAGGCCCCGCGGGCCGATACAACGAGTATACCTTACTGACAGCTCCCCGCGAGCGCATCCTCACGGAATGCATCAACTCCGAGTTCAAACAGGGCAGAGTAAGGTTCCCAAAACCATCTACACCAAAACCTCACACCGACAAGTCCAAGTACTGCAGGTTCCACAGGAGCCACGGGCATGTGACCGAAGACTGCGTCCACCTAAAAGATGCAATAGAGATTTTAATCCAAGAAGGGCATCTTAAGCAGTATACGAGGAGGAACGAAGCTCCCAAGCATGACGAGTCGGAGAAGAAGAAACCTCGGGAAGACACACCCCCAACAACTCTCCTTATCAAGTGGCCCTCTGCGTGTCACGTCCTGAGGATTTCATCCTCCCTGAGCCATTGCCCGAAAGCCGGATCACTGCACTCAGCCCCTGGGAAGATTTCCCGACCGCCCTGGTCATATCGGGCGGAGGGATTAACAGCGAGGCCGCCGCCCTCTCAGTAAAACGCAAGTTCGACGAACTCCTTCTGACCGCGCCCGAGCAAAAGGCGACGTTGACGAAATATCGGGGTAAATCCAACCCAATATCCTTCTTTTTAGAAGAGCTCCCGGGCGGCTCCCCGAATTCAAGCATTCCACTATTGATCAGGGCAAGGATGGCCCAGTTCGACGTCAGGCGCATTCTGGTCGATCAAGGTAGCTCGGTGGATATCATGTACGTCCACCTCTTCAAGACTCTGAAATTAGACAAGACCAACCTAGCCCCCTACGTCGGATCCGACCTCCAGGGATTCAATGGAGCCACGACAAGACCGTGGGGATATGTCGAGCTCCTCGTCACCTTCGGGGAGCAGGAAACGGCCAGGGAAATCAAAATCCAGTTCCTGGTCGTAGACTGTCCATCCCTCTACAATTGCATCTTCGGCCGCCCAACATTAGCCGAACTCACCGCGGTCCCATCTACCGTCCATCTAAAGATGAAATACTACACCAAAGTAGGCCGCGTGGTCACCATCCACGGCGACCATCGAGGCTGCCCGACGGTGCTACGACGCTGCAGTAAAAGGACAGGCCACAGTCAATACAAAGAGCAACAAAAAACTCAAGACCGACGATCATCCCCTCCAAGGAATCAACGCCATCGACCTCGACTTCCGCATTGGCCGCGACGAAACTGAAGAATGGAAACCCGCTGAGGAACAGTCGCACGAACACCCGTTCCGACCGATCCCCGACGGAGAGTTCGAGCTCATCCCTCTGGGTGACGATCCTGAAAGAGTAAAGGTAGGCAAGGGATTGCCCGAGGAAACAAGGGAGAAGCTCGTGACATGCCTCTAGGAGAACTCCGACCTCTTTGCATGGAACGCCGCAAAGATGCCCGGCCTGGATCCTGAGATCGCGTGCCACCAGCTAGCTTTAGATCGGGCAGTCAAGCCCATAGCACAGTGTAGGCGCAAGCAGTCCCCCGAGAAGGCGGAGGCTGCCGAGCGAGCTGTAAAAGACCTCTTAGAGGCAAATTTTATTTCTGAAGCCCAGTACACAACCTGGCTCTCTAATGTAGTCCTCGTTAAGAAAAATAATGGAAAATGGCGCATGTGTGTTGATTATACTGATCTTAATAGGGCCTGCCCCAAAGATGCTTTCCCTCTCCCTAACATAGATAAGCCCGTTGACAATTCTGCAGGTTTTAGACTCCTGTCCTTCATGGACGCATACAGTGGATATAATCAAATCCCTATGTCGGACACGGACAAGAGACACACGGCGTTCATGACCCCGACCGGAAATTACTATTACAACGTAATGCCGTTCGGACTCAAGAACGCCGGGGCCACATACCAGCGCATGATGAACAAAGTCTTCAAGGAAGAAATAGGGGATATGCTCGAGGTATACATGGACGACATGATCATCAAGTCACACGAAGAAGTCGACCATGCTCGACACCTATACAAAGTCTTCGAGCAGGCAAGGCAGTGCAAAATGAGGTTTAACCCTGAAAAATACACGTTTGGAGTACGGACAGGAAAATTCCTGGGTTTTACCTCACCGAAAGGGGTATCGAGGCCAACCCCGACAAATGTCGGGCGTTCTCGGAATTCCCAACCCCGAGAACCAAAAAATCAATCCAATCCCTCAACGGAATGCTTGCCTCACTCTCCCGTTTCATTGCCAAATCCACCCAGCATGCACTGCCATTCTTCAGACTCCTTCGTAAGGAAGCCAGCTTCGAGTGGACCGACGAATGTGAACGGGAACTACTCCATTTAAAGAGGGTTCTCTCCGAACCCCCGGTCCTATCACGACCATTAGAAAAAGAGACCTTATACCTATATTTGTCCGTGGCAACTGAGGCCGTCAGCGCCGTCCTGATAAGGGAAACCGATGAGGGACAAAAACCCATCTATTTTACGAGCAAAGCGCTCCAAGGTCCCGAACTCAGATACCAGCAAATTGAAAAGGTCGCCCTGGCCCTCATAAATGCGGCGAGGAGGCTACGCCACTACTTCCTCGCGCACACGGTCAAAGTAAGAACCGACCAGCCGATTAAACAGCTGCTCGAACGACCAGATATGGCTGGCAGAATGCTCAAATGGTCACTGGAACTCTCTGAATTCGATATACAATATGAGAACAGAAAGGCCTTAAAAGCCCAAGCACTGGCCGACTTTGTCGCGGAAATGACCCACAGCCTGACACCGACGGACGACGCCCACAAATGGACGATCTTCGTCGACGGCGCCTCCAGTACAATGGGCAGTGGAGCTGGAATCATCCTCGAGAATGAGGACGGAATCCTGATCGAGGTCTCACTAGCACTAGCCTTCCCGACATCAAACAACCAAGCCGAATATGAGGCTTTCATTGCCGGCCTGAGGCTGGCCGAAGACCTAGGAGCAAAGGAGGTAAAAATATCAACAGACTCCCAGCTCGTGGCATCACAAGTACGAGGAGAGTACCAGACCAAGAACGACAACCTTGTCGAATACCTGGCCCTGGTCAAAGAGAGACTCGAAAAATTCTAGAAGTGGGAAGTACAACACGTGCCTCGCGAGCACAACACACGGGCCGACATCTTATCGAAGCTAGCTAGCACGAGAAAGAAAGGCGGGAACAAATCTGTAATTCAAGAAATCCTTCCTCGACCTAGCATCGAAAAACCACCTCCTCCGCTCGAGGTCAACGCGATCGGGGATACTCATTGTTGGATGACACCTATCTACAATTACCTAACGAAGGACGAGCTTCCCGTCGACCCAAAGGAGGCGGCCACCTCCAAACGGAGGGCATGCTCGTACGTCCTCCTCGAAGGGAAACTCTACCGCAGGGGATTTTCCATCCCACTACTCAAGTGCGTCGAGGAAGAGAAAGTCCCCGACATACTGGGAGAAATACACCGAGGAATAAACGCCCAACATCCCGGCGGGCGATCACTTGCCCGAAAAGCCCTTCGAGCAGGCTACTACTGGCCGACCATGCAACATGACTCCAAGGAACACGTAAAAAAATGCGACAAATGCCAACGGCATGCCGACATGCACCTCGCACCCCCGAACGAACTCAAAACACTCTCTTCTCCATGGCCCTTTGCATGGTGGGGCATGGACATCCTCAGACCTTTTGTGACCGGATCATATCAGAATAAATACCTCATCGTAGGGGTAGATTATTTTACCAAATGGATCGAAGCAGAGGCGTTGGCTAAAATAACAGCACAGAACATTCTTCGATTCTTTAAACGCAATATCCTCGCTCGGTTCGGCGTGCCCCAGGTCCTCATCACGGACAACAGAACACAATTCACGGACGGGGGATTCCAAGACTTCGTCACGAGCTTAGGTACTAAGCAACATTTCACATCCGTCGAGCATCCCCAGACAAACGGGAAAGAGGAGGCGGCCAACAGGGTAATCCTGCGGACTCAAACGCAGGCTCGGTGAGGCGAAGAGGGCGTGGGTCGAGGAGTTACATAGCGTTCTATGGGCTTACCGAATAACACCCCACTTCACAACCGGGGAGACCCCATTCCGACTAACTTACGGCACCGAGGCAGTCATCCCGGTAGAAATAAGAGAACCAACGAGACGTATAGAAGAACCCCTAGATGAAGAACTGAATGACGAGGCACTCAGATCCGAACTGGACCTCGTCGACGAGGTCCGCTCCGAAGCGGCCCTTAGAGAAACATCCCTCAAACAAAAAATAGCCTTGCGCCACGATGCGAAGGTCATAAAAAGAGAGTTCCAGGTGGGCAGCCTGGTCCTCAGAAGAAACCAGAAAAACCCGAGAGAGGGTAAACTGGCCGCCAACTGGGAAGGCCCCTACCGCGTCCGCGACAAGACGAGCAATGGGGCCTATTATCTAGAAAACCTACAAGACGAAGAACTCGCTCGACCATGGAACGCAGAGAAACTTAGACAATATTACAGCTAAATATGTCACGGGGAGACGTTGGAGGTACGACCACGCTCTTCGTCTCCAAAACGACAGAGAGGAACCGCACGACCCGGGGACGAACTGACCCCTCCAGCGAACACAACCCTCCCCGACAGTTGGGATCTCAATCGAGCACCAACGTCGAAGTACCGAGACCGGCAGGGCGCCCAGCTCGCGATGGGAAAGCCCAAGCCTCGGAGCCGGAGTTCCAAACACCGAACCCGGTCTTCGATCCAAACGGGCACGACGCCCGACACCTCGTCGGTTCCCTAAACCGAGGAGACTAACATGGTCGAGCAGAAAACAAATTCATGAATATAAAACATGGTAAATAACCGAGCAAGAAGAATAATTAAAAACAACATTCATATATTAACCAAACGGCCAAAGCCAAGTACGCCCGAAGGCCAAAATACATACGCCCGAAGGCCAAAGTACATCGAAAAAAGGCACGCAGGCCATACATAAACAAGGCACGCAGGCCATATAGAAAACAAATCAAAAAATTGTTCAAGACTCCGCCCGGAGCTCCTCTTCAACATTCTCCACCTCCTCCTCTCCCTCATCGTCCCCCAGCTCCTCTTCGGCTTCAAAAGGGCACACTATCTCCCCCTCCTGGACGCAGTAGTTATGGGCTGACCCCTCCGTCACCAATTCGGGATTTAAAACCATCAGTTGTTCGACAACGTTGTCAAAACCCTCCTTAAACACATCCACGAGGTCCTGATTGAGAGAGCGAATGTGCCCCATCAGCTCACCTCGGGAACCAAGAGCGAGCTCCTCCTCGGTCTCGTCAGCTAACGGACGGACCTTATCCTCAAGAGAAGCGAGCTGAGTACGCAATCCGGCATTCTCCTCAGTCACCTTCTGATGCCCGGCTATCTGTTCCTCCAAATTCGCCTTGGCCACCCTCAGCTGATCCCGCTCCTTCTCAACTTCCTCCAACTCCTTTTTCAGCCCCTCATGAAGTTGGTGCTCCTCCTTGTAGTCCGACAAGTCCTTAGACAACTTGTCCTTCTCAGACCAGACCTGCAGGAGAGCGTCTTCCAGTGAGGCAGTAGAAACCGAAGTATCAGTTAAGACCATGGCCGTTTCCATCACCCGGATGACAGCGGCCAAGTCCCTTGCCAGCTCCTTACGCCGGACACCAGCCTCTTAATTCAGAATAGCCCTTGCTTCGGGCGCTGGCACCGCAATCGCATCCTCGGCCTTGAAGAAGGTCCGCTCGACGTAACAAGGGGGCAATAGGTAGTTTCCAGGTCCGCCCGGACTCCCACTCCCCCCCAAGGTCGACCTCGAGAGAGTCCCCTCCGGACGCTTCCGCTTGTGGAGAGGAGAGGCTGATAGAGGCGGGCTGTCGGGTATGTTGATTGTAAACGCCCGAGGAGGAGAGGAGGGCACTGGAATCGCTGTGTTCGAGGTTCCAACCCCGGAGTCCCCATCTGCCACCTGAGCACGAGGCGCATTTTTCTTCTTCTTCTTGGGCACCCTGTCCGGCGCACCAACCTGGTTGGCCAGCTTAAGGACCCGGTCACGAGCAGTGGGCATGGCACCTGCAAAACAAAGCACATGAACATTAGCGGGCGAAGACATAGACAAAAATAAGAACAAGTAAAACACCTACTCAATAATTCCAGGGCCTTCTCCTCGGTCCTACACTCGAGCAAAGCCTTTGTATTAATGATACGGGCCTCGGTGATCGGCATTCCGGCCTCGTCAAGGTAAGGCACGCCCTTTCGATCCGTCCAGACCGCCAGATTAAAGCTCCGCACATACTCAACCAACTTCTTATACGCGAGTCTATCCTCGACACCGAGCATTGCAAACTTAATCCTATAATGGGCGGTGGTAAGGTCGAAATGATCGCGCTACCACCTCAGCGGTACCTTTGACATCAATTTCTCCTCCCCATTTGCTTCCCGTTTGTAGTAATAAAGGGAGTGCAGGGCGGCACGGGTGATCGGTCTCACCATATACCACCTACCCTTAAAATGACGGGCAGAATCCACATATGTCTTGAACAGACGCACGGGCTGCTTAAAGGAAACCCAGCTGTGTCGCCCACGAAGATCAGACCGCTGGAGGTGGAAGACGTGGAAGAAAAGGGCTCGAGTGCACCCAATGCCGAGGAAGCGGAAGACCAACTCAAACGCCCGCATGAAAGCAAGGGCGTTAGGGTGTAACTGAGACGGCGCCAGCCGAAGCCACTTGAAGATGGACATTTGAAAAGAATTAAAGGGCAGCCTGATCCCCGCCTCCCGGAAAGCGAACTCGTACATCGCGAACTGCTTCCCCGGGAAATGATGACATATCTGGTCTGCCTCTTTGGGAGCGTGGCACTGCCAATTCTCAGGATCTTCTCGACTTCTATCCTCCACCACAGCATAAGTAGGAATTGCCTCGTCACAAAAGTAGGATTCCTCATCCAAGGGTTCATCCGCAACCCAGGAGAGGTCATTCTGCCCTGATGATGAGGCATGTTCAGTGCCATCCCTGGCGCTCCCATCACCGACGGGTAAACGCGTGATGGCCGCATCTTCGGACTGTGGCCCAAAGTCTTCTCTCCTCGGTCGTAAACGCCCGGTTGCACCTGAAACGCAGACAGAAAGAGTGAATTCGACGTCATATCAAATCCACCCTTCCACCGCAGGTCAAGTGAAAGGGCGTAGAAGCAACGGTCACAGGCACCAGTGTGAAACTCCACCCACTGCCACCAGGCCCGAAGGAGAAGTTTCGCACGTGTTCGGCGCAGGAATACGCATGTTCTTATTCACCGGGCAAAAATCTCATATGCACTTATGCAATTTTTTCCCGACGCATGAAATTCCTGCCCGGAACAGTCTAACCCTAACCCTATTTTTTCCATCTACAGTCTATTTCACTATTCCTAAGTCAAATCTAACCAACCTATCACAAATACAACATGCATTCGCAGACATTTAACACAAAAAAGTGGAAAATAGGAGATTAAGGAAGCAAAATGGTACCTGACATATTGAGAATCAAGAGGGAGACGGTGGCGCGCGAGCATCAGCGGTGGTTCAGGCAGAGAGACGGGCGGAGACAGGGAAATGCGTCAGAGCTTCCGGTGAACGTATGAGCGAAAAAGTGAAAATGAAGTCACTCAACTTCCTTTTATAGTCCCAGGCGCGTGGATCAACGCGCTAGGTCATCATTACCTACTGCCTACGCTGCCGTTTACACACTAAACGAAGTGACGCCATTAATATTGAAACACGTCAATCCATAAGGAAACTGAAACGACGTCGGGCAGCTATCCACCTCCCCGACTCCACAGAACGTCCCGTCCTCGTACAAAGTCCTCGACCTCTACAGAAACAACACGTACCCGTCGACGACCTTCATCCTCGACACTGTCGGAGTATCAAGTGCCCAAAGAGAAAGGGATGTTGCGGGCAGTTCTACTGGAATATTCCCTGTCACACGTCCGCTGCCTTATCCTCGACACGAGTACCCCGGCTGCAATACAAGTCATCACTCCAACTCAGAGACTCGACTTGGGGGCTCCTGTTCCGGACTGAGCCGTAAGGTTATACAGGGCACGACCCAATATACGTCGGGCAGAGACCCATGTGCTCGAGCAGGTGAACCTTTTGTATGGATCACCTGCTGAGGTGACGGGCACACACTGATGACGGGCAGAGAGCATGTCTGCCAGCTCATCTGCCACGCCACCCAACTTCCCTTCATTATCTCCTGAAAGATAGGGGCAGTTGGACCAGGGGGCAGACCTTTGGTCTAGGTCTTCACGCTTCTTACGCGTCCCTTGGCAGCTCCTCCTTGGGCCTAGCCAGATTAAGCCCATTGAGGGGCCTTGGCCCAGCGCTGGGGGCACGTTATAAATACCCTTTCTTAGCAAAGGGTCAGGTATTCTCACTCATTCTGAACAAACCTTATATTCTGTACCTCTTCTGACTTAAGCATTGGAGTGCTTTGCAGGTACACCCCCTTCCTCATTTCATTCTCTGGCCCATTCATCAAGTCCTTGGAAGGCCCTTCTGATCAGGTAAGATCAAGTATGTTAGTTGAAAGTTAGAGTTTAGTTTTCTCATAAATATCATATTAATTCTCAATTCTCCTTCAATCCCTGGTAATCCTAATCAGAGAGAGAAAGTAGTGTGGTTAAGATTCAATTATAAATATTGTTCTCTAATGTATAATTGAATCAAGAATATAGTTTTAACCATTTTGAATTGTCTTTCTCGTTTTCCATTGTGAGTTTTTTATTCATCAAGAAATCGATCATACTCTATTTTCTTAGACATCGTTTCACAATAAATAACAATAATGAAACAATATAATTTTGATTCACAACGACATATTAGAAATGATTAAGCCAAAATCTCAAGTGAATTATTGTGTAACTTCTTTGTTCTTATTCTTAGCATTCTTTCACATTATTGACACAGAAAAATAACACAGTTTAGTTTAAAACAATATGCCAAGCCATTCCATAAAGCATCTATTATGTTTATACATTAATCAAATATTATAATCCGGGTCTTCAAATCTAGATATGGACTTCAATCATATCTTATAGTTTAATTAGGAGAATCACAAAGACATGTGTTGTGTTCTTAATCAGTCCAATAATAAGATAATTAATCATAATTAGTTGTATGGTAATATGATTCTTTCTTCCAACGAATAAGACAATCACAAAGGTATGACTATGATTGATAATAAGATATGTGACATTTGGTGATGACCTCTAAAATGATAAAACTTCATTAGATAGTGTATAGATCTGGCCATGGCACTTCTAGAATAATGGGTGGCTAATATTTGGGATACTTTTTAGTGGAAAAGGATTTTATGAGATAGGTAGGATATATTTTTCAATGCATGGCATCAGTGTCTTATTATACAATGTTTAAAGTACTAAAAGACAAGAATATTTTAAAGGTTTAGCCTTTATTTGTTATATAAGGCTGTGAATGAGTTGGTAGGAAACTAGAGAATAACGTGACAAATCAAATTCTGTAAATATAATTAACATGCATTACCAAAGTATATTTTATATTCATATTTGTAAACTACACAACTGCTACGAGATGTCTGCGGAGTTTAAGGAGTGTGACCATTATATTTTATTGTTAGAAATTAATTTACTGATTTTTTTTATCTAATAAATTAAATGTTGAAATTTACTATTCAAATTCATGCCACTGTATTTGGATATTCATGCAAAGCTACAAAATGAATTGGTTAAAAGAACTTGATTTTGTGAATATTGATGAAGTTCATTTTTATGAAAATCGTGGTGAATTTAAATTTGATGGTGAATTTCGGAAATTTGAATGTACTTTAATGTTTTAGTCCTTGTAAAACCCGTACACTCATGTTAGTGACATTCGGAAGTGATATATATATTTAGAGAAATGATAAACTTACAATTATTTTAACATCTACACCGTAATATATTTTTATGTATAATATGCCCTTTTATTTCTTTTCTAATATTTAGGAACACTCGAATTTGTGCCAGCAAAAAGTACTACGGTGTCACATTTGTATGTAAACATAGCATTATTGATATATTTAAGGTTTGAAAGTGTATACATAAATTTTAGGTTTTAGTTAGACATTTATAATATTTGTTCCAACAATGATTTAGCATGATCCAATCCACTTTTATTTTCAGGACGGTCCAACGCCCCAATATTAAATGGACTTATTGGCTTTGTGTCCCTTAGCCGAGGAGGAATTGTCGATCACAGTCACCCGTGGTCGGTTCCCCCTACTCCTTTCAGACATATGCCCGACGTCTGGGGAAGTCATTCAGATCCAACCAAGGGATAACTCCTGTTTGGATTCCCCTCTACCCAACGTAGATCTCATCCAGCCAAGCATGCTCGTTCCAACGGCTAGTTTCTGACAATTATCTATTTTCGGGGATCCGCAATTCAGACCCAAAATAGGGACCAATAGCCAAGCGTTGGGGGCTCTATATAAACCTTCTCACTTGAGAGGGCCAGTGATCCAATATTCACTCTCTTAACTCTTTTAATCGTATTAGCTCACTCTTCTGCTCGATCTTAATTTGAGATCAGAGTGTCTTGCAGGTACACCCCCACCTCTCCTCAACGACCGAGCATCATCATCATCTTCATCAATGTATGGGGCCCACTACAGATTATGATCGCTCAGGAACGATCAATGGCGCCGTCCGTGGGAATTCGTGTTACCCCGTTTCTCATCCTTGGATTGTGAAAACTAAAACATCACAATTCAACATTCTCAGTGGCTAACCATGACGACTCTGCTGATGTCCAGATCATCACCAACATCCCGATTAAACAACGGTAGAGTGAAGTAACCAATCCTCCGCTCGGGGAGCCTGACCGTTTTCAAGACGGACGCACCACCTCCCCATCACCAGAACCATCTATGCAACCTAAGATCAATCCTGCTGATCTCCCCCTCATCCCTATTCCCGAGGGGACTAGGGAAACGTTTGCTGCTCTGGTAGATGATCGCTCCGCAAGTGCACAGATCTATCGAAGTAATATAAAAGATTGTCGAACCACATAGACCAATGTCAAACTATTGTAATCTATCGTTGCGGTGCAAAGTTAATGCTAGAGATTGTCACGGATAAAAACGATAAAGAAATAACTAAAATAAAAGGGTTTAAAACTGAGAATATATGCTTAATTCTAAATGCGATTCGGCAGCGCTTCCGCGCAAATTCCGGATGATTAATGCAACTCTCCAAGGCTCTATTTATAGGCAATTTTGGCTCAAAGAAGTCTGGAACGATTTAAATTCGAAGCGGAGAAAAACTGCCAAACTGCTCCCGCGCATAATGGCGAACGCCGTATGCAAATGGCGAACGCCATTTGCTATAATCCAAAATATACTGGTATTTTTCATCGAAAATATTGGAATTTCTAGTAAAATATACTGGCAATTATGAAATTCTCGGTAATATCTATCCGTAATTGCATCATTTCCGATAAAACTTGTTAATCTGAAATTCCAGGTAGTCAAATGAAATCTCTAGTATCGCCCTTGGTTTTTGAAAAATCTGTGATTCACCCGATAATTGTGAAAATGATGGAATATTTTGATTCAGAGCTAATTTCGTCTTTTCAATGCGTTTGGGGGAGTTAAGTACAACTGAGGGATGACAAGTAGAATACTCTGATATCCCAGACGACAATAACATCCCTTGAGTTGGGCATTACTTGTTTCACATTCACCAAAATATCCGAAGAATCTATGAAAATTTTACTCCATAGTACTACATTTATACTATACCTCTATATCTTTTTAAAAATGTCAATTTTACCCTTGTTTATTTTTAATTATTATATTTTTATTTTTTACTTTAGAAAATAGGACCTTACCAAAATCGCTCCGAAACATTTGCAATATGATATTCGATATGTTTTTTTTTCTTTTCCGGAAGACTTTGCTAGAGAGTACCAGAACACTTATCAAAACATTTTCGGTTTGCAAATTTAGTGCAACGGAACACATGTTAAAATATTTCTGTTTTGCATATATATATATATATATATATATATATATATATATATATATATATATATATATATATATATATATATATATATATATATATATATATATATATATATATATATATATATATATATATATATATTATGTAGTTGTTAAACAATCATATAATTAACTAGTTAATTAAACAATCATATAAGTTTAACTTTATTATTTCTGATTTGTATATTTTTCTATTTTTTTATCAAACAATCTTATAATTAACTAGTTAATTAAATTAAATTTATTTTTGTATTTGTCCTAATTAAATTAGATTAACAAAACATCTTCGTATTTTTAATAATAAAGTGAAACATGATTATATATATTTTTATTATATAATTGCTGAACAATCATATAAATTTAGATAGGAAAAAAAAACAATTCTATAAGAGTACTATAAATTTGTAAATCGAAAGTCTTTTAACATGAGTTCCGATTCACTAAATTTGTAAATTAGAAATCTTTTGATATGTCTTTCGGTACACTTTGGCTAAGTCTTCCGGAATAGAGAAAAATATATCGGATGTTATATTATAAGTGTTTCGGAACGACTTTGACATGATCCTATTTTCTGAAGAAAAAAAATTTAAAACATTTAAAAAAAATACATGGATCAATATAACTCAGAGGTAAAATTTTCATAATCTATTAGGCCTAAAATCATTGCATTAAGATGAGCTATTAGAAGTTGAGGGGTCACCTTCAAAAACTAAGACAGTTGCAATGATAATTATCCAAATGAAGTGTCTCTGAAGATTAGTATAAAACACACATGTCAATGAGTAAATGTAATGGAGGATCTGAGTACTACTAGAACAGTTATGTTGTAGTGGGAATTAAAAAGGTGAGCTTTAAGGTATCAGGAAATCATAAAAAGGAATGGAACAAGTGGCTGAAATTATGGGAGAAATCAGTTTTGAAGAATGGATTGCCAACATGGCAGGCGTCAAAATTATGGAAAGAAAAAATGAAGGACCAATGGATGAACAAATAAAGTGACTGAATGCATAAAGTTAAACCTTGAAAATCCAAAAAACATGCAGAGTGCAAATCAGTTTAATAACACAAGACTTCCAGACAAGGCTTTAGAAGAGAAGTCAAATGTGAGGTCAAATGAGACTATCACTTTTAAAAAGCCAAATGAAGATAATCAAGAAGAATGCAAGGGAAGAGCAGGCAATGGTGATGGATTTGAAAATGTGCAATAAACTGCTGTTTCTGGGTCTACTATTTATCCTTGAATTATTATTATTATTGATGATGACACAACAAGACTTATTGGTTCGGAACTGCAGAGGTGCAGCCAATAAAAAGTGTATGTGGAGGGAGCTGCATGATATTAGTAGACACATGGAGTACCCGTGGCTTCTTGCGGGGGACTTCAATGATATAGCCTTTGCCCATGAAAAAAGAGGAGGGTCTGTTAATTGCCACCTGAAATATAAGAGATTCAGGGATAATATAGATAAATGTGAACTTATCGACATGGGAGATGTGGGAGCTAGGTTCACTTGGAAGGGGCCCATTTTCAATGGGGGTTAACGTATTCTTGAAAGGCTGGATAGAGCTCTTTGCACTGCAGAATGGAGACTAAAATCTCCTGAAGGTTTTGTAAAGGTTCTTCCTAGGCTAGAGTTCTCTGACCACCATCCTCTTCCCATTTCTCTGCATGGTGTTGTGAATAAGAAGGTTAAACCGTGTTTTCGCTTTGAGTGTGCCTGGATTATGGAGGAAACCTATCATCAAATGTTAGAGGACAACTGGAATACAAATATGCCGCTTGTGAATAATCTTGAGAACATAAAGGAAGGGGGTCATGAAATGGAAACTTTGTACGTTAAACCAAATCCATATGAGAAAAACTGATATAATGAAGAAGCTGGATGGTGTTCAACGCAAGCTGGAAAATAATAGGCATCACAGTAAGTTGCAGGAGATTGAAAAGAAGCTGCAAGTTGAAATAAGTGATATTCTTAAGAGAGAGGAGATAATGTGGTTTCAGAGATCCAGAGCTAATTGGCTTTCTGATGGTGATCGCAACACTAGATATTATCTTCTCAAGGACGAGGACGGATATAACCATGATAAAAGATAATGACGGACAGTGGATAAAGGACGAGGACAAGGTGTGTGGGATGTTTAGAGAGCATTATCAAAAGCTGTTTTCTATTGATTCCATCGATATGAAGTGGGAGCCAACCAAGATCACATTCCCTTGTATAGAGAAGCACATAATGGACAAATTAGATCAGAATTTACTTAATGCTGAAATTAAAAGTGTTGTGTTTGGAATGTCTCCGTGGAAAGCTCCAGGGCCTGACGGTTTTCCTGCGGGATTTTATCAAAATGCTTGGAACAAGATTGGTGAAGCAGTGTGTGATTATGTGAAAGATGTGTGGAAAAACCCAAGTAAGATAGCAGACTTAAATAAGACTGATATCTATCTCATCCCCAAGATTACTCAACCAAAATTTGTGACTCAGTTTAGGCCAATATCTTTATGCAATGTCAGCTACAAAATTGTGAGTATGATTATTGTTGAAACCTCGCATTTGCAGGAAGAAACCTCGCATTTGCAGGAAGAGTCACTCTTGCAAAGAGCATTATCGAAGCTATACTGATTTATCCAATGATGACCACCATGATTCCAACCGCTTTCTTAGAAGAAATTTAAAAACTCCAAAGGAAATTTATATGGGGCGATACAGAAGAGAAAAAGTGTTGGCATCCGGTTAATTGGAAAAAAGTGACCAGGCCCAAGGATGAGGGTGGATTGGGGATTAGAAATCTGAAAACTATGAACATGTCGTGTTTGGCGAAATTAGGCTGGCAAATACAAAATGAGGAAAATGAATTATGGTGTCAGGTGGTTTTGGGAAAATATGGAAGACAATTCTTGAATGATAACATGGTGATAAAGGCTTCTGCTTCCTCTTTCTGGAAAAACATGAGCAGGATGTAGAATCTAGCAAAAGACCACTGTATTTGGCAGGTAGGAGATGGAGCTCGGATTAATGCTTGGACGATGAAGTGGTTGGGAAATGATATATGCATTGCTGATTTAAATGTGAATATCCCAACGGAGTTACGTAATTTAATGGTAGCAGATCTTGTTTCGCCGGATGGAAACTGGAACTTGACAATGTTAACTAGCTAGCTGCCCACCGACGTAATTAATCATATTGCTGTTACAGAGCCTCCCACCCAAGGATTTGGTCGCGATAAAATTATTGGATTTGGTATGTCGGGGAAGCAATTTACTGTGGGCGATATGTATAAATTTCTGGATAAAGAAAACAACATCATGAAAGAAGCTAAGTGGAAGGACATTTGGCAAATTCAAGCTGCGGAGAGAGTGCGACATTTTGTGTGGCTCATTAATCATAACAACCTCATGACAAATGCTAGAAAGTATCAGATGGGGCTGGGAAGTCCTTTGTTCTTTTTGTGTGGAGATGAAGTTGAAGATGTGATCCATGTCATGCATGATTGTCCCTTATCGATGCCGTTATGGTTAGCGGTGGTTAAAACTAACATGAGGATGTTGTTTTTTTGCAGGTACTCTAAATCAATGGATAGATAATAACTTGAAGTAAAATATGGGAGAAGATAGTAATGGAGAGTGGAAATCGTTTTGGGCGGTGGTGTGTTATAATTTGTGGAGATGGCGAAATAAGGAAATTCATTTGCAAAATTTTGCAAGACCGCCTAACATGCAACAAAATATAAGATGGCAAGTTAATGATTAGATGCATGCCAAAATAAGTAATTGATGGCAACTAAAAAGTCTAAGGAAGTTATTTGTATCAGTTGGAAACCCCATATTATGGGAAGGGTAAAAGTCAATTCGGATGGTGCTAGAGACAATAGAGGCATAACAGGTTGTGCTAGAGACAATAGAGCACTTAACACAGCCTAAGGAATGAGTTTGATTATGAATTTTTGAAAAAAACAGCATAATAAATCGATTCATTCTAGCATGAATCGATTCATTCTGTTGAAAGGTTCCTGGATTTCGCAAAATGAATCGATTCATCCCATTATGAATCGATTCATGCTGTTTAACTAATTCTGTTTTGATCAGTATGAATCGATTCATCCAAACATGAATCGATTCATTCTTCTGTTAACCAATTTTAATTCATTTTGTTTGTATTTTATTTGCATGAATTTTAAAAAATAGCAAAACACTTTAAAATGTTATGCATCCATTGCATTTCATAAGTTTTCATGAACTTTCATGCCTCCTTTCATGCTTCATTTGCATTCTTGCTCTTGTATGATCATCCATGTGCACCTTGTATGCTCTCATATCATCTCATAGCATCATTTGCATCATGTGTTTGCTTCTGGTTTTGTTCCTTTGTCATTACATATGCATCTTTCATGTCATTTCTTTCTTTATGCATCTTGTGCTAACATTTTCAGGTGGTAAGTAACTTGAGAAGTGAATTTGCCTTCACTTCTCATTTCTCTTAATCTTCTTCATATGCATCCTTACTGCATTTTTATTTGTCTTTGAGTGAGCTTGCTCACTTGTGCCTCTCTTCCCTCTTTTCTCTTCTCTTCTCATCCTTTTTCTATCTTGCTTCTCCTTGGTGGCTTCCTTGAAGATTTCTCCTCTTAAGCCTCACAAACCCTAGGACTTCCAAGCATGATAACATTTTAGGATTGTTTAGTCCCCCTTAGACTCTTTCCTTTGAGTTTTCTTTGAGTCTCCTCCTCTCATCTCATAATCAAGGACTAAACCTTAAAGGTTTTAAGACTTTGTGATTAAGCTTATGCCTGCATCCTTCTATTAGGATGGAGTGTATAACTTTAATCCTAAGTGTTGAACCCTTAATGTGTTTAACTCCTTTAATCAATCCACTTAATAATCATCAAGACCTCAAATTTGTAACTTGGGCCTTGCATTAGGGTTCTAATTCTTCCTTAATTGGTTAAGAAGGACTAACCCTAGAGTTAATGGACAAGTCCTCCTCAAGTTGTCTTACAAACCCTAAAAATCACTTCTTCATCTTATCATTAACTAAAATTCATCTAATAAAGACTTTGTTTTGTCATGAGGTTAATCCCTAATCATGGATTAAGTTGAGGAGTCTTCCTCAGCTTAAATGTTCTCATCTATTATCCTTCTATTAGGATGGTGTAATGAGTCCATTAAATCCCTGATTATGGCTTAAACTCATTACTTAACACTAAACAAAAACTCCAAAAACATATAAATAATTACAAGTAGGTTAATGATCTTAATCCTACACCATGGTGATTAAGTGTGAGATGCTGACTTCACACTTAATATATTCTCATTACCCGTAATCAGAGGGAGGATGTGATGAGTTTATTAACCCTTTGTTTAGGCTTAAGCTCATTTTCTTATGACAAACTCCAAAAAGCAATAAAAGACTGAAAACACAAAAACAAACAATAATCGTCTCCTCCGGGATTCTTTTCTCACCTCATTCACTCACAAACGAGAACTCGCTTCTTCCGTCTAATGCAAGACAGTTTGCACCTGAGCCAGATAGGTCATACACTTGAGCATAGGCAAGCAAGCAGTTCATCAGTCAATTTATTTTCAGTCTCTTTGAGTCGAACTACGGTGTTCTGACTTCCTCATTGCACGAGAGGATACGTAGGCATAACTTAACAGTTATCGAACAAAAGTCTCTGTATATCCCCCCTCCTTCCAGCTTCATTCTTTAAGCCTCATTATCTTGAGCATCTCATTCCTGTTCTTACACTGAAACTTCATTTATACACTTCATATTCCTTTTACACTGACACTTGCATTCTTTCCAGCTTTGATACACAAATTGCACTGACACTACCCCTTTAAAGCACAAATCTTTTAAGCGTGGATCCCGTCAAGTACGGCGGACAATCTGGGTGCTAATACCTTCCCAGGTTGTAACCAACCCCCTTTCTCAGTCTCTCTGGTTTGCAACCGTCTTATCCATCTTTTCTCAGGTTTATGCAGCATTACCTTTCCCCCGAGATAAAAATGCCTAGCTGGCGACTCTTTTCTTTTCTCGTGAGTTCACTCCTGTGTGTTCTCACATCCTCCTCTCGCCGACCGTTCGCGTCTGTACCTCATTTGAATTCCCCAGTAGATCGCCAGCAAAGCAAGATTTCTTTTGTTATCTGACATTCGTCTTATGTCATGATAAACCCTGAGAGCAGTCGTACCCTGCTAGGTGATCGTCCTTCACCTCTTGATGATCGTCCTTCATCATGCTCATCCGATGGCCGTCCCCATCGTTGACCTTTTCTATCCGACATTCTTCCTATGTCGTGATATTTAGCAGCCGTCCCCTGCTAGGTGATCGTCATTCACCTCTTGATGAACGTCCTTCATCATTTTATCCGATGGCCGTCCCCATCGTTGATCTTGTTACCTGACATTCTTCCTATGTCATGATAAACCTTGAGAGCAGCCGTCCCCTGCTAGGTGATCGTCCTTCACCTCTTGATGATCGTCCTTCATCATGCTCGTCCGATGGCCGTCCCCATCGTTGACCTTTTATCCGGCATTCGTCCTATGTCGCGATATTTTCGGCAGCCGTACCCTGCCAGGTGATCGTCCTTCACCTTTGATGACCGTCCCTCATCATTATTTCATTTATTCTTTAACCCGATGGCCGTCCCCGTCGTGGTCCCTTTTCCTTTTCCTGATGATCGTCCTTCATCAGTTTAGCCCGATGGTCGTCCCCATCGTTTGTTTACATTACTTTATGAACTTGATGGCCGTCCCCATCATTTTTCATTAATCCCCAGAGAATCTTATAACTTTACTTGATGGCCGTCCCCATCATAATCCCTTTTATCCCCAGCATGTCGGTCGTCCCCGTCATTGCTTTATTTCCCGCACTTATTCCCAGCGTGTCGGCCGTCCCCGTCATTGCTCATTCCCCAGCAGTCGTCCTCTGCTCGACGGTCGTCCTCCGTCGCCCATACTTTACAATATACTTTATTTCCTTTTACAATCTATATCCCTTTTCTTCTTCATTTTGTGAGTGCAAATTTTGGACTGTCTTTGTTATTCAACCACAAGTTATCTTGTTTGCCTGATAAGCCGTTGCTTACATCCTGCACAGCTAACTCATGTTTGAATAGGGGCAGCTGTAAACACCCCAAATTTGCCCTCACCCATTCACACCATGGCTTATGATCTCCTCATATACATAATTTCAATCATAGCATCCCATATTGCATATTTGCTTCATTGCATTGTTTCAAAGTCATCTGCATTTAGGGTTTGTGATCTGAGCAATCCAAGAGCTTCTTGAGCCTCTCCAAAGGTCATCAATCACTTCAAAGGGGTCCATATATGTTCAAGCATCATATTATATTCCCTCAAAGTCAAGAATGTCAAAGAATCACAAGAACTGAAAATGGCATGGAAGCAGAGCCAGGTTTGACTGCACAGATGACCTAGAATTAGGGTTTTGGTTTCAGAGGCCATAACTCCAAATTTTTTGGTCGTTCTTGTTTCTATTGGTCTCTATATGTTATGAGGATCATGCATATCAAGTTTCATGAAGAAATTCCATGGGGAAGGTATCTGATCAAGAGTTGACTTCTTAAGCAAGTCAGTGCAAAATCAGGGCATCTGAGGCCCCCAATGTCCCAACCAAAGGGTGTTCTTCATCATTTTGGTTATGTATGATCTTTATTTGGTCATAGAAGATGTTAGAAGTTCACAAAATTGGAAATTTTCAAGCCATTTGCAAAGTTGCCTTTTTGAGAAAGTGACTTGTAATGAAAACTTGCTATTTTGGGAAAGGTCTTCAACCTTCTCTTTTTGATTCAAAAGTGCCTCAAATGAGAAAACTTTGGTCATGAAAGTTGTAGATTGGATCATTCCCTTTTCAAAAAGTACAAGAACTTTTTCTAATTCATTTTGGATCAAAAGTTATGGCTTTGCAAAGTTGGGAAAAATCATTGAAATTTCACTTTTGCACAAAGAGGGAAACTTGCAATTTCACATGCCAAGCATTCTATTGACTTAAAAATGACTTCTAATCTTCATACAAACACAATGCAATGCCTAAAATTCATATTTGCCCAAGAAGTTTCTCACTTTCATGCTTTGAATTCCAAGCTATCATAAGCCATTTTCCATGAAGTTCAAAAAAGGGAACTCTTGCAAAATTGATCCCCAAGGTTTTTGTATGGTCTCTAACTGATTTCAAGACACCACCATAACATCATGTAACCTATCACAACAAAAATTCAGCAAAGAGTGTTACCTTTCCATGACCAAAAGTCACAAAGTGTAACAAGTTGCAAAATTGCAAAACATGTGAGATCTCACCCTTCATCCATTACAGCTCACATCAATTGATCCAAGAGTCATCCTTGAACTCAGCTGATGCAGTACAAGCCAGAAAATCAGCTCTGCCACAGCCCATGCCTCAAGTACACCTAACCATGACTTTTTGCAATTTCTCCCATGCTCTTGGAATAGTGATTAGCAGCCTCTACTAACCTGCTCCACAGCCTACTCAAACTTTATGGGAGTGATATAGCAGCTCATTTGGCATTGAAACACACACAATCTAACTTGCACCAAAGTCGGTCCCAAACTTCTTCTCTGAATTTTTCTTCACACAGCCATCAAACTTCACTTTTTCTTTCACCAACAAGTCACAAATCACCCTTTGAACAAGAACCACCCCCTGAAACAACTTGAAACATCTCACAAAAGGCCCTCCATTTCTGCTACACCAGAGCAAAACAGCCATAACCAGCCATTCTCAAAGCTCTCCAAGCTTCATTTCATCATCAGGGTGTTCAAAGGAGAGGGATTGCACTAAGTTTGAGGCCAGAAAGCTCCAAAGTTCAAAGCTCCGGTTCAGGTATCATCAAGAACATTTTTTTCAGAAATGTAATCTCTTGTTATAGGATGATAGAGTTTGTTTCATTGATCATGTTAAGCTTTGAAACACTGAAAACGGTTGAGAAATGAGTGTGTATGCATGTTCTGAAGTTTTTGCAGTTTTCTTGATTTTGCTCTAATCTTGTTGTTGATACATTGTAAATGTGATCTTGTGATTGATTCATGTTTGGGGTGGGTAGAGGATGAAATCTGGAGAGTTAGAGCACTTAACACAGCCTAAGGAATGAGTTTGATTATGAATTTTTGAAAAAAACAGCATAATGAATCGATTCATTCTAGCATGAATCGATTCATTCTGTTGAAAGGTTCCTGGATTTCGCAAAATGAATCGATTCATCCCATTATGAATCGATTCATGCTGTTTAACTAATTCTGTTTTGATCAGTATGAATCGATTCATCCAAACATGAATCGATTCATTCTTCTGTTAACCAATTTTAATTCATTTTGTTTGTATTTTATTTGCATGAATTTTAAAAAATAGTAAAATACTTTAAAAAATTCTGAAATTTTTTGTCAAACATTTCATTAATTTTCAGAACCCAAAAATATTTTTATTTTTATTTTTTGCATTAAAAATTATTTTTAAATTATTTAAATGTTTATTTTTAATTAGTTAATGAAAATTAATTAATTAAAAATACATTTAGGTATTTAAAAATCACAAAAAAATTCACATTGTATTTTAAAACATTTAGAAACATTATCAAACTCTCAAAACAAATTTATTTTTGGTTCTTGATCTATTTTGACAATTTTCATTGGAATTAAATTTGTTTAAAGGCAATATTTTGGTCCTAAGTTTGAAAAATTCATTCTACCTAACCCTTGAGAGTTTGATGATGGTTCTTCTTGAATTGCATCCTCCATAGCATTTAGTTTATAGGATAAAATTGATTTGATTTGATCTTGCATTTTCAATTTGTTTGGTATTTTTCTTTGTGAGGCACCCCAAAACCCTAGTAATCTTAGGAAATTCATAACTTTCACTAGGTTAAGAGTTAGATCCCCTCCTTTGGGCAGTGAACTTATATAGGTTTAGGGTACCTTTGATCCCATTTTCAATTTTTTATCTCATGTTTTGCTTCTGATTTTGAATTTTGCATCTCATGTTGTACATAAACCCTAATTTGCATCTTCATTTGCATTCATCTTGCATAAGCTTGCATACATGAACTTGCCATGACATTTTGTGCATCCACATGACATGTAAGACATCTTAGGACACATTAGAATCATGTTTGATCATTGCATCATCTATTTACCATGTTATGCATCCATTGCATTTCATAAGTTTTCATGAACTTTCATGCCTCCTTTCATGCTTCATTTGCATTCTTGCTCTTGTATGATCATCCATGTGCACCTTGTATGCTCTCATATCATCTCATAGCATCATTTGCATCATGTGTTTGCTTCTGGTTTTGTTCCTTTGTCATTACATATGCATCTTTCATGTCATTTCTTTCTTTATGCATCTTGTGCTAACATTTTCAGGTGGTAAGTAACTTGAGAAGTGAATTTGCCTTCACTTCTCATTTCTCTTAATCTTCTTCATATGCATCCTTACTGCATTTTTATTTGTCTTTGAGTGAGCTTGCTCACTTGTGCCTCTCTTCCCTCTTTTCTCTTCTCTTCTCATCCTTTTTCTATCTTGCTTCTCCTTGGTGGCTTCCTTGAAGATTTCTCCTCTTAAGCCTCACAAACCCTAGGACTTCCAAGCATGATAACATTTTAGGATTGTTTAGTCCCTCTTAGACTCTTTCCTTTGAGTTTTCTTTGAGTCTCCTCCTCTCATCTCATAATCAAGGACTAAACCTTAAAGGTTTTAAGACTTTGTGATTAAGCTTATGCCTGCATCCTTCTATTAGGATGGAGTGTATAAATTTAATCCTAAGTGTTGAACCCTTAATGTGTTTAACTCCTTTAATCAATCCACTTAATAATCATCAAGACCTCAAGCTTGTAACTTGGGCCTTGCATTAGGGTTCTAATTCTTCCTTAATTGGTTAAGAAGGACTAACCCTAGTGTTAATGGACAAGTCCTCCTCAAGTTGTCTTACAAACCCTAAAAATCACTTCTTCATCTTATCATTAACTAAAATTCATCTAATAAAGGCTTTGTTTTGTCATGAGGTTAATCCCTAATCATGGATTAAGTTGAGGAGTCTTCCTCAGCTTAAATGTTCTCATCTATTATCCTTCTATTAGGATGGTGTAATGAGTCCATTAAATCCCTGATTATGGCTTAAACTCATTACTTAACACTAAACAAAAACTCCAAAAACATATAAATAATTACAAGTAGGTTAATGATCTTAATCCTACACCATGGTGATTAAGTGTGAGATGCTGACTTCACACTTAATATATTCTCATTACCCCTAATCAGAGGGAGGATGTGATGAGTTTATCAACCCTTGGTTTAGGCTTAAGCTCATTTTCTTATGACAAACTCCAAAAAGCAATAAAAGACTGAAAACACAAAAACAAACAATAATCGTCTCCTCCGGGATTCTTTTCTCACCTCATTCACTCACAAACGAGAACTCGCTTCTTCCGTCTAATGCAAGACAGTTTGCACCTGAGCCAGATAGGTCATACACTTGAGCATAGGCAAGCAAGCAGTTCATTAGTCAATTTATTTTCAGTCTCTTTGAGTCGAACTACGGTGTTCTGACTTCCTCATTGCACGAGAGGATACGTAGGCATAACTTAACAGTTATCGAACAAAAGTCTCTGTATATCCCCCCTCCTTCCAGCTTCATTCTTTAAGCCTCATTATCTTGAGCATCTCATTCCTGTTCTTACACTGACACTTCATTTATACACTTCATATTCCTTTTACACTGACACTTGCATTCTTTCCAGCTTTGATACACAAATTGCACTGACACTACCCCTTTAAAGCACAAATCTTTTAAGCGTGGATCCCGTCGAGTACGACAGACAATCTGGGTGCTAATACCTTCCCAGGTTGTAACCAACCCCCTTTCTCAGTCTCTCTGGTTTGCAACCGTCTTATCCATCTTTTCTCAGGTTTATGCAGCATTACCTTTCCCCCGGGATAAAAATGCCTAGCTGGCGACTCTTTTCTTTTCTCGTGAGTTCACTCCTGTGTGTTCTCACATCCTCCTCTCGCCGACCGTTCGCGTCTGTACCTCATTTGAGCCCAGTCTCATCTTTGGGGAGCGACAGCTTGGCGACTCTGCTGGGGACCCTTATACTGCAACCAGGGCTTCTGGTTCTTTTTGTGGGTTCCTCCTAGCGCTTGTTTGATTTGTGTTTACTGGGGTGTTATGTGCTGATTGTGTTTATATAGTTGCTTTATTTACTGCTTTATGTACAGTTATTTATTGCTTTCTTTACAACTTTATATATCATACTGTCATATTGTCATCTGGCTGGATCTGGTTTTTGCTTTGGTGGGTGGGGTTCCATTGAGAGTTAAGGTCCTATACCTGGGACCTGAGTGACACCTAGGCTAGATTGGTTCATGTTCTTTCCCATTCCATTTCGGTCTGGTGCGGGAATATGAAACACGGTTCAGATATGGGTTTCTTCTTGAGAACTTTGTGCTACAGATTTCCTGTAGTGCTAGGGCTATCTGGGAAGCCTGCTAAGTCTGGATGACCTTTAGTATTGACCTTCAGAAACTGAGGTGAATTAGAGGAGGATCTTTTATGGTTATTGTAAACACTGTACCTCCGGGTTAGAAGTGTTTACACTTCTCATAAGTGATCCAAGTCTGAGGATCCTTGTTTTAGAACACCACCTGTGAGAGGGTTGGGCTGTTTACAGGTTTGCAGGTACCCTTGACCTCAGCATACCCTGTTACTTTGTTTTGATTAAGAGTGCTCCATTTTGGGACAGTTCTTGTGATTTTAACCCTGGACATGTGACTCTTTATTTGAGTCCCCCACCTTGGTTACTGGACTTATGGACCTCCATCTGGACTTCTTAGACATACATGGGCTTATATCAAGACATTTGATCAGATCCAGCTTTATCACAAACCCTTGCATATCATTTTGCATACATCATTTTGCATCATTTTAACATTTGTCTATCTGTTCTACAGGGTATCCACATCTTCTTTAGTTTGGTTTTGACCGTTCTTCTTTTCAACATCTGCACCTCTTCCAAGGGGTATGGAAGGTCAAAACCAAGAACCAAACCGGATACCCTCGAAGAACAAATAGACATACTGCATTGCATGCTAACCTCATCTCTTTTGTTTTACAGGAGTTTTATTGTTTGTTTTTCACCTCGTTGTGTACCTCAGGAAACATTGATCGTAGAAGGGTCTTTCCCGTCAATCACATCCACAAACATCCGACCCGTAACAACCTCCCGAGCTTACAGATGGATCAGCTTCTAGAAATCACTTCAACAGTTCCCACTCCTACAACTTCAACAAACATCTCTCCTAAAACATCAGCAAACATCATTCCAGTGGAGATTACTACAACAACAGCAACCATCAAGGAGGACATCTTTGTCAGCCACCTGGCTACACATAAGTACATTGAGATGGATGAAGATATCCATGAGACAATGAGTCAGGGTTTCGAAGCTCTCAATGTCAATGAGGCAACAGTTGAAGTGTCTAGAACCTCAATAGCCTCATACAAACAAGCTTGGAAGGTTGTTGAAGACGGGAATTCCCAAGGCTGGGGCAAGCTGCTGCAAGTTCAGATGAAAAAGGACAAATTCGGTTTGGGTTACAAACCATCCCGACAAGTGCAAGAAGAGGCTGCTGAGGCTCCCAAGTTCATCAGTGGGGGAATGCTATCCCCAAGTGCTATCAATAATGTGGGAGACGAGGCTGAAAGTGACTTCAACCTGGAGAGCTGGATACGTCCAAGGATCCCGGGGAGCCAAGTCCTTAACTGGTCTTCCTAGGAAATTATAAGGGTTACTCCTGCAGAGTAATTATTATTTCCTGTATTTTTAAGCATGCATCAAGTCTTGCATCTTGCCCAAGATGTCAAGACTCATTTTATAATCGGGCCAACTTGTAATTTTGTGCAAACAGATCAGTCAATGAATATCGGACATCTTTCGCAAATGAGTCTTTTTTTCGCTCACTGTCTTTTCATTTTTCTTTTTGTACAAAAATAAAGTGGCAATGTTTTCAAAATAAATAACTTCATTTTCACTTTTTCTAAACAAGATTAAAATTGATCACTAAAATAAACCAATATAAACCCTTGCAGAGAGTGCCTTTCAGACTGCACCGACAACAACACAGCTATGACTTCGTATGACTTTGACAATCCGATCAATCAAGCTGATGAAGGGGTTGAAGAAGATTACGAGCTACCTGAAGAGCTAGCCAGGTTGTTAAGGCAAGAGGAGAAGGTTATCACTCCTCATCAGGAGGAGGTCAAAACGATTAATCTTGGTACGGACGAAGATGTGAAAGAGGTTAAGATCGGGGCCTGCTTACAAGACTCAGTGAAAGAACAATTGATTGACCTGCTTCGTGAATATGTGGATGTGTTTGCTTGGTCTTATCAGGATATGCCAGGGTTAGACACCGATATTGTTATGCACAAGCTGCCTTTAAGAGAGGATTGCCCACCGGTTAAACAGAAACTGCGCCGTACTCGCCCAGATATGGCAATGAAGATCAAGGAAGAGGTACAAAAGCAGTGGGACGCCGGGTTCCTTGCTGTGACTAGCTATCCGCCGTGGGTTGCTAATATTGTACCTGTGCCTAAGAAAGACGGCAAAGTGATAATGTGTGTGGATTACCGGGATCTGAATAGAGCCAGCCCGAAAGATGATTTCCCATTACCTCACATTGATGTATTGGTCGACAATACGGCTCAGTTCTCGGTATTCTCCTTCATGGACGGATTTTCAGGATACAATCACATCAAGATGTCACCTGAAGACATGGAGAAGACAACTTTCATCACACCCTGGGGCACATTCTGTTACAAGGTGATGCCATTTGGACTGAAGAATGCTGGTGCTACGTATCAACGGGCTATGGTAACATTATTCCATGACATGATCCACAAAGAAATTGAATGTTATGTGGATGACATGATTGCCAAGTCCCTCACAGAAGAAGACCACCTGGTGAATCTACTAAAGCTATTCAAGCGTCTGAGGAAATACCAACTGAAGTTAAACCCCAACAAATGCACATTCGGGGTGCGATCCGGTAAGCTGCTGGGATTTATTGTAAGTGAAAAAGGGATTGAAGTTGACCCTGATAAAGTTAAAGCCATTCAAGAAATGCCTGCACCGAAGTCAGAAAAAGAAGTTCGGGGGTTTCTAGGTAGATTGAACTACATTTCAAGGTTCATAGCTCACCTTACAGCAACTTGTGAACCCTTGTTCAAGTTGTTAAGAAAAGAACAAACGGTCAGGTGGAATGAAGACTGCCAGAGGGCTTTTGACAAAATCAAGGAATACTTACAAGAGCCTCCAATCCTTATGCCTCCAGTCGAAGGAAGACCTCTGATAATGTACTTGACAGTATTAGAAGAGTCAATGGGGTGTGTGTTGGGCCAGCATGACGAGTCTGGTCGAAAAGAGTATGCAATATACTACCTAAGCAAAAAGTTTACCGACTGTGAACAACGTTATTCACTGCTCGAGAAAACTTGCTGTGCTTTAGCGTGGGCTGCTCGCCGACTGAGACAGTATATGTTGACCCACACTACTTTATTGATCTCAAAGATGGATCCAGTTAAGTACATTTTTGAGAAGCCAGCACTTACCGGAAGGGTTGCAAGATGGCAAATGATCCTCACAGAATATGACATCCAGTACACATCTCAGAAAGCCATCAAGGGCAGTGTATTGTCTGATTATCTTGCTGAGCAACCCATTGATGATTACCAGCCTATGAGATTTGACTTCCCTGATGAAGACATCATGTTCATAAAAGCAAAAGATCATGAAGAGCCTGTTCACACTGAAGGGCCTGACCCAGAAGAAGAATGGACTATGATGTTTGACGGGGCTGTTAATATGAATGGTCGTGGTGTTGGTGCAGTACTCATTACACCTAAAGGAGTTCACATGCCTTTCTCGGCAAAGCTCACATTCAACTGCACTAACAACGAAGCTGAATACGAAGCTTGCATTATGGGTCTTGAGGAAGCCATTGACCTCAGGATCAAGACATTGACTGTATTCGGAGATTCAGCTCTGGTAGTTAATCAAACCAACGGCAAATGGTACACACACCAAGATCATATGATACCTTACAGGGATTATACAAGGAGGTTATTGACTTTCTTTACAACAGTCAAGCTTGAGTATATCCCTCGGGACGAGAATCAGTTTGCAGATGCTCTGGCTACCATTTCATCCATGATCAAAGTGCAAGCTGCCAACTTTGTACCTCAAATTTCAGTGTCCAGACTTGACAGACCAGCATATGTGTTCGCAGCAGATGTTGTCAAAGATGATAAGCCTTGGTTCCATGACATTAAGTGCTTCTTGGAGGATCAAACATACCCACCTGGGGCATCTTCCAATGATAAGAAGACTTTGAGAAGGCTTGCTAGTAGTTTCTTTCTGAACACTGATGGTTCCCTGTACAAGAGAAACTTTGATATGGTACTCCTCAGATGCGTTAACAGAACAGAAGCAGACTTGCTGATGCACAAGGTGCACGAAGGATCCTTTGGTACCCATGCAGGAGGACATGCAATGGCCAAGAAATTGCTAAGATTAGGTTATTACTGGATCACAATGGATGCCGACTGTTGTGCCTACGCCAGAAAATGCCATAAATGCCAGATTTATGCGGATAAAGTGCATGTACCTCCCAACCCTTTGAATGTGATGTCTTCACCCTGGCCCTTTGCTATGTGGGGCATTGACATGATTGGCAAGATTGAGCCAACTGCTTCGAATGGCCACAGATTCATCTTGGTTGCCATTGACTATTTCACCAAGTGGGTCGAAGCAGCTTCCTATGCAAATGTTACAAGGTAAGTGGTAGCCAGATTTCTGAAGAGAGATATCATCTGTCGATACGGAGTTCCCGAGCGAATCATTACTGATAATGGTTCCAACTTGAACAACAAAATGATGGCAGAACTATGCCGGGACTTCAAGATCCAACACCACAATTCTTCTCCTTACAGGCCAAAGATGAACGGCGCTGTCGAGGCAGCTAATAAGAATATCAAGAAAATTGTGCAGAAGATGGTAGTCACCTACAAAGACTGGCATGAAATGCTACCATTTGCCTTGCATGGGTACCGCACGTCAATCAGAACATCCACTGGGGCAACACCGTATCAGCTCGTGTATGGTATGGAAGCAGTCCTACCGGTTGAAGTTGAATTACCCTCCCTACGGGTACTGATGGATGTTAAGCTGAGCGAAGCAGAATGGGTCTGATCCCGATACGAGCAACTGAATCTGATTGAAGAGAAGAGATTGGCTGCAATTTGTCATGGGCAGCTATATCAGAAAAGAATGAAGAAGGCCTTCGATCAGAAAGTCAGGCTCCGAGAATACCAAGTAGGAGATCTTGTGCTGAAGAGACTCCTTCCTCCTCATACAGACCACAGGGGCAAGTGGACTCCGAATTATGAAGGACCATTCGTAGTAAAGAAAGTTTTCTCGGGTGGAGCCCTCATGCTCAGCACCATGGATGGTGAAGACTTCCCGTCCCCTGTGAATTCAGATGCAGTTAAAAAATACTTCGCATAAAATGACCCGCTGGACACAAAAACAGAATGTAAGTCCAGGCAAAAATAGGGCATCCCGGCGAGTCAAAAACAGAATAAAAGACTCGGGCAAAAATAAGGGAAAATAAACAAAAAAAAATGTACACCCGCTGAGTTGAAAAGCCGCATTGGACAGCTCAGGCAAAAATGGGTATCCCGATGGATTGAAAACCCGAAAGGGCGATCCATGCAAAATAAGGGAATAAGCGGACAACTGCATTCTGAATTCGTCTGTTTCACTTACAACTTGGTAAACCTCGAAAGGATCAAGCTTCTCTCAGAATCAGCCTTCTTCAGAAAGCAAGACGAGAAGAACGTCAAATGTCATACGAGTCATAGCGAAAGGGAAGCTCCTTGAAGCATCGTCAACATTGCCAGCATTTTGTTTCTCAATTTGTAACAATCTCCTCATTTTAGGAGATATGTTCCTTTGACTGTATCTTGCCAATTCAGGGCATATGAATTAATAAAATCAGATTTTGTCACACGTTGTCTCGTACTTTTCTATTTGCAAAAATGTCTGATGTCATATCAATTGCATGAATACAGATGCGTCTTTCTGAAAACTGCGTGCTTGCAGGAAGTGTACTTATTCCCAGGAGTGTCTGAACTTTCGTGATGGGATCCAGTAAAGGATACCTCGGGATTACTTGTGCGTCTCTTGTCTTTGCAGGATTACAGGTATTCAAAGCGCAACATGGGACATGTAAGCTTCATCCCAACAAGCTGGCAAATCAACACTCACTCAATCTTAGCACCCAAAGTGTTTTTCTCCCCAGCTAAGTTGCCACTTGTTATTTCTCCCCAGCCGAGGTACCAATCATTCTTCCTCCTCAGCTAAGTACAAAAGTCAGGGAAACACTTCCCCACAGAGTTTCAGCCTCTATCCAGAAGAGCAACGCATGAAGGAATCAAAACAGAGTGACGAAAGCTCTTACAAACCCCAGCTGGGTCCCTTATTACCAGGATGGGTCTATCAGTGACCTATTCCCCCAAGCAGATACATCTTGTCAGATCTGCCAATGATCTCATCCCCAGCTGGGATGTCCACTTCAAACAGATCAACCGGGTATCTTCGTGGCAACGGGATCCAAATCCCGGATTGGTATCCTTGCATAATCATGGCATTCGCATCATATTCACCCCACAAAGCGTAGCATTCCGTCTAATACGGAGCATTGCGGCAAAAATCCAACATATTGCATAATCATAAGCCATGTTCTGAAACAAACACTTGTGAATAATGACAATCCACCAATAATATACAGAATGCTCCCCAGATTCCCCAGCAGAGAGCTAAAGCTAAAGCAGTTGCCTTACATTCACAAACATCAGTATATACTCCTTGCGGCACCCGTCTGTGTCATATCCCCAGTAGCAGACCAAAGCGTCCTCTTGGCACTCACAGATGCTTATATATATATATATATATATATAACTTTCTTGACATCCGTCCGTGTCACTTTCCCCAGCACAATAACATAAACACTTTGCATATCAGATATTTGTTTATACTATACTTTTCTCCTTTCGACACTCGTCCGTGTCACTCTCCCCAACAGTTTAAATATCTGTCTATACACCGCTCATACTTATTACCTCTCAGATTCGACACTCGTCCGTGTTCTCTGTTAACCAGTTGGTACTCGCCGTACCATCACCTCAGAACATGCGTCGTTTGTTTCTACCTGATACTCGTCCGTATCATAGTCTTGAGGATGCTCGTCCGCATCTTTAATCCATACAATGTGTCAAACACTTTTGTCTTCGTGAATATAGACACTCGTCTGTGTCTACTATTCCCCAGAAGAGTCCCCTCAGAATCAACACTCGTCCGTGTTCCTTGTTAACCAGTTGATACTCGTTCGTATCATCATCTCTGAACACGTGTCAGTATTTGTTTCTACTCGATACTCGTCCGTATCGTAGTCTTAAGGATGCTCGTCCGCATCTTTAATTTATACACAAACGTCAAAACACTTATACCTTTATTTCTTGGATGTAAACGCTCGTCCGTGTTTATTATTCCCCAGTAGATCGCCAGCAAAGCAAGATTTCTTTTGTTATCTGACATTCGTCTTATGTCATGATAAACCCTGAGAGCAGCCGTACCCTGCTAGGTGATCGTCCTTCACCTCTTGATGATCGTCCTTCATCATGCTCATCCGATGGCCGTCCCCATCGTTGACCTTTTCTATCCGACATTCGTCCTATGTCGTGATATTTAGCAGCCGTCCCCTGCTAGGTGATCGTCATTCACCTCTTGATGATCGTCCTTCATCATTTTATCCGATGGCCGTCCCCATCGTTGATCTTGTTACCTGACATTCCTCCTATGTCATGATAAACCTTGAGAGCAGCCGTCCCCTGCTAGGTGATCGTCCTTCACCTCTTGATGATCGTCCTTCATCATGCTCGTCCGATGGCCGTCCCCATCGTTGACCTTTTATCCGGCATTCGTCCTATGTCGCGATATTTTCGGCAGCCGTACCCTGCCAGGTGATCGTCCTTCACCTTTGATGACCGTCCCTCATCATTATTTCATTTATTCTTTAACCCGATGGCCGTCCCCGTCGTGGTCCCTTTTCCTTTTCCTGATGATCGTCCTTCATCAGTTTAGCCCGATGGCCGTCCCCATCGTTTGTTTACATTACTTTATGAACTTGATGGCCGTCCCCATCATTTTTCATTAATCCCCAGAGAATCTTATAACTTTACTTGATGGCCGTCCCCATCATAATCCCTTTTATCCCCAGCATGTCGGCCGTCCCCGTCATTGCTTTATTTCCCGCACTTATTCCCAGCGTGTCGGCCGTCCCCGTCATTGCTCATTCCCCAGCAGTCGTCCTCTGCTCGACGGTCGTCCTCCGTCGCCCATACTTTACAATATACTTTATTTCCTTTTACAATCTATATCCCTTTTCTTCTTCATTCTGTGAGTGCAAATTTTGGACTGTCTTTGTTATTCAACCACAAGTTATCTTGTTTGCCTGATAAGCCGTTGCTTACATCCTGCACAGCTAACTCATGTTTGAATAGGGGAAGCTGTAAACACCCCAAATTTTCCCTCACCCATTCACACCATGGCTTATGATCTCCTCATATACATAATTTCAATCATAGCATCCCATATTGCATATTTGCTTCATTGCATTGTTTCAAAGTCATCTGCATTTAGGATTTTTGATCTGAGCAATCCAAGAGCTTCTTGAGCCTCTCCAAAGGTCATCAATCACTTCAAAGGGGTCCATATATGTTCAAGCATCATATTATATTCCCTCAAAGTCAAGAATGTCAAAGAATCACAAGAACTGAAAATGGCATGGAAGCAGAGCCAGGTTTGACTGCACAGATGACCTAGAATTAGGGTTTTGGTTTCAGAGGCCATAACTCCAAATTTTTTGGTCGTTCTTGTTTCTATTGGTCTCTATATGTTATGAGGATCATGCATATCAAGTTTCATGAAGAAATTCCATGGGGAATGCATCTGATCAAGAGTTGACTTCTTGAGCAAGTCAGTGCAAAATCAGGGCATCTGAGGCCCCCCAATGTCCCAACCAAAGGGTGTTATTCATCATTTTGGTTATGTATGATCTTTATTTGGTCATAGAAGATGTTAGAAGTTCACAAAATTGGAAATTTTCAAGCCATTTGCAAAGTTGCCTTTTTGGGAAAGTGACTTGTAATGAAAACTTGCTATTTTGGGAAAGGTCTTCAACCTTCTCTTTTTGATTCAAAAGTGCCTCAAATGAGAAAACTTTGGTCATGAAAGTTGTAGATTGGATCATTCCCTTTTCAAAAAGTACAAGAACTTTTTCTAATTCATTTTGGATCAAAAGTTATGGCTTTGCAAAGTTGGGAAAAATCATTGAAATTTCACTTTTGCACAAAGAGGGAAACTTGCAATTTCACATGCCAAGCATTCTATTGACTTCAAAATGACTTCTAATCTTCATACAAACACAATGCAATGCCTAAAATTCATATTTACCCAAGAAGTTTGTCACTTTCATGCTTTGAATTCCAAGCTATCATAAGCCATTTTCCATGAAGTTCAAAAAAGGGAACTCTTGCAAAATTGATCCCCAAGGTTTTTGTATGGTCTCTAACTGATTTCAAGACACCACCATAACATCATGTAACCTATCACAACCAAAATTCAGCAAAGAGTGTTACCTTTCCATGACCAAAAGTCACAAAGTGTAACAAGTTGCAAAATTGCAAAACATGTGAGATCTCACCCTTCATCCATTACAGCTCACATCAATTGATCCAAGAGTCATCCTTGAACTCAGCTGATGCAGTACAAGCCAGAAAATCAGCTCTGCCACAGCCCATGCCTCAAGTACACCTAACCATGACTTTTTGCAATTTCTCCCATGCTCTTGGAATAGTGATTAGCAACCTCTACTAACCTGCTCCACAGCCTACTCAAACTTTATGGGAGTGATATAGCAGCTCATTTGGCATTGAAACACACACAATCTAACTTGCACCAAAATCGGTCCCAAACTTCTTCTCTGAATTTTTCTTCACACAGCCATCAAACTTCACTTTTTCTTTCACCAACAAGTCACAAATCACCCTTTGAACAAGAACCACCCCCTGAAACAACTTGAAACATCTCACAAAAGGCCCTCCATTTCTGTTACACCAGAGCAAAACAGCCATAACCAGCCATTCTCAAAGCTCTCCAAGCTTCATTTCATCATTAGGGTGTTCAAAGGAGAGGGATTGCACCAAGTTTGAGGCCAGAAAGCTCCAAAGTTCAAAGCTCCGGTTCAGGTATCATCAAGAACATTTTTTTCAGAAATGTAATCTCTTGTTATAGGATGATAGAGTTTGTTTCATTGATCATGTTAAGCTTTGAAACACTGAAAACGGTTGAGAAATGAGTGTGTATGCATGTTCTGAAGTTTTTGCAGTTTTCTTGATTTTGCTCTAATCTTGTTGTTGATACATTGTAAATGTGATCTTGTGATTGATTCATGTTTGGGGTGGGTAGAGGATGAAATCTGGAGAGTTAGAGCACTTAACACAGCCTAAGGAATGAGTTTGATTATGAATTTTTGAAAAAAACAGCATAATGAATCGATTCATTCTAGCATGAATCGATTCATTCTGTTGAAAGGTTCCTGGATTTCGCAAAATGAATCGATTCATCCCATTATGAATCGATTAATGCTGTTTAACTAATTCTGTTTTGATCAGTATGAATCGATTCATCCAAACATGAATCGATTCATTCTTCTGTTAACCAATTTTAATTCATTTTGTTTGTATTTTATTTGCATGAATTTTAAAAAATAGCAAAACACTTTAAAAAATTCTGAAATTTTTTGTCAAACATTTCATTAATTTTCAGAACCCAAAAATATTTTTATTTTTATTTTTTGCATTAAAAATTATTTTTAAATTATTTAAATGTTTATTTTTAATTAGTTAATGAAAATTAATTAATTAAAAATACATTTAGGTATTTAAAAATCACAAAAAAATTCACATTGCATTTTAAAACATTTAGAAACATTATAAAACTCTCAAAACAAATTTCGTTTTGGTTCTTGATCTATTTTGACAATTTTCATTGGAATTAAATTTGTTTAAAGGCAATATTTTGGTCCTAAGTTTGAAAAATTCATTCTACCTAACCCTTGAGAGTTTGATGATGGTTCTTCTTGCATTGCATCCTCCATAGCATTTAGTTTATAGGATAAAATTGATTTGATTTGATCTTGCATTTTCAATTTGTTTGGTATTTTTCTTTGTGAGGCACCCCAAAACCCTAGTAATCTTAGGAAATTCATAACTTTCACTAGGTTAAGAGTTAGATCCCCTCCTTTTGGCAGTGAACTTATATAGGTTTAGGGTACCTTTGATCCCATTTTCAATTATTTATCTCATGTTTTGCTTCTGATTTTGAATTTTGCATCTCATGTTGTACATAAACCCTAATTTGCATCTTCATTTGCATTCATCTTGCATAAGCTTGCATACATGAACTTGCCATGACATTTTGTGCATCCACATGACATGTAAGACATCTTAGGACACATTAGAATCATGTTTGATCATTGCATCATCCGTTTACCATGTTATGCATCCATTGCATTTCATAAGTTTTCATGAACTTTCATGCCTCCTTTCATGCTTCATTTGCATTCTTGCTCTTGTATGATCATCCATGTGCACCTTGTATGCTCTCATATCATCTCATAGCATCATTTGCATCATGTGTTTGCTTCTGGTTTTGTTCCTTTGTCATTACATATGCATCTTTCATGTCATTTCTTTCTTTATGCATCTTGTGCTAACATTTTCAGGTGGTAAGTAACTTGAGAAGTGAATTTGCCTTCACTTATCATTTCTCTTAATCTTCTTCATATGCATCCTTACTGCATTTTTATTTGTCTTTGAGTGAGCTTGCTCACTTGTGCCTCTCTTCCCTCTTTTCTCTTCTCTTCTCATCCTTTTTCTATCTTGCTTCTCCTTGGTGGCTTCCTTGAAGATTTCTCCTCTTAAGCCTCACAAACCCTAGGACTTCCAAGCATGATAACATTTTAGGATTGTTTAGTCCCCCTTAGACTCTTTCCTTTGAGTTTTCTTTGAGTCTCCTCCTCTCATCTCATAATCAAGGACTAAACCTTAAAGGTTTTAAGACTTTGTGATTAAGCTTATGCCTGCATCCTTCTATTAGGATGGAGTGTATAACTTTAATCCTAAGTGTTGAACCCTTAATGTGTTTAACTCCTTTAATCAATCCACTTAATAATCATCAAGACCTCAATCTTGTAACTTGGGCCTTGCATTAAGGTTCTAATTCTTCCTTAATTGGTTAAGAAGGACTAACCCTAGTGTTAATGGACAAGTCCTCCTCAAGTTGTCTTACAAACCCTAAAAATCACTTCTTCATCTTATCATTAACTAAAATTCATCTAATAAAGGCTTTGTTTTGTCATGAGGTTAATCCCTAATCATGGATTAAGTTGAGGAGTCTTCCTCAGCTTAAATGTTCTCATCTATTATCCTTCTATTAGGATGGTGTAATGAGTCCATTAAATCCCTAATTATGGCTTAAACTCATTACTTAACACTAAAAAAAAAACTCCAAAAACATATAAATAATTACAAGTAGGTTAATCATCTTAATCCTACACCATGGTGATTAAGTGTGAGATGCTGACTTCACACTTAATATATTCTCATTACCCCTAATCAGAGGGAGGATGTGATGAGTTTATTAACCCTTTGTTTAGGCTTAAGCTCATTTTCTTATGACAAACTCCAAAAAGCAATAAAAGACTGAAAACACAAAAACAAACAATAATCTTCTCCTCCGGGATTCTTTTCTCACCTCATTCACTCACAAACGAGAACTCGCTTCTTCCGTCTAATGCAAGACAGTTTGCACCTGAGCCAGATAGGTCATACACTTGAGCATAGGCAAGCAAGCAGTTCATCAGTCAATTTATTTTCAGTCTCTTTGAGTCGAACTACGGTGTTCTGACTTCCTCATTGCACGAGAGGATACGTAGGCATAACTTAACAGTTATCGAACAAAAGTCTCTGTATATCCCCCCTCCTTCCAGCTTCATTCTTTAAGCCTCATTATCTTGAGCATCTCATTCCTGTTCTTACACTGAAACTTCATTTATACACTTCATATTCCTTTTACACTGACACTTGCATTCTTTCCAGCTTTGATACACAAATTGCACTGACACTACCCCTTTAAAGCACAAATCTTTTAAGCGTGGATCCCGTCGAGTACGGCGGACAATCTGGGTGCTAATACCTTCCCAGGTTGTAACCAACCCCCTTTCTCAGTCTCTCTGGTTTGCAACCGTCTTATCCATCTTTTCTCAGGTTTATGCAGCATTACCTTTCCCCCGAGATAAAAATGCCTAGCTGGCGACTCTTTTCTTTTCTCGTGAGTTCACTCCTGTGTGTTCTCACATCCTCCTCTCGCCGACCGTTCGCGTCTGTACCTCATTTGAATTCCCCAGTAGATCGCCAGCAAAGCAAGATTTCTTTTGTTATCTGACATTCGTCTTATGTCATGATAAACCCTGAGAGCAGCCGTACCCTGCTAGGTGATCGTCCTTCACCTCTTGATGATCGTCCTTCATCATGCTCATCCGATGGCCGTCCCCATCGTTGACCTTTTCTATCCGACATTCGTCCTATGTCGTGATATTTAGCAGCCGTCCCCTGCTAGGTGATCGTCATTCACCTCTTGATGATCGTCCTTCATCATTTTATCCGATGGCCGTCCCCATCGTTGATCTTGTTACCTGACATTCGTCCTATGTCATGATAAACCTTGAGAGCAGCCGTCCCCTGCTAGGTGATCGTCCTTCACCTCTTGATGATCGTCCTTCATCATGCTCGTCCGATGGCCGTCCCCATCGTTGACCTTTTATCCGGCATTCGTCCTATGTCGCGATATTTTCGGCAGCCGTACCCTGCCAGGTGATCGTCCTTCACCTTTGATGACCGTCCCTCATCATTATTTCATTTATTCTTTAACCCGATGGCCGTCCCCGTCGTGGTCCCTTTTCCTTTTCCTGATGATCGTCCTTCATCAGTTTAGCCCGATGGCCGTCCCCATCGTTTGTTTACATTACTTTATGAACTTGATGGCCGTCCCCATCATTTTTCATTAATCCCCAGAGAATCTTATAACTTTACTTGATGGCCGTCCCCATCATAATCCCTTTTATCCCCAGCATGTCGGCCGTCCCCGTCATTGCTTTATTTCCCGCACTTATTCCCAGCGTGTCGGCCGTCCCCGTCATTGCTCATTCCCCAGCAGTCGTCCTCTGCTCGACGGTCGTCCTCCGTCGCCCATAATTTACAATATACTTTATTTCCTTTTACAATCTATATCCCTTTTCTTCTTCATTCTGTGAGTGCAAATTTTGGACTGTCTTTGTTATTCAACCACAAGTTATCTTGTTTGCCTGATAAGCCGTTGCTTACATCCTGCACAGCTAACTCATGTTTGAATAGGGGCAGCTGTAAACACCCCAAATTTTCCCTCACCCATTCACACCATGGCTTATGATATCCTCATATACATAATTTCAATCATAGCATCCCATATTGCATATTTGCTTCATTGCATTGTTTCAAAGTCATCTGCATTTAGGGTTTGTGATCTGAGCAATCCAAGAGCTTCTTGAGCCTCTCCAAAGTTCATCAATCACTTCAAAGGGGTCCATATATGTTCAAGCATCATATTATATTCCCTCAAAGTCAAGAATGTCAAAGAATCACAAGAACTGAAAATGGCATGGAAGCAGAGCCAGGTTTGACTGCACAGATGACCTAGAATTAGGGTTTTGGTTTCAGAGGCCATAACTCCAAATTTTTTGGTCGTTCTTGTTTCTATTGGTCTCTATATGTTATGAGGATCATGCATATCAAGTTTCATGAAGAAATTCCATGGGGAAGGCATCTGATCAAGAGTTGACTTCTTGAGCAAGTCAGTGCAAAATCAGGGCATCTGAGGCCCCCCAATGTCCCAACCAAAGGGTGTTCTTCATCATTTTGGTTATGTATGATCTTTATTTGGTCATAGAAGATGTTAGAAGTTCACAAAATTGGAAATTTTCAAGCCATTTGCAAAGTTGCCTTTTTGGGAAAGTGACTTGTAATGAAAACTTGCTATTTTGGGAAAGGTCTTCAACCTTCTCTTTTTGATTCAAAAGTGCCTCAAATGAGAAAACTTTGGTCATGAAAGTTGTAGATTGGATCATTCCCTTTTCAAAAAGTACAAGAACTTTTTCTAATTCATTTTGGATCAAAAGTTATGGCTTTGCAAAGTTGGGAAAAATCATTGAAATTTCACTTTTGCACAAAGAGGGAAACTTGCAATTTCACATGCCAAGCATTCTATTGACTTCAAAATGACTTCTAATCTTCATACAAACACAATGCAATGCCTAAAATTCAGATTTGCCCAAGAAGTTTCTCACTTTCATGCTTTGAATTCCAAGCTATCATAAGCCATTTTCCATGAAGTTCAAAAAAGGGAACTCTTGAAAAATTGATCCCCAAGATTTTTGTATGGTCTCTAACTGATTTCCAGACACCACCATAACATCATGTAACCTATCACAACCAAAATTCAGCAAAGAGTGTTACCTTTCCATGACCAAAAGTCACAAAGTGTAACAAGTTGCAAAATTGCAAAACATGTGAGATCTCACCCTTCATCCATTACAGCTCACATCAATTGATCCAAGAGTCATCCTTGAACTCAGCTGATGCAGTACAAGCCAGAAAATCAGCTCTGCCACAGCCCATGCCTCAAGTACACCTAACCATGACTTTTTGCAATTTCTCTCATGCTCTTGGAATAGTGATTAGCAGCCTCTACTAACTTGCTCAACAGCCTACTCAAACTTTATGGGAGTGATATATCAGCTCATTTGGCATTGAAACACACACAATCTAACTTGCACCAAAATCGGTCCCAAACTTCTTCTCTGAATTTTTCTTCACACAGCCATCAAACTTCACTTTTTCTTTCACCAACAAGTCACAAATCACCCTTTGAACAAGAACCACCCCCTGAAACAACTTGAAACATCTCACAAAAGGCCCTCCATTTCTGCTACACCAGAGCAAAACAGCCATAACCAGCCATTCTCAAAGCTCTCCAAGCTTCATTTCATCATCAGGGTGTTCAAAGGAGAGGGATTGCACCAAGTTTGAGGCCAGAAAGCTCCAAAGTTCAAAGCTCCGGTTCAGGTATCATCAAGAACATTTTTTCAGAAATGTAATCTCTTGTTATAGGATGATAGAGTTTGTTTCATTGATCATGTTAAGCTTTGAAACACTGAAAACGGTTGAGAAATGAGTGTGTATGCATGTTCTGAAGTTTTTGCAGTTTTCTTGATTTTGCTCTAATCTTGTTGTTGATACATTGTAAATGTGATCTTGTGATTGATTCATGTTTGGGGTGGGTAGAGGATGAAATATGGAGAGTTAGAGCACTTAACACAGCCTAAGGAATGAGTTTGATTATGAATTTTTGAAAAAAACAGCATAATGAATCGATTCATTCTAGCATGAATCGATTCATTCTGTTGAAAGGTTCCTGGATTTCGCAAAATGAATCGATTCATCCCATTATGAATCGATTCATGCTGTTTAACTAATTCTGTTTTGATCGGTATGAATCGATTCATCCAAACATGAATCGATTCATTCTTCTGTTAACCAATTTTAATTCATTTTGTTTGTATTTTATTTGCATGAATTTTAAAAAATAGCAAAACACTTTAAAAAATTCTGAAATTTTTTGTCAAACATTTCATTAATTTTCAGAACCCAAAAATATTTTTATTTTTATTTTTTGCATTAAAAATTATTTTTAAATTATTTAAATGTTTATTTTTAATTAGTTAATGAAAATTAATTAATTAAAAATACATTTAGGTATTTAAAAATCACAAAAAAATTCACATTGCATTTTAAAACATTTAGAAACATTATCAAACTCTCAAAACAAATTTCTTTTTGGTTCTTGATCTATTTTGAAAATTTTCATTGGAATTAAATTTGTTTAAAGGCAATATTTTGGTCCTAAGTTTGAAAAATTCATTCTACCTAACCCTTGAGAGTTTGATGATGGTTATTCTTGCATTGCATCCTCCATAGCATGTAGTTTATAGGATAAAATTGATTTGATTTGATCTTGCATTTTCAATTTGTTTGGTAGTTTTCTTTGTGAGGCACCCCAAAACCCTAGTAATCTTAGGAAATTCATAACTTTCACTAGGTTAAGAGTTAGATCCCCTCCTTTGGGAAGTGAACTTATATAGATTTAGGGTACCTTTGATCCCATTTTCAATTTTTTATCTCATGTTTTGCTTCTGATTTTGAATTTTGCATCTCATGTTGTACATAAACCCTAATTTGCATCTTCATTTGCATTCATCTTGCATAAGCTTGCATACATGAACTTGCCATGACATTTTGTGCATCCATGTGACATGTAAGACATATTAGGACACATTAGAATCATGTTTTATCATTGCATCATCCATTTACCATGTTATGCATCCATTGCATTTCATAAGTTTTCATGAACTTTCATGCCTCCTTTCATGCTTCATTTGCATTCTTGCTCTTGTATGATCATCCATGTGCACCTTGTATGCTCTCATATCATCTCATAGCATCATTTGCATCATGTGTTTGCTTCTGGTTTTGTTCCTTTGTCATTACATATGCATCTTTCATGTCATTTCTTTCTTTATGCATCTTGTGCTAACATTTTCAGGTGGTAAGTAACTTGAGAAGTGAATTTGCCTTCACTTCTCATTTCTCTTAATCTTCTTCATATGCATCCTTACTGCATTTTTATTTGTCTTTGAGTGAGCTTGCTCACTTGTGCCTCTCTTCCCTCTTTTCTCTTCTCTTCTCATCCTTTTTCTATCTTGCTTCTCCTTGGTGGCTTCCTTGAAGATTTCTCCTCTTAAGCCTCACAAACCCTAGGACTTCCAAGCATGATAACATTTTAGGATTGTTTAGTCCCCCTTAGACTCTTTCCTTTGAGTTTTCTTTGAGTCTCCTCCTCTCATCTCATAATCAAGGACTAAACCTTAAAGGTTTTAAGACTTTGTGATTAAGCTTATGCCTGCATCCTTCTATTAGGATGGAGTGTATAACTTTAATCCTAAGTGTTGAACCCTTAATGTGTTTAACTCCTTTAATCAATCCACTTAATAATCATCAAGACCTCAAGCTTGTAACTTGGGCCTTGCATTAGGGTTCTAATTCTTCCTTAATTGGTTAAGAAGGACTAACCCTAGTGTTAATGGACAAGTCCTCCTCAAGTTGTCTTACAAACCCTAAAAATCACTTCTTCATCTTATCATTAACTAAAATTCATCTAATAAAGGCTTTGTTTTGTCATGAGGTTAATCCCTAATCATGGATTAAGTTGAGGAGTCTTCCTCAGCTTAAATGTTCTCATCTATTATCCTTCTATTAGGATGGTGTAATGAGTCCATTAAATCCCTGATTATGGCTTAAACTCATTACTTAACACTAAAAAAAAACTCCAAAAACATATAAATAATTACAAGTAGGTTAATCATCTTAATCCTACACCATGGTGATTAAGTGTGAGATGCTGACTTCACACTTAATATATTCTCATTACCCCTAATCAGAGGGAGGATGTGATGAGTTTATTAACCCTTTGTTTAGGCTTAAGCTCATTTTCTTATGACAAACTCCAAAAAGCAATAAAAGACTGAAAACACAAAAACAAACAATAATCTTCTCCTCCGGGATTCTTTTCTCACCTCATTCACTCACAAACGAGAACTCGCTTCTTCCGTCTAATGCAAGACAGTTTGCACCTGAGCCAGATAGGTCATACACTTGAGCATAGGCAAGCAAGCAGTTCATCAGTCAATTTATTTTCAGTCTCTTTGAGTCGAACTACGGTGTTCTGACTTCCTCATTGCACGAGAGGATACGTAGGCATAACTTAACAGTTATCGAACAAAAGTCTCTGTATATCCCCCCTCCTTCCAGCTTCATTCTTTAAGCCTCATTATCTTGAGCATCTCATTCCTGTTCTTACACTGAAACTTCATTTATACACTTCATATTCCTTTTACACTGACACTTGCATTCTTTCCAGCTTTGATACACAAATTGCACTGACACTACCCCTTTAAAGCACAAATCTTTTAAGCGTGGATCCCGTCGAGTACGGCGGACAATCTGGGTGCTAATACCTTCCCAGGTTGTAACCAACCCCCTTTCTCAGTCTCTCTGGTTTGCAACCGTCTTATCCATCTTTTCTCAGGTTTATGCAGCATTACCTTTCCCCCGAGATAAAAATGCCTAGCTGGCGACTCTTTTCTTTTCTCGTGAGTTCACTCCTGTGTGTTCTCACATCCTCCTCTCGCCGACCGTTCGCGTCTGTACCTCATTTGAATTCCCCAGTAGATCGCCAGCAAAGCAAGATTTCTTTTGTTATCTGACATTCATCTTATGTCATGATAAACCCTGAGAGCAGTCGTACCCTGCTAGGTGATCGTCCTTCACCTCTTGATGATCGTCCTTCATCATGCTCATCCGATGGCCGTCCCCATCGTTGACCTTTTCTATCCGACATTCGTCCTATGTCGTGATATTTAGCAGCCGTCCCCTGCTAGGTGATCGTCATTCACCTCTTGATGATCGTCCTTCATCATTTTATCCGATGGCCGTCCCCATCGTTGATCTTGTTACCTGACATTCGTCCTATGTCATGATAAACCTTGAGAGCAGCCGTCCCCTGCTAGGTGATCGTCCTTCACCTCTTGATGATCGTCCTTCATCATGCTCGTCCGATGGCCGTCCCCATCGTTGACCTTTTATCCGGCATCCGTCCTATGTCGCGATATTTTCGGCAGCCGTACCCTGCCAGGTGATCGTCCTTCACCTTTGATGACCGTCCCTCATCATTATTTCATTTATTCTTTAACCCGATGGCCGTCCCCGTCGTGGTCCCTTTTCCTTTTCCTGATGATCGTCCTTCATCAGTTTAGCCCGATGGCCGTCCCCATCGTTTGTTTACATTACTTTATGAACTTGATGGCCGTCCCCATCATTTTTCATTAATCCCCAGAGAATCTTATAACTTTACTTGATGGCCGTCCCCATCATAATCCCTTTTATCCCCAGCATGTCGGCCGTCCCCGTCATTGCTTTATTTCCCGCACTTATTCCCAGCGTGTCGGCCGTCCCCGTCATTGCTCATTCCCCAGCAGTCGTCCTCTGCTCGACGGTCGTCCTCCGTCGCCCATACTTTACAATATACTTTATTTCCTTTTACAATCTATATCCCTTTTCTTCTTCATTCTGTGAGTGCAAATTTTGGACTGTCTTTGTTATTCAACCACAAGTTATCTTGTTTGCCTGATAAGCCGTTGCTTACATCCTGCACAGCTAACTCATGTTTGAATAGGGGCAGCTGTAAACACCCCAAATTTTCCCTCACCCATTCACACCATGGCTTATGATCTCCTCATATACATAATTTCAATCATAGCATCCCATATTGCATATTTGCTTCATTGCATTGTTTCAAAGTCATCTGCATTTAGGGTTTGTGATCTGAGCAATCCAAGAGCTTCTTGAGCCTCTCCAAAGTTCATCAATCACTTCAAAGGGGTCCATATATGTTCAAGCATCATATTATATTCCCTCAAAGTCAAGAATGTCAAAGAATCACAAGAACTGAAAATGGCATGGAAGCAGAGCCAGGTTTGACTGCACAGATGACCTAGAATTAGGGTTTTGGTTTCAGAGGCCATAACTCCAAATTTTTTGGTCGTTCTTGTTTCTATTGGTCTCTATATGTTATGAGGATCATGCATATCAAGTTTCATGAAGAAATTCCATGGGGAAGGCATCTGATCAAGAGTTGACTTCTTGAGCAAGTCAGTGCAAAATCAGGGCATCTGAGGCCCCCCAATGTCCCAACCAAAGGGTGTTCTTCATCATTTTGGTTATGTATGATCTTTATTTGGTCATAGAAGATGTTAGAAGTTCACAAAATTGGAAATTTTCAAGCCATTTGCAAAGTTGCCTTTTTGGGAAAGTGACTTGTAATGAAAACTTGCTATTTTGGGAAAGGTCTTCAACCTTCTCTTTTTGATTCAAAAGTGCCTCAAATGAGGAAACTTTGGTCATGAAAGTTGTAGATTGGATCATTCCCTTTTCAAAAAGTACAAGAACTTTTTCTAATTCATTTTGGATCAAAAGTTATGGCTTTGCAAAGTTGGGAAAAATCATTGAAATTTCACTTTTGCACAAAGAGGGAAACTTGCAATTTCACATGCCAAGCATTCTATTGACTTCAAAATGACTTCTAATCTTCATACAAACACAATGCAATGCCTAAAATTCAGATTTGCCCAAGAAGTTTCTCACTTTCATGCTTTGAATTCCAAGCTATCATAAGCCATTTTCCATGAAGTTCAAAAAAGGGAACTCTTGCAAAATTGATCCCCAAGATTTTTGTATGGTCTCTAACTGATTTCAAGACACCACCATAACATCATGTAACCTATCACAACCAAAATTCAGCAAAGAGTGTTACCTTTCCATGACCAAAAGTCACAAAGTGTAACAAGTTGCAAAATTGCAAAACATGTGAGATCTCACCCTTCATCCATTACAGCTCACATCAATTGATCCAAGAGTCATCCTTGAACTCAGCTGATGCAGTACAAGCCAGAAAATCAGCTCTGCCACAGCCCATGCCTCAAGTACACCTAACCATGACTTTTTGCAATTTCTCTCATGCTCTTGGAATAGTGATTAGCAGCCTCTACTAACCTGCTCAACAGCCTACTCAAACTTTATGGGAGTGATATATCAGCTCATTTGGCATTGAAACACACACAATCTAACTTGCACCAAAATCGGTCCCAAACTTCTTCTCTGAATTTTTCTTCACACAGCCATCAAACTTCACTTTTTCTTTCACCAACAAGTCACAAATCACCCTTTGAACAAGAACCACCCCCTGAAACAACTTGAAACATCTCACAAAAGGCCCTCCATTTCTGCTACACCAGAGCAAAACAGCCATAACCAGCCATTCTCAAAGCTCTCCAAGCTTCATTTCATCATCAGGGTGTTCAAAGGAGAGGGATTGCACCAAGTTTGAGGCCAGAAAGCTCCAAAGTTCAAAGCTCCGGTTCAGGTATCATCAAGAACATTTTTTCAGAAATGTAATCTCTTGTTATAGGATGATAGAGTTTGTTTCATTGATCATGTTAAGCTTTGAAACACTGAAAACGGTTGAGAAATGAGTGTGTATGCATGTTCTGAAGTTTTTGCAGTTTTCTTGATTTTGCTCTAATCTTGTTGTTGATACATTGTAAATGTGATCTTGTGATTGATTCATGTTTGGGGTGGGTAGAGGATGAAATATGGAGAGTTAGAGCACTTAACACAGCCTAAGGAATGAGTTTGATTATGAATTTTTGAAAAAAACAGCATAATGAATCGATTCATTCTAGCATGAATCGATTCATTCTGTTGAAAGGTTCCTGGATTTCGCAAAATGAATCGATTCATCCCATTATGAATCGATTCATGCTGTTTAACTAATTCTGTTTTGATCGGTATGAATCGATTCATCCAAACATGAATCGATTCATTCTTCTGTTAACCAATTTTAATTCATTTTGTTTGTATTTTATTTGCATGAATTTTAAAAAATAGCAAAACACTTTAAAAAATTCTGAAATTTTTTGTCAAACATTTCATTAATTTTCAGAACCCAAAAATATTTTTATTTTTATTTTTTGCATTAAAAATTATTTTTAAATTATTTAAATGTTTATTTTTAATTAGTTAATGAAAATTAATTAATTAAAAATACATTTAGGTATTTAAAAATCACAAAAAAATTCACATTGCATTTTAAAACATTTAGAAACATTATCAAACTCTCAAAACAAATTTCTTTTTGGTTCTTGATCTATTTTGAAAATTTTCATTGGAATTAAATTTGTTTAAAGGCAATATTTTGGTCCTAAGTTTGAAAAATTCATTCTACCTAACCCTTGAGAGTTTGATGATGGTTATTCTTGCATTGCATCCTCCATAGCATGTAGTTTATAGGATAAAATTGATTTGATTTGATCTTGCATTTTCAATTTGTTTGGTAGTTTTCTTTGTGAGGCACCCCAAAACCCTAGTAATCTTAGGAAATTCATAACTTTCACTAGGTTAAGAGTTAGATCCCCTCCTTTGGGAAGTGAACTTATATAGATTTAGGGTACCTTTGATCCCATTTTCAATTTTTTATCTCATGTTTTGCTTCTGATTTTGAATTTTGCATCTCATGTTGTACATAAACCCTAATTTGCATCTTCATTTGCATTCATCTTGCATAAGCTTGCATACATGAACTTGCCATGACATTTTGTGCATCCATGTGACATGTAAGACATATTAGGACACATTAGAATCATGTTTTATCATTGCATCATCCATTTACCATGTTATGCATCCATTGCATTTCATAAGTTTTCATGAACTTTCATGCCTCCTTTCATGCTTCATTTGCATTCTTGCTCTTGTATGATCATCCATGTGCACCTTGTATGCTCTCATATCATCTCATAGCATCATTTGCATCATGTGTTTGCTTCTGGTTTTGTTCCTTTGTCATTACATATGCATCTTTCATGTCATTTCTTTCTTTATGCATCTTGTGCTAACATTTTCAGGTGGTAAGTAACTTGAGAAGTGAATTTGCCTTCACTTCTCATTTCTCTTAATCTTCTTCATATGCATCCTTACTGCATTTTTATTTGTCTTTGAGTGAGCTTGCTCACTTGTGCCTCTCTTCCCTCTTTTCTCTTCTCTTCTCATCCTTTTTCTATCTTGCTTCTCCTTGGTGGCTTCCTTGAAGATTTCTCCTCTTAAGCCTCACAAACCCTAGGACTTCCAAGCATGATAACATTTTAGGATTGTTTAGTCCCCCTTAGACTCTTTCCTTTGAGTTTTCTTTGAGTCTCCTCCTCTCATCTCATAATCAAGGACTAAACCTTAAAGGTTTTAAGACTTTGTGATTAAGCTTATGCCTGCATCCTTCTATTAGGATGGAGTGTATAACTTTAATCCTAAGTGTTGAACCCTTAATGTGTTTAACTCCTTTAATCAATCCACTTAATAATCATCAAGACCTCAAGCTTGTAACTTGGGCCTTGCATTAGGGTTCTAATTCTTCCTTAATTGGTTAAGAAGGACTAACCCTAGTGTTAATGGACAAGTCCTCCTCAAGTTGTCTTACAAACCCTAAAAATCACTTCTTCATCTTATCATTAACTAAAATTCATCTAATAAAGGCTTTGTTTTGTCATGAGGTTAATCCCTAATCATGGATTAAGTTGAGGAGTCTTCCTCAGCTTAAATGTTCTCATCTATTATCCTTCTATTAGGATGGTGTAATGAGTCCATTAAATCCCTGATTATGGCTTAAACTCATTACTTAACACTAAAAAAAAACTCCAAAAACATATAAATAATTACAAGTAGGTTAATGATCTTAATCCTACACCATGGTGATTAAGTGTGAGATGCTGACTTCACACTTAATATATTCTCATTACCCCTAATCAGAGGGAGGATGTGATGAGTTTATTAACCCTTTGTTTAGGCTTAAGCTCATTTTCTTATGACAAACTCCAAAAAGCAATAAAAGACTGAAAACACAAAAACAAACAATAATCGTCTCCTCCGGGATTCTTTTCTCACCTCATTCACTCACAAACGAGAACTCGCTTCTTCCGTCTAATGCAAGACAGTTTGCACCTGAGCCAGATAGGTCATACACTTGAGCATAGGCAAGCAAGCAGTTCATCAGTCAATTTATTTTCAGTCTCTTTGAGTCGAACTACGGTGTTCTGACTTCCTCATTGCACGAGAGGATACGTAGGCATAACTTAACAGTTATCGAACAAAAGTCTCTGTATATCCCCCCTCCTTCCAGCTTCATTCTTTAAGCCTCATTATCTTGAGCATCTCATTCCTGTTCTTACACTGACACTTCATTTATACACTTCATATTCCTTTTACACTGACACTTGCATTCTTTCCAGCTTTGATACACAAATTGCACTGACATTACCCCTTTAAAGCACAAATCTTTTAAGCGTGGATCCCGTCGAGTACGGCGGACAATCTGGGTGCTAATACATTCCCAGGTTGTAACCAACCCCCTTTCTCAGTCTCTCTGGTTTGCAACCGTCTTATCCATCTTTTCTCAGGTTTATGCAGCATTACCTTTCCCCCGAGATAAAAATGCCTAGCTGGCGACTCTTTTCTTTTCTCGTGAGTTCACTCCTGTGTGTTCTCACATCCTCCTCTCGCCGACCGTTCGCGTCTGTACCTCATTTGAATTCCCCAGTAGATCGCCAGCAAAGCAAGATTTCTTTTGTTATCTGACATTCGTCTTATGTCATGATAAACCCTGAGAGCAGCCGTACCCTGCTAGGTGATCGTCCTTCACCTCTTGATGATCGTCCTTCATCATGCTCATCCGATGGCCGTCCCCATCGTTGACCTTTTCTATCCGACATTCGTCCTATGTCGTGATATTTAGCAGCCGTCCCCTGCTAGGTGATCGTCATTCACCTCTTGATGATCGTCCTTCATCATTTTATCCGATGGCCGTCCCCATCGTTGATCTTGTTACCTGACATTCGTCCTATGTCATGATAAACCTTGAGAGCAGTCGTCCCCTGCTAGGTGATCGTCCTTCACCTCTTGATGATCGTCCTTCATCATGCTCGTCCGATGGCCGTCCCCATCGTTGACCTTTTATCCGGCATTCGTCCTATGTCGCGATATTTTCGGCAGCCGTACCCTGCCAGGTGATCGTCTTTCACCTTTGATGACCGTCCCTCATCATTATTTCATTTATTCTTTAACCCGATGGCCGTCCCCGTCGTGGTCCCTTTTCCTTTTCCTGATGATCGTCCTTCATCAGTTTAGCCCGATGGCCGTCCCCATCGTTTGTTTACATTACTTTATGAACTTGATGGCCGTCCCCATCATTTTTCATTAATCCCCAGAGAATCTTATAACTTTACTTGATGGTCGTCCCCATCATAATCCCTTTTATCCCCAGCATGTCGGCCGTCCCCGTCATTGCTTTATTTCCCGCACTTATTCCCAGCGTGTCGGCCGTCCCCGTCATTGCTCATTCCCCAGCAGTCGTCCTCTGCTCGACGGTCGTCCTCCGTCGCCCATACTTTACAATATACTTTATTTCCTTTTACAATCTATATCCCTTTTCTTCTTCATTCTGTGAGTGCAAATTTTGGACTGTCTTTGTTATTCAACCACAAGTTATCTTGTTTGCCTGATAAGCCGTTGCTTACATCCTGCACAGCTAACTCATGTTTGAATAGGGGCAGCTGTAAACACCCCAAATTTTCCCTCACCCATTCACACCATGGCTTATGATCTCCTCATATACATAATTTCAATCATAGCATCCCATATTGCATATTTGCTTCATTGCATTGTTTCAAAGTCATTTGCATTTAGGGTTTGTGATCTGAGCAATCCAAGAGCTTCTTGAGCCTCTCCAAAGGTCATCAATCACTTCAAAGGGGTCCATATATGTTCAAGCATCATATTATATTCCCTCAAAGTCAAGAATGTCAAAGAATCACAAGAACTGAAAATGGCATGGAAGCAGAGCCAGGTTTGACTGCACAGATGACCTAGAATTAGGGTTTTGGTTTCAGAGGCCATAACTCCAAATTTTTTGGTCGTTCTTGTTTTTATTGGTCTCTATATGTTATGAGGATCATGCATATCAAGTTTCATGAAGAAATTTCATGGGGAAGGCATCTGATCAAGAGTTGACTTCTTGAGCAAGTCAGTGCAAAATCAGGGCATCTGAGGCCCCCCAATGTCCCAACCAAAGGGTGTTCTTCATCATTTTGGTTATGTATGATCTTTATTTGGTCATAGAAGATGTTAGAAGTTCACAAAATTGGAAATTTTCAAGCCATTTGCAAAGTTGCCTTTTTGGGAAAGTGACATGTAATGAAAACTTGCTATTTTGGGAAAGGTCTTCAACCTTCTCTTTTTGATTCAAAAGTGCCTCAAATGAGAAAACTTTGGTCATGAAAGTTGTAGATTGGATCATTCCCTTTTCAAAAAGTACAAGAACTTTTTCTAATTCATTTTGGATCAAAAGTTATGGCTTTGCAAAGTTGGGAAAAATCATTGAAATTTCACTTTTGCACAAAGAGGGAAACTTGCAATTTCACATGCCAAGCATTCTATTGACTTCAAAATGACTTCTAATCTTCATACAAACACAATGCAATGCCTAAAATTCATATTTGCCCAAGAAGTTTCTCACTTTCATGCTTTGAATTCCAAGCTATCATAAGCCATTTTCCATGAAGTTCAAAAAAGGGAACTCTTGCAAAATTGATCCCCAAGGTTTTTGTATGGTCTCTAACTGATTTCAAGACACCGCCATAACATCATGTAACCTATCACAACCAAAATTCAGCAAAGAGTGTTACCTTTCCATGACCAAAAGTCACAAAGTGTAACAAGTTGCAAAATTGCAAAACATGTGAGATCTCACCCTTCATCCATTACAGCTCACATCAATTGATCCAAGAGTCATCCTTGAACTCAGCTGATGCAGTACAAGCCAGAAAATCAGCTCTGCCACAGCCCATGCCTCAAGTACACCTAACCATGACTTTTTGCAATTTCTCTCATGCTCTTGGAATAGTGATTAGCAACCTCTACTAACCTGCTCCACAGCCTACTCAAACTTTATGGGAGTGATATATCAGCTCATTTGGCATTGAAACACACACAATCTAACTTGCACCAAAATCGGTCCCAAACTTCTTCTCTGAATTTTTCTTCACACAGCCATCAAACTTCACTTTTTCTTTCACCAACAAGTCACAAATCACCCTTTGAACAAGAACCACCCCCTGAAACAACTTGAAACATCTCACAAAAGGCCCTCCATTTCTGCTACACCAGGGCAAAACAGCCATAACCAGCCATTCTCAAAGCTCTCCAAGCTTCATTTCATCATCAGGGTGTTCAAAGGAGAGGGATTGCACCAAGTTTGAGGCCAGAAAGCTCCAAAGTTCAAAGCTCCGGTTCAGGTATCATCAAGAACATTTTTTCAGAAATGTAATCTCTTGTTATAGGATGATAGAGTTTGTTTCATTGATCATGTTAAGCTTTGAAACACTGAAAACGGTTGAGAAATGAGTGTGTATGCATGTTCTGAAGTTTTTGCAGTTTTCTTGATTTTGCTCTAATCTTGTTGTTGATACATTGTAAATGTGATCTTGTGATTGATTCATGTTTGGGGTGGGTAGAGGATGAAATCTGTAGAGTTAGAGCACTTAACACAGCCTAAGGAATGAGTTTGATTATGAATTTTTGAAAAAAACAGCATAATGAATCGATTCATTCTAGCATGAATCGATTCATTCTGTTGAAAGGTTCCTGGATTTCGCAAAATGAATCGATTCATCCCATTATGAATCGATTCATGCTGTTTAACTAATTCTGTTTTGATCAGTATGAATCGATTCATCCAAACATGAATCGATTCATTCTTCTGTTAACCAATTTTAATTCATTTTGTTTGTATTTTATTTGCATGAATTTTAAAAAATAGCAAAACACTTTAAAAAATTCTGAAATTTTTTGTCAAACATTTCATTAATTTTCAGAACCCAAAAATATTTTTATTTTTATTTTTTGCATTAAAAATTATTTTTAAATTATTTAAATGTTTATTTTTAATTAGTTAATGAAAATTAATTAATTAAAAATACATTTAGGTATTTAAAAATCACAAAAAAATTCACATTGCATTTTAAAACATTTAGAAACATTATCAAACTCTCAAAACAAATTTCTTTTTGGTTCTTGATCTATTTTGAAAATTTTCATTGGAATTAAATTTGTTTAAAGGCAATATTTTGGTCCTAAGTTTGAAAAATTCATTCTACCTAACCCTTGAGAGTTTGATGATGGTTCTTCTTGCATTGCATCCTCCATAGCATGTAGTTTATAGTATAAAATTGATTTGATTTGATCTTGCATTTTCAATTTGTTTGGTATTTTTCTTTGTGAGGCACCCCCAAACCCTAGTAATCTTAGGAAATTCATAACTTTCACTAGGTTAAGAGTTAGATCCCCTCCTTTGGGAAGTGAACTTATATAGGTTTAGGGTACCTTTGATCCCATTTTCAATTTTTTATCTCATGTTTTGCTTCTGATTTTGAATTTTGCATCTCATGTTGTACATAAACCCTAATTTGCATCTTCATTTGCATTCATCTTGCATAAGCTTGCATACATGAACTTGCCATGACATTTTGTGCATCCACATGACATGTAAGACATCTTAGGACACATTAGAATCATGTTTGATCATTGCATCATCCGTTTACCATGTTATGCATCCATTGCATTTCATAAGTTTTCATGAACTTTCATGCCTCCTTTCATGCTTCATTTGCATTCTTGCTCTTGTATGATCATCCATGTGCACCTTGTATGCTCTCATATCATCTCATAGCATCATTTGCATCATGTGTTTGCTTCTGGTTTTGTTCCTTTGTCATTACATATGCATCTTTCATGTCATTTCTTTCTTTATGCATCTTGTGCTAACATTTTCAGGTGGTAAGTAACTTGAGAAGTGAATTTGCCTTCACTTCTCATTTCTCTTAATCTTCTTCATATGCATCCTTACTGCATTTTTATTTGTCTTTGAGTGAGCTTGCTCACTTGTGCCTCTCTTCCCTCTTTTCTCTTCTCTTCTCATCCTTTTTCTATCTTGCTTCTCCTTGGTGGCTTCCTTGAAGATTTCTCCTCTTAAGCCTCACAAACCCTAGGACTTCCAAGCATGATAACATTTTAGGATTGTTTAGTCCCCCTTAGACTCTTTCCTTTGAGTTTTCTTTGAGTCTCCTCCTCTCATCTCATAATCAAGGACTAAACCTTAAAGGTTTTAAGACTTTGTGATTAAGCTTATGCCTGCATCCTTCTATTAGGATGGAGTGTATAACTTTAATCCTAAGTGTTGAACCCTTAATGTGTTTAACTCCTTTAATCAATCCACTTAATAATAATCAAGACCTCAAGCTTGTAACTTGGGCCTTGCATTAGGGTTCTAATTCTTCCTTAATTGGTTAAGAAGGACTAACCCTAGTGTTAATGGACAAGTCCTCCTCAAGTTGTCTTACAAACCCTAAAAATCACTTCTTCATCTTATCATTAACTAAAATTCATCTAATAAAGGCTTTGTTTTGTCATGAGGTTAATCCCTAATCATGGATTAAGTTGAGGAGTCTTCCTCAACTTAAATGTTCTCATCTATTATCCTTCTATTAGGATGGTGTAATGAGTCCATTAAATCCCTGATTATGGCTTAAACTCATTACTTAACACTAAAAAAAAACTCCAAAAACATATAAATAATTACAAGTAGGTTAATGATCTTAATCCTACACCATGGTGATTAAGTGTGAGATGCTGACTTCACACTTAATATATTCTCATTACCCCTAATCAGAGGGAGGATGTGATGAGTTTATTAACCCTTTGTTTAGGCTTAAGCTCATTTTCTTATGACAAACTCCAAAAAGCAATAAAAGACTGAAAACACAAAAACAAACAATAATCGTCTCCTCCGGGATTCTTTTCTCACCTCATTCACTCACAAACGAGAACTCGCTTCTTCCGTCTAATGCAAGACAGTTTGCACCTGAGCCAGATAGGTCATACACTTGAGCATAGGCAAGCAAGCAGTTCATCAGTCAATTTATTTTCAGTCTCTTTGAGTCGAACTACGGTGTTCTGACTTCCTCATTGCACGAGAGGATACGTAGGCATAACTTAACAGTTATCGAACAAAAGTCTCTGTATATCCCCCCTCCTTCCAGCTTCATTCTTTAAGCATCATTATCTTGAGCATCTCATTCCTGTTCTTACACTGACACTTCATTTATACACTTCATATTCCTTTTACACTGACACTTGCATTCTTTCCAGCTTTGATACACAAATTGCACTGACACTACCCCTTTAAAGCACAAATCTTTTAAGCGTGGATCCCGTCGAGTACGGCGGACAATCTGGGTGCTAATACCTTCCCAGGTTGTAACCAACCCCCTTTCTCAGTCTCTCTGGTTTGCAACCGTCTTATCCATCTTTTCTCAGGTTTATGCAGTATTACCTTTCCCCCGGGATAAAAATGCCTAGCTGGCGACTCTTTTCTTTTCTCGTGAGTTCACTCCTGTGTGTTCTCACATCCTCCTCTCGCCGACCGTTCGCGTCTGTACCTCATTTGAGCCCAGTCTCATCTTTTGGGAGCGACACACGTTGATTAGCAATTTTCACACATTTTATGACAGTTAAGAGCTCTGCAAAAGTAAAAGACCTAAGTATAACCTTCTCTACGAAGGCCAGAACAAAATCGCTTTTGTGGTTCCTTAAAAGGCCCCCCCTAATAACATTTATATTGACATTTAAGGCCACATTACAATTGCATTTTATTCTCAACTACTCAGAGAACATCTTAAGATTCTGACATTAAGCTAAGAGGCATTGGAAAAATCCTCCATGCGAGTGTTGGAGAACTCTTGCTCAAGAGTGACATCATGAGAACTCAGATCATCTTGGAAAATATCAGCCAAGCAATTCTAGGCCTCCATAGTGATTGAGTCTGGTTCTAGAATGGTGGTCAGCAGATCAATGAAAATAATGAAATATATTCATTGAAGGATGATAGAGTCAAGAGTGGTCCATAGTTTATGATTGACATCAGTAGTATCGCCTGATGGTGTCTTGCTCTTAGAAAGAACAATGTGATGCAAAACCCGATGTGAGAAAGCTCGACCCACATGCCATATTGGTCTTTCTCCATCTCCAGGACAATATGAATGTGGTTCTTATTGTTGGAAACAACAAGAGCGAGTACAAGAAGGAGAGGTCTTGGACGTGCCAGAATCATGATAGACAGAAGAGTTTGTCTGTTGTCGACGTCAGTGTCATTGTTGTTGGACTCAGACATCGTGTGGTGGGTGAAAAACATTGATAGAGGATACATGGATTACTGCAGTTGTGGTGGCGCGGAGAAGAGAGACGCGCAACGGTTGTGTGACGATACGTAGAGAACGACGACATGATGGTGGTATCTGCGACACTGATAGAACAGAGGCGTCGCGCCTAGGGCTTGTAGGTTTGAGAGAGATAAAATGATCGATTAGAGTGATACATGTAAGATAATTGGAATGCTTCTTTTCTCATTCATGTGAATAAAATATATGTGTGACATTTTTGTTCAACTATCTAATTATAATACAATATAATTACATAAAACTAATTATGACAAATTATAACAAAATATACTTCCGATTATTAAACAACAATTTTGGATGGTGACTATTCACCATTAAGGGCGTGAGAAATAATGTCCATTAAATTTTAAGTTGGCTGAAAAGCTAAGCCCAAACTTAAAGGTTTTGGAATCCATAGCCCATTTTGACTTTTATTTTCTTGTAAACTTTAACAAATCATAAGACATTTCTATTCCCCTGGTTTCTTCAATTTTGAAAATTTTGTTAGCTATAATTTATAATTGGTTATCTAAAAAAAAAGTTAAAGGATAAAATTTAATTTTAAATATAAATTTAGCAGAATATTTGAATAAACCATCATATCAGTCTTTGACTTTAGTTTATAGATCAATCTAAAATTGTTTTGTGACTGGATTATTTCAAAAGATATTTAAAAGTGTCAAGTTTGTCTATGTATTTAATCACTTACTATATATATATATATATATATAATATTTCACTGAGAGACCGTTTAAAATATGAACACACTCCAAACCAATATAAAAACATTAAGAGATAAAAATTAATTTGATTGATTACCCTAAAATACTTTTATTAGGATATTATAAGAACTTATACTACAAAAATTTATTGTACACTTACACTTGTGAATCAAAGTACAATAACAACTCTACATTATTATTCTGTTTTTTAGGCTAAACCTTATTCCTTTGATACATAAATAAAGACTATTACTGTGATAAATCTTAAATCTTAACATTTAGGTAAATCCTTAGGAGGTGGAAGCATTTGTGTTTTAGAATTAGGACCATCTTTCACTAGAAACACCATACTCATTCCCCATGTAGCATGTCTCTCTATGTGACAATGCAGCAACCACATACCTAATCATAATCAAATGTCACACTTTATTAAATTTATAAATAAAAAAAATACTACTAAAATAAAAATAAACTCTTCTGTAAGACCTAATTCAACCTGAAAAATATAGATAGTGGTAATTTTTACACCTTATCTCGAATTCAAACTCATGATATCATAATTACGTGAGTGGATTTCTGGTGATTATTAATACTATAATTTCATGTGCGGAGTAAAAAAAAAGTAAAAAAAATTACCTGGATTATCGGCCTTGAATCTGATAGCAACCCAACCATTATTTGGTACTCCAACTGTAGTTTCTTCCGGTGGATCAATAAGATTATAGTCGTTAGGATCATTTTTAGGATCAAAATTCCCAAAACCCCAACCAACCACATAGAAACTATATCCATGCAAATGAACAGGGTGATTATCACTTGCTAACACATTAGTCCCTTGCAATATAAGTTCAACACTTGCATCATACTCCAAAACCAACACTTTTGTACCAAATGATGTACTCAAAAAATATTCCGGTAATTTATCACTTGTGTAATTGAACTCTCTTTTCGGTTTTTTCGGAAAATCCATCTCGAATATATTTGGGATGCCATAGTAATATGCACTTAGAAAATCAATATCTGGATGCACTAGACTAATGTTGTTCACACTAGCCGCGAATCTCTTGCCAAACGGACCCGTGCAGGGCTTATCGTGAGTACAGTTGAGTAAATTAACAGATATCGTGAATAATAAGTGCATGTCGACTTTTGTCGGGACGTTTATCGGATGAGTTTTTGTTGCGAGGCTTCTGAAATTCTTTGTGAAGCTTGTGGATGCTTCTGTTTTGTTGTAAGGAGGAAGATTAGGAAGAGATGGAGTTTTTCTGTGATTGCGCGAATGAGAATGAGAATCGGTATATATGAGTAATGCTGTTGTGGTTGTGTTATCGAAACCAGCACCGAAAGCGCTCGAATATGCTCTTGCAGCCATGAAATATCGACCGGGAAGTTGATTTGCTTCTAAGAGAATGTCCATTGATTGGCCTGGTGTGATCATTATGTAATCTGTTTCTATTGGTTTTAAGTATAATCCATCTTTGCCAACTACTGTCAATTTGTGGTTCGCGATTGCAAAGAAAAGTTCTTCATCCATTACCGCATTGATTACTCTAAGAAGATATGTTTTTCCATACTCCACATTCATCTTGAAAGTATCTATCAACATCACAAGAGAATAGGCTAAACACAAATTCAAATCCTAAACATCGCGGTTCTGTGTGTGAGTTTCTGATGGTTATTGACATTTGATCTGCAAACAAAGGAAGGGAGTGTACCTTTTTTGGAGCAGGGATATAGGTAACCAGGTTGACCATTAATGGTATATGCATTTGATATAATTGGTTCTCCACCGGTTTTGTTTGCGACATTTGGAATTTCCATAACTTGTTCCTTCCACCACTCACCTTCAAAATGATGAAAATTTCAATAGAGGAATAGAACTAAAAACATAAAACAAAAACAAAATTGAATGTAAAGTTGATGTAGGTTTTGTACCTAGTATGATTGGAACATCAGCATGAGGTTTAGGAAATGGATAAGTGTGTCCAGGTTTGGGATGAATGATGAGAGCTCCATGAACTGTTGCTCTTGCCCAACCATTATGTGCATGCCACCAAATTGTTCCTTCTTCTGTAGTCAAATGTATGATTTGTTTGAACGTATTTCCTGGTTTAATTGGACATTGTGTTATGTATTCAGGTCCATCTGACCATGGATTCCTAACCTGTCTTGCTCCATGCCTGCAACCAAACACTCTTCCAATCAATCACATGGGTCAAGTTGAGGGCCGTATGCGAGCGTGTTCACGATGACCTACAATCTTTATAGCACCCGAAACCTCTGAAAAAGTGTGTTTGTGTGTGTCAGTGTAAGTCTCTGAACCTGACGTCAATACTTGTAATTAATGTCCGTGCTCATAGACTACAATACATATGAAATGTTTGTTTCTGTGGTGGAAACCAACAAACGCGTGTCTAGCTAGAAGCTAATCTTTGTAGCTTCTCTTTTTCATGGTGCTCATAGCCAACAATATAGATGACATGTTTGTTTCTGCGGTGGAAACCAACAAATTCGCGAATACAAATTTAGACACGTATCCAAATATATACCAAAAGACTCATATTTATTTTTTCAAATTTTTATCGGAGTCAACATGTTAATATCGATATCATGTTTTAGATGTCCGTGTTCATAAGCTACAATACAAAGACATGTTTGTTTATGAGGTGGAAACCAACAAACACGAATTTGGCTAGAGTTACACTTTATAGTTTCTCTTTTTCAAAATTGTATTACTTGAAACACACGAATAGAAATTTAGATGCATATATACACACAAAGACTCAATTTTTTTAAGAATAAAACTATAGATAAATAAAATTCATAATAGATCTGTCATTGTTAAGTCATAATTAAATAAAATCCATATTTATTTTGTTACCGTTGAACCATAACTAACAACCTTACGTAAATTAGGCCCTAAAAATGTGAAAATTATAATGTTTGAAACCACGTACCAATGTATTGTAATGTTATAATTTGCTTGATTATAAATCTTAACTATAAGCTTGTCTCCTCTATGAGCTTTCAATGTTGGACCAGGAAATTGTCCATTTACTGTCAAAATGTTCTTGGTACTACACAGTCTTCTGAAAGATGAAGATTTTACCTGAAAAAAGCAAAAACCATTTATTTATTTTACAAATATTGTTCATTGCTACCATCATTAATTAATAAGAAAAATAAAAAAACACTTACCACAAATTTGTGATGGTGAACTTTTCCATTTGCAGTATGAATCAGAAGAATGTATAGTATAGAGAGTGCCAAAAATCTCAACATTTTGAACTTGTTGGAGATCATCATTTGGATAGGATCATATGGCTTATAATCCATATGACAATTGTTTATACTTATAATTATACTTTGATTCTTTAATAAATTAAATTGATTTTCCTTCTATACAAATATTGATTTTCCTTAAGAATGCAGATTTTTTTTTTAAAAATTTTAATTTACCTTTTTAAAAATAGATTAGAGACTATTAATATTTAGAATTTGTTCATGATTGTAAGTGGTAAATTATACCTTATTTAAACTATTTTTATAATATTAAATTAAATAAACTTTTGACTCTATTACCTTTGGAATTAATTAACTAAATTAATATTTTTAATTTAAAAAATGCAACGAATACAAAAAAATTGAGTTAGAAAACAATATATTCAATTTATAAAAAAAAACGTTAGACACTTATTAGCATGATTTTATTAAAAATTCTTAAAAGGAAACTGGCTATTTTTAAAAAGGAAATAAAAACTAATTTTTTTTGATAAAAATTCTATGAATATTTATATGGTAAATTATTTGGTATCTATTAATCTAAATTGAAAACGTAAATTATAAAATAAAATGAAGCGACATTGAATTATAATATATCATTAGTTAAAGATATAAATATCGAATTAATTTTAAGAATATTGAATTCTTTTATATTTAAAAAGTGTAATAAAATAATATAACCTATCATAAAGTCTCATTTTTTACTAAAACAAAAAAGTTTCATTCTTTTGATTCTAAAATTTTAATATTAGAATTTTATAATAAGAGAAAATTTCTTATCCCACCATATGGGTCTTTTGGGTATCATGTGCGTTTTCATTTTTGTCCTCATTGTTTTCGTTGATGTATCTTCAAACACATCTTTTTTGTTTTGTTCCGTGGATATACCACCAGAACTTTTCCTTAAATGTAGTTGCGGAACATATTTTGATATACTTCGCGCACAGACCCTTCTCCTCCCTCATTCTTCACTTTTCATATTCTTCAAACTCTCAAAATCTCTCTCAATTATCTAAAAAATTATTTCCACAAAAGTCGATTTTTGTCGCACGAGTTCCAGACTAAGCATCAACTACAACGATCAACAAACTACTAATCATTCATAACTCCTTTTAATCAGTAAGTTTCTAAGTTTTCGAGTTTCCGAATATTCTCCATAATCGATTTAGAATAGCTATTTAGGTGTAGAAATCACTGGATAAGGTTTGAAACATAGTTTAGAGACAATGTAGGTACTTATTTGGGGTTTAAACAGACGATCAGTGGTTGTTTTTGAATTTTTCTTCCACTGGGTCGTTAATGGAGTTCGTTACTGTTTTCTTAAGTTTTAGGAACTTCCGCAAGTGCATAGCAGAACAATTGAACGTTAACACGTTCCCTAGATACACTTGTGGAAAAGTCAAACTTTCTATATTTTGGATGCTTTCGTATATGCACTTACGGAACAACCCAGACTTTCTATATCCTAGGTGCTTCCGTAAATACACTTGCAGAACAATTGAAAGTTATTTTTTTTCTTTATTTTATTTTCGTTGTATCTTAATTTAACTTATTGGTTTCCATACATTATGTCTTCTTCGGACTCAGACTATCAGATCTTTACCGAGAGACGGATACACGGACGAGTTGCCCAGCATGCCTCCGTCCGGAAGAAGAAGACACATGTCCAGTTAGACGTACCTTCTACATCTGGAGTTGTAGGCACTTCTTCATCCCGGAGACCACGAGATGCTTCTGAGGGTACTTTCAAGTCTCCGTCCTCCCAGAGGAGACGCCAAGAGAGTCAGGTTCCACTATCGGAACCCGATGTCGAGGATCCTAAGCAGACCCAGGAGGGAGTTCAGGAGACATAGGTGGATGCTACTGCCACTGCTCCTGAGTGTTATCCAGGGGTCCATCTGACATGTCTCTGCTATTGATTACGTGGGGCATGCTGCCTCACATGTCTGGCTTGGAGAGGTAACATAACTCAGATATTTTTTTCATTCAAAAAATATTATATGTACCATTTTTTTATTAAAATTTGTTTCTTTGATAATTTTCAGGCACAGCAAGCTCAGAGATTTTATAACCTTGGACGCAAAAGAGTGACTCCACCACAGGACGAGTGGCTCCTAGCAACCATCGTTGCGTCTGGTCTAAATGACCTTGCTAAGATTGGGTATTTTGTGATACATACCGGTATGATCATGGCTATTGTGGAGAGGTGGCATGCAGAGACATTATCTTTCCATCTACCACACAGGGAGATTATTATCACCCTTGATGATGTTTCATGTCTCCTACATGTACCAACCAGGAGTATTCTCCCCCATCACGGGAAGCTGTCGAATGAGGAGGTGTAGGATATGCTTATTCAGGAGCTCAGGGTGACTCTAGAGGATGCGCTGACGGAGACTGATACAAACCGTGGAGCTCATGTGAGGTATTCCACCTTGGCCACTTATTATGCACGGGCTCAGGCAGCTATAATACAGGTAGCTGGTGATGCAACAGAGGTAGAGTTACACAGACAGTGGGCATTGTGATGTATTATGCTATACTTGGTGGGCACACAACTGTTTGTGGACACCAACTCCTCATATACAGATGTGGTTTGGCTGAGGTACCTATTGGATCCGGCGATGATCCATGAGTACAAATGGGGTGCAGTGACATTGGCACACACTTACTCCAAACTCTCTACTAGATGCCTACTTGGACTGTTGCGGGCAGTTGTTCATTGTATATGGTACCATTCCTAAACTCTAAGACTTTTTTCTCTCTTAAATTATCGTGATGTTTGCTTGATACCAATTTTTTTATTTCAGTCTTGGACCGTCTAACACTTTTTGCATATACATGGCTGGGAGTATGTGTAGGAGTATACGAAGGAGTGGCCTCAGGCACGTGCCTTTCGTCTGCTGAGAGGGAACAAGTCGGTAGAGCCTTACACGGTGTATCTTGACCGCATGGCTGATGAGGATGTCATATACGACTACTACAAAGATCACTGTGCGACACGCCTGTTCGATGAGGTTTCACTTTACATCGGTTGGTTGACATGCTGCTCGACCATCACTACGTGATATCTGCCCGAACGCGTCATGCATTAGTTCGGCTATGCCCAAACCATTCCCAGACACCCTTCTGTGTCTGCTCCTCTGCCCATTACCCGCTGCCAGATAGACGAGATATTTGTTGAGTTTCAGCACCATCTGGTACTAAACAAGTCTCGTGCGATTAGAGCTGAGCACGACTGAAGCTACATTGATGGCTACATCAAATGATTTTATACCGTCTCACATCCTTTGATGTTTCCCATTGCAGATGGTGATCTTCCCAGACCAACACATAAGGAGATATTAGAGAGGAGCAGTCTCAGATGGACCACACTCAAGATCTGGGGCCTATATGTCTACATGTAGTTAGGATTGGGCGGGCAAGCATTGAGGTCGGTTTCTCCCCTGAGGGGTTTGATGCCATGCGTATTGTGGAAGAGATGATTCAGGTGACACACAGTACCGCAGACATCGCGCTAATACTGGTGGGATAGGCAGTCCAGAAGGACGCAGAGGCAGAGGAGAGTGTGCACAGGGGAAAGACAGAGGAGAGGGTGGAGAGGATGTACTCTCGTACACAAAATAACTATTTGTATTTTTTTATGACAGTGATGTATTTATTTCTGATAATGACATTGATGTGATATATATATATATATATATATATATATATATATATATATATATATATATATATATATATATATATATATATATATATAATACTACTTTATTTATGTTTGTGCATTTATATATGATGTATTTATATATGATACTACTTTATTAATAAAACTGATTTAATCTAAAAAAAACGGTTCTACTAAAATTCCGCATATGCATCTACAAATTTTTTCCGCATATGTATCTGCGGAAGGTTTCAACATAAAGAAAAAAATTGGTGTGTCTGGAAGTGTATCAACAAAAATAGATAATATATTTGGAAATGCAACATGTAACTGAGAATATTATAAGATGGATTGAGAAATTCTCTAATAAGATTGGTAATTGAAAGAGAAAACATGACAAGTTAAATTTATTAGATAGCATGAAGAGTTCACAAATATATATGTTTTTATCTATTAATAATACTATCCGGTCAACCAAAAAAAAACATGTTTTGTGCAACCATTTTTGTACACAAGGAAGACAATGTGATTTAAAGTTTATAGGACTAAATCTCTCACCACTATATTTAAATTAAAATAAAAGACAATATTAATATGTTAGTTCTTATGTTATTGATGGGGTTGAAATTATTAGCATCATTATCACTTTACTCTTTCACTCCTCCATCTAACACACTAAGACATTGTTATATCCCTTCACAACTATTAGGAAATGTTTAGATTGATGAAAAGGGATAGAATAGAATGAAATATAGTAGAATGAAGTTATACTTTATTGTTTGATTTTTTAAAATTTGAATGGAATGAAACCAATTTCATTCAATATCACTATTTTAATTATTTTTTATTTCTCTCAAATTAGAGTGTATCCAATTGCTCTTCATTTCACATGATATTTTTCTATTCATACATCGTAACTCTTCTCCTTCTCAGACCTTCTTCTTTTATCATAATACCTATAATAAGGTATGTTATATTTCTTCTTATTTTTCACCTATATATGTATTATATTAACTTATTATCATGTTCATGAGTATTCGAATTTTAGAAATTAGGTATCCTACTCTAAACCCAATTGAAAATTTTATATCCTACTATAAATCCATATATTTTTTTCATCTATACTGTTAAATTTCCTACTAGATGAAATAAATACACGTTTATTGAGATGGATTGGTGGAAATTAATAGTACTAATATTTTTTTCATCTATGATGTAAAAGATGGATAGGTACAAGTTTTTTTCATCATACTGTTACATTTCCTACTAGAAATAGTTTTTTTTTTCTTTTTCTCTATGAGGTAAAAGATGGATAGGTGAAAACTAGTAGTACATGTACAATTTTATCTTTTCTTAAAATTAAGCTTATGATTTTAAGAGAAGGATTTTCCAATACTATTATGGAAGTTGAATTAAAAATACTATTTATATGAAAAGAAAAATTGGTTACATTTAAGAGAAGGGTTGTATATTTGTACAAAAAAATCAAAATATATCGTAACTCTTAATTGTAAAAGAAATATATGGATTTATGATTAAAGTAAATTTTATTGTTTAATTTATTATAAACATAATAATCAAGTATATCAAATTGGTTCAAATGATGATTCTACAAGTATTTATTATTATTGTTTTAATATGTTCGCTAAAAAACAAGCGTAAAAGATCTCAAATACCTTATAGAATCACATACTAAAGAGAGAAAGTTAAAAATGACTTGATGAAACATATTGTAAGAAGTGAAAGATGTTATGATATCATTTCTATGGGTCTCAAAGCTTTCTTAAACTTGTGCACATTATTATAAGATCAAGGTGAACTTACACATACACGAAGAGCGTCTATCGAGGAACAAGTAGCAAAATTTCTTCACATAGTAGGATATAATATTAGAAACCGTGTGTTGTCATTCTTTTTTAGACGCTCTGGTGAAACTGTTAGTCATCATTTTCATGGAGCGCTAGATGTTTTGATAGAGGTGGAGGGAATTTTTTTAAAACAACATGATGAAACACAAGTGCCTTTGCAGATACTTAACAATCACTTCTACCTGTATTTTAAGATTAAGAAAAAGTGTGTCTTATACAAATATTGATTAATTTTGCTATATACTTTTAATATATAAATTGAATGTCAGGACTGTATTGGAGCAATTGACTGCATCCATGTGCATGTTAAAGTTTCAAAAGAACTCGCACCTAGATATCTTGGTAGAAAAGATTATCCCACACAAAATATATTGGATGCATGCTCATTTGACTTGAAATTTATATAGTCTTGGTTGGATGGGAATGCATGGTATCTGACTCAAGAATAGTTATAGTGCATTGGCAGGTGCATATCCTCTTAAACTTCCACAAGGTAATAAATATAAAATACAAAATATTTGTATAAGTATTTATATTAGATAAACTAATAAACTAATAATTTTTTTATAGGAAAATATTATATAGGTGATGCAGGATTTCCTTTAAAAGTATGTCTCGCCACACCGTATAGGGGAGAAAGATACCACTTACAAGAATACTCTAGAAATCCACCTAGAAACCCTTGTGTTATTCAACCATCGACATTCCTCACTACAAATGTCGATTGGTCTTCGCTTCGGCAATAGCTCAATCTAAGCTTTCCGTCACCAACTAGTTCTCTCAAGTAATGAAACCGCATCTCGATGTGCTTGCTCCTTCCGTGTGCAATCGGATTCTTCGCAAGATTAATCGCGGAAACATTATCCACAAGCAATGTAGTAACATCATCACCACATCCCAATTCCTTCATTAGATTCATAAGCCACATAGCTTGGCACGCACTCAACGAAGCCGCAATGTACTCCGCCTCACAAGAAGAGAGTGCTACAACCGGTTCCTTCTTGGAGCACCAAGAGATTGGTGTTTTACCGAACATAAAGATGTAGCCCGCCGTTGATTTTCGATCATCTTTATCTCCGCACCAATTGGAATCGGTGTAGCCTAGTAAAGCACATTTGCGTCTCATATCCGATGCGGGAAATAGAATTCCGCAACCAAGAGTACCTTTCACGTATCTAAGGATTCTCTTAACCGCTGCCAAGTGTGACACTTTAGGTCTCTCCATGAATCTACTAGCAATACCGACACTAAAAGCCAAATCCGGTCGCGTATTGCACAAGTACCTCAACGATCCAATCAAACTCCGGTAAAGTGTTGGATCTACATCATCCTCATCCTCACTTTTGGACAGCTGCACTCTTGCTTCACACGGTGTATTAGAAGCGTTGCAATGCTCCATTTCAACCTTTTTCAATATATCAAGTGCATACCTCCTTTGATGCATAAGCAGCCCCGCTTTTGACTTGTGGAACTCTATGCCAAGGAAGTAACTCATCACACCAAGATCCGTCATCTCAAACTCACTCATGAGCTCTCCTTTGAACCTTGAAATGCACTTGTCATTGCTGCCCGTAATCAAGAGATCATCAACATACAAGCAAAGTATGATAACACCATCAATCGTATCCGACCTCACATAAACACCATGTTCGGATACACATCGCTTGAAGCCGATGTCAATAAGAAAGCCGTCAATGCGTTTGTTCCAAGCTCTTGGAGCTTGTTTCAAACCATACAACGCCTTATGTAGCTTGTAATACTTCCTCTCTTGATCTTTAATCACGAAACCGGGTGGCTGCCCCACATAAACTTCCTCATCAAGAGGACCATTCAAAAACGCCGACTTCACATCCATTTGGTAGATCACCCAATTGTTGCTATGTGCCATCCCAACAACCAAACGAATAGTTTCTAGTCTAGCCACCGGTGCGAATACCTCTTCGTAGTCTATGCCTTCACGTTGCAAGAACCCTTTGGCCACTAATCGAGCTTTATGCTTGATCACTTCACCCTTAGGATTTGCTTTGACTTTATAGACCCAACGCACACCAATCGGTTTCTTTCCAAGCGGTAAATCGACCAACTCCCAAGTACCATTCTTCTCAATAGATACCAGCTCCTCCTTCATTGCACATATCCATTTAGGATCACTTAAGGCTTCCTCCTCATTTACCGGTTCAGATTCGGCCATAAGTGCGAAATGAACAAAATCACCATCGTTATTCACTTCGGTATCTAGGAACCTTTCATAGTCTCGGAGTCTTTGAGGCATAGCTCTTTGCCTCACAGGTCTACCTTCATGAACAACATTGTTTTCAGCTGCTGTAGGTGCAGGTACAGCGGAATCGGACGCCTCCGGATCAGACAATTCAAAAAACTGATGTTGCTGATTTTTCTGCAGTAACCGGTTACTCACCGGTTGGTAACCGGTTACTGCTGTTGCTGCAGAATTTTTCACTTCATCAAACAGCACGTCCCGGCTTATCACGATCTTCCGATTCTTCTCATCAAACAGCTTGTAACCTCCAGTAGAATGATATCCAACAAGTATCAACTTTTCACCTTTATCATCCAACTTCTTTCTAAGTTGATCCGGTATGTGACGATACGCAATCGATCCAAAAACGCGCAAATGAACCACACTAGGTTTGAAACCACTCCAAGCCTCTTCGGGTGTGATATTCTGCAGCTTCTTAGTAGGACACCTATTCAACAAGTAGGTAGCCGTAGATACGGCCTCACCCCACAATTCCTTAGGTAACTTCTTCCCACAAAGCATGCTACGCACCATGTTCATTATTGTACGATTTTTCCTCTCGGCAGCCCCGTTTTGTTGAGGCGTATATGGAGGCACCACCTCACGCACAATACCCTCAAGGTCACAAAAATTCCCAAACTCGCTAGAGGTATACTCACCTCCACCATCCGTTTTGAGAACTTTGAGCTTCCGGCCGCTTTGACGCTCCACCAAGGATTTGAAACTCTTGAACACATCAAACACCTCATCCTTTCTCTTGATAAGATAGGTCCAAAGTTTCCTACTAAAATCGTCAATGAACGTAACAAAGTATCGATTGCCGCCATAAGTCTCTACTTGCATCGGTCCACAAACGTCGGAATACACCACCTCAAGTAGGTCTTTAGCTCTCCGACCCGCATCCTTGCTAAACACATTCTTGTGTTGCTTGGATGTCACACATTCTTCACACAATTCTGTCGGAATACTAATAAGTGGCAGCCCCGTTACCATACCACTTTGTTGCAACATCTTAAGATCCATAAAATTAAGGTGACCAAGACGGTAATGCCATAGCCACTCCTCTCTACTTGCCGCGGTAGCCAAACAACGATGCTCCATAACCCTTAACTCAACTTTAAAGGTTCTATTGGCAGCCATCGGCGCTTTTAGAATCAACACACCTTTTGAATCTAAAACACGCATCATCTTGTTTTCCATCCGAATTAAGTACCCTCTTTCAAGCAATTGGCCAATACTTAAAAGATTGCACCTAATTCCCGGTATGTACAAGACATCTTTGATCCTTGAAAAGCCTCCACTCTTCCTTCCGATCAAAACGTCTCCAACCCCTTCCGCGCTTAAAGTAGTGTCGTCGGCAAACTTGACTTTACTCTTTGTCGCTTGATTGATTTGCACAAACCAATCCTTACGACCCGTCATATGTGTTGAACAACCGGAATCCAAGTACCATTCATCTTTACTTTGAACTCCATCACGTACGGTAACCAATGCATCTCGATCCGAGCACATTTTTTTACCACTTTCCGAAACGGTACAGCTGCTGTCCCGCGAACTGTCATGACAGTAGCTGCTGTCCGGAACATCCACAATGCCATAATTCTCCTCCGTGATCATCACTAGAACCGTGTCTTCATCCTCCACCTCTTCTCTAGCAACCTTGGCTTCATCATCGCGAGTCTTGTTCAATTTTGCATAACATTTCGATTGAACATGTCCAAGCTTTTTGCACCTAAAGCATTGAACTTTACTCCAATCCTTTTTGAAACCACTACTACGATCACTCTCCTTGGAGCTGCTCTCACCCTTTTCATACATCGAACTCTTCGAATTTTGAGAATTGTTTGCACCAAAATTCTGAAAATTTGGCTTACCTCTAGCTACAAATTTTCCTTTCGACCTCTTGCTCTTCTCATTCAAACGTGCTTGTAAAGCGATCTCCGCTTTCGCTTCGACACATCTCTCATCCATCCTTTGCTCATGCGCCTCCAACGAACTTTGCAACTCATCCTTGCTCATAGTCGTTAGATCCTTTGATTCTTCAATAGCAACCACAATGTTATCGAACCGCGATGTTAACGAACGCAACACCTTCGATACAACATTCTGCTCTACGATAGTTTCGCCACAAGACTTGATTTGATTGACTAACCGAGTAATGCGCGTAATGTAGTCGTTGATCGTTTCTTTGTCTTCCATCTTCGTTAGCTCAAATTGACGCTTGTAAGTTTGTAACCTTACCACCTTCGCTTTCGCGGCACCGGCATAAGCTTTCTCCAATATTTCCCACGCTTGCTTCGCGGATTCACAATCACCAACCTTCTCGAAGTTGTCGTTATCAACACAAGAGTGAATCAAGAATAGGGCTTTGTAATCCCTCTTCTTTTCTTCTTTGTGTGTAGCCCTAATCGTATCGGTAGCTTGTTCCCCCAATGGCGTGACTCCATTGATGACAATCTCAAGCACTTCTTGATAACCGAATAGAACCTTCATTTGCTTCGCCCATTTGTCGTAATTTTTCGAATCAAGAATTGGAAGATTTGTGGGAATTCGATCATTGGAAATGGTAGCCATTGTTGCAGCGGAATCGGATCAATAACCGAAGCTCTTGATGCCAAATGTTGGAACAAACATAAAACAACAAGAAACAGAATTTGAAAGTGAAGGTTTAAAAATGGTGGAAATCAATTTGGGGAAGAAGATGAAATTGAGAGAGAAAGAATTTGAGAAGAGAGAGTAATATGGATGAAAAATGATTTGGCATTAACATTCAATTGGAATTTACAAACAGTATATATTGGATACAATGAATACACTTGAGAGAACAAAAAATATAAAATCTACAACTAAAGTGTTATGCTGTTAAATTCAGTTATTTTTCTGTTTTTGGCAGTGGTAACCGGTTACTCACCAGAGGGTAACCGGTTACTGCTGTTGCAGAATGAAAAATACTTGAATTTAACAGCACTTTCAACAGAATGTGCATTTGGAGTGTTGCAGAAAAGATTTTTAATTTTACAAACTGCAACAGAGCCTACATTTGGTATTAAAACTCAAAATAAATCATCATTGCTAGTTGCATTTTAGACAATTATTTGATGGATGAAGACCCTAACCAAACTCAAATAGATGAGGTGCAAGATGAGCTTGAAAATGAAAGAGGTTTTCAAGAGGGTTATCAAGATCAAAGAGAAGAAAATGATGATATGATTAGTGAAAAGCCAATTAGAGATAATGTTATTGGTTCTATGTGGCTAGATTAATAAAATTATTCTTAATGAATTGTTACTCTTATGAACGATGTTTTAAAGAATTTTTTTTGGATTAAATTTTGTATTTGTAATTTGTGGATGAAATTTTTTATTTGTAATTTGCGGATTGAATTTTAGTGTTTTGAATCTTTACATTTGAATTTCTCACATAGAATGTTATATTTTTCATCGTGTTTTTTAGTAGTAGACATGGAAGCAAATTTAAAGAGGCCGAGGAAACTCAAAAGTCTAGAAACATGCAATTTGATAATTGCTATAGATGAAGTTTTGATTGATGTATATTTGCATCAACAAACATTGGAAAATAAAAATGGTAATTATATGACATCAAGTGTTATGGATAACATTCTTAAAGAATTGAAGATTCATTTTCCGTACAAACCAATTTCCAAAGAAAAGATAAAAGATCACATGAAACACATCAAAACAAAATTCAATTCTTGTTACGACCTTTTTTAAAATGGCTTGAGTGGGTTTGGATAAGATTCAACGACAAATATGTTGATTGCCGAAGATGAAGTTTGGAACACACTAATTGAGGTATTATTTACTATAATTGTTTTACCGAATTATTTTTATTTGATTCCACTCATAAAAAACTTTTTTAGTGATACCTTATTTTGTTTATTATGGTGTAGGCAAAACCCGAAGCTGCTGAATGGAAAAACAAGCCAATATTATTTTATGATAAATTGGTCAAACTTTTTGGAAAAGATCAAGCAACAGGAGAACATGAAGATATAGCTGTAAAATGAGAGCAAAAAAGGCTGCAAATGTTGAAAAAAGTTGTGGCACAACCATTGAAGAATAGACCATCTAGTTGAAACCAATGAAGTTATTTTGGAGGGATTTGATGATTATGAACACCATTCTAAAAATTCTCCTACAAGACCTTCTGTTATTAATTCTCAAGATGCATTATCATCTAGGACTAAGAAGTGAGTAAAGAATGTTATTGAAGATGATACAAGCATGGTTGAAATTTCCAAAACTTTCACACACAAAAAAAATGGTGTGTTTGAAATGAACACAATGGAGTTGGTCAAACAAAGTAAGAGTGCTAATGGTGGAGATATTTGGGTTGAACTGGTCGAGATTGACGTCGAACAAAGTTCTTTGCTTCTTGTATACATGTACCTTGTTAAGAATGTTAACGCATTGACAACATTTAATGTAATTTCGATCGATAAGCGCAAGAAAATGTTACATCTCATTGTTCTCGTCTATCCTTTTTATTAATGGTAACATATTTATTTATCAATTTTATATATTTTCTTATATCTTTAACGAATGAAATTTAGCGTAATTTTTTTATTTTTGTTTATTAAGTACCATGATTGTCAACTATGGTGTTGAGAATAATTTGTGCACTTAAGCTTTGCATTTTCAAGTTATAATAATCATGTTCCATTTATGAAATTTCAAATTTATGAAAATATATTTTGTTTTCTTTCAAATGTTAAGTTGATATTTTAGTATGATTATATATATTATTTTATTGTGTGAATGTTAAATCTATCAATATTATAAGTATTAAGTGTTTAAGGGTAAAAATGGAAGAAAATTATAATATTTTTCCTGCTCCGTCCAATTTTCAAACAGTGGAATGAGATATTAGTTCCGCTCTGTTGTAAAATATCTAAACAATGGAATGAAGTTTATATTTCGTTCCACCTCGCTCCATTCCATTCCGTTCCGCTCTGTTAGTTTTAAATTATTCAATAGCCTTAGATTAATTATATTGGCTCCGAGAAAGTTATCAAATTTTGGAAGGATGCCTGGGCCGGTGAACCGCTTATTTGATTCGTAGATTCGCAACTGTTGCTCCATAAAGGAATTAATCTGAACTCATTGATTGCATATTTTATTCATCATGGTATTTGGTTAATACTCTCAGACTGGTTGGATTGGTTTCCCTTCCTTCAAATCTCGATAGACTTCGTCGTTTTGAACCACAACAATAATGACATTTTATAATACTTTCTCACTCTATACTATATCCACCTCATTTCTTTCTTTTTCATCACGAAATTGGCTTAGTGATTTCAGAGTGAAAAATATATGTTAAGCTTTTATTGTTCTGGTGTGGTAAGAATATTGTAATTTATTCAACAGGGATTTGTCTCTTGTATAATATCTTTGAAAGAAGTCATTATTTGATTCTTGAGCATAAGCACTTAAAAATTATGTTTGCTTCATGAGTTTAAACAATTAAAAACTTTGTTTGGTTCTTGAGTTTAATTTGATGTAAAAACTCTATTTGATTTTAAAACTAATCCAGTATAAAATCTATTGTTAGTTTAGGGATCAGTTAATGTAAAGCATAACTTCTCATATAGTGGGACAATAAATCAAGTAGTTTTTCTTTTCCCGCCTTTTGAAATTCTTCCTATTTTAGCTCAAGAAATGAGTGAGGTTGTATTTTTCAATACTACTTGATCTTAATTAAACATTTAGCAGTTTGACCTTAAACTTCAAATTGATTTCGTATAGGTATGAATCATGAATGACTTGGTCAGAATATTGATATGACGTACATGCTCTTTACTAGGACTGGTCTAATGGTTTACTTGGATTTTTGATAAAAATATTGTGCAATCCAATCCTTGACAATTTGATGCATGTAATTAAAAATAATTAGGGTATACATTATACATTATACTTTTGCATATGTTTTATTTTTTTTATATCTTCTTTCTCTCTAAATGTGTTTTTGATTCTTCAATCTTCAACGGCAATTTTTGTTCTAATGTTTAATTTGAATACTGTTATGCTCTTTTGATTAGTCTTCTCTCTTTCTTCTAATTTACTAATAGTTAGTCGTCACACACACAAAGAAAAGATATATGAATAGTTGATAATAGTTAATATTAATGCATGACAGAAACAATGAGAGAAAAGATATGAGATGATGCAAATCTTTGGAATTTTTTATTCAAATAACCTTATTTTTAAAAATAATTTCCCAAATAAAACTCCTATAAAAAGACACACAGTACAAATTCTTGAAAATCTAAAAACATTTTTTTCTTACTCATTTATTAACTTAATATTAGAATGTTTTTGTATATATCACTTCATCACACTTTCGAATCGAAAAAGAGTTCGCAAAATTCACACACCATTAAAAGTTATCATCTTATCTATCTACAATTCATCTAGCAGCTCATTTTATTTTATTTTAATTAAAAAAAAAAATTATATAAAACTGAATAAAAAGTATTAATATTTAATTTAAATATGATTACATATGATAATATTTTTAACACTAATAATGACGATCGGGTTGGTCATACATATCAATGGTTCCACACACATCCTTCTGATACTTTTACTAGTATCGCACACTGTTAATTCACCTCGTGTGTTTGAAAATTTGAGATCCCTAGAACATCAACATCATTAGATTTTCTAATAATTTCTTGTAATTCAAAATAGTCTTGTGTCCCCATTGACGTGGCTGAGTTCGTGGCCCATGTTGGTGTAGTTTAGTTTTGATGAATGGGTTATTGGTGAGAGGCATGTTCGATAAATGTTGACATTGGTGTGAAGGATCCAATGGAGAAACTAAGAAATGGTTGTTGTGGTGTTTGGTATATGTTCTAGCTAAAAATAGTTGAAAACAACAAAAGTGAGCAATTTTTGGAGGTGGATCTTCTTCGGAAGAAATAATTGTGATTATGAAGTGTGGCCTCGGAAAGTTTTACCTAGGCTCTACGGTGGGCACCAAATATTCTAGCTAAAAATATTTGAAAATAAACCAAAAGTGATAACTCTCTCCTTATGAGTAAAAAGAGCTACAATGTCTTTATTAATTGAATATATTTGGGGATTTGGGAGCTATACAAGTGTTGTATGTGTCCCAAGAAGAGTGTCTTGCTTATCCCTCTTGCGGGAGCCCCTTTTATAGCCTTCTCTTAGCTTTCATTAAGATACGCCATTTAAGAGAAATCTCTTGACATTTTGATGTTATATCGAGAGAGAATCAGAGTCAACGCAGTTCTAACTAGAACATGGAAAATTGTGGGAAGTATGCTCGCCAAGACATCGTTTCTCGTGCCTATGTATCTCAATTAACCAACAAAGAATCAGAGTGTTGTAGTTTGACTCATTACGGGTTACCTTGTTTGTTTTTGTTTTTAAGTTGACAGTGTCAATGTTCGCGTTCCAACAGTTAGGTGTTGTCGCTCGCTGAATCGAGTCTTACGTGCTACCTATTTGCGGTAGAACGGACTTGACATGTCGTATCGTCTGCAACAGAGTGAGATGAGAAGAGAAAAGAAGAATGATTTGTTTATTTTCTTTTATGAGAAGTATTTTCATTGTTTGATTTATTGTATATATAGTGCTAAAGACTATGACATAAGAGCGAGTACTTGACACATCGCCTCGAGATGGGACGCGCGCAAAGCATCATTTCCCAGGTGCTTAAGGCTCATGGCACACCATACACACTTTATATGTTAATTGTTTTTGCTTTTTTATTTGAATGATAGAAGTGACTCAAGTGGTTTGAAAAGAAAAGACTAAGGGGAGACTAACATCATCCTAATGTTATCATGCATTGTTAGTCCTATAATTGAGGTTAGAAGAGAATGATCTACCTTTGTTAACATGTAATGGATACTACCTTAAAGTCTATCTTACTCCAAGCTTAATCAAAAATTAAGTTGGACTAGCTACTCCTAAGGGAACATGCAAAGAATAAGTGAAATAAGAAAATAGATGAAGAAAGATTGCACAAATGTAAACAACAAATGAAATTGCACCACAAGTGCTCTTACCTCTTCACATAAGCTCAACTAACTAATAGTTAAAAAATGCAATGCAAAAAATAAATCCTAATACACATGTAAAGTTCCTAAAACTATCCTAAAAATGACCTCTAAAAGTGATGTTAATCAACACACAATCATGAAATATGATATGGACCTAAAGTAACATGACAACACAAGCCAAACAAATGAGTAAACTAAAAACAACAGCTACAACAGCGCTTCATCCCATGTATAATTATAAAATTTAGCCAGCACATAAAATAATATATAATAGCTACCAAACAGTAAGACAGCAGGTATAAGAGGTGCAAAACAGAACAAGGCAGCAACAAATTACAAGCTCAAAACAGTTGTAAACAACTGGGTAGAATGCACATTTGCAAGCATCATAAAGAAATGAATATGAATATGCATCACACAACAACAACTAGTCACCAAGAAATGCATCATATCCAAGCAATTAATGATCATGAACATGTACCAAGAATTATGCATGAGCAAAGTGTCAGGAATATATGTCACAAAGTTTGAATTAAATCCATAAATGACATGTCAAAGTTCACATGATTATGCATCATTATTTAAGTAAATGCATGTAACAACCCAAGGATAAACCATAGACATGCATCAATTAGGATCAAGTAATAAACATGTGAGCATGAACAAGTTTCAACAAGTTTGACTCAATTAAACTTCCAATTAATGCAACATGGACATTCAAGATTTAAACATTCAAAGCAAACATGCATTTATGAATGTGACATGTAAGCATGAACATGCATCATGAATCAATAATGCAAACATCAACACCAATATGCCAACACATAGTCAAGCATGCTTCGAGAATGCATACAAGCAAGTATGGACATACATCACCATCAAGAAATTAATATGATTATGTTAATATTCTGATTAATGCGTATGAGCATACTGTAACACGGTGGGAGAACTGACTTTAGTTATGTTGCGGATAGCAAGAGTCGCCACCGACTTTTATTTTATCCAAAGGAAAGGCATAAAAGAACAGGAAAGACCTTTTAAAAGATTTTTGGGTCCGGGGGGTAGGTTATGTAAAGGGAAGGTGTTAGCACCCTTTACATCCATGGTTATCCATGGGCTCTTAGTTACTTAGCTCACTTTAAAATGTTTTGAAATGTGAAGTGTGTGAATAAAAATTTTCTTAAGAGTTTTATAATGATCCATGTACGGATGCGTAAAAAACCTTTGTTTTGAAAATTGTTTGAAATGTGTGAAATGTTTGAAATTATTTTGAAGAGTGAGCAAGTATCTAAGAGGAACCTACCCTGAGTTTAAGTCTTTTCTGTTCTTGAATCCTTTAAATGGTAAGACTATCCCTATTATTAAGGAATAGGTAGTCATTACCTTGGATGTAAGGGATAAGTGAAGGGACATCTGTTATTTAGGCAACTGTGGGGTGTATAAGCAATTCGAAGGGACTTATCATCTTTATTCGAAAGGGACAAGATCATTACGAAGGCAACATTCGAAAGGGACTTGATCTTTTATCTGTTAAGGGACTAGATGATGTGAGATTGAGGGACTTTGCTTTATACACCCTACTTGACCTTTTATTTTAGGCAACATGAGAGGTATCCCTAAGGAAGTGAGATGACGATCAAAGATCGACTTACGTGTGTGAGTGTACGATTTTAAATAATTATCTTTTAAATTAGTGAGCTAAATTAATTTTAAACATACAAACATGTTACACTCCCTATTTTACTAACCATAGCATAAAAATAAATATTTAAATACTATTATTAAAATATTACATCCAGGAACAATTACATAATAATAATAAAAGCAAATTAAATAAGCAAAATATTAAATAATAATAATTGGGTTAGTAGAAAATAATAATAAAAATAAATCATAATATATAAATGGGGTTAGTAATAATGAAATATCATATAAACATAATTAATAATATTGACATAATAATTAAAAAGATCAATTTTTATAAGCAATTATTATTTAAGACTAATAAGAAATATAAACAATTATACTAATTATTATAAAATTTTAAGTTATATGTAAATTATAAAAATTAAATTAATTATACACATATTATGAAAATTAAATTATAATTACAAAATTAAATTAGCAAATTTTAACTATTTCTAAACATATATTAAAAATTATTTATATACAAAAATTAAATTATAATTAAGTTATAGAATATAGGCATATTATGAAAACAAGATTAACTATAATTATATTTACAAAATTAAGTTAAGAATTTTATAATTTAAAATTATTTACATTATTTTAATAAGATTACATATAATGATAATTGTAAATAAATAATATTAATAAAAATATAGAAACATAATTAACATTTATATGAAAACAATTAGGGTTTTAGAAAAAATATATTTTTTAGGTTAATCTTAGTTAATGAAAATATATTAGGATTTATTAAATTAGAATTATAGTCTTAATTAAAATTAATAATAATAATAAACAAACAAAGAAAATGAAGGAAAAGAAAAAAAGGGGGAGGCCTGGTTTTGAACCCAGGACCTCCCCAATACCTGAAGAAGATCCCAGCCACTGGGCTATATGCGCACGCTGGTAGCAAACCCATTCCAATTGGTTTTGTTGTCTAACCTGAAAAATTCATGAAAAATAAAACAAAACAAAAGGCCTGGGGGGGATCGAACCCAGGACCTTCGCACAGCACACAAACACACTTACCATTCCAGCCGGGAGGGCGCTTCTGTTAATATACTCACAACAATATATAATATATTAAGATTCATAATTGAACTGGAAAAATAAGAAAAATTGTTGAAGCCAGGATTCGATCCCTGGACCTTCAAGCAATATACGCGCATCAAAACCAACTGAGCTACCTGCTCATTGTGAAACATAAACACAACACATAGAATATAAAATAAGCAAGCATTTTCATTCTGGATTTCGCGCCCAGACTTCATCTTCTCCATTTGAATTTCCTGCGAAAATTTGTATGTTTTTTCCTGCGAAATTTCCTGCGTGTTCATAAACCAGAAATCCTAGGTTTTTGAAACATCAAGCAAACCTTAATATCAACACAAATTAGCAACCCAGATCTATTATATGAAGTTTATATGTGATGGCCATGTTCTTAAAATTCGTTTGGATGCTTTAAACATTAAGATCCCGAATTTGGATCTCAAACCCTAACAATGGCACCTATCGATTTAAGCCATGAAACTCCAATTAGTTTATCCAGAAAGCTTCTATACATCAACACAAACACAAATCAGCAAGCAAAATCAACTATTAACACATGAAAGTATGGAATCGAAAAAAATGTAAAACATGAACAAAAGTGATTCGGTTTATGCATATGGGCCTGTTTCTGATGATGATAATGATTGGGATGCATTCAGTGATGATCAAGGAAACGATTGAAGTTCTTATTTCACCTGAAAAGTTACAAAATATCAAAATCCGAATTTAAAAAAATTGATGAATTTGAAAGTTTGAGAGTTGTCTTTGAGGCAGAAAATTCGTGTCCAATGCAAGGAGTTATGTTGTGTACTTATAGTAGAGTGGATTTAGGTCAAAAGAATTGATTGTTGTGTGGAAGATTTGGATCAATGAGATTGAAAAAGATTCAAGCTTAAATTTCAAATATTCTTGAATAAACCCTTTCTATTTCAAGCCAATCACCATAATTTTTGTATCAATTTGATCCAAACAATTTTTATGACTTTCTAGAAACACAATCTCATTTAAATATTTAATTTTTCTATTTTATTTTAATTTAAAATGATTTTAAATGAATAAAATCAAAATAAATAAAATAAAATGATGAAAAATCTGAATATTAGAGATTTGGGTCGTGCATGAAGTATTGGTATGGATTGGATCATCATATGACAAGCCCATTTAGAAAAAATTGGTTTTAAACCTCCATTTTCTTCATAAACCAACCAAAAATTTCCCAACTTTACAAGGGCACAAATCCTTCAATTTTAATTCTATGAGGGTGTTCCTGGACATTTTGGAAAGCTTGAAGAGTCCTCTAACCAACCCCACTGGTTTCATGTCCATATCATTTACCATTCTCAAGTTATGCCCTTTTGAAGTTGTTGACTTTTTGTTGACTTTCAAAAGGACCTATAATGTCTTAGCCAAAACCTTCCAAATGAAGCATTTTTGGGCTTGGCTTGTGAGACACAAAGTTGTAGAGAATTCAATTTACTTCAAAATGAGCTTTGGATGGAAAATTGGTGATGAAGCATGTGAAAGTTATGGCTGGTCAAAGTTCAGTTGACTTTTCCTGAGGAAACCCTAATTTAGAAACCTTTGATTCTTGATGATCTGAGATATCCTTGATGAATCATGATCAACCCTTGATCAAATGATGAATTTTACTTCATATACTTGATGTTGGAAAAAAATCATGAAGTTTGACTTTGGTTTGACCACAGTTGACCTCAGTTTGACTTTTTAACTGCTTTGACTAATTTTTGACTTATCTGATCATTTGACTGAGCAAACCTTTGAGAAAAGTCTTGAAACTTGTTATGGGGGTTCTTAAACACATATGAGATGTTATGAAGCTCACTTGAAGTCTTGGAAGTCCATTTAACCTGATTAAAGTCAAAAACCCTAGTTTTGGATGCACTGCTTAGGAGGATGCCTTGCCTGAGGGAATTGTCAAATCTTCTGACCAATGATGAACTTTGTGAACCTTGTGAACCTCATAAGATGTCTTGTGAATCTTTTGAACCTCATTAAAGGTCTTTTAAACTTCATGAACCTCATGAAAGGTCTTGTGAACCTTGTGAACCTCATAAAGTGTCTTGTAAACCTTGTGAACTTCATAAAGTGTCTTGTAGACTTCATGAACTTCATGAAAGGTCTTGTGAACCTTGTGAACCTTGTGAACCTCTTAGAACACAAAGTCTTGTATTGTGAGGGCAAATTTTGGTGTGCAACACATACGAACATGTGTCAAGAATGAAGATGACATAAAACAACATATTGATCAATTATAAACAAGCAAGCAACAAGGTTCAAATAAGTATGCAACATATATAATGCATCATGAATACACATAAACAATTATGACATGTTTCAACAAAATCACAAGTCGCGTGTCGAGAAAATTCAATCTTCATGCAGAGTGATGACAAATAGTCCCAAAATAATCCACATAATTATATCATATCAATCCATGATGATTAAAAGTGAAAAGGATTACAAACACACAAGAAAATGCAAGAAAAAGTCACTTTGCATCAGTGGTAATCGATTATCCTAATAGGGTAATCAATTACTTTACTAAAATAAGCAAAGAAACATCTATGACAGTAGGTTAATCGATTATCCTAATAGGGTAATCGATTACTCTGCACCAGAAAGCTAAATATCAGTTTTAAAAGCACTTTCAGCAGCTTAATCACTTCTCCATTCATCCATGTGTTATGAAAATCAATTGTACACGGAAATAGCACCAAATTACAAGAATCAATCACCATAATAATGCATCAATCATCAAGATCCTAAGTCCCACTAACTAACTTAATCAATGCATCTAACAACATCAAAAGGCAATGGATTTTCAATGTAAAAGTGCAAAATAAGTTAAATCAAGAAGTGGATTTAGAACATAACCAATCTACAAAGCTAAGATTTGCTTTGGTAATTGTTGCAAAGTGAACTTGAAACTCAATTAACAAGAAATCCGAAGATCCAAAGCTCTTCTCACAAGAAAATGCAAAATAAATCTAATATGGTGAAACCATTGATAATCACTTCCAAGAATCACTTTAAAGAGATAAAATCCAAGATTAAAAACAGTAGAAATCACACCAAATACTCCAAAAGGTGATGAACTGATGAAGGCTTAGTTTCAAGATCAACAAGTTTCAATGTGAAACTTGATGAACTTTGAGAATGGAACTTTGGGTGAGGGTTTTGGAATGAGAGAAAAATGAGAGAGAATTATGAGAATTGAGAGTGAAAAGGAGAAAATGAGATAGAATGTGGTGATGTTTGGTGTAAAAATGATTAAATACTCCTTAGATTTGGAATGAAAATTAGGCTTGGAGTGTGGGTTGTGATTAGCTTAGGAGACTGATTAGGATCTAGCTTTGGAAAGAGGTTTGGGAATTAATTTAAAAGTAGGTTCTAGATCCTTCCCTTAATCCAAATTAGAATAGTAAGATGGTTCTAGATCCTTCCCTAAATCCAAATTAGAATGAAATGAAGTAAAAAATTCTCCACACACTAAAATTTGAATTTTTAGGCAAATTTAGCACATGGTAATCGATTATCCAGATTAGGGTAATCGATTACCACCTTGGAATTTTGAATTTTGGCACCTTTTGGAGGGAAATCTGGAAAATCCACTGATACCATTTATTATGAACCTGATTTTGCTTCTGAAACTCAATGATTGGCCCTGCCATTTAATAACACTTGAAATAAAAATATGAGTTCTTTCTCTGACTCAAAATGCCTCGTGGTGGTGTAAATTGCATGGTATTGAGTCGCCGGACACAGTAAATTCCATAGCCTCTAATATTCTTTGATTAGAAAAATTTGATACAAATCTATTTGAACCATGAAAATCAAATTGATCTCATGCCTTGAGAAGACCAATGATGCATGTGTGATGTATGACCTAATAGAGGATATGCACATGACACGGATGCAGAGCATAAGCCACTTATTAATAGTAATAAATGTGAGGGCAAATTTTGGGGTATTACACCTGTAGAACTCCACAATAGATGTGCTTGCAAACTGTGCTCCATTATCCGAGACTATGACTTCGGGTAAACCAAACCGACATATGATATTTTTCCAATAGAACTTGCGAACCTTTTCGGCTGAAATCTGAGCTATGACCTCGGCTTCTACCCACTTTGTGAAGTAATCGACGATAACAATTAGGAATTTGAGTTGTCTAGGTGCAGTAGGGAACGGTCCTAAGATGTATGCGCCCCACAGATAGAATGGCCAAGGGAAGGAGATAGAGTGTGATGATTCAGCTGGTGACTGAATGAACATAGCAAACACTTGACATTTTTCACACTTGTTCATGAACTCAATACGATCTTGTAACATACGGGGCCAATAATATCTGAATCTTAGAACTTTTCCGGAAAGGGCTCTTCCACCAATGTGACTTCCGCAAGCTCCCTCGTGAAATTCTCAAATTACTAACTCAACTTTGTTTTCTGACACACATATTAACATGGGAATTGATCTTCCCATCTTGTATAGTGTGTTTGAGATTATGACATAATGGGTAGAAATTCTCTTGATGTGTCAAGCTTCATTTATATCCTCGGGGAGGATTCCTTGGGTTAAGTAATAGATGATTGGCATCATCTATCCTTCGATATCTTTTATTGACAATAATTCCTCTGACTGAGTTATGACAATTTCCAGAACTTCTTGTATCATAGTTTTATTCATATTTGGGCTCTTTAAGCTGGCCAATTAGGCTAACAGGTCGCCCCGAGCATTATTTTTTCTTGGGATGTGGACAACTTCAAACTCCAATAAAGCTTTGGATATTTATGACGCTATCTATTGGTATTTATCGTGGTGAGAATCAGATATCAAGCTATTAAGTTAACTTGAATCACAAATCATAAATGTTCACCACCGACTTTAATTTAATCCAAAGGGAAAAGGGAAAATATCGTAAAAACCCTAATTGAGGAGAATCTAGGTTCGAGGGTTGGTTATACCTAGGGAAAGTGTTAGCATCCTAAGCATCTGTAGTATCCTACGAGAACCTCTTGTTAATATTTGTGTAATTGTTATTGATTTCCTACTAAAACTAAGGGAGCTTAAGGTTTTAATTTCTAATGGTGCTCGCACAACATCGCATTGATGCCTACGTATCGGGTATAGAATCAGAGTACTCGTAGTTCTCCTAAGGATTAACGAACATTTGGTTGCTCTCAAGGTTCGTGGGGGAAGGTAAGTGTTATGGCAAATACTCGTATGACTTTAGCTAAGTCACAAAAAGTTGTAAAATAAAAATTCCTAATGGCTAAGGTCGAAAAGGAACTAGGGATGGTTAAATTTCCCATGACATTGAGTCAACTGCAGGAGTTCTTTCTCTTTTGGATTAAAATGAAAAAAGAAAGTAAATAAATGAAGGTGCAAGCTCCTAAGTCTAAGGCATAGGTTGCTACTTGAAAAAATAGACTAAATGATGTAAATGGAAATGCAAAATAAAAGGCTTAGTAACCGGGCTACGGATCGATATATGGATCGAGAATGCGGTGGTGGAAGACAAACACAGTGCGACAATTTGCTTAAGTTGGAAAGTTGTGAAGTGTAAAGACTGTGCAGATGGCAAACTAGAATGACCGACTTACGTGTGTGAGTGAAGTGTATGTGAACTCAACTTGTTGTTGGACCAAGGATTATTATCTTGAAAATTAAAGTCTCAAAGGTGTGCGCTTTCAATTTTATCTTAACAAGTATATGGTCATGATGCGAAATCAAAATCAATACAAGTTTAAAGCATACGTACAACCAAAATAAAGAAAAAGAAGCTCACACTCACACAAAGAGAAAGTAAAAAAAAAACTAAACTCAAACACTCACCTCACTAGAACACACTAAGAGACCAAAACTAACTAACATAACAATTATCTAAAAGGAAAGAGGTTAAACATGTTTGTAGGGTTTTAGAATTAAAGTAAATGACTAAGAAAGAAAGGATAAAGTTAAAAATTGATATTTAAAAAAAATTAATTAAACCTTAATAGATTATCTAAAAATACAAAAACTTAATTAAACATAAATATTAAGAAAAATATTTTTGATATTTTTAGTAACAAAATCCTAAGTGCAACAAGAGGAGCCCAAGGGCGTCTGAGAGTGTATGGTGTGGAACTGCAGTCAACCTTGACTTCAGAAATAGATCAGGACCATTGGATCTGAAGATAAGTCCATCAATGATTGGATCTAAGGGGTGTCAAGGAAGGTGCATGATTAGGACCGCGAGGAGGTCACACATGATCACCTTAAGAAATAAGGACTGGTGACACTTGTCGCCGGTGAGGATGGCCAGTGCACACAAATTAAGCAATGGTCACATAGAAGAAAAAAAAGATTAAAATGTCACTTATGCCTCCTCTCAGTTCTCTAACCCATCACTCATTTCCTTCTTCATCTCACTAAGCTCTCTCAACGTTATTCCCAACTCATCTCTCTCAACCATCTGTCTCAAACACTCTCTTCCTTTTTGTATTCTCTCTCATGGCCTCTCCTCATTCTTCGTTGAATTCTCTCTCTCTCTCTCTCTAACCCTCTCTCAAGTCTCCAGATGAAATTGAATATGAACCCAAACCTTCCATTGATTCTTCCTTTACAAAATCCAAACACCAAACCTCAAAATCACGATCTAAACCCTAGAAATCCTTAACCATGAATACGACATGAACAAAACCTGGATTGAGAAATTGATGGAGGGTTCTTAAATAGCATAATAAATGGAACGTAATAGCAACATGCAAAGTGGAAAGAGACACTCACCTGATCGTAGCAAGTCCAATTTTCAAATTCGGCGAAAGTATGCTCTCATTCTTGCTCCTTCTTCTATTCGTATCCTTTTCCTTCTTGTTCTTTACTTATTATTGTGTTTGTTCCCTTATTCTTCTGCTTTTGTGATTTATGTGATTCTCTTCTTCTTTTTGTGATTCCTGGACCTGTTGTGTGTTGGTGTCGGTCTGTGAGGGTAATAAGTGAACTGAAGGAATGGTTGGGTTGAAGGTAGGGTTTTGTGCTGGTGGATTTGTCACGGTTGTGGAAAAAGTTGTGGGTGGAGTTTTGTAATAGAGGTTTGTTTTTGTGGTAAGATTGAAGTGAATATTTTTGAAGAAGGTCAAGGGTGATGGAGGTTCATGTTTTATGGAGCCTGCGGCCTAGGTGATTCAATTGTAGAAGAAAAGTTTTGTATGCCATGCTTGAAAGCTTTGTGAAAGTGTGTTGTGGTTCGATCTTTCCTAGAGAGTGAACCGAGGGAATCCCCAATGAAGATGGTTAAGGTATGCGTTTTTATGACCTCTGTTCAGGAGTTTGTGTTATGAGGAATTGTCTTGAAGTTGTTTGTGAAGGTTGAAGAGTTTTTGTTTTTGTTTTCTTCGTTTCATGTATTGATTTTCTGTGGCTGTTGAGGCTAGGTTTTTCTCTGGTTTTTGAGTTTTTGTTCTTTGGAATTGTATGTTGCGGCTAGGTCTTTTTTGTGTTGTTCTATATTGGTTTTTTTCTTCGTGCTCTTGTTCTGTTTTGAATTTTTTTGGTTGCTAAGGTTTTTTCTAGTTTTCTTGTGACTCTCATATTCCCCCCTTCAACTAATATGAACAAGGGATTTCTTGGGTACACTGACCACTCATCCTATAGGTATATATACTTTTTAGACTCTATCCATTTCCAAGGGATTTCTCTAATAACACACTACTCTGCAACTCCATGTTACTGGAAGTGAAACTCTTATGAAGACTCCAACTGTGCTGACCAAATCTCCCTCTGCTAACTCTTGGCTTGAGTCTACTCTCACAGCACAAGTTACAACAACACTTCAGAGTCCTCATGGTCGCACAACCATGATTCTACCTATCACATACATAACATTAGGTTGATCAGACCCAATATTACATAATATGATATTAAGAACCATGCCGACAAGACACACTTAAGAGGCAGGAAAGATTTACTTATGATGTTTCAAGGCTAGGTCGAGGATACGACCTACTCTGATACCAACTATAACGCCCATATAATATATATCTAGAATAATATCATACAAGTGTTAATTTTTGGTACTGACACCATCATAAGATACCTAATAGCATAATTCACATTCTTGACCAATTCTAACACAATACAAAAATATGGTACAAGACATGGAAATTATACTAAAACAAAAAAAACACTTAGATCAATACAATATCCATTATTGTAAAAAGATACAGAAATGCACAACGGAAGACTAAAACTATACTTCACTTGAAACATCCCGAGCATAGCTCCACTTGTAAATCAAACTTGCAAAAGAAACCTGAAAAGCAACAACAATAGTGGGGTGAGATAACAACATCTCAGTGGGTTCCCTATCTTAGAGTTCTCTCGCTCTACAAGGTTTTAACAAACCTAACTCAAGTCTTTGGTTACTTCTCAAAAGGATCTGGTACGAGATGGAACAAATGATTCATACAAATCTCACACCACTAAACGAGTGAAACATCTACCTCAAGTCTATATGGATGCTTCCCGTGGGACTAAAGATAACCCACCTCAAGGCTTACTCAAAACTTTACAGAGGACTCAATATCACACTCACCCAAGTCTTTACGGATGCTTCCCGTGGGACTTAGAATAACCCACCTCAAGACTTATTCAAGACTTCCCGCGTAAACAAGTGCAGTACTCACCTCAAGACTTTATGGATTCTTCCCGTGGGACTCAAAGCAACCCACCTCAATACTTACTTAAGACCTTACAGAGGATCTAGTAACATACACGCCTCAAGTCTTTACAGATGCTTCCTATGGGACTCAGAATAACCCAATGCAAGACTTACTCAAGACCTTTCGGAGGATCTAGCGCAAATCATAAAAACAAACCACTACCCACGAAACACAAGCGGTACCTCAAGCCTTTACAGATGCTTCCCGTGGGGCTCAATGTAATACCAACCTCAAGACTTACTTAAGACTCTACAGAGGACACCGTGTAATACACACCTCAAGACTTTACAGATGCTTCCCGTGGGACTCAGAATCACCCACCTCAATGCTTACTCAAGACTTTACAGAGGATCTCGTGTATTACGTGCCAACGGTTCACATCAACTCATGGTAGTCCTAACACCTCACAAGTTATAACATCTAACAATCTCTAGTCACAACACTAGGTCATACTATTGGTTTATGGTATGATTCCTCACCCTTTCTCCATTCTTGATGTTTTTAATCATATAGTTCTAACACTTTTAGTTTAATTACCACCATTAAACAATTCTCACCATAATATCATTGTCTCTACTTTCGTTTAATCCTCACGATTTCGTATATTCCACAATTCCTTAACTAACAAAATTACGGTTAAATGGAAAAGTATGGTAAAAGTCGACTCAAAATAATATTTCTCGGTCTCAAAATATAGAACATATTATTAGCTTCAAAATGATATGTGGAACACTAAAAACGGATACCCGGGTCACAAGTTATGAATTAAAACACAAAACAACAGGTCTCAGGTCTCGCTGAGTGAAGAGTCTGCTCGCTGAGCGAGTAAGCTCATGCATTGAGCCTTTCCAGAAAATTAACTTGCTCTCTAAGCGAGCTATACCAGAACTCAGGTTTTTCTGCAGAATCAAACTGCTCACTAAGCGAGCTCTGCGATTTCCAGAAAAATGGCTTACGGGAAACACTCATTTCCATGCCAAACTCATCCAAAATCATCACCCAACAGAGGAATCAAATACTAAACATGAATATAGTCATATATTAAGCATCATACTTAACTTTAGTCGAGTTTTAACCGTTTAATCTTTCAATTTCTAAGATTTCTACAAAAAACTTAAAACTCATTAACTCAACCAAAACTCAAAAGAAAAGTTTCTAACTATGAACACACCTTGTAATGAAGAGGAGTTTGGATAAGATGGTGAAGATATATGAAGAATGATGATGATCCAAGCATTTCCTTTCTTAGGGTTTCTTCCTCCTCTTTCTCTTCTCTTCCCTTTCTTTCCTTTTCCTTCTTTCTCTTTTTCTTACTAATTTTCTCTTCTTTCTTCTTATAAACCCTTCTTTTCTTTCTTTAAAACAAAACAATTATATTTATAAGTTAGTAAAACTAACTGGTCCGAATTTGGAGTATCCAAAAATGTCTCTGAGTCGAATATTTAATAAAACCTCTGAGTCAGATAATACTAATTAATTAATTTAAGTTCGTCGGTTGCTCTAATTATTTTAATTGAAAACTCTCAGACACACCTGAATATTATTAATATTTAATTAATATTATCCAGAGCATTTAATTAAATACGGGGTATTACAATTCTACTAAGAAATCAACTAGCATCTGAAATTTGATGTTGGTCCTGGGCGTAAAATTAATATCATACTCAGATAGCTCTATTTCCCATGTGACCATTCACCCGACCAAGTCTGGCTTCTTTAATATTTACTCTATGAGATAATTTGTTATGACAATAATATAATGCCCTTTAAATTAATGCCTTAGTTTTCGGGATGTCATCACTAGTGTCAAGGCCAGTTGTTCAATTTTCTGATTTCTTAGCTCATCTCTTTTTAGGATTTGCTGACAAAATATATCGTTCGTTCTCCATCATCTTCGTCTTGTACTAGAACAGAACTGAGAGCTTTATTAATCACTAATAGGTATAAGACCAAATGTGTATTCTCTTTGGGTATTACCAAAATGGGTGGTAAGGATACGAAACATTTTACCTCTTGAAAAGCTTCTTTGTATTCCTCTTTCCATTCAAATTCTTTTGAATGCTTTATGGCTACAAAGAAATGAATTTATTTGTCTCCTGCACGCGACATGAATCTGGACAAAGCAGTCAGTCTCCCAGTTAGATGTTGAACTTCCTTCTTTGAATATGGGTTTATCATGTCTATTATGGCTTGACACTTGTCTGGTTTAACTTTTATCCTCGGTTAATAAGCATAAATCTGAGGAATTTCCCGACCTGAATCCCAAAAGTACATTTATCTGAGTTCAACGTCATATTATAACTTCTTATAGAAGCATAGGTTTTTGTCAGATCCTTCACATGCTAACGGTCTGCACTTGTCTTGATGACCATGTCATCTGTAACACCCCAAAATAATTAGAATATTTATTTTATTAGTTTATAATAAATATTCGGGATTTATCGGTGAACTTAGCAAAATACTATGGTGTAAGTTGTGTTTATGACGAGTGAGGTATAATTTGATATTTAAGTGATTATCCACAATTATTTTTAATAATGATAACATAATAATATTATTCAGATTATTATTATTATTATTATTATTATTATTATTATTATTTTAAATAAAAGGAGAACGATTAAGGGTAAAGTGGTATTTTTGGATGGATAAGTGAGGTTAAAATCGGAATAACATAATGAGGTCCAAGAGGGTAAAGGAAGAAATATAAAATCAGATTTTTGGGAGAATCTGAGGGATCGATCGTATTTCGAAGAAAAAAATACTCTGAGGAACGAAGGCAGAAAGGCGATGACTCAGAAGTTTCTCGAAGACCTCGAGGAAAGGGAATTTAGAGTTCGACATCTAAGGTATGGGGAATATTACCTTTCATTATCGATATAAGGTGTAGATTATATATGTGAACAAGCTCAGATTTTAGGGTTTATGGGAAACCATGATGAAGTTGATGATTTTTGTGTTTTATACAAAGTTGTGTTTTACTAATTTTATTAGTATGCCGAATTGATGAAAATAGATGGAATCAGGAAATTGTAATCGATTTTGGTAAAAGAATATTGTGGGTGGTTAAGTATAAGATGTGGAGGATGAACATGTATGGTAACAGTGAAGGGATTGAGGTTTCAAAATAACAATTATGATTACAGAGGAAAACATATGGTGGTTAATTTGTGACAAATTAATTAAAAATGAGTTGGTGAGACGTAGGGAAACAATGAAATTGGAACAAAAACCTGTTAAATCTCGAGGAGGTGGCGACTGCCACTCCTCTATGTGGCTGACGCCACATTGTGTGTGTGCAGGGGGTGGTGGCTGCCACTTCTACACGTGGCTAGCGCCACATTTGTGAAGGTTATATGTGGTCGGTGCCACTTTAGTCACTTTAGGTGGCTAGTGCCACCAAAATATGTGGTTGGCGCCACTTTAGGCCATTTTTGAGTGGCCAGTGCCACTAATTCATGTGGCCTGCGCCACTTGGCCAATTAGGTGACCAGAAAGACTTCTGAAACGAAACCGTAAATCCAGTCGTACATGCAACCTGAAACATTGGAAAAATATCTTAATTGTTAGTGTTTTGTTGGTGAATGTATGTCATAATAAAATGTTACTGTCATGATCTATATTATGGAGAATCAATTAAGTAATTTACAGTGTTAGTATCCGGAGTCAGTGAAGTGTTATATGTTAGAAAATTATGATATGTGTGCTTATTGTGTAAAAGATTATGAATATATCCTGAAGTGAATAATTGGATGACTATCATGAGAAAAGGGTGTCATGTTGATTGTGGTTTATGTATGATAGTATGTGAATTATGTGGTTCTGAGTTTTAAACCGTGAATTGGTTTTACATGCCGTTTGAAGTGTTGGAGATATATCAAATGATATAATTTTTAGTGAAATAATAAGAAACATAAGATATGATTAACTACTGATCGTGTAGTAAATTAAGTGAAGAGATTATGTGCCGAATAAATTATGGGTGCGTGTTTTAGTATATAAATTATGATGATGATGTTTTGAAGTAAATTGTTTGGTGTTTGATATATGATGATGTGTTGTCTATGATGTGTATATGTGAAGTATGTGAAGAGTATATGATTATTTGATAAATGATATTGTGTGGTCTATAACGGGTGTTTGTATGAGGTGTGTGATGAGAATACGATAATAAAAACATTTATGATGATTATGACGATTAAGATATTTTTATGAGATACATGATAATATCTTGATGAATGATGATGCATTTTAACTAGCCGTGGTCGTATTTTATTTGTTGTTATGCATCATGCATTCATAGCATTATTTAGGACGAATAGTCCAGTGATGTTTTGCAGGATGATGATTCAGTGAATAATTGTAGGACGATAATGTCCAGTGATGGCCTTAATCCCATGGTGCGGATTAAGTGCAATATATGGTGAGCTCTAGTTCCAAGCGGGAACCAATCCTATTGGTGGGGATCTTTGGAGATAACGATGACTAAGTCATCAGTGATGTTTTTTCGGTACCGCATGCATGAGTCCATATGAGGTTGCATTTAAATTGTTTTGAGAAATTACATGACGTTTGATGATAAGTGAATTATATGACTAATTATTAGAGTATGACGTTTTGTGATGAATATTATGTTGTTGTTGTCTTGAGTATGAAGCATATGATCGTTATGTTAAAGTGATTTAATGATTATACATATGTTATCTATTTCTTATATCTCGTATAATGATTTGTGATTACTCACCCTGCCTGTTTGAATGTTACCTCTACATGGGTAACATGCAGATATCCGATATGAGTTCGCGGTGCGAGAAGTCTTAGCTGGAAGCTATTTAGCTTAAATCTAGAGTGTCTGGTGTCTTTCTCTGATAGATGTAACATTGGGGAAAATAAACGCTTATATGATTACTTGTTGTTTTTGTTAGGAAGAGTCTTAGAGTTGTTACTTGTTGCATTGAAAAGAATGATGATTGTTGACTTTGACCATAAGGGTCTTTATGTTTTAATAAAATAAGAGGAAGTATTTGAATATATGATTCTGTTGCGAAGTTTTGATTTTTGAGAAAATGTTATTTTAATAAAGTATTTCTGAATTGATGTTTTATGAAGAAAATGTGACACCTTCTTTGAGTACTCTGATTTAATTCAGTTAAATATGATGATTTTTATGTGGGGTTAGAAGGGTGTTACATCATCTACGTATACCTCCAAATTTCGACCAATCTGGGTGGCAAATACTTTTTCCATCACTCGCTGGTAAGTATCCCCAACATTTTTGAGTCCGAATGGTATAACCTCGTAATAATAGTTGCTTTGATGGGCCATAAAAGTTGTTTTCGGTGCATCTATTAGATTCATCCGAATTTGATTATATCCAGAATATACGCCAATAAAATTAAGTAGTCGGAATCTTGATGTTGCATCAATAATGCAATCAATGTTCGGAACCAAGTATGGATCCTTAGGACAGACCATATTAATGTCCGTAAAGTCCACACACGTTCGCCATTTTTCAGACTTTTTGTTTACCATCACAACATTAGATAGCCAAATCAAGTATTTGATCTCCTTGATGAACCCAACATGGAGTAGCTTTTGAACCTCTTTTGCAATTTCCTTTCTCTTCTTGTCACCTCTCTTTCATTTCCTCTATGAGACAGGTGTGACATCAGGATCCAATTCCAAATGGTGACACATGAAGTTTGGATCTATCCCTGTCATGTATGAGAGTTTCCAAGCAAATAGATTCATATTATCTTTTAACGTTTGAATGATCTCATTTTCTTCATAAGGGGCCAACTTGACTCCGATGTGTGCGACTTCGGAGGACATGTGTCCGATTTGAACCTACTTGGTTTCTTCATTAGGTGATAGACTATCCTCAAACAAATCTTCCCGAGGAATTGTGTCCACTAGATGAACTTTGAAATTTCTCTTTGGGTCAGCACTTTCAACAGGACTCTTCGTTTTTGATTTTAGACTATCCTTATAACACTTTCTTGCCAGGCCTTGATCGCCTTTGACTATTCCAACATGTCCATTAGAAAGTGGGAACTTCATGGTGAGGTACAAAGTGGAGAGCACTACTTACAAGGCATTGAAAGATGTTATGCCGATAATTATGTTGTAAGGTGAAGCAACATTGACTATTAGGTACCTTACTCGGATTGTCTCCGTGTTTTCTGAGTTTCTGAAAGTGGTCGGCAGTGGTAAATGTCCCAGCACCTGCACTTGTTCTCCCGAGAATCCTATTAGGCTTCCTAGATAACAACTCGAACGTGTCGTGTCTCATTCCTTTGAAAGCATCCCAGTAGAGTACGTCAGCTGAACTCCCAGGATCTATCAATACTCGCTTCACGCTTCAATCCTTTATTTGAACCTTTATTACCATATGATCATTTTCGTGAGCTAAAACTCCTAAGGCATCTTGTTTCGAAAAACTAAACATGTCAATGTTATCCTCTGGTTCCTCTAAGGATTTTTTTATCAATGTGCATTTTTATTCAGGCATACCTCTTTATTGCAAAACTTGTTTCTCCACCTCCAGCAATGGTGTTCAGTGTGTGACGAGCATTCTTTGTTTCATGACCTTCATCAGCATCTGGCCTTTTCTTATGGGATAACTTATTTGAACTCAGACCCTCTCGTCGAGGACTCCTTTTGTTGTTCCGGGGCCGAGAATCTTTCACGTAGGCTAATAGATGACCCTTTTGAATCAAGGCTTCAATTCTCTTTTTAGCTGTTTGCAATCATCAGTATGATGGCCACGAATTCGATGATACTTACACCAAGCCTCTGGCTGTTTACCCATAATAGAATTTGCTCTCTTAGGACGATATGGTTCTGGCAACAGGTTCAAATGACCCATTTATCTAAGTATATCTCATCTTCATGTGTTTAGTGGGGTAAGGTCTCTGTCAAAATATTATGGCCATCTATACAGTTTGGGTGTATGTCGTTCACATAAGGCAGTACGAGAGTGCTCTTTTCACATGTCATAATCCAAACAAGTTTTCTAAACTTTCAAATATGAAACTTTCTGCATGAAATTTCATACATATTCATTAAAGATTCATTTGTATTATTCTGAGCATTTAGGTGTATATGTTTGGATTTGTGATAAATACAAAGATGAAATTAATTAACACATAATTGATTCAAGAGCTATAACACTTGTAAAAATTCAAATTGTTGTGATTTCCTTGTTTTCCAGGATTGATAGAAGCAAGAAAGTCAATAAGGGAGGATTGTTCTCTTGTTTCACTTTGTAAAGATCATAAGTGGATTATCCTTATTGATTATGTTGCCTATGGTAGAAGATTATAGGATAGATCTTGGTGGAAGACTTGTACAACGATTTGACATAGTGGAAAATCTCTCATAAAGAGTGAGGGGACTAGAGTACTCTCAGATTGTGAGGGGAACCAGGATATATTATTGTGTCCTTTACTTTCTGCATTTACTTTTCAGAATTTTTACTTTCATATCAATTATGAAAATAACAAAATAAGTGGAAACACTTCAAATTGAGAAAGTTACAATAAATCTAATGCACCCCCTCATATAGATCACACATAAACTTACACCCAATAAGTTATTGAATCGGTAGGCAAGGATTGAAGTTAATACCGTACTCGATCTCTCAAAGAGAAGGGGAAAAGTCTTAGGCAAATAGAGCTCTGGTCGACGCCGTTTTCCTTGACAGTGCCACAGTTATCTACAAAAAATTATAGGTGTAAGTTTGGGTTCTTTGAAGGTAACCCTGAAAATTGGTCTTATTGGATCATACCTATCAATGAAGGTTTAAATTCAAAATTATTTCACCCAATAGGTGGGTGCATGATCCTGCAATGTGGTTCCTCTTTTGTAGGAATCACATAATCTTTCATAGATTTCGTATCAACAACGGGTGCAATCATCGCAAGCAATCTTTGAATTTGGCACCTTTCTAGAAAAATATGCTCGATTTTGTCAACGGGTTAAACTAAAGTGTTAGTATAACGCGTTCTTCGAATACAAAGGTAGTGGTAGAATTTAAGAAGAAAAATAAAACTCTAGTCTCTATGATGATCAAATAGAATTTCAATATTAACGCAATTGGTCCCTGACAACGGCGCCAAAAACTTGACACATCGCAAGTGCACGATTAATGTCAGAGTAGTAAAAAGTATCAAACCTCAAATGCCAATGGTTAAGTACCAATTTCTATCATATCGGTGTAAAGCTAGAGCGATCGAAATTGGGTTTTAATGAGTATCTTAAACAAAAAATCACTCTTAGAAAACTAGTTTAAACGTGTAAAAATATATATAACAAACAGGACCTAGGGTTATGATTCATATCTTAGACTTATCCACATGATCTAAGCATTTTTATTACGAGAACTCTAACCCAGTTCATAGAAAAATAGATTAATATAGCAACACCTACTTTCACTAGCCTAATGACTTCCCTCCAACGAACGAGATGCTCGCCGACTTTCGCTCATGCAGAAACATTTGTTAGTGGTATTTACTTTTGCACTACTATTAGAAATGGGACCTCTCTCAATTTCATCTGATCACTTTCGTGTCTTCGGACTTGACTGTTTAAAAACCTGCTTTCTGGTATTACCTATACCCTTTCAGCACAAGTAAAATACCTAAAGACAACACACCTACTTTTGTAGAAAATTTTGAATAAAATTGATACTCTTAAAATATAAAGGATGGAATTCCAACAGCCAGCATAAATTGAAAAATCAAATGATATGATTCATAACCCTTAGTTCCTAGAGGATTACTCACTCATGGTAAGGAATGATCCAATCAAAGAGATAATTATAATTAAAGGCATAATAGATAAATAAGTAATTAAAGCAATAATTGGAACCTGATTAATGAAAAAGCAATACTAGAATTGTAAACTTTATCCAGCCGCTCCAATGGATACTTTTACAGAATGTAGAAAAAGAAGTGTAAGAATGAAGACTAGAATTAAGATCAAGGTGTTGTGTTTTGGAAGAGTGATATTCTGTTTTCCTTAAATTTGATTATTTATCACAGTGTGTGATTGAGGTGGAGTGAGATGGTGATTTCTCATATCTAGATGTTGATTTCTAGGTAGAAGTTTCACTGGGTAGGTTCAAGTGAGAAGTTGTAAACTGGGATTGTTTAGGCTATGAATTGTTCTACTATTAGTGGATTTCCTTCCTGTCTTGGTAGCCCCCATAGTAGGTGTGTTTACACCAAACTGGGTTAACAATCCTATGTGTTTTTATTATTGTTATTTATACTATGTTTATATTGTTATTACTCAGATAGTAATGTCGTGACACGCCTTCGACATCACGTATATGATACCAAAATTTCATTCTTCCACAATTGTCTCTAGTTGATCTTGTTTTTGTTCTATGTTTGATGCATTTGAGGTCCCTGGTTTTGTTGTAGTTGGTTTCCAAATTTGACTTGTTACCTTCTTCAAGTTTTTCTTTAGTGCATAATCATTTCCAATCTTCAAACAAGTTTGGCAATAGTTTGGTTTCCATTCGTATTCGACCCTCTACTCCTTCATTTTTCCAATGTGGTCCTTAATCCAAATTGATTCTCTCGGTTTTTTTGTGATACTAACTCCACTAGAACACAAGCATAGGGAATCCTCAACTTTTTTGCAGAACATTCATCAGTAGTAATCGGTTTACTAATAACACTTGTGATCTTTGAAATGCTTCTTTCACCCCACAAATGGAGTGGAAGGTTTGGCATAACTATCCAAAGAGGGATGACACGCAACAAATCTTCTTTCATTTCGAATTCAGTTGTCCATTGTCTAATGAATAAGGGCTTACCATAGATAAAACAGGGCCCCTGAGCCATGAAATTTTCATTATCTTCCTTATTCTTGAATCTCGCAAAAAAAGTACCATTCATCAATATATTAGAGGTCTGATAAAGCTACAAAGTTCCATGGATTTTCCATAAACTTCTTCACAAGATTCATTGATAAGGTATCTCCCAACGCAAATAGGATTAGTGCATGTTCCCAGAACTCTAATTCCTCTGTAACATCATCTTCTTCAATTTCAATTTCAAGGTTCCCATTAACAATCTTAGGAGCTACAAAGCAGACAGACATTCCACGATTCATATTGCGATTACCTTGTATGATATCAACCCAAGGTTTCGATTTTTCTTATTTCTTTTATTTTAGGGGTTTCTGTTTGTCATTTTCATCCTTATTCGATTATTCCCTCTTCGATTGGATTTGTGCCTCTATCTCCACTAGAGGCTCTTCATCTTTCTTGCTCGATTCTTCAATTTCAATCGGTTGTTCCACCATTGCTTGTGTGACTATTGTTTTTTCAGCGCCCTTCCGGTTCGCCACCGCTTGATTCTTTGGCCGGCCAACGCCCCTTTTATCCATCGCTAAACCCTAGAAGAGCTAATTATATTTTATTAGTATTGAATTTAAGGTTGTGAGTTTTAATCCTATTCTACCTCATTTTCTTTGTTTTTTTATTAAAAGTCAAAAGTTGACTTTTTAAATTTATTTTATTTTTATTTCGTTTTTTATTTACTTTTTTATCTCAAAATTAATTTAAAAATAAAAAAAATCCAAAAACAAAAATAATAATAATTATCATTATTTTTTATTTAAAATCTTAATAAGTGAGAGATGTCAAGAAATATTTGGGGGTTAATATCTTTATTTTCTTCCCTTATTTTCTTGATTTATTTCATTATTAGTTTTAATTATAATTAAGGAGTAGATTCAATTCTTTTAATATAAATAGATACATTGTCTTAGACCCATTTCTAACACACAAAAACATTGTTTTAGACCAATTTCTAACACACAAAAATTCATAATTTTTTCTCTTTAGTCAACACACAAAGAATTCCACACACCTTCCATCACAATACCCACTCTTACACCACACGTATAACACACCACAAATTGAAACCAAACACGATTTTTTACACACAAGATCAATTTCACACATAAAACACTAACTTAAAAGGCAACAAAATAAACCATCAATTCTCCCATCTCTTTCACTTTCAAATCTCATCTCTTTTTTTTGGCATATTCTTTTCTTTTTTGTGTTTGTCATTGTTGTTGTATTAAAATCCTTCATATTTATACATTCATATAAATAATTGTTAATGGTTGTCAATTAGAATAATAATGATATAGTAGTGTAGTGTAGATTTTATTATTCTATTTTTTTTTCTCTGTATGATAAAATGACAGTGTACTAATATAACTATCATTTCTATTATTTATTTCTTTATTTTAATTATTTATTTATTTATTTATTTTATTTTATATATTTTTCTTCTTTGTTTCCATGTTTTGCCTAAATAAAAATGGTATTCCACTTTTTTTCTTAGAGAGAGGGAGTTCAAAGTAAAATAGATATTAGGTTAGAATCCATGCATGTCAACATTCGGTAGATATTTCCCTTTCATCCTCAGCTATAGGATCAATCATTGCATTGTGTTTTTTCTTTTAAGACTTGGAGTCTTTTTCTCCTCTTAAACAAAAAGCTAAAAAAACACTTAATAATTACAATGTGCAGTGTGTGCCACGAGCCTTACGCACATGGGAAAGGGTGAACGGATGTAGATCCAAACTCACTTTAGGATATTTTGCATGCGATATGTTTGGATAGTATGCACAAAGTATTCGCTCATATGTCATAGTATTTAGCATAATACGCACTACAAATAAAACAACAAAAACACTTCTTCTAAAAGACTTGAACTAAGCTTCAATTATCTTTCATGTGGGATTCTCTTCTCATCTCATTTAGGTGCAGACGTAAGACATGTCAAATTCGTTTACTGCAAACAGGTAAACGCCTGAGTGGCAACACCTAACTGCTAGAACGCGCACTTGACACAGTCAATCTAAAAAATACAAAAGCTATTTGGTAACCCTTAGTTAGCCGAACTACGACGCTTTGATTCTCACTCTAGCTGAGATACATAGCCATAGGCGCGATGCCTGGCGAGCAAACTTTCATATTCTGGTTAGAACTACGTTAACTCTGATTCTCGTTGCGATGAGATACATAAGGCTTGGACGCGATGTCCTCTCGAGTCAACTTCTTTCTTTTACCCCTTTGTTTTTTGTTTTTTTCGTTTCCGTTCCTTTCCTTTCCAGTCCTTTCCAGTTAGCAGCCAATGGAGCTTCAGATGATGACAACCGTTGAGAAGAGCTGCAAGCATGGATCCCATCGAGTATGATAGAAGCGAAAGGGTGAAAATACATTCCCTTTGTGTAACCGACTCCTGAGCCCAGACTTGGTTACGATGACCTTGTATTTTCCTTTTCCCTCAGATTTTCTTCGATCGTTTCCCTTTCCTCTTCAGAATAAAAAACATAGCAGTGGCGACCCTTCTGTTTTCCCCTTGTTGTTTTTCGTGTTGTGAGGTGACTCTTCTGGGGAAATACAAAACCTGTTAGGGAATAAGCCATTCTACAGGCACCTCTGTTGAATAAATCTTAGACTATGACTACCAATAACCACTGGATTTTAAATTGCAGGGACGAAGACTACTCTAGGGAGCCATTCATCTGAAATACCTTGCTTGGGGAGTACCTATGACCATAGGACTCGACTGAGGAAAAACTATCTTTCAACTTTGCTGAGGAAAGGACATATTCACAATCTTGTTGGAGAGAAAATGCCAATGAAGATTGGACTTTGGACTGCTATAAATGCGGAACCTTCTATACTGCTGGAGTAAAAGATACCATAAAAACTTCTTATGTTGGAGAAAACGGGTCTCTACTCAGAGAGAAAACAAAACCATAATATTTCACTGGGGAAAGTCACGTCCTGTTAGGGAGAATGTATTCAAACATTTTTCTTATTGAAGCTAACTTGCTCTATTGGGGATAAGCAACAACATGCTAGGGATGAAAATTCACACCAAGACTCTGGTTGGGGATGACTCACTGCTTCAAGCTTCTGAAGGAACAATGGTCATTACGAGTAAACATCAATACCTACAATCATGGCACAAAATAATATTCCCTAAGGTATTATACAGAATCCGCATCCGCCACCCAAAACAATCAACCATTTAAGATATTTTCAATCGTTTCTCACAAGTGTATGCAAGGCTTCAATGTTTCAGATGTAATGTTTATAAAAATGGACGTTTTACAAACAAAACAGTAAAAGGAAAACAGTAAAGAAAACTATTTAACTGAAATGCAAATTTTATTGATTGAAATGACCTGTAAATAGGAATTTACAACAAGAAGCAATTCCTAGAATAAGGTAATTGCAAAGCAAAATAAACTACTCTAATGGCAATATGGAAATGGATTTCCAATGAGTTTCAATTTTGTTATGACTTGTATGCCTTCAAGACTCTCCAAGTACTTTTCTTTCTGAGGAGGATGATTGGACTGATTCCTATTGTTGTACCCCAAAATTTTCCCTCCAATATTCAAGATAATGTGTCTCAAAATGTCTCCTAATAGTCACAAGATTCACAATTTGCTCAAAAGGATTGAAGGTTTCACTGGACAAAGCCTCCTCCTGAACAATGGATCTTAAAACTAGGGTTTTGAGTTTCCCCAAGAAAAGTGGACTTTCAAAGCCTCAAGTGGACTTCATAACATCTCGTATACCTTAAATAATCCTCATGTCAAGTTTCAAAGTTTTCCCAACAAATATGGTCGGTCAGATGCTCAGATACCTAAAAATCATTTAACTTGGTCAAAAAGTCAACTGAGGTCAACTATGGTCAACTCAAAGTCAAACTTCAAGATTTTTTGTCAACATCAAGATTATGAGGTGAAATTCATCATTTGATCAATGGTTGATCATGATTCATCAAGGAAACCTCAGAATCATCAAGAATCAGAAGTTGCTAAATTAGGGTTTTCATAAGAAAAGTCAACTGAACTTTGACCAGCCATAACTTTCACATACTTCATCAAACATTTCCCATCCAAATCTCATTTCAAAGTAAATTCAATTCTCTACAACTTTGTGTCTCACAAGCCAAGTCCAAAAATGCTCCATTTGAAAGGTATGAGCAAAAACATAATAGGTCTTTTTGAAAGTCAACAAAAAGTCAACTTTTTCCAAAGCTCATAATTTTAAAATGTTAAATGATATGGACATGGGACCAAAAGAGTTGATTAGAGGACACTCTAAACTTTATAAAAAGTCCTAGAACACCTTCATGGTATTAAAATTGAGGAAGTTATGCATTGTCAAAGTTGGGAAATTTTCAAGGGGTATATGAAGCAAAAAGGGTCTAAATTCAAGATTTTGTCAAATGGGTCCATAATATTGCAACCCAAACTTGAAGATGAAGTCATGCACGACCCAATGGTCAATTATTCTGATTTTTATCATTTATTTTATAATATTTTGGATTTTTATTATTAAAATTCAATTTTAATAGAAATAAAAAATGAAAATCGAATATTTGATCTCATACTTATTTTTGGATCAAAGATTTTGCATTCAAGTTGATTGGAAATCATTCAAAATCATGCAAGACCAAATTGGCATGTGTATATTTTATTTTTTGACAAAATTGGCAAGATGGTTTCTTCACACTCAAGTAATCCAAATCCATGCATCTAAGGCCCATCTTTCTGACCTAAATCCTTCTCCTACATATACACAACAATGAGACAATATTAGGACAAGAAAAATTCAGAGAGGCCACCATCAAACTTCAAAATTTTCAAAGTAAACTAACTTTCGATTTTGGCAATTAAGGACGTTTCAAAGCATTCCAAAGGTCTCAATGTATTCCTTGATGTTCCCTGAACTCATCCCAAGCATTATCATCATCAAAAACACCCTCAATCGCATAAACTGAATTCATATTTCTCTTATTTTTTTTTATTTTTCTATTTCGCTTATTTATGCGTAATAAATTGATTTTGATCGCATAACGTTGTTTGTTTGAATGTGTAGAATGATTCTAGGTGTATTGATTTGAATTTCGATGTCGATTCAACAAAACACCATGTTTAGGGTTCGTGAGCTTCAAATTGGGAACAACGATCAAAACGTGATTTTGTTTGAAATTGATGGATAATTGGACCTAAGAAACTTTATTTAACTGATTGGTATCATTAGAAATAATTTATTTGGTGTATTGTGCATGATTGCGTTTGTAGGACATGTAGTGACAAATAAAATCCGTCACTACAAGCTTTAGTGACAAGAAAACTGTAGCTAGAAGCTAATTGGGCGTACGAAGCTTGAAGATGAAGCTTGGCGCCCTTTCTAGATTTTGAATTTTATTTTAATATTTATTCTTTCGTTTCTATTTTATATCATGCAGGCACAATTGGCCCAGTGGTTGGGAGTTGCGCGTGTGAGGCTAAGGGGAAGAGTTCGAACCCTGACTCCCCCTTTCTTTATGGGCGCTGGTTTTATTTCTCTTTTTCTTATTTTCTTAATTTTATTTATTTATTAAATTAAATAACAATTAAATATAATTAATACTTAACAATTAAATTAAACACTCCAATTATATTCTTAACATCAAAACAAATTTAAATTAATCCCTATCTTTTTTTCTCATTATTTTTTTTCTCATAAATTTCTTTATATATATATATATTATTAATCTTATCATTAAAATGGAAAATTAATTACATAATTAGGTTTAGGTTTTCTAAAAATTAATCAAATTGTTTCTAACCCTAATTTTTTTTTCTAACCCTAATTTCTATTCATTTAGAATAATTTCTTTTCTTAGCATTATTTTATCTTATTTATTTAGAAATTTGTATAGATTGTATTCATTCATGTAATTTATTTTTCTCGATTATTATTTAACTGCCCCAAAGCTTTGTAATAGCGTAAGACATTTACCTTCTGCCTTTTAAATTTCTGCCATTTATTCTATAATAATTGTGTGGTTAGTAACTTAGGGCGTGGCAAGACATAACTGAATTAAATTGGACTTCGAAAATTAATACTCAAGATAAATATCTGAAAACAACACTCGCACACGTAAGTCGATCGTTCTACGATCGCCATCTGCATTTTCTAGGGTTATCCCTCTTGGTTGCCTTAAACAAATGCTCAAGTCCCTCGAACGTGGGGATGTCTTAAGCAAATATCCAATCACAGATAAATCATCAAGTACCTTCAAAGATTAAAAAAAGTCATAGTCCCTTCGAAGTTGCCTACGGAATAAATGATCTTGTCCCTCGATGACCCTACAGAATAAATGATGATAGTCCCTACGAATTGCTAAAAACACCCCTACAAGTTGCCTTCATTGACCATACGATGACCCTACGCCTGTCCCTTAGTAAATCCAAGGTAAATGACTACTTACTCCTTAATAGTAAGGACAATCTTACCCTTAAAAGGAAATAAAGAAACATGAAAGACCAGTCTAGGGTAGGTAGTTCTTAGTTACTTGCTCAAATTTCAAAAATTCTTTTTCACACCTCACTTTCAAATAATTTTCAAAAACTTAAAGCTTTGTATACATCCATACGAGGATCATTACAAAGACTTATGAAAATTTCTAAAAACACACTTTACATTACTTTTTCAAACAAGTTAAAGTGAGCTAAGTAACTAAGAGCCCATGGATAACCATGGATATAAAGGGTGCTAACACCTTCCCTTTATATAACCTACCCCCCGAACTCAAAATATTTATTAGGTTTTTCCTGTTCTTTTATACCCTTTCCTTATTGGATAAAATAAAAGTCGGTGGCGACTCTTGCTATCCGCGCATGTTTTTGTCAAACAAAAACACCAAGTCGGTTCTCCCACCGTGTTACACCTATCCTTCGAAAGTTCCCAATTGAAGTGTTGTAAGGTGACATGACAAATCAAACATAGACCGCAACCTTTTGCTTTCAATCCCTAACTTTTTCCTGGATCGCCCTTTTCGGGTTTTCAATCCACCGGGATACCCATTTTTTCCTAAGTTTCCCTTTTAGGTTTTCAACTTACTGGGTGTATATTTTTTTATTTTATCCCGAACCTTTTTGCTTTTTATGGTTCATCGAGATGCCCTTTTTTGCATGGACTCTTCTTTTTACCGTCCACCGGGTATCTGTTTATGCTAAGTATTTCTTAATTACGTATGTGTTTAAAGGGGACAAGAAATCTTCACTGTCCATTGCAGATAACATGAAGGCTCTTCTAGAGAAAACCTTTTTCACAACGTATGGACCTTCATAATTAGGAGTCTATTTGCCCCTATAATCTGTCTGAGGAGGGAGAGTCTGCTTCAACAATAAATCACCAATCTAGAAGCACCAAGGACGCACATTCTGATCAAATTCCTTTTTCATTCTCCTTTGATACAACTGTCCATGATAGATGGTTTCCATTCTTTTCTCCTCAATAAGGCTCAGCTCGTTAAACCTCTTTCCAACCTATTCAACTTCATCCAGTTTCACATCCATCAAAACTCTCAAACAAGGAATCTCTACTTCAATAAGAAGGACAACTTCCATGTCATACACGAGAGAGGAAAAAGTTGCCCCAATTTACGTACGCACTGAAGTACGGTACCCATGAAAAGTGAAAGGCAACATCTCACACCAATCTTTATATGTTACAACCATCTTCTGCATAATCTTCTTAATGTTCTTATTTGTTGCCTCAACAACACCATTCATCTTCGAAAGATATGGAGAAGAATTATGATGTTATATTTTAAAACTCTAGCATAGCTCCTTCATCATCTTGTTATTCAAATTTGAACCATTATCAGTAGTGATTCTTTCAAGAATTCCATAACGGCAGATGATGTCTTTCTTGATGAATCGGGAAACCACCTATTTAGTGACATTGGCATAAGAGGCTACTTCCATCCACATAGTGAAATAATTAAAGGCAACCAGAATGAAGCGATTCTCATTGGAAGCATTTGGCTCGATCTTACAAATTATATCAATGCCCCATATTGCAAAGGGCCACAAAGAAGTCATAAAATTCAAAGGAGATGACGATACATGCACTTTGTCCGCATAAATCTAGTACTTGTGGAATTTCATCCCAAATTTGAAACAATTTGCATCCATAGTCATCCAATAGTAGCATGCTCGCATCAACTTCTTATCCATAGCTTGCCCACCGACATGAGTACCAAAAGTCCCTTCGTGCACTTTTTTCATTAACAAGTCTGCCTCATGTCTATCCACACATATGAGCAAAATTGTGTCGAAGTTTCTCTTGTACAAAACATCTTCGTTAAGAAAGAAATTACCCAGTCAACCTTCTCAGATTCTTTCGATCATTATTAGATGCCCCAAGTGGGTACTCTTGGTTCTTGAGAAAACATCTAATGTTATAATACCACAGCTTTTCTTCGGCAACTACCTCTGCAGTGAACACATGTACGGGCCTACAAGGCGCATGACATCGATCTTAGGAGTATGATTCCATCATCTTACCTTGATCATAAAAGAAAAAGTGGCCAGAAAATCTACCATTTGATTCTCTTCACGAGGTACATGACGCATCTTCACAGTGTTGAAAAAGGTCAGAATCCTCTTTGCATAGTCACAGTAAGGAATCAAGTTAGGCTGACGGGTTTCCCACTCTCTTTTAATCTGATTAATCACTATAGTCAAATCACCAAACATGTCAAGATTCTTGATCCTTAGATTAATGGCCTCTTATATCCCTATGATGCAAGCTTCATACTCGGCTTTATTATTGGTGCATTCAAAAGCTAATCTGGAAGTAAAAGGAATATAAGAGCCCTTCAGAGTTATGATAACTGCCCCAACACCATTACCATGTGAATTAACAGCCCCATCAAACATTAGTCCCCATTTAGAATCAGGATTTGGTCCCTCCTCAATTAATGGTTCGTCATAATATTTCACTTTTAAGAACATGTTATCCTCATCAGGGAAATCAAACCTCATAAGCTGGTAATCATCAATCGACCGATGAATAAGGTAATTTGACAAAACACTACCCTTGATGGCTTTTTGGGAAGTATATTGAATGTCATATTCTGTTAAGATCATTTTCCAACAAGCAACCCTTCTGGTGAGAGTTGGCTTTTCAAAAATATACTTGATTAGATCCATCTTGGATATCAACAAGGTTGTGTGAGTGAGTATATATTGCCTCAAATGCCTTGTTGCCCATGCCAGTGCACAACATGTCTTCTCATGCAATGATTATCTCGACTCGTAGTCTGTAAAATTCTTGCTCGGGTATTAGATGGTGTGTTCTTTTCTACCTATCTCGTCGTGTTGACCGAGTACACAACCCATATAATTTTCGAGCACAGTCAAATACATAATCAAAGGTCTTCCAAGAACTGGAGGCATAAGAATCGGAGGCTCCTGCAGTTAATCTTTTATTTTCTCTAAAGCCCTTTGGAAATCGTCATTCCACCTGACAACCTGATCTTTTCTTAGAAATTTGAAAATTAGTTCACACGTGGTTGTTAGAAGAGATATGAACCGAGCAATTTAGTTCAATCTCCCTAAGAAACCACAAACTTCTTTCTATGTTATAGGATCAGACATTTCTTGAATCACTTTTACCTTTGCATGATCCACCTTAATACCTCGTTCGCTGAAAATAAAACCCAGTAACTTACCAGATCTCACCCCAAAAGTGCACTTGTTTGGATTCAACCTCTCAAACAACTTTTGCAGATTGATCAAATGTTCCTCCTCAGTTTGTGACTTTGCAATCATGTCATCAACATATACTTCAATCTCATGATGAATCATATCATGAAAGAGAGTCACCATATCTCTTTTATATGTTGCCCCTACATTTTTTAGACCAAAAGGCATGACCTTATAGCAAAAGGTACCCCATAGGGTAATAAAGGTGGTTTTCTCCATATCCTTCGGTGCCATCTTAATTTGATTATACCTCGAAAAACCATTCATGAAAGAAAACACAGAAAATTGGGTTGTATTATCCACCAAAACATCAATATGAGGAAGTGGGAAATCGTCCTTCGGACTTGCTCTATTTAGATCCCGATAATTGATACACATTCGGACCTTACCATCCTTCATAGGTACCAGTACAATATTAGTGACCCACAGTGGATAGTTGGTTACAGCCAAGAAGCTTGCGTCGAACTATTTTTAAACTTCTTCTTTAATCTTAATAAACATGTCTGGTCTGGTTCTTCTGAACTTCTGCTTGACTGGTGGACAATCCTATTTGAGAGGCAAATGGTGCACAATAATATATGTGTCAAGCCCATGCATGTCTTAATAAAACCAAGCAAACACATCAACAAACTTATGTATCATCTCTGTCAACCTTCTCTTTACCTCTTCTTTCAAGGAAGCCCCTATCTTGACTTCTTTTCTCACATCCTCAGTGCCCAGGTTAATCACCTCCACTGACTCTCCAAGAGGCTGAATAACCTCTCCTCTTGTTTCAATAATCTGGAAAACTCTTCTGGAAGTTCACAATCTTCCCCATCGTCGTCTTCAGTATGGTAGATTGGATTGTCAAAGTCATACTAAGTCATAACAAAATTGTTATCCAAGGAATCCGGTGACATTAATATGCATGATTAATGGTTCATGCCTTATTTTAGAATGAATGTGAAAAAATGAAAATAAAAAGAAACATTGCCATTTATTTTATTTTAAAAAGAAAAAGATAAAAATGAAAACGAAAGACAAAGAGCAAAATATTTGAATGAAAAATGTCCTTTATTGATGATAAACATTAAAATTACAACAAAGAATGCCTTACAATTGATTACACGCCTTGGGCAGAGCATAGAATTTAACATGCAAAACAAAAAGAAAGTTACTCCTCTCGAAGAGTAACTTGGATGAGCTTCTCGGAAGACCAGTTGCATAACTCTTTCCCAGGAACATACAGATGAATCCAGTTATCCATATCACAATCACTGTCTCCTTCGTCATCCCCTAGAGAAAATATCTTATTATCATCAATGATGTCGGCACTGGTAATTCTGATCGGACGTCGCCGACCCTAAACTGACGGTGGTGGCAATGACCTTCCCCTAACCTTCTACATTCCCCGACTCCATAATGACTTTGCTTGCTTCAAAGAGGTAATGGAAACTCTTGGTTTCTTCTCTTCTGGAATAGGGATCTTCGCAAGGTTGATAGTGTCAAATGCCTAGCACAAGGTTTCGTGTATTTCCCCGTCCACCTCAATATACTTAAACAAAGACAAATGACAAACAAATATTTCTTCCTCACCACAATCTATCACGACACTCCCATCACATATTTCAATTTATGATGTAAATTTGATGTCATTGTGCCCACAACATGAATCTAGGGATGGCCTAAGAGGAAACTATATGCAGGTTGGATATCCATAACATAGAAAATAGCATCCAAAACATGTGGTCCTATCTTGACCGACATCTCCACTTTTCCGAACATTAATCTTTTTAAACCATCAAAGGCTCTCACAACCAAATCACAGGGTCTCAATACCACCCCTTCAACATTGATCTTACTCAAAACTTTCTTCGGTAATACATTCAATGATGAACCTGTATCCACCAAGACATGCGCCAAGACATCGGCTTTGCATTCCATTGTGATGTCCAAAGCTTTTTTGTGCTTCCTCCCAACAGGTGTCTAGTCAAAGTCTGTAAAAATGAGATCATGCTTAGCGTTCACATTAGATACAACCCCTCCAACTGATTCACAATGATCTTATACGGTACAAATGCATTATTCAATATCTTCAACAAATCATTTCTATGGGCCTCTGAGCATAAAAGAAGTGATAAGATCAAAATATTAGAAAGTGTCTGGTTGAGCGGATCCACCACTTTATAGTCCCTCTTCTTGATCAATCTCAATAATTCTTCTGCATCTTTAGAAAAAGACGCTTCAAGTGTTAGATTTTGTTCCATATCATCATTAACAACCTGCTTTCCTTTAGCCTTATCCAAAGCATCTGCGTTATCATTTGGAACCACAGTAAGGGAGAAAAAAGCCTACCACTCCTTGTGAATTCGCCAGCACCCACAATATTATCAACCATAGTATTTTCTACATAATTCCTTTCCACCTTCTGCTTATGACCATGGTAATACACTTCAGCACCACAGTGCTACGAAATTTCATTGTCACTCTCATAAGGGACTGTACCTGGAACAATGATACGAACAAAAGCTTACCTTGCCTGCACTGGGATCCTAATAGTCTTGTACGAAATGATTATAGTAGAGACACTCTATTTGCCTCTAGACACGTCATTACACTGTAAGCATCCTTCATCAATCAAAATCTGGATACAATCTTTCAAATTTTTACACACATTTACACAAACCAAACAATCTTCACAATCGGGAACACAACCTGGAAACACTCCACCCTTGAGCAACCCCTCCTTCACCACCTCTAATTTCGTCTTCAACAAATTCACATCCATAATCAAGTTTAAACACTCTTCCTCCACAATAGCATTCACTACTAGATTATTATGGGGTGGCATCAGGTTCGCAAGCACATTGGGAACAACAACTAGCCCAAAGTCAATGGCTTTCGAGTCCATCAAATCTTGAACCGTGTGCTTAAAAGCTTTACAACTCTCAATAGAGAGAGAGAGAGAGAGAGATTTCCTAATTTAATGTTGTTTGTTTCTTTTAATTTTTTTTATTTTATATTATACTTATTAATTTGATTTAATGGATTGGAAAGATCATGTGTGTGAACTTGTTTACGATAACAAGCATTTTCCCTTTCTTTTTTGTTTATTATTACTATTATTATTATTACTACTACTACTGTTAATTAGTTATTACTTTGAGTTTTAATATTTGTTTATTTTTTAAATTTAAGTTGATAAATGAAATAATAAGAGATAATTAAAGGATCATGTGATATTGATTTATGAGTTAATTAAAGATTCCTCGCGAAAAGGCGGCACCCCTAGGTGCATGATCCAAATTGACCTCCATAAGGCGTACGATACCGTTAATTGGAAAGATTTGGAAAATATTCATAAAAGGAATATTTATTCCAAACCAATTCCTATGATGGATTAAGTTGGCATTTAACTCAGCCTCTTCATTTTATAATTATCATGAGTATTTGAGTTGGATATTGAATCAACTGAAGGATAATTCGGAGTTTAATTTCCACTCAAAGTGTGAAAAGCTTAACATAACTTACCTTATTTTTGTCGATGATTTATTGCTGTCTTCCAGGGGGAATTAATATCCATTGAGCTGCTTATGGATAAATTTAATAGTTTTTCAAATTCCACTGGTTTGAAGATTAACCTGCATAAGTTTCAAATTTACTTTGGTGTTGTTGATGTTATAACAAAAGCAGAGATTTTGAAGCTAACTAAGTTTTGTGAAGGATCTTTACCGTTTCGATGTCTTGGGGTGCCTCTGACATTAAGGAAGTTTTTAGTTCAACACTATCTTCCTTTAATTGATAAGATCATTAGGAGAGTAACTCACTGGAGTGCAAAACTTCTGAGTTATGCAGGCAGAGCACAATTGATACAAAGTATAAATTTTTCTATGATTAATTTCTGGATGAGGTGTCTTCCTTTTCCAAAGAAATTTATTCTGAAAATTGATGCCACTTGCAGGAGTTTTTTATGGATTGGAGCCAAAGACGTTAGTAGGAAATATCCAATTATGCTTAATCACACAAAAATGGACTTCATTGCTCAAGCATATAGGCAAGAGACTTCACTGTTCAAGCAACCTTGAAAGAGACTTCCTCTAATTTAAACAAATAGTTAAGTAGAAATGGTCACAACTATACTTTGATATACAATCAAAAGTATAGCATTTTTATAACAACCACAAATGTTATTATCTCTTAAGATTTCTAAGATATACAAAGATAAGAAATCTTAAGAACTTATGCAATAATAGTTAAAAACTTTAGCTCAAAGTTATACTCGAAGCTGTTCTGATGTAGTGTTGTATTCTTCTTTCAAATCTTCATCTTCCTTTTATAGAGGCGGAAAGATAGTCGTTGGAAGGAGACTCGCATAAGAGTTCTTTGTAGAGAAGATCTCCAAGAGAAACGTTAGAAGATGAAACCGGTTAAGATTATAGTTGGTATCCATAATATATTTCTTATACTTGGTATTTACTAAAAGGTTTAGCAGACTTTAAAGGTCACATTACGATTCCTTGAGCCTTGCAAAATGAAACCCTGGTTGACTTTCTTCAAACTCCGACGCTTTGACAATACTGATCTGCTTTTGGGATAGAGTACAGATTAGAGGTTGAACACCTTTAGCTAAGGTCTTCAGAGTCCGAGCTATCGCCAGAGGCAGGGATACCATGATTAGATTCTGATCCTTCAGAAGCTGGCAACACACTCAAAATCATCAGATTCTGATCCTTCAGAATCTGATTCACTTTTCTTCTCTTCATTTGCTTTTATCAGGGCCAATTCAAAGTTGAATTCTAAGCTTGTGATCTTGCACACTTGAACATATGTTAGTATACCCAATTTTTCTTTAATTACATTGTTATCATCAAAACCCAAGGGATATGAACAATTTTGTTCCAACAAACATGTTATGAAACACAAAAACATTGAGAATTTTAGAAAATTGAAATATACATTAAAATGTATGAAAATGTATACAACTTACATCGGGAATATCAATCTAACATTACATACAAAACTAAAATGAATTAAAACACGTGTCACCACTTATATATATATATATATATATATATATATATATATATATATATATATATATATATATATATATATATATATATATATATATATATATATATATATATATATATATATATATATATATATATATATATATATATATATATATATGGGTAGTTCTGCCTTTGACTTTTGTTTATTTGATTCTCTTTCAATCTCGCTCAACTTGGTGAATTCTTCCTTCCTATAAAAAAAAGATTTGGCCAGGTTTTAACTTCCTTTGTTCAATGAGTTATCCACTCCGATGGTGTATGTTGTATAGGGCATCTTGGTTTGAAATAAACTTGAACAAAATATAGTGGTTTTGAAAGCATCCCAATACACATAAGGTGATCAGTTGGATTTTGAGGTGGGCACTCCGAAGTGGAAAGAATGCTTCCGAGAATCCATATATTGACATATCAATACATTTATTATATGCACTTGCTATAAGATGACTCATTTTATAGAAGTACATCTACTTTTCCTCTAGTGTCGGAGTGTTAACACAAGGAATACGAGATTTATAAATTGCATAAAAATGTTCTTCTTTTTTTTGTATAACATTGTGTATGATTCTTTATGTGCCTTAACTCTTTGATATGTTGTTAGCGGACAAATATATGATTATCCTCTCCTTTATTGAGAAAAAATGAAACAACTCGATAAATGTAGTTACTGTCACCCTCAACATTTACAATCATTCAAGTGTATTATTTCAACATTGTTTTGGTTTGGATTTGAGATATTAGTGTGGTGTGCTGAGGGGCATGTCCAAAATTCAATCTTTAAATTTGTTTTTGGCCTTTACATCTTCCATTTAATATATATTTTTATTTTTGGTGTGTTCATATATTAAAATACTGATTTTAAAGGCATTATTGAAATTTCACTGTATGATGGGTGAGCAACGCATAAGATGGAAAAAACAATCCCCAAATTGAAAAGCATGGTAAACTAGTCAAAATTGCAAAAAGAAAAGAAAATAAGAGAGTGAAACAGAGGCCAAGGTTGTGGTTGTGCAACAATTATGAGAGTGAGTGAGAGAGAGAGAGGGGGGGGGGACATTGCATCTTGTAGTGTGGCATAGGGGGGAAGAGGAACTCGACAACGGGGAACTACACATGGTGATCCTTTGATATGTGCTTTTTATTATCATGGTGCAATATAAAATGCATATTAATTTGTGGATAAAACTATATTTACTATGGATTTCGACATTTTCAATCAATAGAGATAAATGATTTATTTTTATACAATCACAAATATAAGTGTTTGAATAACACGAAAATTTTAAATAGCACTTGTGTTACAGTCGCATAAAGGTTTTCATGATTTTGATTAATATTGTCATTACAAGACTGATTATGTTTGTTCTAGTTTTTTGTTCAAGTTAGTTGTTTTGTATCTACGTGTGCGTATAACTATCATATTTATACATCAAAATAAATTTATGTTGATTTTCTAGATTTTCAATCTATAGATATAAATTATTTATTTTTATATATAGTGTCAAATTATCAATGTTTAAATAACACTATTTATGATGGGAAAATACAATAAAATAATCACGTGAATAAAAAACTAATTGAAAAACTAGCTATTATGATGTTGTTTGTTGATATTGTTTTTTGCTCTGATTCTACAACCCCATGATGATGATGCATCACCCTTACGCGTATCTGATCTTCTATTCAACTCAATAACTTGTTTCATCCACCTACTTCTTCTCAAAGCACCCAAACCCAATAACTCTGAATCATACTCTTCTTTCAGCTTTGGATCTGATAATATCTTATAAGCTTCATTGAGTTTTACAAACATCCTAGTTGCTTCCTCTTTATTCAAACAATCATGACAAACATCGGGATGATACTGAAGAGCCATTTTCCTATATGCTCTTTTAATCTCATCCATTGTTGCAGTTATAGGACTCAAGCACAATATCTTGTACAAGTTTCCATCATTGTCATCATCATCTAATAGCTTATGATCAATGGGAATATTGTTTGTGGCTCTGCAAGAGACAGAAAACGGTACTATAAGAGGTTGTATTTGATAATTATTTGAAAGAGGAAGGTTATGATGATGTTTGTATGATTTTGAAATATTGATTAGGCTTGAGCTTAAGTACAATGATAATAAAACGCTCATTTTGATTTTGTGTTTTTCTTTGTTTTTTGTGAATATGTGGATGTTTACTTATGTGTGTCCACACACACATACACACACACACACACATATATATATATATATATATATATATATATATATATATATATATATATATATATATAATTTCTAGAAGAGTATTAATTAATAATTTATTTTATTTAGGGATGACAACGAGTACCCATTAACATAAATAGAATTTTTTTAAAGAATAACCTAATTTATTAAATTAATTTCTAAAATAACGTAGTGTTGAGAGAAATTACCAAAGTGACGCAGTTTTAATGAGTATTCACCAATCCATTTGACGAATTGGTACAAAAGTGTTTTTTTATTTATTTTTGGTTTTTACACTCATTAGCCAAATGGATTGGCGACAGAGTGTAAAAACAAAAAAGTTTCTAACCCATTAGTCAAATGGATTGGCGACAGAGTGTAAAAGTAAAATAATTGCACTAACCCATTAGCCAAATAGATTAGCGACAGAGTGTAAAAGAAGAAAAAAAACCACTTTTGTACTGATTCGCCAAATGAATTGACAAATGTGTGTGTTTTAAAAAAAATATCACTTTAGTACTGATTCGCCAAATGGATTGACGAATGTGTGTATTTAAAAAAAACTACTTTTGTAATGATTCGCCAAATGGATTGGCGAATACTCTTTGAAACTGCGTCACTTTGGAAATTTCTCTCAACACTACGTTATTTCAGAAATTAATTTAGTAAACTAGGTTATTCTTAAAAAAATTCACATAAATACTATTTATTCTCTTTTTAACGACATATAAAATAATTTAAAATTGAGCACAAAATAATATAAAAAGTAAAAAATTAATGATATTCTTTTTATTTCATATTTTACTATATAATCTTATTAGATTTAAGAAAATAATAATAACAATAATAATAATACAAATAATAATAATAATAATAATAATAATAATAATAATAATACAAAATAATAATAATGTATCATATTCAACTAAATAATAATAATAATAATAATAATAGTAATAATAATAATAATAATAATAATAATAGTTTCATATTTAACATAACAACAACAACAAGTGTATTTATTATTATTATTATTATTATTATTATGTTAAATCATGTCTTCTAGAAACAAAAATAATAATTAATTAATTAATACTCTTCTAGAAAATAAAATAAAATCACACCTAAAAAATTGTATCTAAATTTTCTCCATTACTTAAATCATGTGTTCTAGAAACAAAAATATGGAATCAAATCAATAATAGACATTTTGTTTTTTTCACAAAAATATATTTTATTTAAATAAAAATACTTATTCACTTTTAGATATTAAATATTTATATCTAATGTCAATATTTGCATTTTCATAACATTTTTACACTTAATTAAACATAGTTTTATTTTTAATTCTACTCATATTAAGCAAAAAAAATTTGTTTACCTACACTAAGTGTTTTTTAATAACATTTATATGACTTTTGAAAAAATTTAAAACTTTATTCAACGCTACTCATACTTTTTTTCTTAATATTATAGTTTAACAAAAAATTGTTTTTCAACTCTATAAATTTCATTATCTTTTTAAATTATAATGTAATTTTACTTGTCTTATATTTTAGAAATTTTGTTTTAATTTGTCTTATGTTTTATTTTTAAATGATCAAGAATGTGACTTATTTTAATTATTTTTTATTTTATTTTCTAGAAGAGTATTAATTAATTAATTAATTAATTAATTAATTATTTCTAGAAGTTTACTAATTAATAACTTGTTTGATTTTTTAGATGAGTATTGATTAGGAAAGATATGGATATTCTTGAATACATATATTATTTTTATGTTTTCTGTCCATTGAATAAATATGATATTCGTGTATGTTCTATATTTTTACGTGTAAGTAGCAAATAATATCCGCTAATTTTTACATATTCGCAGATATTTACGAGTATCTATTGATACTATTATTTAAAATATTTTTTAAAACAATTTAAATTAACTAAAATTTATTTATTCTCGGTTTAAAGATATAAAAAGTATTTAAAATTTAGTAAATAATAATAATAATAATAATAATAATAATAATAATAATAATAATAATAATAATAATAATAATAATAATAATAATAATAATAATAATAATAATATTTTATTATTAATAGATATGAATACTTACGAAGGTACCATTAAGTCTGTATATATTTTTGTGAACTATTTTTATTTGTCGATTCCTATTAAGTCATTGAACATGCCCTCATAACTTGACAAGTTTTACACGCAGATATTTATGAATACCATTTTTATTATTTCCATCTCTAATTGATTAATTTTTTTTATTACTTTTTAGAAAAGTATTAGTTAAACAAGGCATGTTATAGAATCATAAATATGAAATAAATCAAATAGATATTTTGTGTTTTTTTAAAATCTCTTTTATATCTTTTTTAAACATATTTAATTTTAAATATTAAATATGTATTTTCATAACATTTTTCTAGATACTTAAACATGGTATTTTCATTAATTTTACTATGTTATATTAAGCAAATTTTTTTGGTTTACATATCTTAAGTGTTTTTAATAACATTTATATGAAAAAAAAATAGAGATGTATAATATATGAGGATATAATATTTGAGGAGAGTGAAGCTCCTCCTTCTCTCTTGAATCTCTCTTCGGCCTTTTCCTGTATCTTCTCCTGCGTTTTGATGGCTTCAGTTCATCACCTTGATACAAAATCTATTTATTAATCGGAAATTGCACTAGCTTTTGGCTTAAACTCCTAGCCTTAGGGCTAGGGGCCTTGGATAGCTGTGATTTTCTGTTTTTAAATTTCGAATTTTCTGTAGTTTTTGGGAGTTTCTTGGTCGGTTTTTATATTGATTTGTTTGGTAGACGGAGATTACTTATTCGGTGTTAATGGAGTGGAAATCTGCGAGTAGAAAGAATTTCAGGTTTGTGAAACAGAGTTGGGATATTTTCCCGAAAGGGAAAATCCCTCTTTTGGAGTCGGAAAAACATCTATGTTCTGTTTATTTCTCTGAGATTTCAGATAGAATCAAAGCAGAAGACATTTTTGGTCTATTTGGTTGTGAGGGTGATATTGTGGAGGTGATGATTTCTCCGAGGAGGAACAAGTTTGGTAAACGATTCGGGTTCGCTAGGTTTGTTGGTGTTGAGGATGTGAAGAGGTTGTCGGTTAAACTCGACAACATTCAGATTGATGGCAGGAAAATGCATGTTAACCCACCGCGGTTCGAAAGGAACGAAAATGGGGGGGGGTGTTCAGGTCAAGAGATTAGGTCTAGTTGATGTAGCGGGAGGAAAAAATCTTTCGAAGGAGAAAAATCATCAAAGGGCTTCCAACTTGGTTCAGAGGGGAGGTGGAAGGTGGATCGCTGGGTCTAACGTTAAATCCTTTGCGCAGGTGGTTGGTAGTGGAAGTGGTGAAGGAAGTAAGGTTATTAGATCTTTGTTATCGTATTTTTGCGATGCGTATTATTTGGACAAATTGAAGAAGGCTCGCGTTGGAGTGGTTCGTTCTCCGGGAACCACTTATAACATTCAATCTCTGATGGAGGAGGAAGGTTATTTCTCAATCAAGCCAACCCCTTTAGGGGCTAACTTGTGTCTTTTGGAAGAGGAGGTTTTAGGGGCTCTTGATGATTTGGTAGTGGAAGGTTCTAAATGGTGGAGCCAATGGTTTTCCTTTGTTCGTTTGTGGAAGGAAGAAGATGTGGATAATGAAAAAGTTTCGTGGTTTAGAATGTTTGGAGTCCCAATTCAAGCATGGAAAATGGAATTTTTTGTTCAGTTTGCTAACTCTTTGGGAGAGTATGTTTGCGTGGACAGGATGACGCTGAACGGAGAGAACAAAGACTTAGCAAGGATAATGATTAAGGTTCCCATGGATTTTGTTCTGCCAGATTTTCAGGAGGTGTTGATTGATAATAGGAATTTTAAAATCTTGTTGAAGGAATACTTGTATGGACCTTTGAGGTTACCTAAGTCTTGCGAATGGCTTTCTTCTGGGTCTAGTTCCTTTGTCGATTCGGCTGTAGATTCTGATGGAGTTGAATCAGACAGTGGTGGTTCGTTTTTTAGTAAAGGGGTTGTCGGATCGGAGGAGAGGAACGGGACCTTCATTTCTAGAAATGGAGAGAACGAGGAGGAAGTGCATGAAAAACCGGTCAAAGAAATTTCTTCTTTGTATCCGCTGGAAAATAGTATGCAGGATGCAACTGATGGTGTTAAGGAGCATACTGTCTCGAACTCTGTGCAGGCTGATAACTATCTTTATGAAAAGGTACTTTTGACTGTGCAGTCTCTGAGGTGGCAGCAAAAGCTATTATGAAGGTAGTAGCTTTAGGTTACATCTCGATGGAATCAACTGTCCCTTGCAGTAACGTTGTTTCAGAACAAAGGGGAGGAGGATGTTCGTTGGGACCCTCTTATCAGAAGTCTTTTTGTTCTCATTCAGTAAGAGGTGGGGTGGTACATGGACTTAATAAATCTAAGAAATTCAAAAAACTGAGTCAACTTAGTGGTCCCACAAGAAAAAGAGGTAGGAAAAGTAACATTAAGAAACATAATCCTTTTTTGTCCAGAAAAAGTAATGAAGACAAAGCTAAGGTTTTGGCCGACGAAAACTCAGTTTCTTCCTCCCATTTGAATTCTGACGGGCTGATTTTAAGAGACGGTAAGAATTTTTATGGAGATAATTCGGGAGAGTCAGATATTGTTAGAAACAATTTTAGAGCTTTGGATAATTTGGGATCTAATGTGGGGGAGAAATTGTGGAAAGCTATTTCTAGCTTGGGTTTTGTGGGTGGAGCTTCTAAGATAGATTACAAGAAGAGGCTGGATGATTTAGAGAAGTCAGATTGTCATAGGGTTTAGCAGTTGTTACATAAAGGCTAAAGCTACTAATGTGCTTCAACTATACAATTTGTCCATACATCATCTACAACATGTCATTACATATGCATCCACAACGCATACAACATTCTCATTTATGTTAAGAACATCATCTTGCAATGCATTACATACATCATGACATTGTATAGAACTAACCTTGTTTTTCAAGTTAATTCCCTAGCAGACGAATGTCATCAACAACTTATTATTGGGCTGCTATAAACCCCCAGGATCATATTTACCGATATCTTGGGTTGCTATAAACCACCAAGATCACATCTACCAATGTCTTGGGCTGCTATAAACCCCTAAGACTGCATTTGTCTCTATCTTGGGCTGCTATAAACCCCCATGATCACATCTACAAATATCTTGGGCTACTATAAACCCCCAAGATCATATTTACCAATATCTTGGGTTGCTATAAACCCCCAGGATTACATTTACCGATATATTGGGCTGCTATAAACCTCCAAGATTACATTTACCAATATCTTGGGCTGCTATAAACCCCCATGATCACATTTATCAATATCTTGGGCTGCTATAAACCCCCGAGATCACATTTACCAATATCTTGGGCTGCTATAAACCCCTAGGATTATATCAACCTCTATTTTGGGCTGCTATAAACCCCCTGGATATCCATTACTACGGATGGCATCTTTAAGCCCATCTTCGATAAATACTCTGTCAACTTACTGGATGGCATCTTTAATCCCATCTCCGACAACCTTCAGTAAGCTCATCAGATGGCATCTTTAAGCCCATCCAAGCAATACAGTCAACCAACTATGCAAATTTCTGGGCACTTATATGTTCAATCCTCTTCCACCTTCAGATCACGATTGACACGCATACCAATCTAACTCTTCAGGTCTAAGAAGATTGAACATGGGCAGTTGTTGTACCCCAAAATTTTCCCTCACATATTTGAGATAAATTGATTCAAAAAGTCTCCTCACACTTGTCGTACCCCAAATTATGACCCGCTTCATATGCTTTCTGGTGCCTCTTTATTTCGAATAAATAAAATAACATAATTGGTAGAAAGATGGGTATAAAGGATATAATGTGAGAGGTTGTGAGTTCAAAGCCCATCTTCCTCTCTTTTTAATTTTTTTTCTTTTTTTCCTTTACTAATAAATTTTTATTTATTTATTTTTTTAATAAAAAAATCACAAAAATAACATTTTTTATTATTTAATTTTTAATTTTCGTATTTGCATTTAATGCATTTTTAAAAATATGATTTTTTTTCATTAAAATCATTATTTTATGGAAAAAATCTCAAAAAATCACAAAAATAAAATAAAATAAAATCTGTTTTTCATCATCATTATTAGATTATTATTTTAAATATATTTTTTATTTAAATTCATCGAGCTATAAATTCATCCAGATTCAATGGCCTGAGCTTTAAGAAATGAGGAAAATCAAGTCAGATTAAATCTTTCTTAATTTAGACAATCACATTCAATTTCTGACATAATCCTTTATCTATAAATAGACCTTATTTTTCTCATATTTGCCTCACCCACAATTCAAGAATCCTTGCCTCCACAAAATCTAAAATATTTTCAAATTTCATTCAAAAAAAGCTTGATGTAGAAGAACTTTACAGCAAGTTTCAACCTTCTTTTCACGCCCATTCCTTCCTAAAATCATCCCAGGAGACCATTCATATTGTTCTTGAAGGTTGGAACAACCTGAAACACATGCTACGCGTCATGGCCGTTCCTTAACTTTTTTATCTTTGAAATCTTCATTACACTGCATTTACATCAATTTTTTTCATATAATTATGTTCATTATCATATATATATATATATATATATATATATATATATATATATATATATATATATATATATATATATATACATACATGTCTTGATCAATTGTTTGTGAGCCATAATGCAGGAATTGAAATATGTTATTGTTAGGGCACCACGAATTGTAAGCTTTGAATCTCATATTTGAGTTCCTCGACCTCGATTTAGGGGAATAAGGTGGTGTTTACTATTTAAAAGTTGTTGTAGTGCCCCCTCTTTTGTTCTTTTTTTCTTTGCTTTTTTTTCCCTTTTTATTCATTTTATTAAACTTCCTTTTTTTATATAATAAATTGATAATTATATAACAACTCAATAAATGTTTTTTTAACCAACCAAAAATCAGAAAATACTTCATTAGAATCTTTATTTTTTTTAAATACCAAGAGAATAGATTCATAATCATTTTTTTTAATTTAATAAATATTTGATTATTGTCTTATTAATTAGATTGCAGTTCAAAAAATAAAAAAAAACAATATTTTTTTAAAATTAATTTCCAAAATAAACACTAAAAATATTTTCTTTTGAATAATGTCTTTTTTTTAAAATTAAAATTAGCAAAAAAAATTAATGTAACTTATCTTTAAAAGACAAAAATAATTATTTTCTTTTATAATTTATTTATTAGTATTAATCTCTCTTTTAATCATTTAATCATTTTTTTTCTCTCTCATCCCAAAGACTCAATATTTTTTCGATCTTTTCGTTTCGATTATTTTACGATTTTCTAGAAAAATGTATAGGTGCCAAAAAGACTTGTAATTTATTCTTTCCACAGATTATTTTTACTTATGTAACTGCCTATGGAATGTAATAGTCTAATTAGGATTTTACTCTTCGGACTCCTCAATTATGTAACTCCCCCAAGACCTTGTAATAGTCTACGAATTTATTTTCCGCATTTTTACTTTTCGCACCTATAAACTGCGTAGATATATGACTAATAGGATTGTATGATAAGACTAAAAACAACTTAGAAAGCTTTAAATCCAAGATAAAATAACTGAAAATGACACACCTTGCACACTTGCACCTTTAGGGTAGCCTCTCTTGTTGTCTTACGAATAATGGTCATGTCCCTCGAACGTAGGGGTATCTTAGCAAAAACGATTACCAATAAATCATCATCATAGTCCCTTCGATATAAAGATCACATTCCCTCGATGACCCTTCAAGTTGCCTACGAATAAGTGATCTAGTCCCTCGATGACCCTTCGAGTTGCCTACGAATAAGTGATCTAGTACCCTGATGACCCTACGAAAAAATGATGATAGTCCCTTCGAGTTACTAAGATATCTTTACAAGGTTGCCTTCTATGACCATACGATGACCCTACGCCCATCCCTTACATCCAAAGATAAGACTACTTACTAACTAATAGTAAGGACAATCATATCTCTAAGGAAATAGGAGAATAACATGAATGACCTTGAGTAGGTAGGATCCTTTAACTGCTTGCTCATAATTTCAAAACAAACCCTTTTTACACCTCACACTTTCAAAACATCATTCATAAAACCAGTTTGTATACATTCATACGAGAATCATTACAAAGTTGAGCCTTTTTTCCCAAAACACACCACCAGTATTTTCAAACAAAAAACAAAGTGAGCTAAGCAGTTAAGAGCCTATGGATAACCATGGATACAAAGGTTGCTAACACCTTCCCTTTGTATAACCTACCTCCCGAACTCAAAATCTAAACCAAGGTATTTCTTGTTCTTTTCCAACTTTTCTATTTGGATAAAAAAAAGTCGGTGGCGACTCTTGCTATACGTAACATTGTTTTTGTGAAAACAAAAACAACAAAGTCAGTTCTCCCACCGTATTACACTCATACTTCATTGACGGCATCTTGATCCATGCTCACCGCACCAATTTTGTTGTGACAATCGTCACAACAGGAACTAGCAATGTTGTGAGAAATAAATGTTTTCTTGACCAAACACAAGAAACCCTTTTAATTTATGAAAGAGGGAGATGAAGGGAGAAGAAGAGCAAGAATCACTACAAAAAAAGGAAAATTGTGACGGTTTTATAAACCGCCACAATTTACCGTAAATAATGACATTTTAATATACGGCGTTATAGATGCCATTTTATAAGATTATAATTTTAATTAATAAAACTCAAAACATAGGCGCTAAGTTTATACACTTCTCCCTCTGTGAATTTCACTTTCTCTTAAATAACATTTTGTTCACCTAAAAAAATAAAATAATAAATAACTTTTTCCTAAAACCCTAACTCTACCATCTTCATATTCTTAACTCACTACTCACTCACCTCAATGTCTCTGACTCACCTCAACACCTCGTTTGCCTCATCACTCACTCACTTCACAGTCTCGCTTGCTCATATTCTTGCCGGGTCATTTTCCGATTTACTAGTTTTGCAATTTGTTCTTGCTCAGGTACACTCTCACAAAAAAAATCCTTAATCAAAATTATTGATCCAATCCATTACGAGAATAATCAAATCACACCATTGTTGCTCATGCTTGTGAGTCTCCGTGTACGGTTTTCTTTTATTTCTTCTCTTTCATTTTTTTCCTACAACTTTATCTCTATATGTGCTAGCGTGTTAGAAGCCACATTTTTTTCCTACATTTTTTTCCTATGATTATAATATATAGTTTTGTTGGTTAAGGTGATAGCGTGTTAGAAGCCACAATATACGTGGATTATTATTATAGATTGGCTAGATTATAAGTGCTTACTTTGTTTGTTCCGACTTCTTAGTCATCGTCCTTGAACCAGCAACTTGTCTGCAACAACGACTCTGTTACTAAGGAGCTAATTCATGTGCTTTTGTTGTTAAGTTGAACTGAGAGATAATTAGAGTTAAAATGACATAAGTTGTAACGATTGAAGGAGTTCAAAAGACACAAGTTGAAATTTTTGATGGTGTCGTTGTTATGCCTTGGCTGGATGGGCATTACATGCTATCAGAAAAGACTAATGAGCAGGATCATTACGAGATTTTAAAGTTTCTAAAGCAGGTGTTGATATTTATTTTAGGTACTTCATCTTTATTTGTTAGTGAAGGGGAGGGGTTAATGTGCATCTGACTTTAACATCTATTCAAACGTTTCCAACTATATCCCTAAACACACCTACATGTGCAACTGACTACGGCGACATTGACAAAAACTTCACAAGGTGTAATAGTTCTGTTGAAGGTGAAATTTTGTGGTTTGATAAATCTGGAAATTCCACTACTAATGGTTGTGATTTTTCCTGATCAATCTGGAGGTATATGTGGTGGTGGCCAATGATTGTAGTTGTAAAGGTTCAGCTAGTATAATATTACTGCACATTGAAGAAAAAGGTAACACAATGGATTCATAAAGAATTTGGTGGATAAAATCCATGAATCAAATGACTTCTTATACCATGTAGTTATTTGTATTTAAATTGTCCATTAATGTTATAGTTCTCGTGGGAAAAACTTTGATGTTGTATAATGAAGCAAGAGCAAGGCATGGGTTCAACGATTTATTTATTTTGGGAAACAACTTTACCACCTCAACAAACTACAAACTGTATGTAGTTGATACCTATATGAAATATTATTTTTCATATTTGTTTTAGTTTCATCCATGTTTGCAGTTACTTTATTATTATTTCGGTGTCCAATGGATACACTTGCATAGAAGTTATTCAATGAATACACTTGTATAAAATTTGTCTAATATCTTCATAGTATAGCTAGGTGCAACACTATATGATTTTTATTTTACTAACACTAAGAGCGGCTAGGCTACTATAGAAGTGAAAGGAGAGTAGCATTCCTCCTACCATTTGTTCAAAATTATTTTGATCTCATCAAGGTTTTTGACAAATGTAGTGTTTGTTAAATAAAAGAATGTTGGTTATCTAGATAGTAATGGCGGTTCATTTATTTTTATTTTTATTCTAGAGCTAATAATGGCGGTTCAAACCGACACTACATATGATACAAAAATTGACGCTTTTAACAATGTATATTATGACGGTTTCTATGACGGTTAACATAAAACAATAACCTCTAACTTAAGCACTAAGCTAACTTAAGCAACAAGTTAACTTATACAACTGCATGCTAGAACTTGTTTTGATACATACCAGAAAACTTGATTGCAAGTTATTTGGTAAAGAAAAAATAATTCATACTGAAAAACTTGATTACAAGTTATTTGGTGAATAAAAAATACATATAAAAAAATAATAAACATTAAATAATAAAATTATTTGATAAGTGAAAAGGGTAGAAATGGAATATTTTAAAAAAATGTAGGGGTAGAGGGATAATTGTAGGGGTACAAGGTAAATTTTTCATAAATTAATCTTATGTTATTCACACTTTGAATAAATATGATACTAAATGTGCTACTAGTGAGCTTAAGATAGCATGGATCCAACATTGTTGATTCTATAGGCCAGTTGTGATAGCCAATTTCAACTTCAAAATTATCTTCAAGATTCTAACATATAATCTCTCCGCCATCCTTCAAATGTTAATTTCAAAAGAGAAAAAAGGCTTCATCCATGGTAGATCAATTGAAGACTACACTATTCTTGCCTCTGAATCTGCAAACTTGTTGAATCAAAAATCTTTTGGAGGAAACATGGCCTTGAAGATTGACATTGTAAAATCTTTTGACACATTTGAATGTCCTTTTTTGATCAAAGTACTTCAGACATTTGATTTCAATGACACCTTCTGTAATTGGATCCATTTTATCTTAAGTTCTACAAAATTATCTATGTATGTTAATGGCTCTATGAAAGGCTTTTTCTCTTGTTATATGGGGGTGTGAGATAGTGTGACCCTCTCTCACCCATTCTCTTTTGTATTGATGAAGATGTCGTAAGGAGAGCCATTGCTAAGCTAGCCCTTGATGGCTATCTCAAGCTGTTTAAGGGTGAAAATTCCACTAATATGTCATTTCATTTCTTTTATGTCGATGATCTAATGGTGTATTGCAATGTAAGACAATCAAACCTAATTGCCCCGATGAATGTTTTCTCTAGGTATACATCTTGCTCTGGTTAATTTTTTAATGCTGACAAGTCCACTATTTTTGCAGGTTCTATCTCACATACCAAGCTCTATAGGATCTTGACATCCCTATTTTTATAGGCAAATCTAAAGTTTCCCACTTAAAACCAATTGCTGACAAAATCAAGAGTAAATTGACTGATTGGAAGGAATTTATACTCTTTATTGCTTGCAGAACTTAACTTTTCAAATTAGTGATTCAGATCATGTAAATATACTCTATCACAATTTATTATTGAATGGTGCACCTTCATCTTGAGCAAAAAAATCATGTGCATTGACTAAGATATCTTTCTCTGATGCCCCACTTTTTTTCCATTAACAGCCTGTCTGTAACACCCAACAAATTTTTGAACATGGCTATTTATTCGATTCCATCGAGATTTTAATTGGCCTTGTAGCTTTTCTCATGACTTCCCATGATATTGGTTATAATTATCGGTGATTCTTAACCAAAAGCTGTCAAATTTTTGATCAACTCCAACAATTGGATCATTTGAAACATTGAGCCATGATTGCATTATAATTGTATTCTCTTCCCTTGTGAATACCTCTCGGATTTTTTTTAATAGAATGCCTTTGTTCCTTTTCAATTGTAATATTTTCAAGACCAACTTGAGTTGAAAATTATGGAACTTAACGTTCGGACATAAACCCATTCAGTGTTTCGGGTTCATGATGAGAAAAATTCATCTCATGAGTATTTATTTGAGGTATAAAATAAATATTTGGGTTGTTTGGTGATGGAAAACATACGGTAGAATTTGTTGGAGGTGAGTGAAATTAAGAATTTTGAGCATTAGGATTTTGAAAATTTTGTATGAGATGGAGCATAGATTGTTGATATATATATTGATTAGGGTCCATTTGACCTTAACAATAATAATTTGAAATAAGAAGATGAAAAATTAAGTAAAAGATGATATCATGAGAGTATAAGAATCATTTACTTCTATTTATAAACAAATAAATTATTTAAATTTTAAAAAAGAAAGAAAAAAGAGTTGTTGCTCAACTGCTAGAATTATTAAAAAGAAAAAAAGAAGAAAACAAAAAATAGCCCAACGACTAGAATTATTGAAAAGAAAAAAAAAACATAAAATGAGTTGATGCATAAAGTTTTAATTATATTATTTTTTTAATCAAGGAACAGTTGCAATGCAGTGCAACAAATAATGAGGTAGCAGTACACATTTAATGAGTTTTTTGGTATTGCAGGCTCAAACAATGACATTAATGTGCTAAACTAATCCAATGTGTTTAATGATATTTTGGAAGGACATGTTGCTACTGTGCAATATGCAATCAATGGGACTCCATATAATATGGGGTATTAATTAGCAGATGATATATATCCTGAGTGAGCTACATTTGTTAAGACCATCCCAATGCCTCAAGGAGAAAAAAGAAGACTATTTGCAAAATATCAAGAATCAACTAGAAAGGATGTGGAACAAGCATTTGGAGTGCTACAATCTCGATTTGCAATTATACGTGGCTCAACACGTGCTTGGCATATGGAAGCCCTCAAACATACCATATATGCTTGTATCATATTGCACAATATGATTGTTGAAGACGAACGACACTCGTATGGAGGTGATTTTGATTACTCTTATGATAATGTAGATGACAATAACTCAATGACTGAAATATTTAACGGTCCTCATCCGAATCTTGCAACAAGACTATAAAGAAGAGTAAGTCTTCGTGAAAAACAAGTTCATCGCCAACTTCAAGGAGATCTAGTCGAGCATATTTGGTAACGTTTTGGACATGAGGATGATGAAATTTAAAAGACGAATTATGTGATGTTATTTATTTTATAATTTTTAATTATATGTCATGTATTTGAGTTTAATTTTAATAATTATTTTAAAGTTTATGTTTAATTTTAATTTTATTTATTTATATTAATTAAAATTTAAATAATTTAAATTATTGATTTAAATAATATAGAATTTAATATGAATACTATATTAATATATTAAGTAAAGTGGTGAGACCCAATATAGGTTCTTTAGAGTTGCACTATTGGAGTGAAAATTGGATAAATTGCTTGAAGATGATTTGTCATGATTGGTCCCACAAAGAACCCAAAAGTGGGTTTCACCATTGGAGATGCTCTTAGTTTTAACACAACAATCCAATAAGTTTCCCATGTGCAATAACCCGACCATTTCCAAATACGGATTCACCGACGCACTACAATTCCGTTATTCCATAACGGTCTCACCTCACTCCAAATTAAAGGACAAAATCCTTTTCTCACCTATCAATAATCTTCCACCATCAACAAACGCTTTCACAGAACAATATCGCAAATCTTCACATATACCATCAACTTCAACCATTCTAAAATCCTAAAAAAATATCTTCAAATTTGTAGGACTCATAACAACCAACCTGAAATCCTCTTCAATCTCACCCAAACCTTCCTCCTTTCAACCTCTTCTTCAACATTCAAATCAACAAAACTTTCATAAACAAAACCTCACCCTTAATAATCTTCTTTAACATCTCCTTCATCTTAAACCAAATTCTCACCTCCATTAACATAAATAGCAAAGCCGCACAAACCAAACGATTATTAAACCTTCAATAAACACCAAAACCACAATGATAGTTGAAACGAAAACCTTTCACTACACCCTTCAATCGACACAAACTGAAAAACCATAAGCAAAAGAGATGGAGAGAGGGATCCAGATCTTGAAATGTTGAAAACAAATTTACGGTGAGGAAGGAAACAATGCATGAGTTTCAGACGAAGCGAGAAAATGAGACAAAAGTGAGTAGCGAGAGATGTAATCGGATGGAACGAGAAGGTTGAGGTTGAACGAACCTGGAATGAAGTTTGACGAGTTAAGGAGTCATTTGCGATGAGCTTCTTCTTTCCCAGAATCGCATTTTTGAAAAAACCAGAAAAAGGTGAATCGTGTTTTCTCTTTTTTTTTATCTTTTCACTTGGATGATTTGTAAACCCTTGTTTCTATTGTTTTTATTATTATTGTTGATGTTAGTGATGGGATTTGGGAAGCCCATCTTGTTTGATTATCATACCTCACACGATACATACATATTCCCTCTCTATTTTATTTTCCTTCTTATTTCTTTTGAGTTTTCTAACATTTATTTTTATGATGGATCTTTATGATAAACCTCTTGATTCATTCTCTCCATTGCCAATTATTTTCTGTTGATTTCATTTTTTATGGGACGATGATATTATAAACGATTTAGATATTCGATTTCGAATAAATCGATGTTATCTAAACCAATATGAGGCCATTCCTTTATTTTCTTTCTTATTTCTCGATTTACTCTTTATTTTGGTCTATGATATATTAAAAAGTCATGGCTTGTTGATCTTTACAAATCGATAAAACCTAGACTAATATGAGACCATTTACTTTCTTTCTTGTTATTTTGGTCGATGAGCATCTAAGAATCATGGTTTATCAATTTATCGACTTAAGATCTCGATTAATGATGGGACCTTTTTATTCATTCATTTTGGATATTCTCCTTTGATTTTTTGGACCAATGATATGACAAACAGTTTTAGATGTTAGATATCGATAAATCAACGTCATCTAAACCGATATGAGGCCACTTCTTTAAATTTATTTCTTGTTTTTTTCGATTTACTTTATTTTGGGTCAATGATATATTAAACGGTTTATGATATTCGATTTCGATAAATCGATGTTATCTAAACCAATATGAGGTTATTCCTTTAATTTATTTCTTGTTTCTTGATTTACTAATTATTGGGTCGATGATATAATAAATGATCTAGATGTTTGATTTCAATAATCTGATGTCATCTAGATGAATATGATACCAACCTTGTTTTTATCGCTTTTATTTATTTTTATGATCGATGAAAGTCTAAAAATCATGATGGTCGACAAATTGATAAAATCTTGATTATGACGAGACCATTCTGCTATTTAATAATTCGATTATTCACTTAGTCATTGTATTATGATTTCAAAGTTAAAATTCAATTTAACTTTTGAAAACCGTATGGATGCATAAAGTGATGCTCGACTTCTCATAGAGTGATTCTAATATTGAATCCACTCTAAGATAGTTAAAGAGCCATATTTCGATGCTTTCGATTTAATCCCGAGCTCCGTAGCTTCGTGTATAGTTTATGACACTTCATATATGCTTCCTCTTGGGCTCATACAATGAACCCTTTTATTTATCGCAATCCTGTGTATTTACTATGTACCCCGTTCCCCATTTCGATGTACGCCATTTATTTCCTCGCTTTGATTGTGATTTAGTTTGCTAGGCATCCTTATGGGACTAGGATCGTTTTTCCCTCGTTTCGAACCCTTAATCCAATGTCCAGTGGTTTCACTCACACACACTTGCACTTTCCTTAGGTTTTGGTTTCGTTTACTAGGCACCCTCTTAGGGACTAGAAATCGGTCCCATGTAACCATTAACCTTTAAACTCCATTTTCATTCACCCTTTAAACTCTATTTTCGGTCCCAGGTAATAACATAATTTAATAATATAAGTAGAATTGTATGACACGAGCCTTAAGTGGTAGAAAGGAGGATAATGGATATCCTGTTACTCACTCCGATTATTTCGACACAAGACGTTTGGATTGTTGAGCGAAATAGTCACCTATACCCATAGTCTTTAGTGCAATTCGACTCTTAAATCCTTTTTTTTTGAAAGGAAAAGGTAATAAAATCAACAAATGTCCGTAGTTAGCCGAACTACGAAGCTCTGAATTTCCCATTGCATGAGGGAATACATAGGCACAAGGACTACACTCCTTGCCGAGCACCTTAGGATCAATCAACCTTTTCTATTTAATAAGTAATGCATATGCATATGTATCCCTTCGCGCGTGACAATTTAGATGGTTCCCATCGAGTACACTGGATGTAAGGGGTGCTAATACCTTCCCCTTGCATAACCGACTTCCGAACCCCGATAATGGTTGCGATGACCTTTGTTGTTTCCCTTTCAATGAGTTTTATCTATATTTTCCCTTCCCCTATTTGGGAATAAATTAAAATTAGGTGACGACTCTCATATCAGCCCAGCCGCAACCGCGTTCGTGAGGATCGTATTTTTTGAGGTACGACAACTGGTCCACTGATTCAGTGGTCTTTCGTTTCACACTAGCCAACTCTTTTAGACTAATTTTGGATTGCCCCATGTAAAATTGTTCATGAAACAATCTTTCTAATTATGTCCATGTGTGTATAGAATGTGGGGGCAGTGTTGTGAACCAAGTAAATATGTTCTTCACAAGAGAACTTGGAAAATACTTAATGTTTAGGTCCTTTGCTATGTCACTAGCCTCAATTTGATATCTGGCGACATTTACGACGGTGGACTTTTCACTCTCTCCAACGAACTTGGTGAATTTTGGGACCTTCCATCACCTGGGCAATTCCGGTTTTAAAACAGAATCTGGTAATGAGGACGTGTATGTTGGTCGTCGAAGGCTTGGGTTCGCCCTATTTCAAACCATGATTCATTCGACCATATCCTCTATGTTTCGTTCCCTAACCATATCATCGTGTCAAACCTGCTTGACCACGTAGTCAGGATCATGATTCCTATGAACTAATACGACGGGAGGCCTCTAGGCCACCCTATGTATAGGTTCAACGTCTTGTAGCGGTTGTTCAAGGATTTCTTCATAGACGTCTTCCTATCGAATTGGTGTTTCTAGCCAAGGAGGCAGAGTCTGTCGACCTAGGGTCCTAGGGCCCATAAGGAAATAACATATGCATGTCATTTGAATTGCCAACTACTGTTAACTCTTATTCGAATCATGTATCAATGGTCTCGGTATAGTGCCCATCTTTTGAGTCAACATGTGTACCATTTCGTGATTTCTTTCATCCATTTGTTGCCTCATGAGTGCAATAGAGTTTGGGGTGAAAGTCAGAACAATGTTATGTGTCGACGGCGATAACGCTTGGTATGGTGATAACGTCGACGGCGAACTCTTCCCAAACATCGAACCAATGTTATGTGTCGCTCCCGGGATTTTCATCCTAGTACAAACGTGAAAGTGACGCGGAAAAGGTAGAGTCGCCAGCCAGACATTTTTATCCCGAATGAATGGGAAAGGTAATGTTGCACAAACTTGAGGAGAAGGAAAAGACGAGGTCCTGCAAACCAAAGAACTGGGTTCAGGAGTCGGTTACAAATTGGGAAGGTATTAGCACTCTAGATCTTCCGTCGTATCCGACGGGATCCACACTTGTTATTCTATTTCAAAGGGTGTGAAATAAAATTGTTGCTGAATAAAAACCTCTACTGGAACTAGAATGAGAGAGGGAACTGGAAGAAGAGAATCAAAAGGTATGTGAAAATGTAGGGAATATCAAGAATGTTCTCGAATGAGCCCTACCCCACTGCCTACGTATCTCATGAGAAATGAGAATCAGAGTCGACGTAGTTCACCTAACTAAGGCGAGAACTTTGTTTGTGTTTTTTTATGAATTGAACTTCTTATGCCTATGCTCAAGTGTGGTGTTGCAGGCTCGTCTGGTACGAGTGTGTTACCGTCTTGCAAAGAGACAATTCGTAGCAAGTTCTTTCGTTATGAGTGAAGAGATGAGAAGAGAATTCCCGCAGGAAAGACGTGTGTTATTTGTTCACTATCTTTTAGAAGAAGTGTTTTTGATTTTGGTGTTTGCGAGACATCCTCATGCTAAGACTTGTTCATCATGATAAATATCCTACACCTCATCCCGAGATGGAATGCGTGCAAATACCCCATGGCAAAGTCTCCTGGCGCACGAGAAAGCTCGACCTTTATTAGGTATTTTATTTTTATTTTTGAGATGAGAAATAAGACTCAAGTCGGAAAAGGACAAAACTAGGGGAAACTAAGACTCACCCTAAGTTGTTTATTCAAGGGATGCCCTATGGTTAGTGTGGGTTTCTATTCCTAGAAAGAAAAAGGAAGCAAGTTACAACTCACTTCAATGAATTGAAATGAGTTTAAACTTCAAAGAGAATGAACAAAGTGAAATGTCAAAGAAGCATCCAATGCTTATCGCAAACACCAATTGAAATGTAAAAAGATAAGGAAGAATGTGTATGTAGGATAGCCTCCCACACACATGGCTTACCATAACCCCCTACAAAACAAAGGTTAGCAAAATAAATCCAAAGTGATAAAAGGAAAGAGATAATCAAATACCAAACATGCCCTACCACAATTATGACCTAAACTAGACTCAATCCTAAGTCCAAGGACGCCCAAAAGCTAAGCAAAGCCTAAAGTCAGCAGCTACTACAACTCCCTAACACACAATCAACTACTAAATGCAACTAAAAATGCACATAACCTATTACATCTACCAAACAACATCAAAATATGTGTAAAAACCCAAAACAGAATAATGCAACATGTCATTTACAGCTTTTGTTTCAAAAAGTAGCAGTGAAACATGGCAGATTTTCATTTATTTTTCATATGCAAAAATGGAGTTTTAATGTGAACAATGAATGCAATGCTCATATATTTTAATGCAACAAACTTGAAATGCATCATCAACAATGGTATGCAACATATAAACAATCAACAAAGAATGCAAACTATGTGAATCACACGGTTTTAACAATATGCAACCTTTCCAAATACGCGTACAATTGACCAAAACATAAGCGGATCGCAAACATAATGAAAAACAGAATTAAGAACACCTATTAACGTGCTATTGATGATGCTAACTCATGAAAACAACAATCACAACATGTTATGAACACACATTCAACACTTATGTCCAAAATTTGAATCTAACGAAATGTGTGTCGAGAGTTATCGAAACTACACACACCTGCACTAAGTCAGCTCCTAAAAACTCTCTAAAATCACAACCTAATGATCTATGATGATTGGATATGGAATGGCATGCAAACCTACACTAAAATTCCCAAAAATCCAAAAACTGCTCAGTGTTAACCGGTTAACGCTCTGGGTTAACCGATTAACGCTGCTGAATTTTGTAGAATTTTCCAAATTTTGAACTGTGTTAACCGGTTAACGGTATGGGTTAACCGATTAACACTGAACCATAATCAATTTTAAATGCTGAAAAAAGCACTTCTATCTACCAACTTATTCCTCGAGTTCCTAATTCAACTACTACCAAGTTAGCACGATATTGACACCTAAATGCAACAATCTAACCCCAATTGGATCCACAATCACATCGCGACCCTAATTTCTAATGATCAAATCAATCAAAGTATCAAAACGAGAAAACGCGAAGAATGTACGAAGCGAGATGAAGAGGAATAAATTAAAACGAGAAATGATTACGCATTCACCAACCTACAAAAAGGAGACTTGCTTTGGAAATTATTGCAATGTCGAGCAATACACGAAAGTAGAAAAAACCGGAGATCCGAAGCTTTGATCCGCGAATGCACAAAATAAATGCGATCAGTGAGAATTATCCGAAACCGCTTCCGAATGGTGAAATAAACACTGCAACCGTAGCAACTTCTTCGATAATCCGTTGAATTGATGAAAATGGTGTAGGTTTAGCTTCTGATTCTTCAAATTTTAATGCAAAACTTGAAGAATCTTGATGATGTTGAAGCTTTGGTATGAGTTTGCCACACTATGGGGGACTTTTTGCCACACTACGAGGGACTTCTGCCACACTACGGGGGACTTTTTGCCACACTACGAGGGACTTTTGCCAATCTGCGGTTCGACTTTAGAAATTTTCTACCCTGGGGACGGACTTTCGCCAATCTGCGGTTGGACTTTGCAAGATATTAAACTTGGATTATGCTGAGTATGCATATGTTGAATTACATGTTATATTTTGAGTATGCAAATGAAATGATGTGAATGCAAAGGGATTTCCTGATGAGAAAGAGATAAGTCCTTGCTGACTCTGTTGAGAATGCAATGATCGTCGATTCAATCTCGAGAAGACCTACGGGGATAACATCTCTGCTGGAGAAGAGCGTGAAGAATCTGTTTGCTGGGGAAGTTTTCCAAAAATAAATTGGACTTTAGCTCTGAGGACCCTTCTAGGGGATACTTCAACTACTGGGGATTGAATCTCACCCATAAGACTCCACTTGGGGATCGACAACTTTCTGACTTAGCTGGGGAAAATTCTTGTCGCGGCCCTGCTGGGGAGAGCTCTCCGTCAATCTTGAATTTTCCAAACCTCTGTGGGGAAGAGAAAATTTTGTCTGAGATCTACTGGGGAACAGGAGCCACCCTAGATCTGCTGAGGAATCGAATCAAGGAAACCCGCTGAAGAGAAACGTTTGTGATGCTCTCTGCTGGACATAACTTCCATCCGTCTGTTGGGAATAACAAAATCGAAACACATCCTGCCGGGGAGGAAAGATTTCAAGTAGTCTCGTGTTAGGGATCATTTGCTTTTGCTTGGACTTTATCTCAAGAGGATTTTATATAAGACTTAGTGTCTTTAAACTTTTAGGTATCACAGTGATTGTATGAATTGGCGTAATAACCTTGCTGGGGAGGTAGCCATTGTCAACACATATGAGCTTGCAGATGTTGGAAGTGTTGAACGAGAGAATTGGCTTGACTAGTGACCGCTAGCTGGTAATGGACTCAATCAGTAAAAGTTGCGACAAAAGGATGACATATAAACCCTTCATAAGTACAGCTGCCTTAGTATTATGAACTTTGGATAGGCTGCCTCTGATTAACCGTCTTCCGGGGAGAGTAACTTCTAGTGCTCTTGGGGTGGATTTCCCCAGTACGAGCCTTTAAGTAATTGCCCTTGACTGACTGATCTTTGAGGGAATATCTGCACCAATTGTTGTGGGAGAGATTTGAATCTTGAAGTGATTTCCTTAGATTGGTTGGCTCTTACCACGACAGGTTAGGAAAGTCCCTACTCGATGGAGTTTCCGGGAAAAGTGTATCTCAACATGATTATCCTTCAGAAGTTTCAGACTTCTCAACTTGGCAAGATTAAGCTTCTAGACTGAGGTTCCACATGTGAACTTCTAGGATGCCAACCAAATGTATGCAAGCAGAAAATATTTATTCTGAGAATGATTATTCTAATGCAACACACATGTTAATCTTGAAGTTTTTTGTTGAAAAATAGATTTCGCTAGCCTTTGTGAGCCAATCACTGGTTAAGACATGACATCATTTTGTATGAAAACATGTACATGCAATACCAACAAGAATCTTTTAGCACAACTCATAGAAGTCAGAAACGCTTCCTCGTGGTAGTACGCTCTTAAACTAACCCTGTTTCAGTTAGGACTTTTGAGAGTTGTATCGTGGCCTGGTTCACGGTTATAGAAACCAAGGATATAGACTTGAAGTTTATTTATGCCCACCCCTCTTCGTGATGTTCTCCATTCCTATGTTCAACTAGCTTTCAAAAGCGTTCACCTTTCCAAAAAAGGTTTTGTGATGGTTGAGGAACCAATGACACTAACGGTTCAAGGACCACTGAGGTTGTCGTTGGGAGTCAGACACCCCTTTGTCTTTCGTGTCTGTATCACACGATTTTGTTCTTGTTTAAGGATATTTCTTGTGTAATCCTTTTCGTCTTTTGTTTTTTGCATTCTTTTGATTATCCCTAACTTTTGTCTGGACTGATTCTTTGTAATCTTTGATTGTGAAGTCCAGCGGGATGCTCTAATTTTTGCCTAAGTCGCTTGTTTTCGAGTTCGATGGGTGTGTGATAATAATCGTGTGTTGATGTTTAGTGATGTTAATTATATGTTGAATATTATATGATGATTGTGTATTGATGCTTATGTGATGATGGTCATGTGAATGATGTTATTATGATGATTTTGACATGTGTTAGCGATGATATTTAATGATGCTATGACAAAATAAATTGATGATGTGCATGTTTGATGTATATATGCTTTGTGAATAATATGGTGAATATTTACACAAATGGTGATGCAAATGTTGATTATGTTGATGATTGATGAGGTTGTTGCATCTTTGCATTCATGGCATACTATGGTGGGGCTTCGATCCATTTGATGATGACGGGACTTCAGTCAGTTATTTTGGTGGCTTCAATCTCATTGTGCGGATTGAAGTATTTTGTGATGTGATCCCCTGTGGAGGGTTAATGACCCCAATGTCCATTTTATGACGATTGATACCACACACATATTCTGATGACGTTGCATTTCATTCTCGGTGGCATTGCATCATTACATATGAGTGATATTGATGATGTGATGTTTTATATGATGTTTTGGGTGAGTCGTTGTAGTATTTGATAAAGGTGAATGTGCAATGTTAATGTATTTTCTTTATATGATTTATATTGAATTATAATTACTCACCCCGCTTGCTTGGAAATGTTGCCTCTATGATGGGTAACTTGCAGATAATCAAGATTCGCTTCTCGGTGCGTGGAGTTTAGCTTGAAGTCTTTCTAGTTTTTCGTTGATTTTATATGGTGTCTTGCTCTGATATGTAACATCGGACGAATGACGCTTAAATGAATATTATGTTGTTTAGTTAATGGTATTTTATGAGTTTCTATATGCCGATTTTATTTGATGACGATTGTTGACAATGACCAAAAGGTCTTGATATTTTGATGAAATAAAGGAAGTTATATTTGAAGTTATGATTCCGGTGTGAAGTTTAAATTTGATTATTGATATTACTAAATAAGTGAGTATTTTAAATATTTTGAAAACCCGTGTTACGGAGCAGGATGTTTTAATCGATGTTTTATGAAGAAATGTGACACTCCTTGTGATGTACTCTGATTTATTTAAGTAGAATTATCACATATATTTTGTTGGGTTAAAAGGGTGTTACAGTCACCATCTCAAAAGGGTGTCACCATCTCACTACAATTCTCCATAGCTCGTTACCATCATTGATATCTTTGGTTGATAGAAAAGAGAGTTTTAAACATTAGTTTCAACCCAAAGGAGATTTTCAGAAGAAAAAAAATGGTAGTGAAAAGCATATAACACATCAAGTTCTTTGAACAAAGTTTTGAAGCATTGGAATAAACAATCTTCAGACATGTCCTATCTATGTTGCAGAACACTTGGGAGTTGTTCCGAAATGAAAAAGTCTTATAACAATAAAAACGTTTTTCGTTACGTATAAAACTATTTGCCACTATTCAGATACAATTTCGTATAAAACTCGTTTATTTAGTAGAAAAGATGTACTTGTGATGCAATTATGCCATAAATTAGTTGGATTTGGTTTGAATTAGGCTCATGTTATCCCTAATTGTGTGTTAGTATTAAAAGACAAAAGATTTAGTGTGGGTTATCACAATAGGTAATTCTAGCTTACACAAAAGGAAATATAATTTTAGTAGTATACTAGTATTAGCTTATACTAGTATTAGTAGTAAACATGTTACTTGAATGAATCCAATGATATACCACATGAGAGTGACCCACATACATAGTATTCACTTTATCTTTTTTTAACATTTCAACATTTCAACATTGAAGCTTCTTTCTTTCTTTCTTCTTACAGAGAAGCAGAAGTGGGTGTGGGGACAAGTCACAGCCGTGCATGCGTGCATCTTTGACTCTACTCTCTCTCTCTCTCTCTTCTTAATTAATCCCATTCCCAATTAACTAATTAATCACACTTCAATTACTCATTTTCAGTTAATTAAACAAACATAATCCTTATTTTACTTTGTTTAATTTTCAGATAAAAAAAAGGAATAATAATAATTAAGAAATTTCTCAGTAAAGAAAACGATGCAACATTCGTTGACCTGGCTTTTCTCTTAACCCTTTTTCTCTCTCTAAACTGTTCTGCATTTTCACCTCAAACTTAGCTATACCCATCTCTAAATTTAGCTTCTTTTTCATCTCAACAGCACTAACAACGAAAAAAGAAGAGATTTTTAACTTACCCATCATTCAATTTCATCAAATTAACGATTTTTTGTTTGGTCAACTTGGTCAAAGTGTTGTGGAGTTTGGTGTTGGGAATCGTGTAGATCAAGAGAGGGTTTTTGTTTGTTTTAAGGGATTCAAATCAACTGGTTATGCATGATTATGAAAGTGTGTTTGTAGTTGAAAATAAAGATGGAACGAGTTACTTTGTGTTCTAAAGCTTACTTTGTTTTTTGGGCAATTTTGGTTTTTGATTTTGTGCTTAAAGGTTCTTCTAATGTGGAAGGTAGGTGGTTACTTTTGTCTTTACTATATCAGGGTTTTAATTGTTCCATAAAATGTTTCTATCTGTTAATTGGGTGCTTTTGAGATGTTATGATTAGGGAAATTTACCTATTTTTGATCTACTAGGTTGCTTTCGTTGCTATGAGGGTTTTTAATTATTCTTCACATGTTTCTATCTGTTAATTGGGTTGTTTAAATTGCTATGATTAGGGAAATTTACCTAATTTTGATCTACTAGGTTGCCCTTTTAGCTTTATTGTTGCTTACTATATTCATATGTTTGATTGTAAAATATGCTTCATAGTTGACTTGGAGTAGCTTTTGTAATATTTCAACCCAGTTGCTAGAAAGATATGTTCATGTGTTTGAAGAATTTTAGTATATTTCATATATGATGGTGTTTTGCATCACTAAATTAGGTTGTTAATTGATTGTTTAGTGGTGAGTGCTTAATCCCAAGCCTAGGGAGTTCATTTTGACAGCCTATACTGTATATTCATTATATCATATAAGAATGGTTTTTCGAAATGGTTTCATTCTTGTCTAAAATGTTTTTTTTTTATGTCTCGATTGCTTTCATTTAGATTAGTTGGACTTGGTCTAGTACTAATTAAGTTGGGGTTCATGTTAACGATTCCTTCCTGAATGTAATGCTATTTTGCATTGCGTCGTGGATGCCAATGCTTACTTTATCTCCTACACCATGCAAGTTAATATTAAGGATGTTTGCAACTAAAGATTGGTTCTTTTTAGCACAGGTGATGCACTTAATGCATTGAAGAGCAACCTGAATGATCCTAATAATGTTCTTCAAAGTTGGGATGCTACCCTTGTGAATCCTTGCACGTGGTTTCATGTTACATGCAATGGCGATAATAGTGTGACCCGTGTGTAAGTTGATATATCATTTTTAACTGTAGTTTTACGAATGTTTGTCCATGTAGTGAATAATTGTTATCTTTCTGTGCATATGAACAGTGATCTTGGAAATGCGGACCTCTCTGGTACACTGGTTTCACAACTCGGCGATCTCTCAAATTTGCAGTACTTGTAAGTTGTGAATCAGATATGATATTGCCAAGTAAATTTGACTGTTTATGAGAAGTTTAGCCAAACCTTGTTACTTGATTGAAACTTTTTATTTTAGAATTGTAGACTGAATCATGAAACTCTTTATCGTCATAAGTTTTACTTGATATCATCTGAGTTTTAGAGATAGTTGTCTAAATTTCTGAAGGAAAGATTATATGTGGTAATCTATTTCGGTTTGTCAGGTCGTATTCACAACATATCAGCTTCAATAGAATCACATTAATGTGACTTGTCATCAATCAATTATTTGTTGAACTTTTTTGTTTGCACGAATCTGAACTTTCTTCCCTTTTCAATGGCAGGGAACTTTATAGTAATAATATAACAGGAAAAGTCCCAGAAGAGCTAGGAAATTTGACAAACTTGGTGAGCTTGGATCTTTACTTAAACCATTTAAGTGGTACCATACCAAATTCATTGGGCAAGCTTCAAAAACTACGTTTCCTGTATGACATACTTTCCTTATTCTCATACCTTTGATCTGCAAAATTTATTTATGCTGGTTTCAATTTTTTTCTTCCTTTACCTTGTTCAACATCTGTATTTTTGGCTTCCCAATGCAAAATGTGGTAGATTTTGTAGCCTCTACAACACGTTCATTCTATTTCCAGCAAAGCATCAATATACAAAATTACATGCCTAGAAAAGTAGTCCTATTTTTCGTTATTGCTGACTGATAAGAACGAGGTAAAGGAGGAATCTGAATTGTGGAGAGACATGCTCTTGAAAACCTGAGTTGTAATATATCCCAAAAATTATCTATATAAATTTCGGTTTCATCTTTTCATTTCCGTATCATGATTTATTATTTTATTACTCTTTATCATCAGTTATATATGCCGAACTAATTATTCATCGTGCTCTCCAAAACAGGCGTCTCAATAATAACACCTTGACTGGCCACATTCCCGTATCTCTGACAAATGTTTCTACGCTGCAAGTTCTGTGAGTGTTACTCCTTTGTTTAGATTTGCCATGAATTTTAGTCAAAGTAGATTCATAGTTATACTAGAATCATTAATTTCCATGCGTAAATTGACACAATGGCCATCTTGGAAAACAGTGATCTGTCAAACAACAATCTAGAAGGGGATGTTCCAGTCAATGGTTCATTTTCATTATTTACCCCTATCAGGTCTGTGGAAAAAAATCTGTTCTTATTTATGTCTTGTTCAGGACAGATAACCTGAAACTTTGCTAATGCCATGTGTTCCACTTTACAGTTATCAAAATAATCCTCGCTTGAAACAACCAAAAAACACTCCTGCGCCACTTTCTCCACCATCACCGGCTTCTTCAGGTACTGATTTTATACTGTTAAAGAATAGCTTGAACTGAAAAAATCACTTGATCTAAAAGTAAGTTGTTAAGCAAAGGCTAATGATGTTTTTTCTACAACTCATAAAACTAGGTCAACTTGGTATTGAACTTTGTGGTTATTTTTTTTCCCGATTAGTCACAATCTATTGTTTCAAGTTATAATTTCTTATTAAACGGTTAATCCTTTTTGTAGGTAGTAGTAATACTGGAGCTATTGCTGGAGGAGTTGCTGCCGGTGCTGCTCTTTTGTTTGCAGCCCCTGCGATTGCACTTGCTTATTGGCGAAAAAGAAAACCACAGGATCATTTCTTTGACGTTCCTGGTTAGTTAAATAACAGAATATATCGTATACAACTCATAAATGACTCCTTTTTTAGTTATCGTTTGTGAACCGACTTTTTGTCTGTCTTTTATTGCGGCAGCTGAGGAGGATCCTGAAGTTCACCTTGGTCAGCTTAAGAGGTTTTCTCTACGTGAGCTGCTTGTAGCAACAGATAACTTCAGTAACAAAAACATTCTAGGTAGAGGTGGATTCGGAAAGGTTTATAAAGGACGTCTAGCTGATGGCACCCTTGTAGCAGTAAAAAGACTTAAAGAGGAACGGACACAGGGTGGCGAGCTACAATTCCAAACAGAAGTTGAAATGATCAGTATGGCTGTGCATCGCAATTTGCTTCGGCTTCGTGGTTTTTGCATGACATCTACTGAACGTTTGCTTGTGTATCCTTATATGGCCAATGGAAGTGTAGCATCATGTTTACGAGGTGCCCTATCTTTTCACTCAAACAAAAGTCAAATATTTAAATGCAACGAGTGCTCTTACAGTTGAATTTCAAAATTTCTAGTTTCAAACTAAAACTGTGTCTATGTATATTGATTATGTTGTCGTAGAACGTAGTGAATCTGATCCGCCACTTGAGTGGCCAATGCGGAAGAATATTGCACTGGGATCTGCCAGGGGGCTTGCTTACTTGCATGATCATTGTGACCCTAAGATTATTCATCGTGATGTGAAAGCTGCAAATATATTGTTGGATGAGGATTTCGAAGCAGTTGTTGGAGATTTCGGTTTAGCAAAGCTTATGGATTACAAAGATACACATGTTACTACTGCTGTTCGTGGTACGATTGGGCATATAGCACCTGAGTACCTGTCAACTGGAAAGTCTTCAGAAAAGACAGATGTTTTTGGATACGGTGTGATGCTTCTTGAACTAATAACTGGACAAAGGGCTTTCGATTTAGCACGTCTAGCCAATGATGATGATGTCATGTTGCTTGATTGGGTATGTTTTTAATCTCTTCACTCTGATATATATGCCATTGCATAATATGCATAGGCTATAACGTAATATCAACGCCAATGACTTCTCATTGGTGTCTGACATTGTTTTGAATATAGGTTAAAGGACTTCTCAAAGACAAGAAGTTGGAGACACTTGTAGATGCAGAATTGACGGGAAATTATGACAATGCTGAGGTAGAGCAGTTAATCCAAGTGGCTTTACTATGCACACAAGGTTCCCCTATGGAAAGACCAAAGATGTCTGAGGTAGTGAGAATGCTAGAAGGTGATGGTTTGGCAGAAAAATGGGAGCAATGGCAGAAAGAAGAGACGTATCGACAAGATTTTAACCACAACCACATGCATCACCCTAATGCAAATTGGATAGTAGATTCAACTGCACATATCCAGCCAGATGAACTCTCAGGCCCTAGATGATCCGTTCTATATTCTATCATATCGACAATTGAATACACGATCCTTCCTCTGCCTGAAAGAGATAAACGTCACGATTTGTGCATATGCTTTTCACCATCTCTTCTACTTAATCTTTTCTTTTGTTCTTCTTGAAATTATCTTGTATGTTCAGGTTCCATGTTCATTGATCAGGTTATGATTATTTAAGAAAGAAGTTTGTAATTTTTATTGGGTTGTCAAGTTGCAGGATGAAGTGTAGGACACAAGCAACCAACACTTTTGTCATTGTATGTACGAGCAACTAGTATAGAGAGCTTTTATGGAAATATATGCAATTTTATTTTTATTGTTTTCAGAAAATAACTAGGTATTGTGTTTCAGTATTTGTTTTTCTTTGAACTGTGAATTAACATTAGTACAGCACTTAAGCGGGTTGCTATGTTTGTCTTTTAATAATGCTTGTCATTGCACTTGCTCTGCAAATATATGTTAGAAATATAATGGAAGCTGTTTTTCAGTTCTCTTTGGAATGTCTTATTTAGCCGAATATTTATTGTACATGCAATAGATATGTCATATTTGTTTTGGTTTGAAATTTTGAACTTTTGGACTTAGGGTTCATAAGCGTTGTTTTTGCTTCTTTTGTTTTGATTTCTTTCGGGCCGGATTTTGAATTCCTAAACCTTAGTCTGAATAACGAAATCAAATTTACTTGTTATGCGTTATGTTTTTTTGTTCAATTTGCCAATACATTATGATATGTTTTTTCTTATTTGATTATAGAAAAATGCTTGACAACCAATAAAGAATGAGACATGGTAGAGTGACCCAACATGCTTTCGTTCGTAGGAAAAAGCTAGATCCCCACGATTCGTAGTTGGAGAAACTTAATTTGATGCTAAAGCATCATTCTCTCGGTTGATCCCCACGATTCGTAGTTGGAGAAACTTAATTTGATGCTAAAGCATCATTCTCTCGATTTACAGTGAGGTTCATGTGTTGTTGTATTATATGATCGTATGTAACTTTTGAATCATAATTTTTCTTTCTTTTTTGACCATATTTGAGTCCAACACCCTACACAATAGTCCTACTCATCACAACTTTGCAAAATTCAATTCAATAACAAAATTTTAATACGATTTTGTATCCATTGGTAACCATAAGAAGTAAGTATATACAAATATAATCCAGCTCAATCAAAATACATCCTTTAACAGCGAACACAGAAAAATGAACACTTTATGATCACACTTAATACACTACACCATTTGACGATTCCTTCGCTTTTGGAACACACATAATACACTACACCATTAGACAATATCACATTATCAACAAAACTAACACACAACACAAAACCATATCAACTATTTATTTTACAAACGTTATAGACAAACCCATAAGCTGTTCATAACACAATCACACACAAACCTACAAAATTAATTCAAACATATCCACATAAACCAACAGAATTACAGAGAAAAGCAGATCAATCAAAAGAGATGCTCTAACAACTCACAGAAACAGATCAAGACTTCAAACACGCATAATACGGTACACCAATCCTTCAAAATTTACACAAACACATTCACTTTAAAAAAAAGAGAATTATATAACGGGTCCATATTTACATCAATCAAAACATGTGCTTTAAAATCTCATAGAAACAAATAAAAGTTTCTTCGAATACACATTATACACTCTACCATTAGACAATTCCAAAACTATCAGATTTTCATAAATTTCAACTTCAACACCAGACCAAAGGGACTGTTTTTTTAAGTACTTTATACACTAACCCAAAAAGTATTCCAAACATAATCATATTTAATATAACCTCGCTCTCTCATATTTATGAAAGAGTTTCCAGCATTGAGTAAAAGTTATTCTCCCACTTAAATCTTCTTTCTCTTATAACTTACTGCTATGATGGGCATAATAAAAACCTAATTTAGCATATAAGCAATAAATGAACTAAATTCCAAACACTCAAGATAACATAAAGTTAAGTTTAACATAGCAACTGCTGTTTTACTTAACAACATAAAACATAAAGATGAGAATACTTAAAAACATGTTTTGAAGTCAGATCTTAAACTACTACATATTCCATACATTATATATACCACCTTATTCTTTTCCTTCAATGCCGAATGAAACTCATCCTTGTGTATCTCCATTATTTCGTCAGCTTCCTTGCCAAGAAGAGAATTCGTTTTCTTAGGTCTCATGTAAATGTCTTTTTTCTTTGTTATTGTCTTTTCCTTACGTTTACTCACAAATATTTTGCCGGAAGGATCACCACCAACATCAATTATCATCCTGTTTATTATTTCCATCGCTTTCTCATGGCTTAAAAATGTTTATAAACATTGTTAGTATTTTGTTTCAGAACTATGATACCATATTTCAATGAATCAAAACAATATGAGTTTATCTATGGGGCATCTCTACAAAGACTTATTTTATGACCTCTGTACCTAATCAAAACCCATAAAGAGTATCATCCAAATGGACATGCAAAACCGTTTTCTTTCAAACAAATTTTCTACGATTCATAAAACAAAACATAGGCGAATGGATACAGACATCAAGAATGAGTTATAAACCTAATCAAGAAACAAAGTTAACGGAGAGTAACCTCATTGCGTCGGGAGTATCGTCTTCATCAGTGAGAGATATCAAGGTTTTGGAGTTTACCATTGTTGTTGCTTCAGCTAAGAACGCATGCAATTGATGAAATTTTACTTTTCAAACGTTTTGTTGAATATTGATATAACACCTATACTTTTGGATGAAACTGATGGTATTACAATCAATTGTTTACCGTTTTCAGCCACTAATGGGCCTTTGTCGAACTGGGCCAAGCATATGAAGTTTTCATTGTTTTTTATTAAATCATATAATGTGTTTTCATTATCATTACTGTTAAATTGTAATTCCTTGTGTCAAAGTGTCGAACAAGGGTATGTGTCGAAACAGGTGTTTCACACAGATTTGATTTTGATTCTATTTAGATTTGTTTTAGATCTAGATTAGATTTGATTTAGTTCAAAATAGGTATTTTGGGCTTTTATAGTTTTTGAGCTTTGTCTTGAGATGCAAGCAAACCTAACTATATAAATAAGGAGTTTCCCTCATTGTATCAAAAAACACAACACATTGTATTTTTTCTCACAGAATTTTGCAGTTGCAGAGTAAAAAATAAATAAAGTAAGTCTCACAGTTTATGGGCAGCAACAACATTCATCATTCCCAATTTTCTCAAGAACCCTAACTCCTTTTCTTCTTATCCTCTATTTTTCTTCTTTCTTTTGTTTTACTGCGTGATAGCTACGGAATTCCCATAGGTTTTGTGAGAATTCCAACATATAGTATCTAGAGCTCTAGTTAAAGATATTCAAGGGAAAAAGATTCAAGGGCAAGAACGCAATGGCGATGAATCATCTGAATGGCCATTTTTCAGCGAGTCTTCCGATTCTCAAGAAAGATAACTATGAGAATTGGTGAAGTAGATGAAAGTTGTATTCTGTTATCAAGATCTTTGGAATCTTGTGAAAGAAGGAGTAACAACGCTTGCAAAAGACGCGACGGAAGCAGATAAGATTGCGCACAAAAAAATGAAGAAGGAAGATTATAAAGCTCTCTTTATAATCCATCAATGTGTTGATCCAGATAATTTTGAAAAGGTTAGTGACATTGATTATACAAAAGAAGCATGGAAGATTCTTGAGAAGTATTTTGGAGGCGCAAAGAAGGTGAAAGAAGTGAGGTTACAAACTCACAAAAGGGTTTATGAATTGCTTCAGATGGAAGACAATGAAAGTATAGCATATTTCTTCACAAGAGTTACGAAACTTGTAAATCAAATCAAAGTATGTGGAGAAGTGTTGACGACGAAAGCAGTTGTCTCAAAGATTTTGAGATTGTTGGCTCCAAAGGTCGACCATGTGGTAGTAGCCATAGAAGAGTCGAAAGATTTGTCGAAGGTGACTAAAGAAAAGCTTCAAAGGACACTTGAAACTCATGAACAAAGAATGGATGAAAGAGCAGCAGGAAAGTCGAAGAGTGATGTGGCTTTGCAGGCGCAATCATCAAGAGATAGAAAAGACAAATGAAAGGTGTTCGACAACAAAGGCAGAGGTGGCTACAACAATTCGACTAGTCAAAGTCAGCAAGAAGGAGGCTGGTCAAATCAGAGAAAACCCTGGAACCAAGGCAATCAAATAGGTGGTGCTGCAAGCAGAGGAAGAGGTGGTGGTCGAAAACTTGACAAAAGTCACATTCAATGTTTCAATTGTCAGAAGTATGGTCATCATTCTAGTGGTTGTCCAGAAAAGAAAAAGAATCAAAATTTTGATGCTAAGTTGGCAAAGCATGAAGAAGAACAAATGTTGTTGATGGTCACAACAAGAGATGAAGAGAGATTCCAAGATCAATGGTACTTGGACTCAGGATGCTCATCACACAGTGAAATTTGCAAATGACAATACTCTAGCAGCTGAAGGTATTTGTGATGTTCTGATTTAGAGGAAAGATGACAAGAGGTCAATAACAACGTTTTGTACATACCAGGCACGAAAAACAATTTGCTCAGTATAGGGCAGTTGTTCGAAAAGAACTACAAGGTTTCAGTCGAAGACAAGGTGATGAGAGTCGTCGACGCAGGTGGTAAGTTGATCTTGAAGGCTCCAATGTCTCATAATATAACATTCAAGATCAAATTGAATGTGATGGAGCATAAGTACTGATCTTACCTGATCAGGAGGGCCTTCCAGCAATTGGATGTGAACAGAAAAATGGATGGAATGGAGGGGGTGTACCTGCAAGGCACTCCGATGCCAAAGTTAATAGAGGTACAACAAATGGTAAGCTAGAAGAGTTGAATCAGAATACCTGATCCTTTAGTGAAAATGGTATTTATAGTGAGCCCCCAGCGCTGGGCCAAGTACTTCTTTGGGCTGGGTCAACTAGACCCAAGGAAAAACTTCCAAGGAACACGTAAGAAGCGTGAAGACCTAGCTAAGTGGTCTGGTCCTTGGTCCAACTGCCCCTATCTTTCAGGAGATAATGGGGGACAGTTGGGTGACGTGGCAAGTGGAATGGCATGCCTGTTCTTTGCCCGTATCTTAGTGTGTGCCCGACACATGGAACATGTGCCCGATCATTAAGTAGTTCCGCCTGTTCGACAAGTATACTTGCCCGAGCATATGGGCGTCTGCTCGACGTATTGGGCCATGGCCCAATACAATTTGGAGGCCCATTCCGGAACAAGTACCTTGCAAGTGCAGCTCGCAAAGATGAATGGTTATTGCAATATAGACTTGGTCATCTTAATTTCAAAGACATCAGAGATTTGAAGAGAAGAAATATGGTTTCAAGATTGCCAAAAATTGACATCCCAAACGAAGTGTGTGAAGAATGTGTTCAGTCGAAACAACACAAGAATAGCTTCAGTAAGGATGCAGGAAACAAGTCGAAGGAAATTCTTGCAACTTAAAAAAAAGACTTGTTAATTATTATTAATTGGATTGTTATTTAAATAATTTAATTATTATTAATTGGACTGATATTAATTGTTAATTATTATTAATTGGACTGATATTTAAATTATTTAACCTAAATAAATAAAAAATTGGGCCCCTTGTTTTTTAGAGGCCCTGGGCAGTGGGCCTGCTTGCCCTGCCTCAAGATCGGGTCTGATTATATCGGTCTTTGTATTTCAGCCAACCATCTCATTTTTGCTAAAATATGATTCAGAGATGCATCTTTATATATTTTTCAGAAATAAACCAAAAGATATATCTCTGTAAAACCCTCTCAAGTTATTTTTGTTGAGAATCAAGTATGAGAAAGAAGTCTCACATTGATTAAAAAATGAAAGTTTGGACACTATATAAGTAAGAGAACCCACACACCTATTACCTTAAGGTTTTAGGTGGATATGTGGTGTGTCTATCACAAAGGTGTGTCCCAAGTAAGAAATGTTCCCTCGATGATCCCCCGAACCGCCCCAACAGTGTTATCATGAGCCTTTGGTTCGAGTGAAGGGACCGACTTACTTATATCGAAATATTTCGCGCAGGTGTGACTAGAATGTGTTTCGTTGAGTTCAACGGTGATACAAGTATATGTGGAATAAAGAACTTCCATTTGAGGGAGAGTATTGCGTATAGACTCACACTTGTGGGGGAGTGTTGGGAATCAAGTGTGAGGAAGAAATCTCACATTGATTAGAAAATGAAAGATTGAACACAATATAAATGAGAGAACACACACCTATTACCTTAAGGTTTTAGGTGGATATGTGATGTGTCTCTCACAAAGGTGTATCCCAAATAAAAGTACTCCCTCGTCGACCATCTCAAATCTCCCTAACAATTTTAGGCTATAAAGTGTTTATTGTACATGATTTGAGATATATGCTTAAATGTTTTTTATATAGCAACATTATCCAAACTTTGACATGTTTTAAGGGTAAATTAATCTCTTCATAATGATCTAGAATTTGGATTAACTCAATCCTTACAGAAACAGTTTGTAGAGTGATGCATGGAAAGAGTTAGTACCTTTAATGGTTTCAATGTTACTATGGAGAGTTTTGCAAAAATGATATTTCTTTCTACAAGGGTACGTACATCTTTGACCGTATCTTCATTTCACTTTCTATTTCTAATCACAATTTATTATATGTATTATGATTTTATGGAGTCTGTTAAATTATTTAAAATTTAAAATATTGTGTTGAAAAAGAATAAGTTTTTAATCTTTGAGAAATTATTCAATTAATATTGACCTTTATATATTGTATTTAGTTAATGAATATGTGCTTCAAAATGAAAGAAAGAAAAGACATAATTAAACTATCAACTTCAGTTGGGTCAACAAGTCAAAATGTTGTGGAGCTTGATGAAAAGAAGGTTTGTGTTTTGTTATGAATGAATCTTCTGAATTTTGTAGTTGAACAAACATGGAGGAAAGACTGATTTCATCATCACCTTCTAAACCTTCTTTTCTTTTTTGGGCACTTTTTGTTCTTCATTTCCTTCTTAAAGCTTCTTCCAATCCAGAAGGTCACTGCTTCCGTTTCTTTTCTCTCTATTAACCTTTAATTCATCTTTCATTTTTGTTAATGATATTTAATCTAACAAGAATATTAAGGATATTTGCAATTGAAGATTGGTTCTTTTTACTAGCACAGGTGATGCACTGAATGCATTCAAGATCAACTTGAATGATCCTAACAATGTTCTTCAAAATTGGGATGCTACCCTTCCCAATCCTTGCCAATGGTTTCATGTTACGTGCAATCAAGATAACAGCGTGATCGCCGTGTAACTCAATATGTCATTTTTACTTGTAATTTTTATGAATATTTGTCTGCATAGTCAATCATTATCTTAATTTTGTTTTTGTTGCATTGGGACAGTGATCTTGGAAATCAGGACCTTTCTGGTACACTGGTTTCAAACCTCGGTGATCTCTCCAATTTGCAGTACTTGTAAGTCATCACTCGCATATGATTTTGTTGAAATTTTTTTAACTGTTTCTGAGCAGTTTAAGCTCAACCTTATCTGCCACTAAAAGGTTCTTATGATTATAATTTTCACTATAAGAGGCCATCTATTTCATAAGCAAAGATTATAATTTCCACTATAAGAGGCCATATATTTCATAAGCAAAGATTATAATTTTCACTATAAGAGGCCATCTATTTCATAAGCAAAGATTATAATTTTCACTATAAGAGGCCATCTATTTCAGCTTGTTTGATCGAGAGTTCATACATCAGTTTCATACAAATTATATGAATGTGATTTGACCTTTCAATTATTTGTTGGACTTTTTTGTTTGCAAAAGTATGAAATTTCTACCTTTTTCATTGGCAGGGAACTTTATAATAATAGTATAACAGGTAAAATCCCACAAGAGCTAGGAAATTTGGCAAACCTGGTGAGCTTGGATCTTTACTTGAACAATATAAGTGGTACTATACCCAATACGTTGGGCAAGCTTCAAAAACTACGTTTCCTGTAAGACAGACTTTCATTATTCTCTCATATCTTTGATCTGCAAAATTTATTTGTACTTGTTGTTTCCATTGTTTTCCTTTACCTTGTTCAACATCCTTTTTTTGAATTTCCTGGTGCAAAATGTGGTAGATTTTGTAGCCTCTACAGCATGACTTATCAACAAAGCTGCAATAAACAAAAATGAATGCCTAAAAAAGTAGTCTTGTTTGTTTCCATTATTGCTGCTGCCTGCGGGTTATTATGTCGTGATCAATACTGTGATTATATGCCAATTGAATGTAATATTTTAGGTATTTCTAATAATTAGTAAGTATGAAATTGTATTTTGAGTCAACTAATAATGAGGGTTTTCCACCTTTGAATCAGATGAGATGAAAGAAATCTTAACAATATATCTTACATGTTTTGATCATCTCAAGCTGTGTCTATCAAAGATGTCGTAATGCCTGTTTATCAAAATTGGATCCTCTCTCTCCTTTTACACTTGTTTTGATTGAAGGCAAAGATCAAAATATACAATGGACACTAATGCTGTCTATATATCGTCGACCCTTGTATGAAAACTTATAATATAAAGAAAAGATTTAAAACATGGTGAGCTCTGCAAGGGTTTTGTATGTGTTAGACCTCCCATTAAGGAATATTATAGGAGAAGGGGCCGAGAACACTAAAACTGACGTTGTTCAGTTTGTGGCAGTTATGTTGTATTAATTAATTGTATGTCAGTTATGTTGGCTGTTAGTAAGGTGACAGGGCGTAGTTGGTTATCAGGGTGTTATTGAGTGGTTATTTGGGTGGGTGAGAACCAAGCTCTTGAAACTTGGTAGGTAGAAACAGTGGCAATAGTGTGTGTATGAATTCCATCTCTGTTTGAGGAGAAGATGCATACTGGTGGGTGTTATGCATTGAGGAACATTTCAAAAAGTGAGGAACACTTGTGGAATGGGCATCATCATCAGGTTAGTTAAGTAAGTTTTTTCTTGCATTTCTTTGGTATTTTAAGTCGGAATATAGAGACATCTTGCCTATATCCCATGAGGAAGAGTAGCCTGCTATGGAATCAGAGTCTTTAACAACTAAAGGTTTGTGCAATCTAAATAGTAATATGAAAGGAATTAAAGGTCCATTACAGAATTGATGGAAGGGGGTTGGAGAAATGGGTGTTGTCGATCCCATGCGTCTTAGGCTCTAGTTACAAAAATCTACCACATTCACAAAGGTCAAGGTAGTATTTGTTGGATACATATCCTCTTAGTAGCCAATCAAGTGGTGGATGCATTAGCCAAACACGAGCTTTTGGTGGAGGTTTTTTCTGATTCAAATTGAGCAGGATGTCCAGTGGATCGGAAGTCTACCACAAAATATCCTGAAAAAGTAAAAACAAAATATGGTAGCAAGATCAAGTGCAGAAGCAAAATTCAGGGTTATGGGTTGAACTACTTGTGAATTAATATGGGTAAGACAAATCTCGGATGAGATGAGATTTGAGAATAAGTGCCCTATGAAATTGTGGTGTGATAACTCGACTACCGTACACATTACACCAAATATGGTCTTTTATGAAAGAGCAAAACACATTGAGGTAGATTGTCACTTTATCGGAGAGAAAAGGTTTAAGAAAATTTCACATCTACTTCCTATATGCTAGGATAGAAGATCAATTAGTAGATTTGTTTACAAAGGCATTGATGGAATGCATAGTGATTTCATTTGTAACAAGCTGAACATGCTTAATATAAATATGAAGGTCACTACAATGCATATTGTAGTGTATCTGATTGATTATTTTCTTTCTACAAAAAGGAATATGCTAGTTACCTAATAGTATTTTTTTAATGAATTAGTTATGCCTTGAGTGAGATATAATTTTCATTTTTGACAGTTTCACTTTGCATAGTAGAATTTTTTTATCTACCCATTATTTTTACACATTTGATAACTAGTTGCCTATCATGATTTATTGCTCAAAAACAGGCGTCTAAATAATAACACTTTGAGTGGTCGCATTGCTGTGTCTTTGACAAATGTTTCAACGCTGCAAGTTCTGTGAGTGCTGCTCCTTTATTCCGATTTGCCATTAGTTATAGTCAAAGTAGTTTTTTTTTTAAAGAATCCAAACCAGATTTTTATTTACACTAGAATCATATATTTCCTTGTGTAAATTGACACAACGGCCATCTTGGAGTACAGTGATCTCTCAAACAACAATCTAGAAGGGGATGTTCCAGTGAATGGTTCATTTTCATCATTTACCTTTGTCAAGTCAGTACAAATAACTATGTTCATATCTTTGTCTAATTGTTCACAAATGACATGAAAATTTGCTAATGGCATGGGTTCCCATTTACAGTTATCAAAATAATCCTCTCTTGCAACTACCAAAAGTCATTCCTGCGCCACCTTCTCCACCATCACCAGCTTCTTCAGGTTTGACAATGTCTGTTTTTTTTGTTGACAATGATTTTGAATTAATGAAGAATAACTTGAACTGAAAGCTTCAATTAAGAATATTACTCAAGCTTGCTCAAAATTCTTTAGAATTGAAACCAAACTCTACTCAATTTTTTTAAAGTTTAATTTTAAGATGGGATAAAAATGAGGTCAACTTAATATTGATGACATTACCTATTGGAAAATCCGCCTTCATTGCGGTCTGCCTCTAGTTGCCTAATTGCTACATTTGAGTTGACTTCATTGTAGCCTCCAACACCTTCATGGATGACATTACCTATGTAGTGTTTATAAAGCGGCAACCTCACCTTACAAGCTAGTTTTGTAATGAATAGTTAGGTCCAACCCAAAGAATTTAAGCTACCTAAGAGTTTGAGTTATTTAAGGCCATCACAATGTCAAACAAGTATTATATCTTTCGTACACTTTCCCATTGTTTTGAATCTTCCTTTATCCTTTCTCTTACTTACCATTATTGCCGTTGTTTTGATAATTGATAGTTATTGGCTATATGGCTATTTCCAAATGTTTATTCCATAAATATGGAAAAGGATGGTGTGCCTCATGATTAAATTTTAGAGGAAAACATAGTTGTATTGAACATTATAATTTGTTTTCCAATCAGTCACAATCTATTTTCGAATAGAGTTATACTTTCTAATTATACTGTAAATCCTTTTTTCAGGTAGCGAAAATACTGGAGCTATTGCAGGAGGGGTTGCTGCTGGTGCTGCTCTGTTGTTTGTTGCCCCTGCAATTGCACTTGCACTTACTTATTGGAGAAAAAGAAAACCACGCGATCATTTCTTTGACGTTCCTGGTTATTTAAATAACAGAAAAGACGACATACATGCTCATAATTGTTATTCTTTAGTTGTTAATTACTGATGAACCAACATTTAGCCTGTCTTTTACCACGGCAGGTGAGGAGAATCCTGAAGTTCACCTTGGTCAGCTTAAGAGGTTTTCTCTACGTGAGCTGCTTGTAGCAACAGATAACTTCAGTAACAAAAACATTCTAGGTAGAGGTGGATTCGGAAAGGTTTATAAAGGACGTCTAGCTGATGGCACCCTTGTAGCAGTAAAAAGACTTAAAGAGGAACGGACACAGAGTGGCGAGCTACAATTTCAAACAGAAGTTGAAATGATCAGTATGGCTGTGCATCGCAATTTGCTTCGGCTTCGTGGTTTTTGCATGACATCTACTGAACGTTTGCTTGTGTATCCTTATATGGCCAATGGAAGTGTAGCATCATGTTTACGAGGTGCCCTATCTTTTCACTCAAACAGAAGTCAATTTTTTCATATATCCTTATTTTTATTTGTTATTGAAAAAGAAACAATTAGTATTTCATAGATAGTTCAATTTCTTAAATGCAATTAGTGCATTTACAGTTGAATTTCAATTTTTTTAGTTTCAAACTAAAACTGTGTCGATGTATATTGATTATGTTGTGGTAGAACGTAATGAATCTGATCTGCCACTTGAGTGGCGAATTCGGAAGAATATTGCGCTGGGATCTGCCAGGGGGCTTGCTTACTTGCATGATCATTGTGACCCTAAGATTATTCATCGTGATGTGAAAGCTGCAAATATAGTGTTGGATGAGAAATTTGAGGCAGTTGTTGGAGATTTCGGTTTAGCAAAGCTTATGGATTACCGAGATACACATGTTACTACTGCTGTTCGTGGTACCATTGGGCATATAGCACCCGAGTACCTGTCAACCGGAAAGTGTTCAGAAAAGACAGATGTTTTTGGATATGGTGTGATGCTTCTTGAATTAATAACTGGACAGGGGGCTTTCGATCTAGCACGTCTTGCCAATAATGATAATGATGTCATGTTGTTGGATTGGGTATGTTTTTAATTTAACTTTAAATATATCATTATTACTTGAACAATTTTTATTAACCGTCACATGCATTTATCTCTTCACAATGATCAATACGCTATCTTAGAATTTGGATTAACTCAATCCTTGCAAAAACAGTTTGTAGAGTGGTGCATAACTCCCAATTAATAAGTCATTTTCAGGTTTTATCTTAACACACTTTTCTCATGTTCGTGATTCGACATTCGGAGAGTGACCCAAGTGAGACTGATAGCCCAATGAGCCTTTTTTGGTCTATTGGTTTCTTACATAATGAGGAGTTCTTATTTTTTTTCTTGCTACATATTCGTAATATCAACGCCAATGATTTTTCGTTGTTCAGGTTAAAGGATTTCTCAAAGACAAAAAGTGGGAAACACTTGTAGATGCAGAGTTAAGGGGAAATTATGATTTCGATGAGGTAGAGCAGTTAATCCATGTGGCTTTACTATGCACACAAGAGTCTTCTATGAAAAGACCAAAGATGTTTGAGGTGGTGAGAATGCTAGAAGGTGATGGTTTGGCAGAAAAATGGAAGCAATGGGAGAAAGAACAGAGAAATCGACAAGAATTTAACAATAACTATATGCATCACCCTAATGCAAATTGGATAGTACTCCCTCTGTCCCACCATGAACGATTTATTTAGAATTTAAATAGTGTATCAAAATGAATGATCTATTTTAATTTTTAATGCACTTTTTTCAATTATACACTTTAATTAATATTACTTTCATCATTCTTAATACTTGATAAGGGGTAGTTTGGTAAAACTATTACTCTCCCTCTTTCATTTATTTATTTTTTTAATTGTATGAAATGATCAATTGAATCACTATTATGGAATAGAGAGTAGTAGAATCAACTTCACATATTGAAATCTCAAGTACTAGATCCTTTTGAAGATTCCACCATATCTACAAATGAATAAACAATTCTTAGTCTATCTTAAAAAAGATAAAGTTAATGATTTGTACATATGTTTTTCTCTATCTCTTCTACTTAGTCTTTCCGATGATAAGTATTGTAATGTATTCCCTCTATTTTCTTTTATAAGAAAATTTTGATTTTTTAGATTTATTGAATAAATAATGTATTTAGACTATAATTGACCAGATACATCAACTATTTAATAAATGTAAAATGTTAAAACTTACTTATAAAAGAGAATGAATAAATAATATTAAAATTTATTTATAAAAGAGATTGGATAAATGATGTTAAAATTTGCTTATTGAATAAATAATGCTTTTTTTTTAGGACTTGGAAATGATTAGTATCTCGAGGGTTGCTATGATTTTGTCTTTCTAATGATTGGGATTGGACTTGCAAATATATGTTTGAAAGATAATGGAATCTACTCTTTGAAGTTTACTCTGGAATCTATCATTTAGCCAATAATAGATGAATTGGACTTGCAAATATATGTTTGAAAGATAATGGAATCTACTCTTTGAAGTTTACTCTGGAATCTATCATTTAGCCAATAATGGATGAATTGGACTTACAAATATATGTTTGAAAGATAATGGAATCTACTCTTTGAAGTTTACTCTGGAATCTATCATTTAGCCAATAATGGATGAAGATATTAACTATTACCGATAAGTTGTACTTGTTCCTAAATTAATTAATTATCAAATAAGTTTTAAGTTCCTATAAATATACCGATTTTCAATTTTAGTCTCTAAAAAATTTACCTTCAAAGAATGGTCCTTCAAAATTTTCCATCCACGCAATTGATCTCTGACGTTAAATATCTCTAACGGATGATGACGTGACAATACATGTGGATTAAAATATTAATTTAAAAAAAAAATTATTATTTTTATTTAAAGGAAGTACATGTGTTCGTCATCTTCATGGTTTCTCTTCATCTCCTCAGCAGTCTCTTTATCTTTTGCCAAACCATCATCAGCTTCTTCTTCGGCGTCTTCTTCATGTTCTTGTTCTTCATCGTCTTCATGTCGTTGTTCTTCACCATCTTCTTCTATTTCATCTCCTTCTTCCTTCTCAGCGCCGTCTTCGTCCTTCTCGTCGTCGCTCACATGCTATATTCACAATCACTATGGAGCAAAAAGAAGGGTGATGATATCTAATATGCCATATTTTATTTAGTTGACCTATTTGCCTTTGAACATGCAAAACGAACCGATGCAGATGGCATGCGTTTAAAAGGGTATTTATGTTTGTTAGTGATACAACTTGATTACATGGTTAGGGATGGAACTATTTAAAGAAATATATTTTGAATATTTAGTCAATTAATAATGCCTTTTTGCTGCTAGATAAGTTATTTCTCTATGTTATTTAATAATCAATTTATTAATTGATTAGGAATTCATATCAACAAGGATTTATGCAGGTTTTGTTTAAGTAAAACAAGTCTTATGCTTAATTTCTTATACTCCATAGCCTATCTTTCCCACTGGTACATTGATAATTCTTTCAACAATGTAAAATAATGTAACAAAAAATGGAACGAAAAAGCACATCTTACATATTAAAGTTTACTCATGCATTCATGCATTGTTGGAGTGTGCTTCATCATTTTGTCTAGGGTATAAAACCATTTAAACAAGTCCAATACGGGTAGAAGTATTACAGCGACATGTTACTATACAAAGCTTTAATTACAATGTTTAGCATAAAATTCTTATAACATGAGTTAATATCTTATCATGATATGTGATTGGATGATGTATATGTAGGATTTTCTTGGAGGAAACAACTAAACAGTGATGATAGGTATGATGAGAAAGTTTTGATAGTTTGGTACTTTCTATTATTACATGTATTTTCTTATTTGTTAGGTATGTTACAACACGTGTTTGTCCTGCTGACTCCAATGCTGAAGAGACACTGAACACTTTAAAATGCTCAAACCGTGCTCGAAACATTCAGAACAAGGCTACTGTAAGTGTTGTATACTCTGTCATCATACTCTTCCCTGTGCGAGCCTCTGGTCTTTCTTTCTTGGCAATTTGAACTTTCTTGTTTCAGATTAATCGTGATTCAGTGGCCGCTCAAGTGCAGACAATGCAGAATAAAATTAAGCAAGTTGAGCTTCTATTTTACAGAGGATATAAAAGAAAGATTCTCTATGGTGAATGGCCCCATAATACAACAAGTAAAATCAGATTTAGTTCTGGAAAACTGTTATCAGTTCTCTACGATTTCTGAATCAAAGCTGATGGAAGATAATGAGAGGTTAGGTTTTGCAATTCTCTGTCTCTGCCGGAGAGGAGAAAAAGTTCTGATACACAAAATGCACCGTAACTTCATACATACTAACCAAATCTAACGGTTCAGAATCAATTTGCAAAAATGATATTTCTTCCTATAAGTGTACGTACATCTTTGATTGTATCTTCATTTCACTTTCGATTTCTAATCACAATTTATTATTTGTATTATGATTTTATGGAGCCTGTTAAATTATTTGAAATTTAAAATATTGTGTTGAAAAAGAGTAAGTTTTTAATCATTCTGAGAAATTAATGCATTCAATTAATATTGACCTTTATATATTACTCCCTCCGTCCTAAAATAAGAGTAAAAATAATTTGTCCCAAAATAAAAGTTTTTTTACATTTTCAATGCAACAATAACTATATTTTACCAAATTTACCCCTAATAAATATTATCTACACAACTTTCAAGTATTATATTACACTATCTTTATAGCAATCAATAGCAATTAAGGATAGTTTTGTAAAATTGATCTATTTAATTATTCAATCATTATTTTTCTTAATCTATGTGTAACAACCTTAAAAGATTTTCATTTTGAGACGGAGGAAGTATATTTAGTTAATGAATACCCCCTCCGTCTCAAAATAATAGTCTTTTAAGGTTGTTGAATACAAATTAAGAAAAATAAAGATTAAAGGATTAAATATAACAATTTTACAAAACAGTCCTTAATTACTATTGGTTGACATAAAAATATAATATGATGTAATAAATTGAAAGTAGTGTAAATAATATTTATTAAGGATAAAGTTGGTAAAAACTAATTAATGTTGCATTGAAAACGTAGAAAGAATATTATTTTTGGATAATTTTTTTATATTTAAAGACTATTATTTTGGGATTAAAGTATGTGCTTAAAAATGATATATTATTGATGTAAAAAAGAAAGAAAAGTCATAATTAAACTATCAACTTCAATTGGGTCAAAATGTTGTGGAGCTTGATGAAAAGAAGGTTTGTGTTTTGTTATGAATGAATCTTCTGAATTTTGTAGTTGAACAAACATGGAGGAAAGACTGATTTCATCATCACCTTCTAAACCTTCTTTTCTTTTTTGGGCACTTTTTGTTCTTCATTTCCAGCTTAAAGCTTCTTCCAATCCAGAAGGTCACTGCTTACGTTTCTTTTCTCTCTATTAACCTTTAATTCATCTTTAATTCTTGTTAATGATATTTAATCTAACAAGAATATTAAGGATATTTGAAACTGAAGATTGGTTCCTTTTACTAGCACAGGTGATGCACTGAATGCATTCAAGATCAACTTGAATGATCCTAATAATGTTCTTCAAAATTGGGATGCTACCCTTCCCAATCCTTGCCAATGGTTTCATGTTACGTGCAATCAAGATAACAGCGTGATCGCCGTGTAACTCAATATGTCATTTTTACTTGTAATTTTTATGAATATTTGTCTGCATAGTCAATCATTATCTTAATTTTGTTTTTGTTGCATTGGGACAGTGATCTTGGAAATCAGGACCTTTCTGGTACACTGGTTTCAACCCTCGGTGATCTCTCCAATTTGCAGTACTTGTAAGTCATCACTCGTATATGATTTTGTTGAGAAAATTTTAACTGTTTCTGAGCAGATTAAGCTCAACCTTATCTGCCACTAAAAGGTTCTTATGATTATAACTTTCTCTATAAGAGGCCATCTATTTCATAAGCAAAGATTATAATTTTCACTATAAGAGGCCATCTATTTCGGTTTGTTTGATCCAGAGTTCATACATCAGTTTCATACAAATTATATGAATGTGTTTTGACCTTTCAATTATTTGTTGGACTTTTTTGTTTGCAAAAGTATGAAATTTCTACCTTTTTCATTGGCAGGGAACTTTATAATAATAGTATAACAGGTAAAATCCCACAAGAGCTAGGAAATTTGGCAAACCTGGTGAGCTTGGATCTTTACTTGAACAATATAAGTGGTACTATACCCAATACATTGGACAAACTTCAAAAACTACGTTTCCTGTAAGACATACTTTCATTATTCTCTCATATCTTTGATCAGCAAAATTCATTTGTTTGTTTCAATTGTTTTTCTTCTTTACCTTCTTCAACATCCTTTTTTTTGTGTTTCCCGATGCAAAATGTAGTAGATTTTGTAGCCTCTACAACATGACTTATCAACAAAGCTGCAATAAACAAAAATGAATGCCTAAAAAAGTAGTCTTGTTTGTTTCCATTATTGCTGCTGCTGGTTATTATTACATGATGCAATAGTGTGATTATATGAAAATTGAATGAAATAGTTGAAGTATTTCTAATTATTAGTAAGAAATCTTTACAGTATCTGTTACATGTTTTGATCGTCTTGATCTCTGTCTATCAAAGATGTTACCAGTTCAACATGATACATGTTTATCCAAATTGGATCCTCTCCTTCAAATACTTCTCTCCAACTATCTCTTTCACTAATTTATGTCTACCTCTCACTCCTTTTACACTTGTTTTGATTGAGGGAGAGGATTCAAGTCCTGTTACACTTTGTAAGTCTGTACCACCAGTTTTCATCAACTAGTATCATAGCATGTCTTTTTGGATTTGTGGTACGCCATACCGGAAATGGAATTTCAAGTGTTGGATGAGAAGAAGATGCATACTTGTGGGTGTTATGCATCAACATGCATAATGATCTATATAACTAATGGCCTATCATAATTTCTTATTTCAATTCATCTTGTCTTAAAAATAGGCGTCTCAATAATAACACTTTGAGTGGCCGCATTCCCGTGTCTTTGACAAATGTTTCTACACTGCAAGTTCTGTGAGTGTTACTTCTTTATTTAGATTTGTCATTAGTTATAGTCGAAGTAGATTTTTATTTATAGTAGAATCATATATTTCCATGAGTAAATTGACACAATGGCCATTTTGGAGTACAGTGATCTCTCAAACAACAATCTAGAAGGGGATGTTCCAGTGAATGGTTCATTTTCATTATTTACCTTTGTCAAGTCAGTACAAATAATATTTTGTTCATATCTTTGTCTTATTGTTCACAGATGACGAAATGTTGCTAATGCCGTGTGTTCCACTTTACAGCTATCAAAACAATCCTCACTTGAAACTACCAAAAATCATTCCTGCACCAGCTTCTTCAGGTTTATTGTTATCTGTTTTATGTTGACAATGATTTTAAATTGTTAAAGAATAACTTGAACAGAAAGCTTCAATTCAAAACATTAAGACGAGATAAAACAACCAAAGTAGGTCAACTTGATATGGATGTCATGTTAAGAAACGATGTCACCTAAAAGTTTGAAATATTAAGCAAGGATTGTTACCATGTCAAACAAGAATTAAATTTTTCATATACTTCGCAATTGTTTTTAATCTGCCTCTAGCCTTTCTCTTATCTACCATTAATGTCGTTGTTTTGATAATTAAAAGTCATTGGCTACGTGGCATTTTCCAAATGTTTACTCCATGATTATGGAAAAGGATGGTGTTCCTCATGATTATTCCTTTTTACAGGTAGCAGTAATACTGGCGCTATTGCTGGAGGAGTTGCTGGTGGTGGTGCTCTGTTGTTTTCAGCCTCCGCAATTGCACTTGCTTGTTGGCGAAAAAGAAAACCACTTGATCAATTCTTTGACGTTCCTGGTTAGTTAAATAACAGAAAAGATGGTACACATGCTCATAATTTATATATTTATAGTTGTTAATTACCGGTGATTGTGAACTGACATTTAGTCTGTCTTTTACAGCGACAGCTGAGGAGTATCCTGAAGTTCACCTTGGTCGGCTTAAAAGGTTTTCTCTACGTGAGCTGGTAGTAGCGACAGATAACTTCAATAAACAAAACTTACTAGGTGAAGGTGGATTTGGAAAGGTTTATAAAGGACGTTTAGCTGATGGTACTCTTGTAGCAGTAAAAAGGCATAATGAGGAACATTCAGGACAAGGGGAGCTGGAGTTTAAAACAGAAGTTGAAATGATCAGCATGGCCGTGCATCGTAATTTACTTCAGCTTCTTGGTTTTTGCATGACGTCTACTGAACGCTTGCTTGTGTATCCTTACATGGCCAATGGAAGTCTATTATCATGTTTACAAGGTTACCCATCTTTTCTCTCACATGTCTTTTTCTGGCAAAAGATTTTTTAAAAGTGTTACTGTTCAATATCAAACTTTGTTTCTGGTTTATTTTTATTTATTAAAAAAATAACAATTAGTATTTATTAGGTATTCTCTGGTAGCTACGCAAAAACATGGAAACTCTTAAATAGCTCAAATTTTATAACTGTATGCATTTTGATTCTGTTACTGTAGAACGTAATGATTCTGAACCGCCGCTTGAGTGGCCAATAAGGAAGAATATTGCTCTGGGATCTGCCATGGGGCTTGCTTACTTGCATGATCATTGTGACCCTAAGATTATTCATCGTGATGTGAAACCTTCAAATATATTATTGAATGAGGAATTTGAAGCAGTTGTTGGAGATTTTGGTATAGCAAAGCTTATGGATTACAAAGATACCCATGTTACTACTGCTGTTATTGCTGGTACGTATGGGTATATGGCACCCGAGTACGCCATAAATGGAATGTGTTCAGAAAAGAATGATGTTTATGGATACGGAATTACGCTTCTTGAACTAATAACTGGACAGAGGATTATTGATCGAGGACATCTTGCCAATTATGATGATGATGATGTGTGGTTACTTGATTGGGTAAGTTTTATTAACAAACTTCCATTCGTACTTGAACAATTTTTCGTATGAAATGCACTAATCTCTTTGCAATGTTCTACTCTCTCAGGATCGTTGTTTATGAAACAAATGCTATAGGGACTAACTTAAAAAAAAAAAAAAAAAGTATTGTTGATATTTAAAGAAAAAAGAGGCCCAAAATGATTTAAAATACTATACAGGCATTATTTTGAAAAAGTAAGGGTATAGTTGATAGTGTTTTTTCTTGCTACGCATTTGTGACTAGTTTTTTTATAAACCAGGTTATAAGACATCTCAACGACAAGAAATGGGAAAGACTTGCAGATGCAAAGTTAAAGGGAAATTATGATGTTGATGAAGTAGAGCAGTTGATCCAAGTGGCTTTACTATGCACACAAGAGTCCTCTATGAAAAGACCAAAAATGTCTGAGGTGGTGAGAATGCTAGAAGGTGATGGTTTGGCCAAAAAATGGGAGCAATGGCTGAAAGAAGAGACAAATCCACAAGAATTTAACAATAACGATATACATCACCCTAATGCAAATTGGATAGTCGTAGATTCAACTTGACATACCCAACCAGATGAACTCTCAGGTCCTAGATGATCCCTTTGAAGATTCTATCACATCGACAAGTGAATAAACAATCTTTCATCTGTCTGAAAAAGATAAACTTCATGATTTGTACATATGCTCTTCCCCATCTCTTCTACTTGGTCTTTCTGATTATAAGTATTGTATTGTATTTCAGTTTTTCTTTCTTGGGACATGGAAATGACTAGTATCTGATGAGGTTGCTATGATTTTGTCTTTCTAATGGTTGGAATTGGATTTTCTCTGCAAATACGTGTTTGAAAGATTATGGAATCTACTTTTCAAGTTCACTTTGGAGTCTACCATTTTCCTATTAATGGATGGTGTTAAACTAGATACTAACGATTACTGATGAGCCTGTGCCCAAATTAATTAATCCTATAAATAGATGGAATTTTTCATTTCATAAGCTAATGTGAAAAATCACTAACATCAAGAGAAATCTACTTGTCACCCCTTCACTCATTCATGACACCCTCCAAAACCAATGAAAAGACTAATTTGACCCTGCAAGAAAACATATTCACATTTCACACATCACCGGATTTTTCAAATTTTTTTACTATACCGGGAATTTGGTTTGCAATACCAGAAATTTGAAAATTACAAGTTTTACTGGTTTTTTTTCTAAATTACCGGTAACAAAATACCTGAAATTTTAAAAAATCTGGTAATAATTACCGGAAATTCCAAAAATACAGGTAATTATTTCCCGGAGATTTGAAATATTCGGTAGTTCAAATTTTATGTTTTTCTACCGGTAATTTCAAATTACCGGTAGTTTACTTTTTTTGTTTTTCCCGGGAATTTCAAAATCCCGATAGTGTATTTATTTTTGGTTTATTTTTTGTTTAAAATGTGTTTTTTTTTTTCCTTTCCAGTGAGGACTATTGGTGCTGATGGTATCCCTAGCGGTAGGACGCGTGACTTGCCTGCACAACTAGGCCTGGGGTTGTGCAGCCCTGACTCAGTTGTATCATGCGCTGGGAGAGACGACCCGATTTGATACGAAGCAGTTAGCTAGATATCTTAGTTTGATACAGGTATATCTTAATTCATTTTCTAACTTACTTTTTGTTATATATTTTTTTTAATATTATTAATTCTAATTTTCTGTTTGTTGTGATCCCAGTGCTGGATCTAGGAGCATTTTCCACATATATGTGATAGGAGGATCCAATCCTATACATCAGGGGAGCCACGGGCGAAGAGGTGGAGGGCAAGGTGTAACACCCTATTTATTAATTAATTATTTAATTAATTATACCTGTATTATTTGTGTTGATTTATGTGGAATTGTCGAATTTATGTTGTAAGTAAGTTGATAAGTTGATTTAAGTTGAACTAAGTTGATTAAGTTGATATAAGTCGTCTTGTGGTGGGTCGAATTAAATTAAGTGATTTAAGTTGTAGGAATAATATGTTGTTATTATATTAAGAGTGTAGAAGAATGCATAGGCTTATTTAAGTGGTTGATAAAAGTAATTGGTGGGGTGTAGAAACTAGACCCAATAAAATTAATGAAGTTATGGATTAAGTGAATTATAATTTAATTAGAAAAAAAAAGAAATTAGGTTAATTGGTAGCAAGAAAATATGACATAGAAGTTACAGAGGAAGAAGTCTTAGAGAAGAATAAGGGTTTTAGAGGAGAGAAAATAGCTTGGGGGCAAAGGAGGAGAACGAAGAATTCATGATCATAACTCCATTTTCGCACTTACGGTACAACCTCCACTAAACAGGTGATAACTTTTTACTCATAATTTTGATTAAAGCGATTCTTGAATTTATGGAAAGCTTATGAAATTCCCTTCAATTTGATATATGATTTCGTGTCAATAAGTTCGGTATTGAAGGAGAAAAACGCATTTGAAGTTTGGAAGTTCATGCTAGAAATTGGTTTAGTAGTTACGGGATTGATGAAGATGGATGCTGAATTTTGGTCAAGATAGGAACTCAATGGAAGCATGTTCATAATTTCGACACCATGAATTTAAGGTATAAAGTCATTTTGTGTTAAAGAGATAGTCATCAGATAGGAAAAAAGAAGTGAAGATATTCAGAAGATGTTGACAAGGCTAGACACTCAAGTATTTCGACAGGAGTACAAATGATGTTCCGGCAAACAAAGTTTGGAAACCTGTTTTATAGTTTAGCATTTGACAAGATAGGTATGTTTTTCGACACTTCGACAAAAGAGAGGTTTCTGACAGAAGCATTGGTTTGTAAGGTTTGAAAAGTTTCTGTCTTCTTCGACATTTCGACAAACGAAGAGATGCAACACTTCGTCACAAGAGGGAAGAATTCAAATTTTAAAGTTGCAACCTTTGGCAGTTGGACGCGTGGACGTTTCAGAAAAGAAGATTGCATGCAGGCTGACAATTGTCATTTAGTTAGAATTTTCCCGTTCTAGGCAGTTATTTTGTTTTGTATATAAATAGGGTAGTTTGTTGTAGAATGTGTGTGTGAAAAACTTATACAATAATCCTGTAAAATACTCTAAGTACCCAGTGTGAGAGAAATGAGTCTGATATTTGGAACAATGTATGTGTTGAACACCATTTTCTTTCAAGTTGTTTAAAGTATTAGTTTTGTTTCATCAAATTACTTTACTTTCAGTCTATTTACTTTCCTGCAAGTTTTATATCCTTTTTTGCCATTTTTTTTTACTTTTGTTCAACTTTCACTTTACTTTACTTTTACATTCAAAACATTCAATACTTTTACATCATTAACAAAACAAAACACAAACAATTAACAACACTAAGAGTAGTTCGACAACCAATTGCACATGTGTCCTAGGACTTGTTTGGTTGGTCCTGCAAGTAACCCAGTTTCCTAAGAGATTGGTTAATCAGAGGTTGTTCGTCAGAAATCACAACGAACAAATTGGCACACCCGGTGGGACCAGTGCAATTAACAAATTAATATGAATCCTCTTAGTTAGAAAGTTCCTTGTTGCGTTGTATGATTCTTAGAAGCGGTAAATTAGCCGTAACCGACGTAGAAAGACCAAAAAGAACAAGAGGAAGAAAGATGGCTAACCTGCCAAATACTTCAAACAATCCTAACGAAACCATTCCAGTTTCCAATCATGTCCCTTCGTCAGAAGGAGGTGCAGGTTCTGGCCCTGTTTTAGAACAGATTAGGCCTCCATCAGTGGATTCAATACCAGCAGGTTCAGGATCCCAAAATGTACCTGGTTCTTCCACCTTGGGGCATTCAATGCCCATGGGAACGCCTCCTCCTGGAGGAAATACCTTTAGGCCATTTATTAATTATTCCATGCCCATGTCTGGGAGAGAACAACCATATGGAATGCCAACTTCAATGATGGAAAACTTACATAATTCATCACCATTATTTTCTGATGCTATGGTCTAAATGTCTTCACCATTACAAGGGTCGGGATATGGTGGAAATGGGAGTAGATTGAATCAGATTCCACCAGGATTCCAAATGCCAACTATTACGAACCATTATGCGCAAGTAATTCGTCAACAGATGGATGAAAGTAACCATGATATGGTACAAGCATTGACACAACAAACGGGGGAAGTGTTCAACCCTTTAATACAAAACACTACCCAAACAAACCAGATATTGGCAGAACAAATGGCACGCATTGCAATTTTTTTTGGAGTCCCTCAAACACAACAAAGAATGCTAATGAATCAAAATCCTGCTAATAGGCCTGTCGAAGAAGAACTTACTATAAACCAAAGGCCATTGGGAAATCCTCAGGAAAATCCTAGGGGCCAAGAGGTAGTAGTCGAACAACCTCATGTAGAAAACCCCGTTCGACAGGAACCTAGGAGAATAATAGTCCAAAGAGACCAAAACGCTGATGAAATATTGCAGCAGAGAATGCGTTGTAACAATCTGCCTGTCGAAAATAACATTGCAACCATGGTCGAGAGAATAATGGCGCAAAATGGAGTAAACGTAGGATTACAGAGGCCTAGTTATACTTCCCCTTTGTCTGAATACGTTTTGCAACAAGAATTACCACCAAGGTGGAAAGTCCCCAAATTCACCAAATTCTCAGGGGATACTAGTGAGTCCACCATAGAACACATAGCGCGTTATTTGATCGAAGCAGGAGAGATTGCTAATAATGAGAACTTAAGAATGAAATATTTTCCAAGTTCTTTGACAAAAAATGCTTTCACTTGGTTTACTTCTTTGCCTGCAACTTCAATATTCACATGGACCCAATTAGAAAGACTGTTCCATGAAAAATTTTATATGGGGCAAACTAAGATAAGTTTGAAAGAATTAACAAGTGTCAAAAGAAAATTCTCTGAACCTATAGATGATTATCTAAATAGGTTTAGATTGTTGAAGGCTAGGTGTTTTACACAAGTGCCAGAACAGGAATTAGTCGAAATGGCTGCGGGGGGTCTGGATTATTCCATAAGGAAAAAATTAGACACCCAGTACTTAAGAGATATGGCACAACTAGCAGATAGAGTAAGGCAAATAGAAAGGCTAAAAACTGAGAAATTTAGATCAAATAAAAACAAGAAGGAAAGAGTGGCCTATGTAGGGATAGTTCAAGACGAAGATTATGACGAAAACGAATCCGTCATGTTCGACCAGCAAGAAATTGATCTGGCAGAACTAAAACAAGGCCCTCCATATTCCTGTAAAGTTTTAGCTCCGTCGAATGGAAAGAATCCAGTCGAAATTGAAAGGAATGATAGGTTCCCTAAAATAACTTACACATTCGACATCACCAAATGTGATGAAATTTTCGACTTACTAGTTAAAGATGGTCAATTGATAAAACCAGCAGGCACTAAAGAGCCTCCTGTAGACCAACAGAAAAAGAGAGGTTTTTGCAAATACCATAATTTTTTGGGTCATAAAACTCCTCAATGTTACCTTTTCAGGGATCTTGTCCAGAATGCAATCCAGAACGGAAGGTTGAAATTTGGAGACAAAGCTAAACAACAGATGAGGATTGACTCCAATCCCATGTGAAATTCTGGGATCAGGTACGTGATGTCGAATGAGATGTTTAAACACTTGAAGACTTAAACAAAACTTAAAGTGCAGGTAAATTAAACAACACATGAAATTGTTAACCCAGTTCAGTGTATCACCACACTTACATCTGGGGGCTACCAAGCTAGGAAGGAAATCCAATATAAGTAATATTAATTCTAGACTTAAACCACTCAGTTTAATCTTTCACTTATTATCTACCCAAGGCAATTTCTACCTAAGACACAACTTAGATATGAGTATCAACTCACTCCCCCTCAATCACACAGTGATATTTTACAAGTTTAATAAAATTGAAGTCATACTTCAAATAAAACAGCTTGATCTTACTTCACAGTTTCAATCAAGACACAATACACTTTTGCTTAAAAGCTCATAAAGTGTTACACATATAAAACCTGCTATTAAAACACAAACACCCTATTTAGTCTTCTTAATTTCGTACTCTATTCTGAGAGTTTTTGTTGCTTAAATAGATGCTTGGATTTTGGGCTTTCTGTAGGTTATCCAATCCTGATACGCATGCTGTCATCACCTTGAATTAGGGTTTGTTACTTCCTTGATTCTAGGTGAGTCAGTTCTTCTGTTTATACTGAAATCATATAACCAATCTCCCTACAGATGCGCCTTCTACTGTTCTATTAATTCCAGATAAATTCCCTGAATTTACTCAGTTCTGTTAGGCATTATTTAATTCTGGTAGCAGGTTTGAGATGTCACAACATCTGGTGTGACATCCTGAAAACTGAACTTACTTCATTAACTTATACAATGTCACAACATCTGGTGTGACATCCTGAATTAAGTTCATTAACTTATACTCTGTTTGATAATGTCACAACATCTGATGTGACATCCTGAACTAAGTTCAACACTTCTTGTTGGTCAAAAATTCTGCCAATTCTAAACATCTACAAACTCCCCATTTGGCTAATTTTTGGCTAACACAATCTTCTGGTTTTATCAGAGTGCAGCAGAGTTTCAATTATCAGAGTGCAGCAGTTCTTTTTTGTTGAGTCATGTGTGAGTTTACTCCCCCTCAAACCTGTATGTGTTCTGACTTGTTCAACATAAATTTTTCATTAAAAACAACTTAGTTCAGAAGCAGATATTAAACAGACAAAAGGCATTTTTCATTAATCAATAAGCTGCAGCAGACATTGTTGTTGTTTTGTTCTCTTCTCCCCCTTGTTAGACATAAATTGGGGCCAAATTACATAAGCAGACAGAAATACAAAATCAAAATTACAATGTTGATCCAGTACACTTTCCTCACACATTTTCACTCAGAATCTTCATATTCAGTATCTTCCTCTTCTTCAGTTTCATCATCAGAGTCAACAGCCTTCTGAGCACTCTCTTCCATTTCCAGCCTTTGAATAATCTCCTCAAGCTTTTGCTTCCTGGCATCCAGCTCTTTGCAGGTGTTCTTCAGCTCAGCAATCAAGGCAGCTTTGGATATAGGAGACTTTGCTTTTGAAGGTCCAGCAGATGTCCCAGTGGGAGCTTCAACATCAGCTGCATGATGGCTTAAGAACAGCTTGTAGTGGAAGGCCAGAGGACTTTCTCTTTTGCAGATTGAATCCTTCTCAGTGAGGATACCTGGATACTGACTGAGCATTATACCACATAACAGAGATGGAAAGGCAATAGGCAGCTTTGTTGTAGATGTCCCTGCATGCTTCAATGTTTGATCAAATATGTAAGCCCCAAAGTCCAGCTTTGTTTGGGTGCCCACAACATAAATGAATCTGCCCAATCCAGTTGCTATTGAAGAGGTATGGTTGGTAGGGACCCAGTTTACAGTACCAATCCTATGCAGCATTGCATACTTCCTTGTTAGCAGGCTAACAGAAAGTTTTCCCTTGACTGGCCAAGTCTTGACCTGATTAGCAGTGATGACCTTGAAAATTTGATTATCAGTTTTCCCCAACTCATTAGGCCCATCATATTCTCTCCCTAGGTATTGATTAATAACCCTAGGAGAGAATTCCACACATCTCCCTCTTACATACACCTTTCTGAATTCTTCTGACTTGCCATCAGCACAATCTTCTTGCAGGTTGACAATAAACTCCTTGATTAGCAGCTCATAGCAAGGTGAAAAGTTTGAAACTGTCTTGAATAAGCCAGTAGATGATATGAGGTTTATTACCTCAGTGCATTCCAGTGCATTGCTGCCTAGCTCTCTTTCTAGTGCCACTCTTCTTTGGTAGACAAATTTCCATATGCTCACACTTGACACATGATGGAAAGAAACATTATCCAGAGGGGCTTCTGGAACAGCAGAGGTAGACCTTGAAGGTGCTGGTTTCTTCTTTGGTTGGGATGTTGGGACATCCTCTTCAACATCTGAATCTGGTGGAGTGACAGCTTTCCTCTTTTGTGTATTCACCTTGCTCCATTGTTTAGTAGGTCCAAATACCACTTTGGCCTTGTCTTTCTTTGGAGTAGGCTGCTTCTTTTCAGGAGTTTCATGTCCTGTAGACTTCTTTTCCTTCCTAGTCCTAAGCCTTTTGGCTATGCTAGGGTCCACAGAGGCAATGATCTCTGTGTCAGAATCATGCTCTATTTCTACAACAGGAGGAGGTTGGGTAGTCTCCTCTTCAGCAGGTGGATCAACAGAAGCTTGATCATCAGTGGCTTCATCATCATCATCACTGGAGGCCTTGTGCTGGTCCTCAGATGTTTCAACATCTATTGGGACATCCTGTTGAGCAGGAGTGTCCTCTTCAGCCTGATTACTCTGTTCTTCTTGTGGAGCTGGCATGGTGTTCAGAGGAATAGATATACCACTCACAACTCTTTGCTCAGACAGAATCCTGTTCACAAGATCCTTAATAGAAGCATCCACATATTCAGAGGCTTTGAGAGTGGTGTTTAAGGATGAAGGCATCCCTTTGACTTTGCTGAATACAGGTTCCTTTGTTCTTCTCACATTAGGAGTTTTAGGCTTTTGAGCAAGAGGAACACTTCCTCTGATTTCGTCTATAGGAGTTGAATCCATAGGTACCACAGAGATGGGGGTTTCATGCACCACATCTTCTTGGTTGAGGTTTTCATCAGAGAGGTTAGGGTTTTGATGTTGAGACATTTTCGAATGTGGTGGAAGAAGAGGTTAGGTTTGATTGATTTTGATGAGCTCTGAAAATCAGTTATAGCATGCAATTTGTTTTGAGAAGATGATGAGAAGATGAATAGCTGAGAGCAAGCTAGAACTTTTATAAGAGCCGTTACTTGGAGAATTTTAAGGAGTGGAATACACAGAGTTCTTGACCAGACTGGTGTTGCCATCTGGTGATCATGCCACACGATGTCATAGGACATGTTGGCACTTCTCCATAACTGTTATATTTCACATAAGCAGATTCCCAATTTACCCCTTAGGTTTTCAAATTGGGTAGCATCCAAAGCTTTAGTAAATATATCAGCCAATTGCAGATCTGTGGCTACATGTTCCAATGAGATCACCTTCTCTTCCACAAGATCTCTGATGAAATGATGCCTGATATCAATATGCTTGGTCCTGCTATGTTGGATAGGATTCTTTGATATGTTAATAGCACTTAAGTTGTCACAGTACAATGTCATGACATCTTGTGGGACATTGTATTCAGTGAGCATTTGCTTCATCCAAACCAATTGTGAACAACTGCTACCAGCTGCAATATATTCAGCTTCAGCAGTGGATAAGGATACACAATTTTGTTTCTTATTGAACCAAGAAATCAAATTGTTTCCTAGGAAGAAGCATCCTCCTGATGTGCTCTTTCTATCATCAGCACTTCCAACCCAATCAGCATCACAGAAGCCAGTGAGAATTGGTTCACATCCATGGGAGTACATTATGCCATAGTCACAAGTACCATTGACATATTTCAGAATTCTCTTGACCTGGTTTAGATGGCTAACTTTTGGATCAGCTTGATATCTTGCACATACACCTACTGCAAAGGCTATATCTGGTCTGCTAGCAGTCAGATATAATGAGCTTCCAATCATGCTTCTGTATAGACTTTGGTCCACCTTCTCACCCTTGTCATCCTTTGTCAGCTTTAAATGAGTGGGGGCAGGTGTTCTTTTGTGACTTGCACTATCCATCCCAAATTTCTTGACAGTGTTCTTGGCATACTTGCTTTGGGATATGAACATGGAGTCTTCCATCTGCTTGATTTGTAGTCCAAGAAAGTAGGTTAGTTCTCCTACTAGGCTCATCTCAAATTCAGATTCCATTTGAGTGACAAAATGTTTAACCATCCTGTCTGACATTCCACCAAAGACTATGTCATCTACATATATTTGAGCAATCATGACATTTCCTTCTTCATCCTTCACAAACAAGGTTTTGTCTATTCCACCTTTTCTGTATCCTTGTTTTGTGAGAAAAGTAGTCAGCCTTTCATACCATGCTCTTGGGGCTTGTTTCAGTCCATAAAGAGCCTTCCTTAGTTTGTACACATGGTTTGGACAGCTTGGATCAACAAATCCCTTAGGTTGTTCTACATATACTTCTTCATTAAGATATCCATTTAGAAAGGCACTTTTCACATCCATTTGAAATAGCTTGAACTTCAGAATACAAGCAATTCCAAAAAGTAGTCTGATTGATTCAAGCCTTGCTACTGGTGCAAAGGTTTCATCAAAGTCTACTCCCTCAATTTGTGTGTATCCTTGAGCTACAAGCCTAGCTTTGTTCTTTGTAACAACTCCCTGTTCATTTGACTTGTTCTTGTACACCCATTTAGTGCCAATCACATTTATGTCATCAGGTCTAGGAACAAGATCCCACACTTCATTCCTTGTGAACTGACCTAATTCTTCTTGTATAGCACAAATCCAGTATTCATCATTAAGAGCCTCCTTGATGTTTTTAGGTTCTATTTTTGAAACAAAACAAGAACCTGAAATCACCTCTCTTGATCTAGTGCTCACACCTCTGTTGGGATCCCCAATTATCAAATCTTTGGGATGATCCTTCTGGATTCTGATGGAGGGAGGTTTGCTGGATTGTTTTGTCCTTGCCTCAGTTTGAGTGAAGTCAGGATGATCACTCTTTATTTCAGCTTCAGTCTGACTGTCAGCAGATGTTCCAACATCATCTGCAACATCTGCAGGGGCATCATCAATTATCACATTTATGGACTCCATTATAACCTTGGTTCTGGAGTTAAATACTCTATAGGCTCTGATATTTATGGAGTATCCAAGGAAAATCCCTTCATCACTTTTAGGATCCATTTTTCTTCTTTGCTCCCTATCAGCCAGAATGTAACAATTACTTCCAAACACATGGAAGTACTTAACTGTAGGTTTTCTGCCCTTCCAGACTTCATAGATTGTGGACAAGGTTCCTTTCCTTAGAGTGACTCTATTATGAATGTAACAAGCTGTGTTCATAGCTTCAGCCCAGAAGTACAATGGTAACTTTTTAGCATGGATCATAGCTCTTGCTGATTCTTGGATAGTTATGTTCTTCCTCTCAACAATCCCATTCTGTTGAGGGGTGATAGGTGAAGAGTATTCATGATTGATTCCTTTTGAAGAACAGAAATCTGAGAATTTTTTATTCTCAAACTCCTTTCCATGGTCACTTCTTATTCTGACCACACAGCTTGCTTTTTCTCTTTGTATTCTTTGGCACAAATCTTTGAATACATCAAATACATCAGACTTTTCTTTGATAAAATTTATCCATGTATACCTTGAAAAGTCATTAACCACCACATAGGCATACCTTTTTCCACCAAGGCTCTCAACCTGCATTGGTCCCATAAGATCCATATGCAATAATTCCAAAACTTTGGAAGTTGTCAGATGTTGGAGCTTTGGATGGGACATCTTGGTTTGCTTGCCTATTTGACATTCACCACATACTTTGCCTTCATCAATCTTCAGTTTAGGAATACCTCTCACAGCTTCCATAGATATGATTTTCTTTATACCTCTGAAATGAAGATGACCCAGTCTTTGGTGCTATGTCTTCACTTCTTCTTCTTTGGCTAAAGAGCAAGTTGAAGTGAGACTGAAATCTTGAGGTTCCCACATATAACAGTTGTCTTTAGATCTGGCTCCTCTTATGACAACCTTATGTTCTTTATTAGACACTGTGCATTCAGTTTTGGTAAAGTTTACACTGTAACCTTGATCACATAATTGACTTATGTTGATCAAGTTAGCAGTCAATCCTTTTACCAGCAGCACATCATCTAGTCTTGGTACATATGGACAGTCCAAGGTCCCAACTCCCTTGATTTCTCCTTTAGCTCCATCTCCAAAGGTTACATATCTGGATGAATGTGACTTTAAGTCTACCAGCAAATTCTTCAATCCAGTCATGTGCCTTGAGCATCCACTGTCAAAGTACCAGTCTTCTTTAGCTGATACTCTTAGAGATGTATGAGTTATATATGCAACACCCTTCTTTGACCATTTTTGCTTGTAGTGAGGTTTTCTTTGATGCCTCTGCTCTATGTAGTGACCATTTTTAGAGCTCCAAGGTTGTTTGTTGAACTTGTTCTTGGGCATATAGCTTTGATCAGCATGAAGACTAGCTTTAGGTACCCATACTTTCTTGATGACCTTTGTCTTCTGCTTAGGGGGTTACTGATATCTTTGATTTTGATGTCTATGCAGCACTTTCTTGGTAACCTCTATCTTCTGCTTAGGGGGTTGCTGATGCATCTGATTTGGATATCCATGCAACTTGTAGCAATGAGGTTTGATGTGACCAAACCTTCCACAATGATGACATCTCCATCTTTGATACTTCTTCTTCATCATGTTCTTTTCATGATGTTGGGACATCTGTTGGGACATCTGGTTTGACTTTATGGGATTTGAAGTGGTTTTGCTGGTGCTAGCCTCAACCTTTTGAGCTTTGTTAAATCCCAGTCCAGTTCTATCCCCTGAATGCTTATTATTGTTGAAAATGACATCCAGTGTGTTTGAGCTACTGTTCAGCATTCTAACAGATTTGGACATGTGTTCCAATTTTTAGTTGAGAAGACTTACTTCACTTTTCAAAGTGTCAATGATTTCTAAATTGCTTGTCTTTTCAACCTTTAATGCCTCAATCTGCTTCTTCTGTTTTATATTCTCCATGCATATTTCAGTGCTCCTTTTACACAGCTCTTTGTATGATTCTTCTAGCTCTTCAAAAGTCAGCTCCTCATCACTGGATCCACTTTCAGATTCACATACTCCAGCTAGAGCAGTGATGTGCTTTGCTGATTCTTCTTCTGAATCACATCCTGAGTCTTCATCAGACCAGATCACAGAGAGACCTTTCTTCTGCTTCTTAAGATAGGTAGGGCATTCATTTCTGATGTGTCCATATCCTTCACATCCATGACATTTAATCCCTTTTTCTTGATTGGTCTTTTCATCATAACTTGACCTTCTATTAGCATCATAAGGTCTTTTATTCTCAGAAGAGTTTGAATTTCTTCCATTTGGTCTGAACCTGCCATCCATTCTTCTGAGAATCTTGTTGAATTGTCTTCCAGGCATAGCAATTGTTTCTGATAAATTTTCTTCAGGTTCTGCTTCATAATTTTCTTCTTCTTTATCAGTATTTGACACCAAGGCTATGCTTTTGCTCTTCTTGACAATTGTATCATTCATTCCCATCTCAAATGTTTGAAGGGAACCAATGAGTTCTTCAACCTTCATTGTGCATATGTCTTGAGCTTCTTCTATTGTTGTAACCTTCATGTCAAATCTTTTTGGTAAAGATCTGAGAATCTTTCTTACCAGCTTTTCATCAGTCATCTTTTCTCCCAAAGCACCAGAAGTATTAGCTATTTCCAAGATGTTCATGTAAAACTCATGAATTGTCTCATCTTCCTTCATTCTCAAGTTTTCAAACTTTGTGGTGAGAAGTTGAAGTCTTGACATCTTCACCTTTGATGTTCCTTCATGAGTTGTTTTGAGAGTGTCCCAAACATCTTTGGCCAGGTCACAGTGATGCACAAGTCTGAATATGTTCCTATCAATGCCATTGAATAAGGCATTTAAGGCATTGGAATTTCCAAGTGCTGAATCTTCTTCCTCCTTGCTCCATTCTTCTTCAGGTTTCAACACTTTTGCTCCATCCTTGTTGTCTTGGACAGGGTGCTCCCATCCTTTGTTGACTGCTTTCCAGACCCTACTGTCAAGAGATCTTAAGAATGCTACCATTCTTGGCTTCCAGTAGTCATAATTGGATCCATCCAATATATGTGGTCTATTTACAGATCCTACATCTCTGTCCATGTTCCCAAAATTTGCAGTCCCTAGATCTCACCCAGTTAAACAGGCAGGGTGCCTGCTCTGATGCCAATTGAAATTCTGGGATCAGGTACGTGATATCGAATGAGATGTTTAAACACTTGAAGACTTAAACAAAACTTAAAGTGCAGGTAAATTAAACAACACAGGAAATTGTTAACCCAGTTCAGTGTATCACCACACTTACATCTGGGGGCTACCAAGCAAGGAAGGAAATCCAATATAAGTAATATTAATTCTAGACTTAAACCACTCAGTTTAATCTTTCACTTAATATCTACCCAAGGCAATTTCTACCTAAGACACAACTTAGATATGAGTATCAACTCACTCCCCCTCAATCACACAGTGATATTTTACAAGTTTAATAAAATTGAAGTCATACTTCAAACAAAACAGCTTGATCTTACTTCACAGTTTCAATCAAGACACAATACACTTTTGCTTAAAAGCTCATAAAGTGTTACACATATAAAACCTGCTATTAAAACACAAACACCCTATTTAGTCTTCTTAATTTCGTACTCTATTCTGAGAGTTTTTGTTGCTTAAATAGATGCTTGGATTTTGGGCTTTCTGTAGGTTATCCAATCCTGATACGCATGCTGCCATCACCTTGAATTAGGGTTTGTTACTTCCTTGATTCTAGGTGAGTCAATTCTTCTGTTTATACTGAAATCATATAACCAATCTCCCTACAGATGCGCCTTCTACTGTTCTATTAATTCCAGATAAATTCCCTGAATTTACTCAGTTCTGTTAAGCATTATTTAATTCTGGTAGCAGGTTTGAGATGTCACAACATCTGGTGTGACATCCTGAAAACTGAACTTACTTCATTAACTTATACAATGTCACAACATCTGGTGTGACATCCTGAATTAAGTTCATTAACTTATACTCTGTTTGATAATGTCACAACATCTGATGTGACATCCTGAACTAAGTTCAACACTTCTTGTTGGTAAAAAATTCTGCCAATTCTAAACATCTACACCATGCAGGTTGTGGAGGCCAACTATGCTGAACCAGAAATGGTGAATGTGGTCGAAATGGAAGTAATGTCTGAAGAAAGTTTTGAAATAGTAGAAGCTACTGAGGGCTTAGACACCAACTTCACCATGATAGAGGCTGCTGAGGGTTTCGACACCCATGTAAACATGGTGGAGGGGGCTGATGACCTCACTGACCAGGCTGAGGAAGAAGAAGTTAAAGCTACTGAAGACTTCGACAGAGAGAACTCAATTGAAGCTACTGAAGGCTTCAACGGAGGGAACACAGTCAAAGTTAGTAAAAGTTTCGACAAGAAGAATTACAACAGAGATACTGAGCATGGAGTGGTCTGGGACACTCGAGGGGAGCCCAGTGGAAAGTTTGACTTCATGGTGAAGTATTCTGCACCACCAAGCTCTAAAACTGACATCAGCAAAATCAAACCCACAGAATGGGGAGATTTTTTCATAAATAATGATGAGGAAGCAGATAACAAAGCCCTCATTACCCAAAAAGAGGCCACTGAAGGCCTTAGTCATGACAAGATCAAGGAGACAGAGACTGCTGACAATGTCCACATTGTCGAACCAAATAAATAAAAGCACCATCAGGATTAAAGAAGACTCTACTGAAGGTGTTGTGCAGCCCACCCCTCATGGAATTCTGCGTAGAACAATGGAAGACCCAAAAGAAAAGCCAGTTGCGCAATGTTGCAAGTACATCCATAAAGGCTTACACCCAAAAAGCAGTGTGAATCAGTTAAAAGAGAATATCCCTGAGGAAATGATGCTAGTCGAAAAAATGAACAAACTAAAGATTACAAGTGAGCAGAATGCAGGGATTCATATGGTAGAAGTCACTCAGAAAATATGACCAGACACCAACAAAAAGAACCATCAAGAGGAGCATCAGAAGTTGGTTTATCCAAAAGAAGATGAAAGTCTTGTCGAATTCATCCAGAGGTGCCAGAAAAAGAATGCAGAGGTCATGCTTTGTCCAAGTTGCAGCGCTGTGTTCGACAGGAAAGCAGCCAACAACTTGGAAGCGGTAGAGAAGACCAAAAAGAGAAGTAAATGGGGAGCAGTCCCACCAGTCAGAAGTGAGAGGTTTGACCCAAGAAGAAGGGGGCATCATAACCAAGGAATGGGAGAAAGGAGTTACAGCACCTATAAACCATCCAACAAGCCGAATGATGACAAGTGGGTCCAGCCTATAAGGGATGCCCAAGGTCAGAAGAGGTGGAAAAGTTTTGAAGTAAATAGGGGTGCCTAAATAGAAGTAAAAAAGGAGGTAGAAAAAACAAAGCCAAAGCACGTCTCTGAAAACTACAAGGGGAAGAACCCCATGTCAAGGTCCCAATGAAGGAGGTTTCAAAGGCAGAAGAGAGCTGAAAAAGAAACTGTAGAACAAAAAAGGGTTGGAGAGAATAAAGCTGAGTCAAGCAAGTTTATGCAGACAATAAGCAAAAGAGAATCTCTGGCAAAAGAAGAGCCTCCTCAGAAAAATAAATCTAGTGACACAACAGAAATGCCAAAAACAAACAACAAAATGCCAGAAGACGAAGAAGTTACTGATGACTTCAAGTCAGAATCTGATGCGTCCTTCGACGGAACATGCAATGTGGTTTCGGTATTGCCTAGAGATTACGACAGGACAATGGAAGTGGAGGACGAAGAGGATGATATGGCAGATGACAGCATAGGGCTTAAGCCTGTATGTTACTACGTAATGAATAATGGTTGTGTCGAAGAGCAAAATGCGTTCTTCGAAAAGCCAGATGATGCAATGAAGCCCCATTTGAAACCCTTGTTCATAAAAGGGAAAGTAGAGAATGTGGGTGTAAACAAGATCTTGATAGATGGGGGAGCAGCTGTCAATCTAATCCCTCATTATATGATAAAGAGGATTGGAAAAGATGACTCAGACACCAAACCTCACAACATGGTGTTGTCTAACTATGAAGGTAAGGTAGGAACGACATTGGGGGTGATACAATTGAACCTAACTGTAGGAACCATTACCAGGCCTACAATGTTTGTGGTGATAACATCAAAAGAAAACTACAATTTGTTGCTAGGAAGAGAGTGAATCCATGGAATTGGGGTTATACCATCATCCATGCATCAGAGGATAGCAATTTGGAGGCCAGATGGGATTGTCGAAAACATAGAGGCAGACCAAAGTTACTTCATGGCTGACGTGAACAATGTCACTAGTCGTAACTTCGACAAGAACTTGGCTCATATAGCACCTTGCAACCCTGCTGGTTTCGACTTAACAGCCTCCGACAATGCATATTGTTCCATGTATCTCCACCCTACGCATGGATTCCAGTGGGACAAAGAGATAATTGGAGAGACAAATTACACTTGGGGAACCACTCATGTCAATCCAACTGGGTGGGGAAGTGAATTTAGTGAAAATGACTGAAGCGTCAACAATAGAAAGGATTACGGCTTATATAGCCGAAAACCAACTCAAAGCGGCCCTTGAGGCCGAAGTAAAAAATATGGCTATTAAAGCCAACGCACAAATTGTCGAAGAACAACATCCTCAAAAAAATATTGGGGAACAATGTGCAAAACAAAGTATTGAAGAAAACACTAATGGCGAATGGCAAAATCAAAGGCTTGACGCCATTTATGATGACGAACCCCTGGGGTTTGAAAAGGATCCAGCCCCAACCAATATGAAAATGGTGGCACAAGATCCCTTAGAAGAAATCAATCTAGGACTGGGGGCAGATAAAAGGCAAACTTACATCAGTGCCAGGATGGATCCTCAGTTCAGAGTCGAAATAATCCAATTGCTGAATGAGTTTAAAGACTGCTTCGCATGGGATTATGACGAAATGCCTGGTTTAGACAGGAACTTGGTCAAATTGAAGTTGCCAATATTGGAGGGAAAAAAGCCAATAAAGCAAACTCCCAGACGCTTCGCACCTGAAATCCTGTCGAAAATTAAAGAGGAAGTTGAAAGACTTCTAAAATGCAAGTTCATTCGTACAACGAGGTATGTCGAATGGATTGCTAATATTGTTCATGTGATTAAGAAAAATGGCAAGCTTAGGGTGTGCATTGATTTTAGAGATTTAAACTCAGCTACCCCTAAGGATGAATATCCTATGCCAGTAGCAGAAATGCTTATAGATTCTGCAGCAGGCCATGAGTATTTGAGTATGCTTGATGGATATTATGGCTATGACCAGATTTTCATTGCTGAAGAAGATGTTCCAAAAACAGCTTTTCGTTGTCCAGGGGCAATAGGAACATATGAATGGGTAGTCATGCCTTTTGGTTTAAAGAATGCTGGAGCTACTTACCAAAGGGCAATGAATTCTATTTTTCATGATTTCATTGAAACATTTATGCAAATTTGTATAGATGATATTGTGATTAAGTCTGTCTCAGGCTCAAACCATATTGACCATCTTCGACAATCCTTTGAAAGGATGAGGAAGTTTGGTTTAAAAATGAATCCCCTTAAATGTGCTTTTGGTGTGCAGGCGGGTGATTTCTTAGGTTTTGTGGTCCACAAGAAAGGGATTGAAATTAATGAGAACAAAGCCAAAGCCATAATGGAAGCGAAAGCGCCATCGACAAAGAAGGAATTGCAGTCTCTACTAGGGAAAATTAACTTTCTTAGAAGATTCATCTCCAACCTTAGTGAAAAACGCAAGCTTTCTCGCCTCTACTTCGACTGAAGAAGGAAGATTTCACTTGGGGGCAAGAACAACAAGATGCTTTCAACAAGATCAAAGAATATCTGGCCAGTCCTCCAGTTTTAATGTCAACTTGTCGAAAAAGAAGTATGAGGATTTACATCTCAGCATCTGACAGAACATTGGGAAGCATGCTTTGTCAGGAAGATGAATATGGCGTCGAAAGGGCCATCTATTATCTCAGTAGAGTCTTAAATGATGCTGAAACTAGATATAGTATAATAGAGAAACTATGTTTATGTGTATATTTCTCTTGTACAAAGCTAAAGCATTATATAAAACTCATTGATGTATATATATCCTCTCATTTCGACGTAATAAAACACATGTTGTCTAAAACCATTCTACATAGTCGAATTGGAAAATGGGCCTTGGCCTTAACTGAATATTCTTTAAAGTATATGCCTCTAAAAGCTGTCAAAGGACAAGTGGTTGCTGACTTTATAGCTGACCACTCCATAATTGAAAGTGAAATAAAATACGTCGAAATAGAACCTTGGAGATTATATTTCGACGGTTCCAGTCACAAGAATGGAACTGGTGTTGGGGTGTTGATCATTTCTCCCAATAAAATTCCAACAAAGTTCAAGTACAAAGTAGAAGGCTTGTGTTCAAATAATGAAGCAGAATATGAGGCTTTGATTGCTGGACTTGAAATATTGTTGGAATTGAGGGCAACAAAGGTCGAAATAATGGGTGACTCTGAGTTGGTAATAAAACAATTAACAAAAGAATACAAATGTGTCAAAGAAAATTTGATCATGTACTTTGTAATAGCCAATAGACTCCTCAAGAAATTCGACAGCGCAGCCTTTAAACACATTCCTAGATTAGAAAATCAGGAAGCAAATGACTTGGCTCAACTGGCATCAGGCTACAAAGTGTCGAAAGAAAATCTGGAGAAAGTTGTCGAAGTAAGAGGAAAAGTATTATCCACTAGATTGTCCCCATCAGATTTGGAAACCATAAGACTGGGTTATGGTGACGAAGAAAATTTTGAAATTTTTAATGTAAATGATCCAAAGGTAGGAGATTGGAGAGAACCTATTAAAGATTATTTACAAAACCCAAACCAGACAGTCGAAAGAAAGATAAAGTATAGAGCTTTAAGCTATGTACTTTTTGGAAATGAGCTATTTAAAAAGACTGCAGAAGGAGTCTTACTAAGATGCTTAGGTGAGACTGAAGCTTATATAGCCTTGTCAAACGTGCACAGTGGTGCATGTGGTGCACACCAGGCAGGTCACAAGATGAAATGGTTACTATTTCGACAAGGGATGTATTGGCCAACAATGTTAAAGGATTGTGTCGAATTTGCAAAAGGGTGTCAAGAATGCCAAATTCATGCAGGCATACCTCATGTGCCTGCAAATGAGTTACACTCTATTATAAAGCCTTGGCCATTCAGAGGTTGGGCTTTGGATTTGGTTGGGGAAATTCGACCAGTTTCTTCAAAGGGGCAAAAATACATTTTGGTTGGAGTAGACTATTTCACTAAGTGGATTGAAGCTATACCACTGACGAATGTAGATCAGGAGGCAGTTATAGAATTCATCCAGAAACACATAATTTATAGGTTTGGAATACCAGAAACCATAACCACTGATCAAGGATCTGTGTTTACTGGAAAAAACATGCATGCATTTGCAAAATAAACAGGTTTTAAGTTATTAACTTCAACACCTTATTATGCTCAAGCAAATGGACAGGTCGAAGCAGCCAACAAAGTTGTGATAAATCTAATAAAGAAGCATGTGGGTAAAAAACCTAGGAATTGGCACAAGACTTTGGATCAAATCCTTTGGGCTTGTCGAACGTCTCCTAAATAGGCAACTAATTCTACCCCATTTAAGTTAACTTATGGGCATGATGCAGTATTACCAGTTGAAATCTATTTACAATCAATACGAATTCAAAGGCATCACGAAATTCCATCTGAGATTTATTGGAGTATGATAATGGATGGGTTAATTAATTTTGATGAGGAGAGGTTGCGTGCTTTAGAGTTGATAAAAAGGCAGAAAGAAAGAGTCGAAAAGTTTTACAATAAGAAAGTAAAATTTAAAGCCTTTTTAGTTGGTGATCTGGTTTGGAAAGTGATTTTTCCCATGGAAAAGAAAGATAGATTGATGGGAAAATGGTCTCCTAAATGGGTAGGACCTTTCCAAATTTTAAGAGTTTTTTCAAATGGCGCATATGAAGTCGAAGAAATGGAAAAAGATAAAAGAATACTAAAAATAAATGGCAAATATTTGAAAAAATATAAGCCAACATTGCAATAAATAAAGATAGAAATGGAATAAATTCATAAAATTGCAAAAACTTGTCTTCGCCAAACAGATGGCGTGAGTAACATTACATATAAAAAGCCTTGAAAGGCTGCCAAAGAAGAACAAAAAAAAACTTATTTCTATTACAAACTACTGTTGAAGAAAAGTTGCTTTGAGTTCGTCAAATTTCTTCTATTGAAGTTGAATTCGACGTTCACAGAGGCTTTTACCAACAGACAGTTCATCAATTTATCTGTTGAGTTGTTGGGTTGTTTCTACATGTTGAAGCCCCTTCTGAAGCTCTTTGTCAATTTCCTCTTGGTTGGGTTGTTGAAGGCTGGCTTGACGTTCCTTCTCTTGAAGAATCTTCTTCTGGAGTTCGACAATCTGAGCTTGATAAGTCTGGATTTTACTTTCACATTCAGCAGCATCTTTGGAGTAGTCTTCAGAAAGTCTGTTTAGCTCTGAGATTCTTTCAGTTGAAGAAGCTACAACATTCCACTCTGAGACTTGTTTTTCAGATTTAGTTGTGATGCTCTGAGAAAACTCTTTTTGGCGAAGTAAGTCAGCACTCACCGAGTCAATCATAGACATCAAGTCCATTACCAGACGGCTTTCCTCAGTAGAAGCCTCCAAGAGATTGGCCTGTTTTAAAAGTTTCTTCAGATCATATTGTGCAGAGGGATTTTCGGCCAAAGCTTTAAATAAGTCTACCCCAAGGATTTTGGCCTTGATCTCAGCCATGACAACACTAATTGGTTGAACTTCAGAAGTAGCTCCAGAAGTTGTCGAGCTGTTGTGGGAAGAATCCTGAAAGTTGTACCTAGAGCTGAGTAGGGCCTTCAGATATTCCAGAGGTTTTCTTACTTTCAGGCTTTCAATTTCTTCATGAGACAAGCTTGTCGAACCAGTGTTTAGAGGAGTTTCTGTTGGAGTAGGAATAGCTTGGGCACTTCCTCTAGGGTGCAAGCTTGTATTTGGATGCTTCGACGGATGTGTTTCTTCTTCGACAACCTCCTTGACAGCTTCTGCTGTATAAATTGGCCCTTGTAATTGTGCATCTTGATCTTGAGCAGTTTTTTCTTCCACAGTGAATTTTGGGCGAATAGGGGAATTGTTGTCGGAGGATTCTGGGTCACTGATGTCGAAATCACTGAAGGTCTGAGGGCCATAAACACCAGCATCTGGAGTGGTTTCTTCCAGAAGTCGTTCAGCCAAAGTCTTCTCAGAATCAGAAGGGATAAGCTCTTCCTGGACTTTGGAAGTTTCTTCGACATCAAGGTTAACCTGAAGTCAACAGAAAAGGGAAATTAAAAGAAGAAACAATGTAGTTAAAACTACGAATATTGTCAGTCGAAAATAGGAATACCTGAGGAATCTCAGTATGAGTGCATGAATCCCCACTCTTCTCACTTCTAGAAGGAATCTTAGCGATTGGACTGGTAGGGGGAGTTCTTCTGTTGACAATGGATCTCTGGGATGCCACTGTCTTTATTCTCATGCCCTTGTTCCTTTTGAGAGGTTGTGGCTCAGGGGATTCATCTTCAGATTATTCGACACTCACCTCTTTTTCTTCTTGTTTTCTTTTGGTGGCTGGTGTGCGAGTTACCCGAGGTGTGCAAAAAAGAAATGTGTTTAGTATTAAGAGTATTGAAATTTATACAAAAGGAAAAAGTGGGATGCCTTTGTGTGTCGAAACCTTTTTAGCAGCTGTGGGTGATTTTTCGACCTGTTTGGAAGAGGTCCCTTCACCAAGGGTTTTCTTGCTAGTTATTCTAACAGCTGAAAGAAAAGAAAATGAATGAACATGGATATAAAACATATAAAGAGTTAGAAATAAGAAGAGGGATTGTATTTCTTCGACACCTTCAAGAATAGGAGATTCCACGCTAACGTGTTCTATTCCAACATGAAGGTGCCCTGGGAAGTTACCCAAATGATACTTCGTCGGAACCACACGTTCAGCAAGTTTTTTGCTAGACTCGCGAAGCAGCTTTAAGTCAGACCCACACACAAACCAATATGGGAATGGAGGGCACAAGGCCACACCAAATTCTGCAGAAGGGAGTGGGGGAAATCTTGGAGGAAATGAGGTGTAAGCAAAATTGTAGCGTGCATGTGATGGAATATATGGAGGCAACCCCAACTTATCCATTTTTTCTGAAAATTTTTGTTTTAAAGTCATTGTTGCTTCGCCTATGGTTCGACGAAGATCATTTGGCCTGTAAATAGTTTCAAAATATTTTTGAAATTTTTGAATTTCTTTGATATGTTTATCCGTACCTTTCTTCTTTTTATCCTGCACAAAAGCAAAGGCATTCGTCAGGAGTGTGTTGAAAGTTGTTACATCAAAGAATTTGTTAAGGTAATACTCTTTCCACCAGACGTCGAAGTCCTCAGTGCACATGTGGTTTGGTCGAAATATTGCAGGGTGGACCTCCAAGGATGCGTCGAAGAATTTGTGATACAATTCTAAACTTTTTTCAAAGTTATGAAAGGAATCGTAGAACAAGATGGAACCTTTCTTGAGGTAGATAGGTTTTGTTTTCGTCTGGATTAACCCAAATTGTCTGGCCACCAGGTTAGGTTGATAGACAATAAGGGAAACCTTGGTGTTATTGAGGCTGTGGTGGGAAAAGAGATGTCTTGGTATGAGGAATGATTCCCAGATGGATATGTAGGAATCCTCTTCCTTTTGGTTTTCTACGGGGAGCTGCCTAGTGGACCATTTAGGACCCACAGTCCTGTTGGCGAAGGGTGCCATGGATGGAGTGAATTTGTAACGTTTTGCAAACATCATCACATAGCTGGTGAAGGCTTGTCGAAGGCCTATTCCTTCGTCAGTGGATGTTAGTTGAACTAGCCTAGGCCATTCGACACGCCTGTCTTTTACTTCCTCTTCGTCAACTGGTCTCTTTATGGGGATGCAGGTTTCGAAGGTGGCATTCAGCCACAGTTGTAAAAGCCAGAAAGGGCCTGTTAGGCTGATGATTCCTTTCTCCTTGATAGTTTTCAGGTTGCTTACGCTCTCACTTAGAGACTCATAAAGGTTTGCCAGAAGCATTTCACTTAGACAAAACGCAACCCCAACATGAAGTTGGTTGGCAATAGTGATGTAACTTCTGGAAACTTGGAGGGATCTGGTGCAGAAGACAAACTTTGCTAACCACAGAGTGAGGAAAGCTACATGTTCTCTGTCGGAAACCTCTTCGGTATCTTTGCCTTGATGATGAGCAATAAATAAGGAATAACCAGCATGCTTCGTGTCGAATCCTATAGGGTCTTTGTTTAGATGTTCTGGATTGAAGATTTAGCCTATAGGACTAAGGCCTGTAATGGCTGGTATGTCGAAGAGGGTTGGGGTAACCATCCCACAGGGGAGGTGGAAGTTGTTGTAAGTACTATCCCAAAAGTATAGGGAAGCCAGCAGCATGTTCTGGCAGTAACGTGGGCCTTCTTTCGACAATTGAATCAGGTCATAAATACCTGTTTTCTTCCATAATTTTCCCTTAGTTTTTTCGACTCTACTAAGCCAGGCTAGATAATCTGTGGGATCTTTTGTTAAGGGAGAGCTCCTAAAGATCCTATTTTGGTTTAAATACGACAAATCTAAGTCTGTCGAAGCTAAAGGGGTTTTAGGTTTTTTAGAGGATGTTTCAGTGGGTTGAGGGTTCTTACTGACACCTATGGGTTTAGAGGCAGAATAAGAAGGGTAAAAGTCCTTTAAACGATTTTGATCAGCATTAGGGTCAGAAAGGGGACCTAACATTGCTTGGTGAACCCCAGAAATTAAAACAGGAATCAGTACCTGGGATCGGTAGATGCTGGCTTTCTCCCTCTCGTTTGGAGGTTCTGGAATGTACTGTTGCTGGTTTACTTGTATTGGCCCAGATAGCGTGTGAGTAGGAGGAAGATCAGTGGTCTTCTTTGTTTTCTTAGCACTGCGATCAGCAACATTCTTTGGGGGTGCCATTGTTAAGTGAAGATCAGAGCTGGAGTAACAAAAGGTTTAATGGAGTTAAAGTGGAGATTTTTTGTGTGGTAAAGAAGAAGGAGTCTGAGAGTGTAAAAGGTGAAAAGATTTGGAAGATGGTATTTATAGGAAGAAGATGACAGAATATAAAAAATAAATGAAAAAGAAAAGAAAAAGACGTTTCAATTTGGTCATGGGAGACGTGCCTTCTTGATCAACGGTGATGATCAAAAAGTGACGGTTGGTGGTAACCCATGATTAGCTAGGTTATAGGGTTATGGAAGGTTGTGTATAAACGTGGGCTAGATGAGACGTTTTTTAGAAAGGTAAAATCATGTTGTTTTCTTGGGACTCAACAAAATCACTTTACAATTAATGAAACTGACATGGTGTCAGAAGTCATTTCGACAGCAAAGGATGCTTTCTCTAGAGTTTAGTCGAAACATCTTTGCTGGGGGGAAATTTGTAGGCTCATAATTTCGACACCATGAATTTAAGGTATAAAGTCATTCTGTGTTAAAGAGATAGTCATCAGATAGGAAAAAAGAAGTGAAGATATTCATAAGCTGTTGACAAGGCTAGACACTCAAGTATTTCGACAGGAGTACAAATGATGTTCCGGCAAACAAAGTTTGGAAACCTTTTTTATAGTTTAGCATTTGACAAGATAGGTATGTTTTTCGACACTTCGACAAAAGAGAGGTTTCTGACAGAAGCATTGGTTTGTAAGGTTTGAAAAGTTTCTGTCTTCTTCGACATTTCGACAAACGAAGAGATGCAACACTTCGTCACAAGAGGGAAGAATTCAAATTTTAAAGTTGCAACCTTTGGCAGTTGGACACGTGGACGTTTCAGAAAAGAAGATTGCATGCAGGCTGACAATTGTCATTTAGTTAGAATTTTCCCGTTCTAGGCAGTTATTTTGTTTTGTATATAAATAGGGTAGTTTGTTGTAGAATGTGTGTGTGAAAAACTTATACAATAATCCTGTAAAATACTCTAAGTACCCAGTGTGAGAGAAATGAGTCTGATATTTGGAACAATGTATGTGTTGAACACCATTTTCTTTCAAGTTGTTTAAATTATTAGTTTTGTTTCATCAAATTACTTTACTTTCAGTCTATTTACTTTCCTGCAAGTTTTATATCCTTTTTTGCCATTTTTTTTTACTTTTGTTCAACTTTCACTTTACTTTACTTTTACATTCAAAACATTCAATACTTTTACATCATTAACAAAACAAAACACAAACAATTAACAACACTAAGAGTAGTTCGACAACCAATTGCACATGTGTCCTAGGACTTGTTTGGTTGGTCCTGCAAGTAACCCAGTTTCCTAAGAGATTGGTTAACCAGAGGTTGTTCGTCAGAAATCACAGCGAACAGATCATAACTCCATTTTCGCACTTACGGTACAACCTCCACTAAACAGGTGATAACTTTTTACTCATAATTCTGATTAAAGCGATTCTTGAATTTATGGAAAGCTTATAAAATTCCCTTCAATTTGATATATGATTTCGTGTCAATAAGTTCGGTATTGAAGGAGAAAAACGCATTTGAAGTTTGGAAGTTCATGCTAGAAATTGGTTTAGTAGTTACGGGATTGATGAAGATGGATGCTGAATTTTGGTCAAGATAGGAACTCAATGGAAGCATGTTCGTATTTCTAATCCCCAGGGATGAAAGATGAGAGGAATAAAGTCATAGAGGCAGAGGGTTGGAAATTCAATCGGAGAACTTTGGAGATTAACCAAAAAATTATTAGAGCAACCGTTAACCAAAGGTAAAGGTGAGATTCTAACTCTATAATCGAGTTATATGATGAATATATGTGAAATCGGGTTTATGAATCATGTTATCGTGTTGTTATGTTGTGTGGTTGAATAAATTGCTGTGATTAATAATTTGTTGATTAAGTGAAGAAATTAACTTGTGTTGTTGAATTAATTATAAATTGATTAGTCGAGATTGTGGTGTATGAATATATTATGTTGATGTTGAATTTGTATAATGGGTTACTTAGATAATTGATTGGGGATGTACAATTATTGAGTTGTAGAGGTAGAAAAGGATGAACGATGGAGATTAAGAGAAGGAAACAGAGACGAAGGAAATTGGATGTGGGACACCTGTTTGGGCCTGGTGACGATGTAAGGCATTGTTTCATTCCATAAACACTGGAGAAATAAGGAGATAATCCGTAGTCAACCCCCTCGAGCCAGAAGTCGGTGTTCTTTCTAAAAAAACCTTATTCTTAACCAGGGGCAGGGTAGATTTCAACTAATCCAGCAGTGTGTCCTAATGCAAGAGAGTCAATACCAATCACATGGATAATGGTTTAAACTCATCTTCTTCCTCACGTACATCATCAAAGGTAGAGGAAGTAATGAAGCAATAAAGCTCACAATGTCTTATTCCTCACAACATTCAACATTGAGGAATCAAAGGAGGAAAGGATCATAATATCAAACAGGGGAGTCACACCCTTTCGGAATCAAAGACAAAGTCAATCAGGAATTGTTCAAAAAAAAAGAAAAAAACCCGCTAAGTCAAAGAGAAAAAACGATTAAAAAATAGTTGACTTTGACTTAGGCAAAAATTAGGGTATATCGATGGACCATAAATTCAAAAGGATCGGTCCATGAAAAAAAAGGATTAAAAGTAAAGTAAAAAAAAGTGAACAATCTTATAAATGGGAGTGAGGGATTGCCATCTCAAAGATCTCATCAAGGGTTTAAACCATTGTCACCATGACTAAAGAAATTCTCTTACAAGATGAACGCATTTGTTGGGTTAATTGGATTTAGGAATGGAGAACATCAAGGAGAATGGGGAGGGTTAAATTTTAAATTTTGAGACTTATATCTTTTGTTTCATAAACCGTGAACCAGGCCAAGTTATAACATACAAAAGTCCTAATTGAAGCTAGGGGCATTATAAAAGCATACTCGGCAAAGTCTTTGTTAAACTGAAACAAAATCCGAGGGTTTGTTAAATCATTATTTTCTCATCTTGATGGCCAGGTATAATCATACTTGTTTCTACACCTATTTTAGATTTTGAAAACTTGCATGAACATGGCGTTTTAATTACTTTTTAAAGGGAATAATTTTACATGCAAATCAATACTTAGCATTTAAGGAATATCAACAAGGGTTTAATCAAAGGCGTGTCGATTCAAGAAGCTTTTGACTAGGGGAAAATTACCAAGGAATCATTCTAATTGAGGGGCAAATCCTTATGATCCTAAGGACATATCATATGAAGATCTAACTCACTAGGGGCAAAACATTTCAAGATTTGACGCACCTATGTCAAGAAACGATTCCATAGCTCTAATAATAAGGGGTAAATATTTTCAAGAGGCTCATACTGGAGAATACCAACTCAAGGGTGCAGTGAGGCCAATCATTCCAGAAGTCATCTAATCAGGGGCATACTTTTCAATATTCAAATACTGGGGAAAGTCATATAAAAGTCATATTGCAGCATTGTGGCACCCAAGTCCCTTTCATGCAATTAATCTAGGCCTCAAGTATTAGGGGCATATCTTTCAAGGACTCAAACAATGGAACACATTTTTTAAGATGTAAATATTAAGGGCAATTCATATAAAAGTCATATCACATTATGGTGGGATCCAAGTTCCTCTTCAAACAATACCTCCATGACAAAGGGAAGTCCATTCAAAAATTCCATACTGGGGCAGGACACTTTAACGGCATGGTGAAACTGATCATTCCAATGGTTAATCAATTCAGGGTATACTTTTATGAGACTCAAATATTGGGGCAGTTCATCTCAAGCCCGTATCAAGGAAGGGTGGGATCTAAGTTCCTTTTCATGCATAATCCTTCAAAACTCAATCAATCAAGGGCAATACCCTCTTAAGCACAATAAATATGGGACATACTGTTGCAAGGATTAATCAAAGGAAATCGCTTCATAAAACGAGTTATCTGGGGCACTTATGGAGACATTCAAATCATTGTCATGCATTAATTATGTCTCGCTACGTTCTAGTACCTAATAACGCATATATAACATAACATCACATGCATACATGAAAATGTATACACATCATAGGATTTATGGCCACTCATAGAAGTCAAATCCCCAGCTATACCAGTACAATTCCTAACTAGGAATGCTAATTGGCCTTCCCCAGGGTTACATGAAGGGTTTTTATCAAAAGTTTCCATTAGGTATCTCATCAAATTTTTATCAGAGGGATTCCACTAAGGTTTCACATAAGGGTTTTATTTAAGGGATTCATCTAAGGATTTTAAGTAAAGGATTCATCTAAGGGTTTGATTTAAAGGATTTGTCTAAGGATTTGAATAACAGATTCATCTAAGGGTTCAATTTAAAGGACTCGTCTAAGGGTTTAAATTAAAGGATTCACCTAAGGACTTGAGTTAAAGATTCGTCAAAAGGTTTGGTTTAAAGGTTTCATCTAATGGTTCACCAGGGTTTTACCAAGAGGTTTCAACAAAGTGATATTAAGGGGTTCCATCAGGGATTTATCAAAGGGTTCACCGGAACTTCCTATCAAAGGGTTCCCCTAGAATCTCATCAGGGATTTTATCAAAATAGTTTATCGGGATTATCATCAAGGGTTCTATCAAAGATTTTCATCATATTTCATCAATGAGTTTTATCAAAAGGGGTTTCATCAGTAGGTTTAATCAAAAGGGGTTTCATCAATGGAAATTATCAAAAGGATTTCATTAGGATTTTTTTCTCTCAAAAGGGATTTCATCAGGATTTTTTCTAAGGGATTCACCGAAATGGATTTAGCAAGGGGTTCTAACAAGGGATTTTTCAAAGGTATTTTATCAATGGGATTTGTCAAATAGGGTTCAAATAAGGAATTTAATCAAGGAAGTATCATCGATGGGGTTCAACTAAGGAGTTTTATCAATTTAGTTTTACCAAGGGTTTCTATCAAAGGGTTTTTATCAGAACATCATCTGTAGGGTCCAACCAGGGGTTCGTTAGGGTTTTACAAGCAGTTTCAACAAAATAGTATTTATCAAAGGGAATTTATCAGGGATTTATCAAACTGTTTCACTGGAATTTCCTATCAAAGGGTTCCATAGGGATTTTATAATAAAAAAGGTTTTATCAGGAATATTATAAAGGGATTTCATCAAGAAGGTCTTATCAATAGGGTTTCATCAAAGAATGTTATTAAGGGGTTTCACCAAGGTGTTATCATTAATAACTTTTATCAAAGGGGTTGGATCATGGATTTACCAATGGGGTTTCATTAGGGATTTTATCAAGGGTGTGTCAAAGAGTTTGTCAAGGAATTCAACTAATGAATGTTATCAAAAAGGTCTTATCAATGGGGTTTAATCAAAGAATATTATTAAGGGGTTTCACCAAGGTTTTAGCAACAATGGCTTTTATCAAAGGGATTTTATCATGAGTCTTATCCAAGGGATTCATTAAGAGATTCTACAACAAAATATATATCTAGGGGTTTTACCGGATTTTTATCCAATTAAGGGATTCTACCCAGGGATTTTCACCAATGAGATTTTATCAAAATTGTATCAAGGGGTTCTACCGGATTCTTATCTAAGGGATTTATCAAGGGGTTTTAATCAAGATTTTTAAAGGGTTCTACCAGATTATTTCTTTAAGGGGTTCTACCAGAATGTTATTAAAGGGTTTCACCAATATATTATCATGGAGATTTATCAGGGTTTTATCAAAGGGTTTTATTAAAAGGTTTCACCTAGGTCTTATCAAGGGGTTTTCTAACAAGGGATTTTGTCAAAAGGGTTTTTATCCAAAGTCTCATCCAAGGGGTTCCACCAAAGGGTTCTACCAAAATCTTATTAAGGGATTTTCATCGGATATTCCAGTGAGAGATTTTATAAAGGAGTTGAATAAAATGGAGTTTATCAACGGGGTTCAGTCAAAAGGGATTTCATTAAGGGATTTATTTAAAGGATTGCATCAGGATTTTTTTAAGGGTTTGATTTGATACTTATCATACATTATTTCATCAGGGATTTACCAAAGGGGTTTTACCAAGGGATTTGCCAAGGGATTTTACTAAGAGATTTACCAAAGGGGTTTTATCAAAGGTCCATCACGAGTTCTCAAAGAATTTTAAGGGTTTAATAAAAGAGATTTTCATCTAATGGGGTCTATCGAATTTTTCTCAAAGGGGGTTCTACCAGATTTTTGTCAAAGAGAGTTTTACCAAGGGATGTTTATCTAAAAAGGGGTTATATTGGAATTGTGTCAATGGGGTTCTACCGAATTTGTATCAAAGAGATTTTATCGAGGGATTTTTTATTCAAAAAGGGTTCTATTGAAATTTTGTCAAAAGGGTTCTAAAGGATTTATATCAAAGGGGTTTTATCAAGGGATTTTTATCCAAAAGGAGTTCGAGCTTTTACCAGAATTATATCAAGGGATTATCATCTTAGGATGTTATTTAAGGGTTACACCGAATTCCACCAACGTAATCTGTCAAAAGAATTCTATAAGGTATTCAACAAGGGATTTACCAAAAGGGATTTCATCAAGGGTTTTATCAAAGACTCATTCAAGATTTGTCAAGTTTTGTCAAAGAATTTTAAAGGATTTTCATCAACAAGGGTTCTATTGGAATTTTCTCAAGGGATTGCACTGTATTCCATCAACGGAATTTATCAAAGGAATATATCAAAAGAATTTTACTAAAGGGTTTATACTAAGGGATTTCTCGTCAAAAAGATTTCTACTATAATATTACTCAAAAGGGGTTACATCAGGAGTTGTATCAAGGATTCAAGAAGAATTCATCCAAAAGGGTTATATGAAAGGGATTTATGGGGTTCTACAAGAAGGGGTTTTATCTAATATATGTCAAAAGGGTTATACATGGGGTTCTAATCGGGAGTGAATGAGTTATATTTAAGGGTTTGTATCTAAAGTGATCAATGTATCACTAAAGTCCTATTTGATTCCAATAACATGATTAAAGGATCATAAGAATCATATGCAATGTTCACCCATAATGGTTGAAAGGGATTAAGGTGTTCTATCAGGAATTAATAAGGGGTTCTATAAGGGATTGATAAAGGGTTCTACCAGGGATTGAAAAGGGGTTATAAGACAAGGGGTTCTATCGGGGTTATTTAGTCAAAAGTTGACATCAAGGGGTTCCATCATGGTTTTCATCAGACAATTCAGTGAATATTGGTCACAAGGGGTTATCAAGGTAGATCAAGTTAGAATTGCTATAGGGGGGTTCTATCGAGTTTTTTTTTATCTAAATTAAATTTGGGTTTACAAGAATTCTACATGGATATGGGAGTAACTGAAGCACCAGGGTTTGATTCGCTCCAGGGCCATGGGTTGTTTTCATCAAAATTTGGAGTCCTCTTATATTTAATTGTCCCCTCCTCAGAAGGAGGAAGGCTTGTCGACATCATCCGTCTGATTCAAAGCCGATTAAATAGGGGCAGTTGTCGTACCCTAAATTTTGACCCGAGATTTTTTTTTGTCTGTCTAAAAATCAAAGAGGGACTATTTTGACCTTTTAGATTGACTTTTGAATTTTCATTGGATTTATCATTATTTACTTTTAGAGCTTAAAGGGTACCACATTATAAATTTTTTATTATAATTTTATACATAATTATAATGAGGGTTTTATTTATAAAAAAAGGTATATTGAGTTTGTTAATAATATTACTACTAACATTATTATTAATTATAACTAGGGTTTTATCAAAAGTATTGTTAATGGGTCATGATAATCTTTTTTTTAATAATAGTAATAATAGTTTTATTAATTTTTAAGTAAAATGATATATTTGGGTTACTACTATTATTATTAGTTTTATTAAAAATTATTATTTTAGTTTTAATATATTAAGAGAGGGGGTTCAATTTATTCGTTACTAATAATATTATTACTAATATTGTTATTTTTAATCAATAGAGATTATTAAAACTATTGGTTTATTTTATAATTAGTTTTAAATTTATAGATTTATAAGGGGGTGGGGATATTTTATTTTAAAATTTTCGAAATAATATTATAAAGTATTTATTAATTGGGATATATTTATGAAGACTTTGTGTGTGTGTATATATATATATATATATATATATATATATATATATATATATATATATATATATATATATATATATATATATATATATATATATATATATATATATATATATATATATATATATATATATATATATATATATATATATATATATATATTCATTTTTATTATGTTGGACATATAAGAATATAAAATGGGTTTTTTATATAGAAAAAATGGGTGATGTAACTATTCTAGAAAAATATTTTAAAATCTAATAATTACTTATTAGATTATTAAAGTAAAAATCTTTGTTTTTAAGTTTTAGAAAATTAATTTTTATTTTTTTGATTTGAAAAATATTTAAAAGGGGAGTAGGGTTTATTATTTTATTATTTGGGGTTTTTAATTTTATTTAGTTTTTAATAAAAAAAATAGAGAATTAAATATATAATTTCTATTTAGTTTAGAGGTTTGTCTAATGTATCTCTCTCTCTCTCTCTCTCTCTCTCTCTCTCTCTCTCTCTCTATATATATATATATATATATATATATATATATATATATATATATATATATATATATATATATATATATATATATATATATATATATATATATAATTAAATTTCTTTGATTTTTAGATCTTATAAAATAAGTTGGGAGAGATTTTTATAGGATTAACTATATCTTATTATTATTATTATTATTATTATTATTATTGTTATTATTATTATACATGCTTAAATAAATAAAATGACTTAGTTGGTAGCAAGGGTATTAAAGGAATTACAAGATGGGGAGGTAATGAGTTTAAAACCCACCTTACCTACTTTTGTGTTTTTATTCTCTTTTATTTATATCTAACGTTTTTTTTTAAATCATAAACAATCTATTTTTATTATTTTATATATATATATATATATATATATATATATATATATATATATATATATATATATATATATATATATATATATATATATATATATATATATATATATATATATATATATATATATATATATATATATATATATATATATATATATATATATATATATATAATTAAATTTCTTTGATTTTTAGATCTTATAAAATAAGTTGGGAGAGATTTTTATAGGATTAACTATATCTTATTATTATTATTATTATTATTATTATTATTATTGTTGTTGTTATTATTATTATACATGCTTAAATAAATAAAATGACATAGTTGGTAGCAAGGGTATTAAAGGAATTACAAGATGGGGAGGTAATGAGTTTAAAACCACCTTACCTACTTTTGTGTTTTTATTCTCTTTTATTTATATCTAACGTTTTTTTTTTTTTAAATCATAAACAATCTATTTTTATTATTTAAATATTAATTTTCATATTTTATTTAATTCAAATTTTAAAATATTGGTGTTTTCATTAAAATCATTATTTTATGAATAAAATCTCAAAAAAATATCAAAAAATAAAAATATTTGAAAATATTTTATTCACATTTTATTTGAGGATAGAAATTTAATGTCATTTAACATTTCAATTGATTTTTTGATATACAAAAATATTTGAAAATTGTTGTTCCCTTTTAGATCATTCTATTTTCAAGGATTATATTTTCCTTTTTTGAAATAATTATTATGGGTAATTGAATAATTATTGGTTTCTAATTTTTGGGTTTTTTCCTTTGATTTATTTCAAACTCTTATATTTATGTTCAAATCTTAGAAAATCACAAAAATTGTATTTTTTAATATTTTATCATTAATTTTCGTATTAATTATTAGGTATTTTTTAAGAATATCATTTTTCATTTAAATCATAATTTTATGTATAAAATATCCAAAAATCACAAATATAATAAAAATATGAATAATGAAACTTTTTTATTTGATTTTTCTATTTTTGCAAAGAAAAAATTAAAATCAATCAATTTTGTTAATGGTCTTAATTATAATTGATATTTTTCCTTTTTCATTAACCTACTTTTTTTAGTATAAATATGTCTCATATTTGCACTTTTCATTCACCCAGAATTCACACAAAAATCAGTATAAAAAGTTGTTGTTCTTCACATTGAAGAACAACAACACTAAAAGAGAATAGGGGTCGGGATCTTGCACTACAAAAAAAAGATCTTCCATCAAAGGAGAATGGAGAAAAAGTACGAAAGAAGAGGATGAGACTCACAACGTGAATTTCTTCTCCTGATAACTTTCGGGCGGATAAATTCTTATCTTATTATCCTTATTATTGTGATATACATATTGTGGTGTAAACGGATTGTTTGTTAACCTTTTTAGTAAAACCATTATTAACACTTGTGGGTTTGATATTGGGATTTCATTTGCTTATTTTGTTAATGAATTGCTTGAATTATCATATATTTAAGAAACAACGATAAATATCAAAATAATTTTTTAAGCCAAAATCTCATACTAAATTAAGAATCAAAAATCATAATTTTTACAAATTATGAACCTTTATGATAATTAATTAATTAATTAATTAGTTTACCTAATTAATTATTTTAAATTAGGTTTTGGTATTTTAAGGGATTTAATTATTAGAATCTTGTGGATTATGAAATATTATTATTTTGTTTAGAGATTAATTACTTGATTAATTAATTAATTAGGATTTATAATAATAATTATAGATTTTCATGGGGAATTAAGAATAAACAATTATGACTTATTTTGGGGTTTATTTGGATTTTCATAATTATTAGATTTTATAATCACTATTTTGTTAATAATTATATGTTAATATTTAATAGAAAAAAGATTTTATATTATCTTCTACAAAAAATATGTTGAGATATTTTCTTTAGAAATTTGGAGATTAAACTATTTCGGGATTAAATTTTATTATTTTTTGGATTTCAAAATATGTGGGAATTAATGGCATTTTGGGGGTTTCAAATATATTTATTAAAGGGATTTAATATGGGGTTTCTTAATAGGGGTTTTGGGGTTTCATAACTATTTTGGGGTCTAACAAATTATTTTGGGATTTTTATAATTGTTTTGGGGTTTTATTATTATTTTGGAGGTTTTAAATGAGATTTTAATTAAAAGTTTTTATAAAAAGAAAATCAGGGTTTTCTAAAATACTTGATCAAGTTTGATATTGAATACTAATTGCTTATGACATATTGTTAACCAAAGTGTCACAGCTAGGACCAGTTGTGAACCTAGACTTGCTCCAGAATCTTGGTGGGATCTTTCATAGATGCTTGAATGCTTCCTCATTAACCTCTTTGATCACTTATAAAAGTATGAGTTTGGCACAGTCTGACACCTCCCAAATCAGTGGTCAAAATTTCCAAAAACCAATTCCAAGACTCTTTGGTTTCACCCTCAACTACAACATAGGTTATTGGGAGCATTTGATCCCTCCCAATGGCTGCAAGAATTTTTCCACCATAATATCCTTTCAAAAAGCACCATCCAAGCCTATTATAGGTCTGCTCTTGAAGAAACTATCTTTACCAGCCTTGAGGCAGATATATATCCTTTGGAAATGTGGAGTCAAAGGCCTATCAATGTTCTCACTACCTTCCTCTCCACCTACACTTGGTTGGCTAGTAATCTTTGTGAGATATGGCATAAGTTTTGAAATTGTCAAAAACTTAGTATGATTGAAATTGTATATGGCAAACAAGGAAGAATAAATGATCTAATGAAGAAAACTCAGTTTGAAGGAAATCCAACTGCATGAGCAGACTCAACTTTATGTTTAAGCTGACTCATTCAGTCTATCTGATTTGAGTCGACTCAATGCTTGCAGTGAGCCAACTCATTGAAGTGATTTTTCTCCAGTTTCTCACGGGTCCCAACAGGCTGACTGAGCCTGAGTTTTTGGTCGGCTCATTGACCCTGTTTGGTCGACTCAGCCTCTGTTTTGAGTCGGCTCATCCCTGTAGCTGCTATTTTTTTTGATTAATTTTACTTTCTATTCATTTATTATTGACTAACCAATATAAATAGCTGATTTCATTTCATATGAGAGGTCAATAAGAAAAGTGAAATAGATACACATCTTTCTCTCCATCTTCTCCTTATTTGCATCAATCAACAATTACACACAACAATCTTTGTTGATCAAGGTGCAATCAATGGTGATTACGTCCAATTGAGATATAGAGATTTCAGATTGGATAGAGAAGCTGTGTTTTTTTTTTGTAAAAACCATTGGGGTTTTCTCCTCCAATATCAAAGAGGATTTGGAGGTTTTGCACACAATTATCGTTCGTAGATTCACCTGAGTGAGGGAGATTGAAGATCAAGCGGATCATTCATTCATGTCACGTTAAACGGAGGATTACGAAGATTTTTGTGGGTTCACAAGTGTTGAAGAAACTCAGTCGTGCTCAAAGTTTGGAGGATTGTATATCCTTGCAAGAAGGGAGCAGTTAACCGGAGGCTTTCTCGACGCGCGTGAAGGACTTGGTTCTTCTCGAATCAACGGGCAAGAAGAACGGTTTGCAACATTTGCAATTCATATTGGTTTGTTGTTCCGATTTTCTTCTTGTATAAACAATTGCAATATTAATGAAATTTCCCAATTCGGTTGAGAATTGGGGGCAGAGTACTTCTAGCGAGGACGATGAAGGAACTGCCTAAATAAATCTCTTGTGTTCTTTAACTATTTCATTCTTATATTTTCTGCATAATTTGATTGTGTGTTGTTTGAGAGATTTTGGTTTGGTTTCATTGGTGCACACCAACTATTTGATAAATTGTTATCAGTTTTTGATAACACTAATGTGAAAATTTTGCACTAGTTCAACATAGAAATAACACTTTGTGTGTTTGCACACCATGTGTTTGTGAAAAAGTCAAACCACACACATTAATTTTTCTTATGCTTATTTATTCTCTATAAATTTATTTTTGGAAGTGGGTTATCAAATAAATTGAATTTAAGTGATTTAGTTGCATTGTATTAATCGTCTTATCATCTTTTACTTCTCATTCGGTTTCAAAACGCATATCCGATCACCGGTGACTTTATTTGTTATAGACGAGTTTTTGCGGGGAACTTCCGTAAAACATTTTCCAAATAATTTTGAAAAGTTAAATTTTAAAATGGATCTATTCAATCCCTCCTTTTAGATCTGTGTCATCGTCTAACAAGTAGTATCACGAGCACCGGTTCATCTATTGCTTCACATATAACTTTTTAGAAAATGGATAACAATCAAACGGGGGCGTATAATAGAGCACCTGTTTTCACCGGAGAAACGTATAGTCACTGGAAGGATTATATGCGTATTCATATCAACTCTATTGATAGAAAGATGTGGAAGGTTATTCAAGATGGTCCTATTCAAATAACCATGACCGGAGAGAATAACCTTGAAATACCTAAACCTGAAGCATAATGGTATGAAAAATATGAAAAGAACTATAACTATGATTGGAAAGCTCGAAATATGGTTATTGCTTCTTTGGGAGCAGATGAATATTTTAGAGTTTCTCACCATACTACGGCTAAAGCTATGTGGGAAGCGTTACAGATTATCCATGAGGTAACTGATGACGTGAAGCTAGCTAGAATTAATACTTTGCAACAAGAGTTTGATCACTTTCACATGAACAAAGGGGAAACCATTGGTGAATTAGGAAAGAGATTTTCTCATTTGTTAAATCGCTTAAATGCTCTTGGACAAACCACTCCCAGCGATAGCTACTAATAAAATTTTAAGGTATCTTACTAGGGAATGGTTACCAAAGGTTACGAGAATCAAAGAAGCCAATGATGTAAGGACTTTGGATTTGACAAAGTTGATTGGGAAGCTACAAGAGCATGAGAAAGAGCTCTTAAATCTACATGAGCATAAAGAAAATGAGAAAGAGGAAAAGAATGAAAAACCAAAGGACAATGAGAAGAAGAAGAAGTTTATTGCATTGAAGACTTCTACTTCGAAATCTTCCACCAATAAAGATTGTGAGAGTGAATCAAGTGATGAAGACGATGAATCCAATGAGGATATGGGATTGTTTGTTAGAAGATACAATCGGTATCTTAGAAAGAATGAAATCTCTCATTCGGACTAGCGTCTTATTAACTATAGAATGAAATCTAACCCCTCCAAGAAAGAATCAAACAAAAGTACTAAAGGTAAAGGATCATGTTACAATTATGGAAAATCGGGTCTCTACAAACCAAAATTCCCAATGCTAAAGAAAGACAAAGCTAAAGACAAATATCAAAGGAAAGGAAACAAAGCTAGAAGGGCATATATCGCATGGGGAAAGTGATAGTGAATCTTCTAGCAAAGCAAGCTCAAGTGATGAGGAAGAGAAAGTAAATATTGGTCTTCTGGCACACAAAAAGAGCAAAAAGCAAGTAAGACATGCTAAATATGATAACTTTGAAAATTTGTCTTATTCTGATTTACTTAGTACTTTTAAAGTTCTCCACCAAGAAGCTCAAGAGCTTTTAAGTGTGTAGCATCCAATAAGAGTATCTTCAAATACTTAGAGAAAAAGGTTTCTGACAATCAAAACGCTTTGGAAGCTCTTAAGCGCTCTATGGTGGAATCTATTAAAGAAGACAAACGAGAATGGCATAACTTTCATAGTTGTGAAACTTGTTGCATTTGGCAAAAAGAAGTCAAAACTCTTCAAGACAAATTAGACAAGATGTCACAACCAAAGATGAAATTTGATATTAATCCCTCAAATTTTATAGAATCCATGAATAATCCATATCAAAGATATACTTATGTAGTGAGAGATCAAAATAGAAAACGTGATTATAAACCAATCTTGTGTTGTCTTTATTGTTGCAAGAGGAGTCACACTATTGCTAAATGTCGATTTAGGAGATTCTTGGTCCCTAAAGGCATTTGTCAATGGTTGCCTAAATGCAACCAAAGTTTCACTCACACACAAGGACCCAATAAAAATTGGGTACCTCTTTCTCTTGTTTAATCATGTAGGTGGAGTGTCTTGAGACTATGGAGAAACGATGGTTTCTTGATAGTGGATGCTCACGACACATGACAGGTGACATCTCCTTATTCTATGACTTTGTGGCTAAGAAGAAAGTTTTGTTACCTATGGTGATAACAATAAGGGATCTATACTCGGAAAAGGTAGTGTAGGTAATCCCTCTTCTACATCTATCTCTAATGTCCTCTTAGTGGAAGGCCTTAAACATAATCCCATTAGCATTAGTCAATTGTGTGACAAGGGATATAAAGTCTCCTTTTCAAAAGAAGGTTGCATAATTAAACATGATGATAATAAGAATGAAATGTTTTAGGGATTGAGGGTTAATAATGTATACATGCTTGATTTGAATGCAGTGTCCATGAATAACCCTAAATGTCTAGTTTCCAAAAGTGATGACTTTTGGCTTTGGCATAGACGTTTAACACATATCAACTTTGACTTGTTTAACAAAATTGTTTCCAAAAACTTAGTAGTTGGCTTACCAAAAATAAAGTTCACTAAAGATCATCTTTGTGATGCTTGTCAAATGGGAAAGCAAACAAAAGTATCTTTCAAATCCAAAAATTTAGTTTCTACGTCTAGGCCTCTTGAACTTCTACATATGGATCTTTTTGGTCCATCGAGAATCAAAAGTCTAGGAGGAAATTATTATGGATTTGTTATTGTGGATGACTATTCAAGATTTTGTTGGACAATTTTCTTAGCAAGTAAAAGTGACACCTTTTCGGCTTTTGAAACATTCGCTAAGCTATCTCAAAACAAACTTAACACAAACATTGTAACGATTCGAAGTGACCATGGAGGTGAATTTGAAAATCATCTTTTTGAAAAGTATTGTGCGATACATGGCATTGAACATAACTTTTCCGCTCCTAGAACTCAACAACAAAAATGGTGTTGTGGAACGTAAAAATCGTGTATTAGAAGAGTTAGGAAGAACTATGATCAATGATAGTGGCCTTCCTAAATACTTTTGGGCCGATGCTATTAGCATTGAATGTTATGTGTTGAATAGAATAACTATTCGACCCATTCTAAATAAAATGCCTGATGAACTTTTAAAAGGAAGGAAGTCGAATGTATCACATCTGCATGTCTTTGGATGTAAATGTTTTGTGTTAAACAATGGAAAAGAAAACCTTGGTAAATTCGATTCAAAGGTGGATGAAGGTATCTTTCTAGGATATTCCAATTCAAGTAAGGAATATAGAGTATACAACAAAAGATTACTTATTGTTGAAGAATCTGTGCATGTATCTTTTGATGAATCTTGTCTGAAAGTTGTCGGAAAAGGTAGTGTTGTTATTGGTGCAGGTGCTTCTTCAGAAGAGATTGCTAAAGATCAAGATATATCTTGTGTTGAATCCATTCCGGATATAGTTGTGGAGGAGCCAATTAAAGAATCTAATCTCAAAGATGAAGATAAAATATCAATTCAAAATGATCTACCATTGGAGTGGAAAACTTTAAAAAACCACCCCATCGACAATATTCTTGGAGATATCTCATAGGGTGTCACCACTCAATCAAGGATAAGTAATTTTTGTTTTCATTATGTTTTCGTCTCTCAGATTGAGCCTAAAAATTCCAAAGATGCCCTACTCGATGAAAATTGGTTTTTAGCTATGCAAGAGAAACTCAATCAGTTTAAAAGAAACAAGGTTTGAGACCTTGTTCCACCTCCGCGAGGTCATCGAGTAATTGACGCAAAATGGCTATTTAGGAACAAGATGGACGAAAACGACATCATTACTCGCAACAAGGCCCGCCTTGTTGCTCAAGGGTATAACCAAGAGGAAGGCATAGACTATGAGGAAATCAGTCGTGCTCAAATTTTGGAGGATTATATATCCTTGCAAGAATGGAGCAGTTAACCGGAGGCTTTCTCGACGCACGTGAAGGACTTGGTTCTTCTCGAATCAAGGGACAAGAAGAAGGGTTCGCAACATTTGCAATTTATATTGGTTTGTTGTTCCGATTTTCTTCTTGTATAAACAATTGCAATATTAATGAAATTTCCCAATTCGGTTGAGAATTGGGGGCAAAGTACTTCTAGCGAGGACGGTGAAGGAACTGCCTAAACAAATCCCTCGTGTTCTTTAACTATTTTGTTCTTATATTTTCTGCATAATTTGATTGTGTGTTGTTTGAGAAATTCTGGTTTAGTTGAATTGGTGCACACCAACTATTTGATAAATTGTTATCAGTTTTTGACAGCACTAGTGTGAAAATTCTGCACTAGTTCAACATAGAAATAACACTTTGTGTGTTTGCACACCAAGTGTTTGTGAAAAAGTCAAACCACACACATTCATTTTTCTTGTGCTTATTTCTTCTCTATAAATTCATTGCTGGAAGTGGGTTATCAAATAAATTGAATTTAAGTGATTTAGTTGCATTGTATTAATCGTCTTATCATCCTTTACTTTCCATTCGGTTTCAAAACGCATATCCAATCACCGGTGACTTTAATTGTTTTAGACGAGTTTTTCTGGGGAACTTCCGCAAAGCATTTTTCAAATAATTTTGAAAAGTTAAAATTTAAAAAGGATCTATTCAATCCCCCATTTTAGATCCGCGCCATCATCTAACAATTTTTACAGTTGAACCAGGGTTTGACCTTAATAGCTCATAACCATAATCATGGAGCCTTGTATATTGCTCCCTAAATGAACCATCAACAATGTCAATAGCAATTGACTTAGCTCTGTAAGCAAGTGTTTTATTGATCCCTATATTCCACTTTTTTTTTGTTTTCTCCATTATATCACTCAACTTCAAATTATGATTCTCTCTTACATTACCTTGAATTTTGTTGACCAACCATTTAGAAGTTAGAAACCTTACATTGTAGTCCCTATTGCATGTGTGCTTGCCCAGAATCTTTCTCAACTGCCAAGTTTTGTCATCTTGTAGTTTTGCACAGTAGCACTCCCAGGACATCCCTTCTTACATATGACTCTCATCCTCCTCTTATCATTTTTCTTAAACAATAAATTTCTACCAGAATGAATAACATAAGTTTTGATACCCTCTTTAAATTCTTCCCTAGTTGCAAAATAAGTCCCTAAATCCCACTTGTAATCAACCATACTTTTTGGAAGCTTGAATGTTGGAAAATATTCTTTCACTATCTCATCATCTTCACTATCATAGGCCAGTGGTAACTCATTAGTATCATATTCTTCAATATCACAATCCATTAAAGTTTTCCTTTGAAGCCTTAGATTCATCTTTATCAGCAAATTAACCACTATACTCAATTGTATCTTCCACCACTTTTTGTTTCCTTGGTCTCCCCTTCTTCTTACCCTTCTTACCCCTCTTACCTTTTTTTGTGACATTCTTCTTAGTCTTGACCTTACCCTTTCCTCTACCATTATTTGTATCATTAGATATCCCTTCATCTATTCCATTTACAACATCACCAGAATCTTCAAATAAGTCTTTCAAAACATTATCATCTTCACTAATCCCACAATCTGGTCCCTCACCTTTCTTGTTACAATCTGGTCCCTCGCCTTTCTTGTTACAATCTAGTCCCCTACCTTCTTTCTTACATTCTAGTGCCTCAACAACTGACTCAGTTTGAACCCTAACCAAATAAGGTGTACCATCCAATATTTCATCTTGGTCAATGGTCACATCTAAAGTAATATCCATTAATGCTTCTTCAGACACTTTGTCTCCCTCATAGTTAGCATTTGTGGTCCCATCCACATTAACATCCTCAAATGCACCTTCTTAGTCAACTGTGGGCCCTCCTTCATCATATTTGTTACCTAGATTATTCAAATCTTCAATTGTCCCCAGGTCATTAAAAGTTCCTATCACAACATTATTTAAATCGTCCACTGTCTCATCTAAGGTGTCATTTTCTTCATCAATGGGACCTACTTGGTGTTCAATTGGTAGTATTTGCTCTTCCACAAACACTGGATGCAGTACATATAGATGCACACTCCCATTGATCAATGCAATAGTTCTCGTCTTATTTGTCCATTCGTCGTCTATTAACAACACTAATTCATTATCAGCCAGTGCATCATAATACCACAAACTATCAACTTTAGGATACCCTAAGTCTTTTAACCCACCCAATACCTCAAAATAACTCCAAAAGTCAGGGTCAACATCCCAGACCTCCTCCAAACCCTTGTAACCTAGTCTGTTAAACTCAGTAAACATACCCCCATGGTGAATAACACACTCAAACCTATCATTCATTGCCTAACAACAACATAACGAAAAAACGAAAGAATAAGATAGCGAAGTAGAAGAGAGTGAAAAAAACAAAGCTCATGCATGCGTTTTACAGTAATAAGTAATGGTACTTACCGTAGCGTGGAGTATTTCGTCTTCTTCGTCTTCAACTTTCGTCTTTCGTGGATTCTTCTTCTGCTCTCTCTATCACATGTGCTAGGATTTTTTTGGAAGTTCTAACACAAATGGCTATGAAATTCTAAGAGTTATGCTTTAGACTTTCTAAAATAAAAAATACTTAATTTTAAATGACACGTAAATGTAATAATGTCAAATCATTAAATAAAAATGTCACATGTACACTACCTAACAGTTCTCCACTTAAATTTAACATAATTGATTTAATGGTCTAACAGAGTATGGTTAAATGACTAAATTGTTACGATTTATATTTGTGAGATCAAATAGAAACTCTAAAATAAATTACGGAACTAAAAAATTATTTAAGATATATATATATATATATATATATATATATATATATATATATATATATATATATATATATATATATATATATATATAGTAGTATTTGGTTTATTTATTTCAACTCAAAGTTTGTAGTTTGAACATTTGAAGGTTTTTTCTAGCGGTAGCACATCCAAACCGTTGGGTTAAGAAAGGTCACAGGATCTTACAATGAGCTTGTCATACGAGATCATAAGCTACGCACTCTTCGCCGCCGATCGGAGAGACGCTTTAACAATCGGCTTAATCCTCTTCGAATCGATTTGCTGAATCTTCATCATCGCTATTGGCATTACGTCTCTTCAATTTCTGAAATCAAAACTAATGGAAGCTGATGAGAGATTAGGTTTTGCAATTCTCTGCCGGAATCCATGCTTGCCGGAGAAGAGAAAAAGTTCAGATACACAAGTTGCACCGTAACTTCATACATACAATCCAAATCTAACGGTTCAGAATCAATTTGCAAAAACGATATTTCTTCCTACAAGCGTACGTACATCTTTGACCGAATCTTCATTTCACTTTCAATTTCCAATCACACTTCATTATTATTTCTATTATATGATTTTATGGAACGTGTTAAAGAATTTCAAAATATAAACATGCGTTGAAAAAATATATTTATTTTATCAAAGTAAAAATGAAGTTGTGCTTAAAAATTAAACAAAGAAAAGTCATAATTAAAGTATTAACTTGGGTCAACAAGTCAAAATGTTGTGGAGCTTGATGAAAAGAAGGTTTGTGTTTTGTTATGAATGAATCATTATGAAGGTGTTGTTGTTGTAGTTGAATAAACATGGAGGAAAGACTGATTTCATCATCACCTTCTAAAGCTTCTTTTCTTTTTTGGGTTATTTTTCTGCTTCATTTCCTGCTTAAAGCTTCTTCCAATCCAGAAGGTCACGGTTTACTTTTCTCTTTACTCTTTCAACCTCTTAATTCTTCATATGTTGTTCATTGAACAAGACTTCATTGTAGACTTGGAGTAGCTTTTGTAATATTTCAACCCAAATATTCTTTACTCTGAAATATTTTTGCTAGAAATATAGAAGCATATGTTTTTTATATTGTTATGGTGTTCTGCATCACTACCTAGATTAGGTTGTTTATTGTTTGTTCAGTGGTTACTGCTTAGTCCTGAGCCTAGGGAATTCGGACATGAACTTAATTTGCAATGATGATGATGATGATACTATGTGACATAGTCATAGGCTGCGTTTGACAGTTTATACTGTATAGGACTTCGTTAATATATCCTATAATGGCTTTTCAATATGGTTTGTTCTTGTGAAAAATGCTTTTTTTTTTAGCACAAGTTAATATTGAAGATGTTTGCGATTGAAGATTGGTTCTTTCTGGCACAGGTGATGCACTGAATGCATTGAAGAGCAACTTACAGGATCCTAACAATGTCCTTCAAAGTTGGGATTCTACCCTTGTCAATCCCTGCACGTGGTTTCATGTTACATGCAATGCTGATAACAGTGTGACCCGTGTGTAAGTTAATATGTTTTTTTTATGCATAGTTTTATGATTGCTTGTCCCCGTAGTGAATCATTATTTTGATATTTTTTGTTGCATTTGGATAGTGATCTTGGGAATGCGGCGCTTTCTGGTACACTGGTTTCAAACCTTGGTGATCTCCCAAATTTGCAGTACTTGTAAGTTGTGAATCATGTGTGATATTGTTGAGTAAATTTTAACTGTTTCTGAGTAGATTAAGCTCAATAAAATAATGTGACCTGTCATCATTCAATTATTTGTAGGACTTTTTGTTTGCACAAGTCTGAACTTTCTTCTCTTTTCAATGACAGGGAACTTTATAATAATAATATAACAGGTAAAATCCCGGAAGAGCTAGGAAATTTGGTAAACTTGGAGAGTTTGGATCTTTACTTGAACAATATGAGTGGTGTGATACCTAATACATTGGGCAAGCTTCGAAAAATGCGTTTCCTGTATGACATACTTTCATTATTCTCATATCTTTGATCTGCAGAATTTATTTATGTTTGTTTCAAAAAAATTCTTCCATGACCTTCTTCAACATCCTTTTTTTGTGTTTCCCGATTCAAAATGTGGTAGATTCTGTAGCCTTTACCACATGAACATTATATTTTTAGCAAAATGAATTTGCTCTACCTGATGCATACAAATTTCAATATGATTATCTAATCCATTCATGCACTTGGAACTAAGACTTAAATTTATGAATGTATCAGTTATTCATAAAGTGGGATGTAATTTCGATTTTTGATAATTTCACTTTGCATAGTAGAATTTTGGTATCCACCTGTCTTTCTTTTTTAATGTGTTTCGTTGCTAGTTTCCTATCATGATTTATTACTCCACTTTATCAGTTATGTATAACAAACTTATTCATCTTCCTCTCAAAAATAGGCGTCTCAACAATAACAACTTGACGGGCCGCATTCCCATGTCTTTGACAAATGTTTCTGCGCTGCAAGTTCTGTGAGTGTTATTCCTTTATTTAGACTTTCCATGAGTTATAGTCAAAGAAAATTTGTGTTTGTGACACAACGTCCATCTTCAAAAACAGTGATCTCTCAAACAACAATCTAGAAGGGGATGTTCCAGTGACTGGTTCGTTTTCATTGTTTACCCCTCTCAGGTCAGTGCAAATACTTATATTGATATCTCTGTCTTATTCTTTGACAGATCACCTGAAATTTTGCTAATGTCCGGTGTTCCACTTTACAGTTATAGAAATAATCCTCGCTTGAAAAACCAAACAATCGCTCCTGCGCCAATTTCTCCATTGCCACCAGCTTCTTCAGGTTCATTGATGTCTTTTTTTTGTTGACAATGATTTTAAATTGTTAAAGAATAACTTGAACTGAAAGCTTTCAATTCAGAATATGACACTAGCATGATCAAAACTTCTGGATTTGAAACCAAATTCAAATTTATTTTTCAATTTACTTGTTATGCGTTATGTTTTTTTGTTCAATTTGCCAATACATTATAATATGTTTTTTCTTATTTGATTATAGAAAAATGCTTGACAACCAATAAAGAATGAGACATGGTAGAGTGACCCAACATGCTTTCGTTCGTAGGAAAAAGCTAGATCCCCACGATTCGTAGTTGGAGAAACTTAATTCGATGCTAAAGCATCATTCTCTCGGTTTACAGTGAGGTTCATGTGTTGTATTATATGATCGTATGTAACTTTTGAACCATAATTTTTCTTTCTTTTTTGACCATATTTGAGTCCAACACTCTACACAATAGTCTTACTCATCACAACTTTTCAGAATTCAATTCAATAACAAAATTTTAATATGATTTTGTATCCATTGGTAACCATAAGAAGTAAGTATATACAAATATAATCCAGCTCAATCAAAACACATCCTTTAACAGCGAACACAGAAAAATGAACACTTTATGATCACACTTAATACACTACACCATTTGACGATTCCTTCGCTTTTGGAACACACATAAACACTACACCATTAGACAATATCACATTATCAACAAAACTCACACACAACACAAAACCATATCAACTATTTATTTTACAAACGTTATAGACAAACCCATAAGCTGTTCATAACACAATCACACACAAATCTACAAAATTAACTCAAACATATCCACATAAACCAACAGAATTACAGAGAAAAGCAGATCAATCAAAAGAGATGCTCTAACAACTCACAGAAACAGATCAAGACTTCAAACACGCATAATACGGTACACCAATCCTTCAAAATTTACACAAACACATCCACTTTTAAAAAAAAGAGAATTATATAACGGGTCCATATTTACATCAATCAAAACATGTGTTTTAAAATCTCATAGAAACAACTAAAAGTTTCTTCGAATACACATTATACACTCTACCATTAGACAATTCCAAAACTATCAGATTTTCATAAATTTCAACTTCAACACCAGACCAAAGGGACTGTTTTTTTTAAGTACTTTATACACTAACCCAAAAAGTATTCCAAACACAATCATATTTAATATAACCTCACTCTCTCATATTTATGAAAGAGTTGCCAGCATTGAGTAAAAGTTATTCTCCCACTTAAATCTTCTTTCTCTTATAACTTACTGTTATGATGGGCATAATAAAAACCTAATTTAGCATATAAGCAATAAATGAACTAAATTCCAAACACTCAAGATAACATAAAGTTAAGTTTAACATAGCAACTGTTGTTTTACTTAACAACATAAAACATAAAGATGAGAATACTTAAAAACATGTTTGAAGTCAAATCTTAAACTACCACATATTCCATACATTATATATACCACCTTATTCTTTTCCTTCAATGCCGAACGAAACTCATCCTTGTGTATCTCCATTATTTCGTCAACTTCCTTGCCAAGAAGAGAATTTGTTTTCTTAGGTCTCATGTAAATGTCTTTTTTCTTTGTTATTGTCTTTTCCTTACGTTTACTCACAAATATTTTGCCGGAAGGATCACCACCAACATCAATTATCATCCTGTTTATTATTTCCATCGCTTTCTCATGGCTTAAAAATGTTTATAAACATTGTTAGTATTTTGTTTCAGAACTATGATACCATATTTCAATGAATCAAAACAATGAGTTTATCTATGGGGCATCTCTACAAAGACTTATTTTATGACCTCGGTACCTAATCAAAACCCATAAAAAATATCATCCAAATGGACATGCAAAACCGTTTTCTTTCAAACAAATTTTCTACGATTCATAAAACAAAACACAGGCGAATGGATACGGACATCAAGAATGAGTTATAAACCTAATCAAGAAACGAAAAGTTAACGGAGAGTAACCTCATTGCGTCGGGAGTATCCTCTTCATCAGTGAGAGATATCAAGGTTTTGGAGTTTGCCATTGTTGTTGCTTCAGCTAAGAACGCATGCAATTGATGAAGTTTTACTTTTCAAACGTTTTGTTGAATATTGATATAACACCTATACTTTTGGATGAAACTGATGGTATTACAATCAATTGTTTATCGTTTTCAGCCACTAATGGGCCTTTGTCGAACTGGGCCAAACATATGAAGTTTTCATTGTTTTTTATTAAATCATATAGTGTGTTTTCATTATCATTACTGTTAAATTGTAATTCCTTGCGTCAAAGTGTCGAACAAGGGTATGTGTCGAAACAGGTGTTTCACACAAATTTGATTTTGATTCTATTTAGATTTGTTTTAGATCTAGATTTGATTTGATTTAGTTCAAAATAGGTATTTTGGGCTTTTATAGTTTTTGGGCTTTCCCTCATTGTATCAAAAAACACAACACATTGTATTTTTTCTCACAGAATTTTGCAGTTGTAGAGTAAAGAATAAATAAAGTAAGTCTCACAGTTTATGGGCAGCAACAACATTTATCATTCCCAATTTTCTCAAGAACCCTAACTCCTTTTCTTCTTATCCTCTATTTTTCTTCTTTCTTTTGTTTTGCTGTGTGATAGCTACGGAATTCCCATAGGTTTTGGGAGAACGCAATGGCGATGAATTATCTGAATGGCCATTTTTCAGCGAGTCTTCCGATTCTCAAGAAAGATAACTATGAGAATTGGTGAAGCAGATGAAAGTTGTATTCTGTTATCAAGATCTTTGGAATCTTGTGAAAGAAGGAGTAACAACGCTTGCAGAAGACGCGACGGAAGCAAATAAGATTGCGCACAAAAAAAATGAAGAAGGAAGATTATAAAGCTCTCTTTATAATCCATCAATGAGTTGATCCAGATAATTTTGAAAAGGTTAGTGACGTTGATTATACAAAAGAAGCATGGAAGATTCTTGAGAAGTCTTTTGGAGGCACAAAAAAGGTGAAAGAAGTGAGGTTACAAACTCACAAAAGGGTTTATGAATTGCTTCAGATGGAAGACAATGAAAGTATAGCATATTTCTTCACAAGAGTTACGAAACTTGTAAATCAAATCAAAGTATGTGGAGAAGTGTTGACGACGAAAACAGTTGTCTCAAAGATTTTGAGATCGTTGGCTCCAAAGGTCGACCATGTGGTAGTAGCCATAAGAGTTGAAAGATTTGTCGAAGGTGACTAAAGAAGAGCTTCAAAGGACACTTGAAACTCATGAACAAAGAATGGCTGAAAGAGCAGCAGGAAAGTCGAAGAGTGATGTGGCTTTGCAGGCGCAATCATCAAGAGATAGGAAAGGCAAATGAAAGGTGTTCGACAACAAAGGCAGAGGTGGCTACAACAATTCGACTAGTCAAAGTCAGCAAGAAGGAGGCTGGTCAAATCAGAGAAAACCCTGGAACCAAGGCAACCAAATAGGTGGTGCTGCAAGCAGAAGAAGAGGCGGTGGTCGAAAACCTGACAAAAGTCACATTCAATGTTTCAATTGTCAGAAGTATGGTCATCATTCTAGTGGTTATCCAGAAAAGAAAAAGAATCAAAATTTTGATGCTAAGTTGGCAAAGCATGAAAAAGAACAAATGTTGTTGATGGTCACAACAAGAGATGAAGAGAGATTCCAAGATCAATGGTACTTGGACTCAGGATGCTCATCACACGGTGAAATTTGCAAATGACAATACTCTAGCAGCTGAAGGTATTTGTGATGTTCTGATTTAGAGGAAAAATGGCAAGAGGTCAGTAACAACGTTTTGTACATACCAGACACGAAAAACTATTTGCTCAGTATAGGGCAGTTGGTCGAAAAGAACTACAAGGTTTCAGTTGAAGACAAGGTGATAAGAGTCGTCGACGCAGGTGGTAGGTTGATCTTGAAGGCTCCAATGTCTCATAATATAACATTCAAGATCAAATTGAATGTGATGGAGCATAAGTACTGATCTTACCTGATCAGGAGGGCCTTCCAGCAATTGGATGTGAACAGAAAAATGGATGGAATGGAGGGGGTGTACCTGCAAGGCGCTCCGATGCCAAAGTTAATAGAGGTACAACAAATGGTAAGCTAGAAGAGTTGAATCAAAAAACCTGACCCTTTAGTGAAAAGGGTATTTATAGTGAGCCCCCAGCGCTGGGCCAAGGTCCTTCTTTGGGCTGGGTCAGCTGGACCCAAGGAAAAACTTCCAAGGAACGCGTAAGAAGCGTGAAGACCTAGCTAAGTGGTCTTGTCCTTGGTCCAACTGCCCCTATCTTTCAGGAGATAATGGGGGACAGTTGGGTGACGTGGCAAGTGGAATGGCAGGCCTGTTCTTTGCCTGTCTCTTAGTGTGTGCCCGACACATGGAACACGTGCCCGGTCATTAAGTAGCTCCGCCTGTTCGACAAGTATACTTGCCCGAGCATATGGGCGTCTGCTCGGCGTATTGGGCCATGGCCCAATACAATTTGGAGGCTCATTCCGGAACAAGTACCTTGCAAGTGCAGCTCGCAAAAATGAATGGTTATGGCAATATAGACTTGGTCATCTTAATTTCAAAGACATCAGAGATTTGAAGAGAAGAAACATGGTTTCAGGATTGCCAAAAATTGACATCCCAAACGAAGTGTGTGAAGAATGTGTTCACTCGAAACAACACAAGAATAGCTTCAGCAAGGATGCAGGAAGCAAGTCGAAGGAAATTCTTGCAACTTAAAAAAAAGACTTGTTAATTATTATTAATTGGATTGTTATTTAAATAATTTAATTATTATTAATTGGATTGATATTAATTGTTAATTATTATTAATTGGACTGATATTTAAATTATTTAACCTAAATAAATAAAAAATTGGGCCCCTTGTTTTTTAGAGGCCCTGGGCAGTGGGCCTGCTTGCCCTGCCTCAAGATCGGGTCTGATTATATCGGTCTTTGTATTTCAGCCAACCATCTCATTTTTGCTAAAATATGATTCAAAGATGCATCTTTATATATTTTTCAGAAATAAACCAAAAGATATATCTCTGTAAAACCCTCTCAAGTTATTTTTGTTGAGAATCAAGTATGAGAAAGAAGTCTCACATTGATTAAAAAATGAAAGTTTGGACACTATATAAGTAAGAGAACCCACACACCTATTACCTTAAGGTTTTAGGTGGATATGTGGTGTGTCTATCACAAAGGTGTGTCCCAAGTAAGAAATGTTCCCTCGATGATCCCCGAACCGTCCCAACAGTGTTATCATGAGCCTTTGGTTCGAGTGAAGGACCGACTTACTTATATCGAAATATTTCGCGCAGGTGTGACTAGAATGTGTTTCGTTGAGTTCAACGGTGATACAAGTATATGTGGAATAAAGAACTTCCATTTGAGGGAGAGTATTGCGTATAGACTCACACTTGTGTGGGAGTGTTGGGAATCAAGTGTGAGGAAGAAGTCCCACATTGATTAGAAAATGAAAGATTGAACACAATATAAGTGAGAGAACACACACCTATTACCTTAAGGTTTTAGGTGGATATGTGATGTGTCTCTCACAAAGGTGTGTCCCAAATAAAAGTACTCCCTCGTCGACCATCTCGAATCTCCCTAACAATTTTAGGCTATAAAGTGTTTATTGTACATGATTTGAGATATTTCAAAGATATATCTCTTAAATGTTTTTTATATAGCAACATTATCCAAACTTTGACATGTTTTAAGGGTAAATTAATCTCTTCATAATGATCTAGAATTTGGATTAACTCAATCCTTACTGAAACAGTTTGTAGAGTGATGCATGGAAAGAGTTAGTACCTTTAATGGTTTCAACGTTACTGTGGAGAGTTTTGCAAAATAAAATTCCAACCAAAGACAATTTAGTTAAAAGATGCATTTTGACTGAATCTAAAAAGTCATGTCTATTCGGTTGTGGTAAGGAGGAAAACGTATCACAATTTATTATCTGTATTATGATTTTATGGAGCCTGTTAAATTATTTAAAATTTAAAATATTGTGTTGAAAAAGAATAAATTTTTAATCTTTCTGAGAAATTACTGCATTCAATTAATATTGACCTTTATATATTGTATTTAGTTAATGAATATGTGCTTCAAAATGAAAGAAAGAAAAGACATAATTAAACTATCAACTTCAGTTGGGTCAACAAGTCAAAATGCCGTGGAGCTTGATGAAAAGAAGGTTTGTGTTTTGTTATGAATGAATCTTCTGAATTTTGTGGTTGAATAAACATGGAGGAAAGAATGATTTCATCATCTTCTTCTAAGCCTTCCTTTCTTTTTTGGGCACTTTTTGTTCTTCATTTCCTTCATTTCCTTTCCCAATCCAGAAGGTCACTGCTTACGTTTCTTTTCTCTCTATTAACCTTTAATTCATCTTTCATTTTTGTTAATGATATTTAATCTAACAAGAATATTAAGGATATTTGCAATTGAAGATTGGTTCTTTTTACTAGCACAGGTGATGCACTGAATGCATTCAAGATCAACTTGAAGGATCCTAATTATGTTCTTCAAAGTTGGGATGCTACCCTTCCCAATCCTTGCCAATGGTTTCATGTTACGTGCAATCAAGATAACAGTGTGATCGCCGTGTAACTCAATATGTCACTTTTACTTTTTAGTTTTATGAATATTTGTCTGCATAGTCAATCGTTATTTTAATTTTATTTTTGTTGCATTGGGACAGTGATCTTGGAAATCAAGACCTTTCTGGTACACTGGTTCCAAACCTTGGTGATCTCTCCAATTTGCAGTACTTGTAAGTCATCACTCATATATGATTTTGTTGAAAATTATTTAACTGTTTCTGAGCAGATTAAGCTCAACCTTATCTGCCACTAAAAGGTTCTTATGATTATAATTTTCACTATAAGAGACCATCTATTTTATAAGCAAAGATTATAATTTTCACCATAAGTGGCCATCTATTTCGGTTTGTTTTATCCATACATAGTTTCATACAAATTATACGGATGTGATTTGACCTTTCAATTATTTGTGGGACTTTTTTGTTTGCACAAGTATGAACTTTTTTCCCTTTTTCATTGGCAGGGAACTTTATAATAATAGTATAACAGGTAAAATCCCACAAGAGCTAGGAAATTTGGCAAACTTGTTGAGCTTGGATCTTTACTTGAACAATATAAGTGGTACTATACCCAATGCATTGGGCAAGCTTCAAAAACTACGTTTCCTGTAAGACTTACTTTCATTATTCTCAAATCTTTGATCTGCAAAATTCATTTGTTTGTTTAATTATTTTACTTCCTTACCTTGTTCACCATCCTTTTTTAGTGTTTCCCGGTGCAAAATGTGGTAGATTTTGTAGCCTCTGCATCATGACTTATCAACAAAGCTGCAATAAACAAAAATGAATGCCTAAAAAAGTAGTCTTGTTTGTTTCCGTTATTGCTGCTACTGGTTATTATTACATGATGCAATAGTGCGACTATATGAAAATTGAATGAAATAGTGGAGGTATCTCGAATTATTAGTAAGAAATCTTAACAGTATCTGTTAGATGTTTTGATCGTCTCGATCTCTGTCGATCAAGAGGCTACCAGTTCAACATGATACATGTTTATCGAAATTGGATCCTCTCCTACGAATACTTTTCTCCAACTATCTTTTTCACTAATTTATCTCTATCTCTCATTCCTTTTACACATGTTAGAAATTCTCCAGGGATTTTATCAATAAAATTCATGGAGAATTTATCTCTATCTCTCATTCATCTGGTACCAGTTTGTATCCTCTGGAAGTAGTGTGATAGCTGCCTATCCTGATTCTACTTTATCAATTTTATATAGCACCCACCAGTATGCATCATGATTTATATAACTGGTTGTTTATCATGATTTATTACTGTAATTCATTTTGTTCTCAAAAATAGGCGTCTCAATAATAACACTTTGAGTGGCCGCATTCCTGTGTCTTTGACAAATGTTTCTATGCTGCAAGTACTGTGAGTGTTACTGCCATTAGTTATGGTCGAAGTAGTTTTTTTTTTTTAAGAATTCAAACCAGATTTTTATTTATACTAGATTTATAAATTTCCATATGTAAATTGGAGTACAGTGATCTCTCAAACAACAATCTAGAAGGGGATGTTCCAGTGAATGGTTCCTTTTCATCATTTGCCTATGTCAAGTCGGTACAAATTATTATGTTCATATCTTTGCCTTATTGTTCGCGGATGACATGAAAATTTTCTAATCCCGTGTTGTTCCAGTTTACAGTTATCAAAATAATCCTCACTTGCAACTACCAAAAATCATTCCTGCGCCATCTTCTCCACCATCACCAGATTCTTCAGGTTCATTGATATCTGTTTTTTATTCGCAGTGATCTTAAATTGTTAAAGAATAACTTCAACTTAAAGGTTCGATTCAGAATATAGCATTAGCTTGCTCAAAATTCTCTAGAATTTAAACCAAACTAAACTTTTTTTTCTCAAAGTTTAATTTTAAGACGGGATAAAACAACCAAACTAGGTCAACTTGATGTTGATGTTATGTTTAAAAACCAGGCTACATAAAAATTTGAGTTATTATTAAGCAGGGTCATCACCATGTCAAACAAGTATTAGATTTTTCTTATACTTATGCATTTGTTTTGAATCTACCTCTAACCATTCTCTTACTTACCATTATTGCCGATGTTTTATAATTAATTGTCATTGGCTATATGGCTTTTTCCAAATGTGAATTCCATAATTATGGAAAAGGATGATATTCCTCATTGTTAATCCTTTTTTTCAGGTAGTAGTAATACTGGAGCTATTGCTGGAGGAGTTGCTACTGGTGCTGCTTTGTTGTTTGCAGCCCCTGCAATTGCACTGGCTTGTTGGCGAAAAAGAAAACCACGTGATCAATTCTTTGACGTTCCTGGTTAGTTAAATAACAGAAAAGATGGTACACATGCTCATAATTTATATTATTTATAGTAGTTAATTACTGGTGATTGTGAACTGACATTTAGTCCGCCTTTTACAGCGACAGCTGAGGAGGATCCTGAAGTTCACCTTGGTCGGCTTAAAAGGTTCTCTCTACGTGAGCTGGCAGTAGCGACAGATAACTTCAATAAACAAAACTTACTAGGTGAAGGTGGATTTGGAAAGGTTTATAAAGGACGTTTAGCTGATGGTACTCTTGTAGCAGTAAAAAGGCTTAACGAGGAACATACGGAACATGTGAAGCTGGAGTTTAAAACAGAAGTTGAAATGATCAGCATGGCCGTGCATCGTAATTTACTCCGGCTTCTTGGTTTTTGCCTGACGTCTACTGAACGCTTACTTGTGTATCCTTACATGGCCAATGGAAGTCTATTATCATGTTTACAAGGTTACCCATCTTTTTCTTTCACATGCCCTTCTCTGGCAAAAAAAATTTAAAAGTGTTTAGTGTTCAATATCAAGCTTGTTTCTGGTTTATTTTTATTTATTAAAAACATAACAATTTGTATTTCTTAGGTATTCTCTGGTAGCTATGCAAAAGCATGGAAATTCTTAAATAGCTCAATTTTTAAAACTGTCTATGCATATTGATTCTGTTACTGTAGAACCTAGTGATTCTGAACCGCTGCTAGAGTGGCCAATACGGAAGAATATTGCGCTGGGATCTGCCACAGGGCTTGCTTACTTGCATGATCATTGTGACCCAAAGATTATTCATAATGATGTGAAAGCTGCAAATATATTGTTGAATGAGGAATTTGAAGCAGTTGTTGGAGATTTTGGTTTAGCACAGCTAATGGATTACGAAGATACCCATGTATCTGTTAGTTGTATTTGGGGTACGTATGGGTATATGGCACCCGAGTACGCCATAAATGGAATTTGTTCAGAAAAGATTGATGTTTATGGATACGGAATTACGCTTCTTGAACTAATAACTGGACAGAGGCATTTTGATAGAGGACATCTTTCCAATGATGATCGTGATGATATGTCGTTACTTGATCGGGTAAATTTTAATAACTTAAACTTCCATTCGTACTTGAACAATTTTTCTTAAGTATGAAATGCATTAATCTCTTTGCAATGTTCTACTCTCTCACGATCGTTGTTTATGAAACAAATGCTATAGGGACTAATTTAAAAAATAAAAAAAAAGTATTGTTGATAGTTAAAGAAAAAAAGAGGCCAAAAATGATTTAAGAATTATACAGGCATTATTTTTGAAAAAGATAAAAAGGACTAAATGAAAAAGTAGGGGTATAGTTGATAATCTCATTGCAAATTGAGGAGTTCTTAGTTGTACTAGTTTTTTTATAAACCAGGTTATAAGACATCTCAATGACAAGAAATGGGAAAGACTTGCAGATGCAAAATTAAAGGGAAATTATGATGTTGATGAAGTAGAGCAGTTGATCCAAGTGGCTTTACTATGCACACAAGAGTCCTCTATGAAAAGACCAAAAATGTCTGAGGTGGTGAGAATGCTAGAAGGTGATGGTTTGGCCAAAAAATGGGAGCAATGGCTGAAAGAAGAGACAAATCCACAAGAATTTAACAATAACAATATACATCACCCTAATGCAAATTGGATAGTTGTAGATTCAACTTCACATACCCAACCAGATGAACTCTCAGGTCCTAGATGATCCCTTTGAAGATTCTATCACATCGACAAGTGAATAAACAATCTTTCATCTGTCTGAAAAAGATAAACTTCATGATTTGTACATATGCTCTTCACCATCTCTTCTACTTGGTCTTTCTGATTATAAGTATTGTATTGTATTTCAGTTTTTCTTTCTTGGGACATGGAAATGACTAGTATCTGATGAGGTTGCTATGATTTTGTCTTTCTAATGGTTGGAATTGGATTTTCTCTAGGTTGCTATGATTTTGTCTTTCTAATGGTTGGAATTGGATTTTCTCTGCAAATACGTGTTTGAAAGATTATGGAATCTACTTTTCAAGTTCACTTTGGAGTCTATTATTGGATGGTGTTAAACTAGATACTAACGATTACTGATGAGCCTGTGCCCAAATTAATTAATCCTATAAATAGATGGAATTTTTCATTTCATAAGCTAATGTGAAAAATCACAACAATGCAAGCAGCAAGCCACAGGGCCCAGTAAGTTGCAACGAGCAGGTTGAGGGGTGAATAGACCCAAACAAAAATTCCAACGTTTTTTTAAATATGATGATATGATGATATGCAAGATATTCAATTGATTCGACTGTATAATCCACGAGATGTATTCGATTGTATAATCCACAAGGTATGTTTACAATGATTCAATATAATGAATTCTAACCTCAATTATTTATCAGAATTTAATCACCAATTCAACTTAATAAAATATTCAATTATAACAATCTTTATCACCTAATAAATGTTAGAACTTGTGTTTGGAGTCTGCTGCGAAGTATGAACCAGAAAAAGATGATGAAGACAGTACAATGAAAGTTGCATAAATTAAATTCCAAAGCGTGTGTTTACACTAAGCTTTAGGTTCAATTTGCCCCCACCAATTTCAGCAAATTGGATGCAAATGAGTTAACCGGCGAATCCCCTTCAGGATACCTTTGAAAACCTTAACATGAATTGTACATTCACATTAAGCATATCGATCAACGATATTTTACAGAATAAAGTTCTCTCATTTATTCTCGTGCATTAGAAAAATAAAAGAATAACTTAGATATTTGACACTTGAAACAAGTGATTTTTATGTGTTTTTTATTCCTAAAAAGTATCTCTATTTATAGAAAAAACTTGTATCAACGGGTGAGGAGAAAACCTTTTCACGAAAAGTTATGTTAGTGTAGTGGTGATACCTTTTGACTACACACTCAATCACTATAAAATCTCTTATTTGATTCCAAGTAGTTGCAACTTTTGACCATATTTATTAATAATAATTTAACAAATAATTCATCAAATTAATTAAATTATTAATATTTTAGAAATGAGATTAATTGTTATGCATTGTCAGTGTAAATTTTTTTACAGTCACTGCATCACAACCACTCAAAAAGATTATTTTTTAAATAATTAAAATCAAAATCAAATTGTAATTAAAATTTAACGGTCACGATTAACTGACAGTGTAAAACTGCTTTACACTGTCAGTGTATACCAATTAAATTCTTTAGACATTTATCCAACAATATAATATACTACACTAGAATTAAAATACATAAACATGCAAATACTATGAAAATTAAATGTGTGAAGAGAGATGACACATAGATCTATTGGTCACTTTGTTAGTAGCATAATCTTTTTGATATACAAAGAATAAATGAGACTAAAGCGAAACCAATAATTAAGTCCCATAACTTAATTATTGGTTTCGCTATAGTCCCATAACAAAAAAACGTTTCAAAATACTCCCGTAATATTTGTTCCGTCAACACATAAAATCCTTTCTGTTAGTTCTAGTGTTCATCCGTTAGTTTTAGCCACATATGATTGTCAGCAATGTGCCATGTCATAAAATAAGTGAATGTAGGTGTTTATTAGGTGTATTGTGTGCCTCCCTTCCTCCATTGTTAGGGTTTCACGAAAACTTCATCTTTCTACTACAACTTCATCCTTCTTCACGACAACTTCGTATTTCTTCAACTTTCTTCTTTCGTTTTCCTTCGTCGTTGCCATGTCCGAGTTTTCAAGCTCTGATTCAGTTGAAACATCTGGCTCGGTTATTCGCAGAAACAAGTGCAAGGTATGTTTTTGCCAAGATGATTGTGTTCTTCGTACGGTAGTGTAAACACCCCAAATTTGCCCTCACTCATTTCACCATGGCTTGTGATCTTTTCATGTGCATAAGTTCAATCATAACATCTCATACCACATTTTTGATTCACTGCATTGCTCCTAAGTCATCTGCCTCTAGGGTTTGTGATCTGAGCCATCCAAGAGCTATTTGAGCCACGCCAAAGGTCATCAATTACTTCAAAGGGGTCCATGTATGTTCAAGCATCATATTACATCCCCACAAGGTCAAGGAAGTCAAATAATCACAAGAACTGAGAAAGGCATGGAAGCAGAGCCAGGTTTAACTGCATAGATGACCTAGAATTAGGGTTTTGGTTTCAGAGGCCATAAATCCAAAATTTTTGGTCATTCTTGTTTCTATTGGTCTCTATATGTCATAGGGATCATGCATATCAAGTTTCATGAAGAAATTCCATGGGGAAGGCATCTGATCAAGAGTTGACTTCTTGAGCAAGTCAGTGTAAAATCAGGGCATCTGTGGCCCCCAATGACCCAACCAAAGGGTGTTCTTCATCATTTTGAATGTGTATGATCTTTATTTTATCATAGAAGATGTTAAAAGTTCACAAAATTGAAGAATTTCAAGCCATTTGCAAAGTTGCCTTTTTGGGAAAATGACTTGTAATGGAAACTTGCCATTTTGGGAAACTTTTTCAACCCTTTCTTTTTGATTCAAAAATGATTCAAATGGGAAAACTTTAGTCATGAAAGTTGTAGAATGGATCATTCCCTTTTCAAAAAGTACAAGAACTCATTCTAATTCATTTTGAATCAAAAGTTATGGCTTGTCAAAGTTGGGAAAAATCACATAATTTCAAGTTTTGTACCAAAGAGGCAAAGTTGCAAAACCCCTTGCCAAGGCAAATTGTGCTTTCAAATGGACCTCTAATCTTTGTACAAACATAAACCAATGCCTAAAATTCAGAATGCACCAAGAGTTTGTCCATTTTTATGACTTATGCTTCAAGTAATCACAAAGGGGCCAAAAAGTCACAAAGTTGCAAAACCTATCACAAACCCTAATCCACTTGCTGCATTGCTTCTAATCCATTTCCATGGTTCTCCCTAAACTCAGCTGAGCCAAACCATGCCCCTATCACAGCCTCACACTTGCCCATACCTCAAGTACACCTAACTTGGACTTTTTGCAAAAAGACCCATACCAATCAAGCTAGGCCACACTAACTCCTCTGACCTATCCAAGAGTGATAAGTGGACCAAAAGAGACTAAACACAACACACAACACAAGCTGAAACCTCAGATTGCCAAAGTTATAAAAAATTCCCCAACTTGCAAAACCTTTCGAATCTCTCAACTCACTCAACCAATCTTCAAACCAACTTCACCATTGATCTCAAAGTGACTCACTGACCACAAACCAACTATTGAAACAGCCAAAAACACCCCATAAACCAAACACGATTTCTGACCAGTTGGCTTGCAAACTCCCAAATCAGTCAAAAGAAATTCCTTCCAAGCATCAAAACTGCATCAGGAGTTCAAGGGGAGTGGTTTGCACAAAGAGAGAAGGCCTAAAAGTCCCAAACTGAGAAAGCTCAAGCTCAGGTACCTCCTTGAAACATTTTTCCAGAACTCTTGTTTTTAGTTTCTAAATGATAAAGCATGCTCTCCTGATCATACTGGGCTTTGAAATTTTGAAAATGGTGTAGAAATGAGCTTGTATTGATTGACTGAAATTTCTGCCATTTTTGTTCTTCCTTTCGAATCTTGTTAATGGTGAGAAATAAACTCCATTTGAGGGCAGGGATAAGTTTAGGGAGGTGAGAGGAAGTGATCTGGAGCTTTAGAGCTCCAGAAATGACCTAGGGAGTGAGATTGAAAATTTCAGGGAAGGATGTCACCGGAGAAGACGACCGGAGCTCTTCTCCGGTGACCTGAATGTCATTAAGTCTTTAATTACGATTAGAGTTTGGTTTGAATATAGGCCGTAGATCCAGTTGACTGGCATACACCCGCGCACAAACAGATGGTCCAGATTCATCACTTAAGCCCTAATCCACGTCATTAGTCTAATTAATTAAGTTTTTAAATTAATCTGGTCAGTTTGAATGACAGCCGTTGGATGACGCGCCAGTCAATTCCCTCCTTTTCCATTTGAATGTCAGCCTTCAGATTTGCATACTTTCCATTATTTTCATTTTTAATTCATTTTCTTTTCATTTTATTTATACGAATTATTAAAAATAGCAAAAATCATTTAAAAATTATGAAAATTTTTGTCAAAGTTTTCATTAATTTTTAAGACCCAAAAATATTTTTATTTTTATTTTTTGCATTAAAAATTATTTATAAATCATTTAAATGCTTATTTTTAATTAGTTAATGAAAATTAATTAATTAAAAATACATTTAGGTATTTAAAAATCACAAAAAAATTCACATAGCATTTAGAAACATTTAGAAACATTGTTCAACTCTCAAACCAAATTTCTTTTTTGTTCTTGATGCCTTTTGATCATTTTCATTGGATTTAATTTCATTTTAAGGCAATATTTTGTTTCAAACTTCAAAACTTTCTTTCTGCCTAACCTTTGAGAGTTGAATGATGATTCTTCTTGCATTGCACTCTCCATAGCATGTAGTTTATAGGATAAATTTGATTTGAATTGATCTTGCATTTTCAATTTGTTTTGCATTTTTCTTGACAAGGTACCTTAAAACCCTAGCAATCTTAGGAAATTCATAACTTTCATTAGGTTAAGGGTTGGATCCTCTCCTTTGGGCAATGAGTTTGTATAGGTTTAGGGTATCTTTGATTGCATTTTCAATTTTTTATCATGTCATTTGCTTCTGGTTTTGGATTTTTGCTTTGCATGATGCATGTAACCCTAATTTGTACCTTCCTTTGCATCCATCTTTCATTTGCTTGCATCCATTGACTTGCCATGCCATTTTGTGCATCCACATGATTCATAATACATCTTAGGACATATTATAATCATGTTTGATCATTGCATCTTTCATTTGCCATGATTGTATGTCCATTACATTTCATAACTTTTCATGTACATTCATGGTTCAATGCATGCCTCATCTGCATCCTTAGGTTTGTTTGATCATTCTCATGCCTTGCCTCATGTTTGTATCATCTATTAGCATCATTAACATCATGTAAATGCTTCTGACTTTGGTTTGCATCATGACATTTCATTTCATTTGCATTGTATTTCATTTCTTTTTGCTAACTTTTCAGGTGGTAAGTTGTTTTGAGAAGTGAATTTGCCTTCACTTATCACAATCTCTTCTCATCTCTCTTGCATCTTTGCTGCATTTTATATGTGTATTAGAGTGAGCTTGCTCATTCATGTTCATCTTACCTTCTTTCTTCAAGCAACTTGTCTTCTTAAGTGAAGCAAGTTGTTTTGCTTCTTCCTCCTTCCATCTGCTTCCTTCCTGTTGGTTTCTCTGAAGATCTTTCTCTCTTAAGCCTCATAAACCCTAGAATCTCCAAGCATGATAACAATTAGGGTTTGATTAGTCCCCCACTTAGTTTTACCTTTGTGTCATCTTTGAGTCTTCTCTTCTCATCTCATAATCAGGGACTAAACCCTAAAGGCTTTAAGGCTTTGTGATTAAGCTTATGCCTGCATCCTTCTATTAGGATGGAGTGTATAACTTTAATCCTAAGTGTTAAACCCTTAATGTGTTTAAGTCCTTTAATCAATTCACCTAATAATCATCAAGATACCAGGCTTGTAACTTGGGCCTTGCATTAGGGTTCTAATTCTTCCTTAATTGGTTAAGAAGGACTAACCCTAGTGTTAATGGACAAGTCCCCCTCAAGTTGTCTTACCAACCATAAAAATCACTTCTTCATCTTACCATTAACTGAAATCCACTTTAATAAAGGCTTTGTTTTGTCATGAGGTTAATCCCTAATCATGGATTAAGTTGAGGAGTCTTTCTCAGCTTAAATGTTCTCATCTATTATCCTTCTATTAGGATGGTGTAATGGGTCCATTAAATCCTTGATTATGGCTTAAACTCATTACTTAACACTAAACAAAAACAACAAAAACATCTAAATAATCACAAGTAGGTTAATGATCTTAATCCTACATCATGGTGATTAAGTATGAAGTGCTTACTTCATACTTAAGGTATTCTCATTACCCCTAATCAGAGGGAAGATGTGATGAGTTTACTAACCCTTGGTTTAGGCTTAAGCTCATTAACTTATGACAAACTTCAAAAAGCAATAAAAGGTTGAAAACTCAAAAACAAACAATAATCGTCTCCTCCGGGATTCTTTTCTCATCTCATTCACTCACAAACGAGAACTCGCTTCTTCCGTCTAATGCAAGACAGTTTGCACCTGAGCCAGACAGGTCATACACTTAAGTATAGGCAAGTAAGCAGTTCATCAGTCAATTCATCTTTCAGTCTCTCTGGGTCGAACTACGGTGTTTTGACTTCCTCATTGCACGAGAGGATACGTAGGCATAACTTAACAGTTATCGAACAAAAGTCTCTGTATATTCCCCCTCCTTCCTGTATCACTCTTCAAGCCTCATAGTCCCGAGCACTTCACTTTTGTTCTTACACTAACACTTCACTTATATACACTACACTTCTTTTACACTGACACTTGCATTCTTTCCAGCTCTGATACACAAATTGCACTGACACTACCCCTTTAAAACACAAATCTTTTAAGAGTGGATCCCGTCGAGTACGGCGGACAATCTGGGTGCTAATACCTTCCCAGGTTGTAACCAACCCCCTTTCTCAGTCTCTCTGGTTCGCGACCGTCTTATCCATATATTTCCCCAGGTCTATGCAGCATTACCTTTCCTCCGGGATAAAAATGCCTAGCTGGCGACTCTTTTCTTTCTGAGTTCACCCTTGTGTGTTCTCTCCTCCTTTCGCCGACCGTTCGCGTCTGTACCCCTTCTGACCAGGTGTCATTTTGGTGGGAGCGACAGCTTGGCGACTCTGCTGGGGACCCTTATACTGTAACCAGGGCTTCTGGTTCTTTTTGTGGGTTCCTCCTAGCGCTTGTTTGATTTGTGTTTACTGGGGTGTTATGTGCTAATTGTGTTTATATATTTGCTTTATTTACTGCTTTATGTACAGTTATTTATTGCTTTCTTTACAGCTTTATACATCATACTGTCATACTGTCATCTGGCTGGATCTGGTTTTTGTTTTGGTGGGTGGGGTTCTACTGAGAGTTTGAGGTCCTATACCTGGGACCTGAGTGACACCTAGGCTAGAGTGGTTCATGTTCTTTCCCATTCCATTTCGGTCTGGTGCGGGAATATGAAACACGGTTCAGATATGGGTTTCTTCTTGAGAACTCTGTGCTACAGATTTCCTGTAGTGCTAGGGCTATCTGGGAAGCCTGCTAAGTCTGGATGACCTTTATTATAATCTTCAGAAGCTGAGGTGAATTAGAGGAGGATCCTTTATGGTTATTGTAAACACTGTACCTCCGGGTTAGAAGTGTTTACACTTCTCATAACTGATCCAAGTCTGAGGATCCTTGTTTTAGAACACCACCTGTGAGGGGGTTGGGCTGTTTGCAGGTCTGCAGGTACCCTTGGCCACATCATACCTTGTTATTATTTGATTAAGAGTACCTCATTTTGGACAGTTCTTGTGATTTAACCATGGACATGTGACTCTTTATTTGAGTCCCCCACCCTGGTTACTAGATTTCTGAACCTCCATCTGGACCTCTTGAACATACATGGACTTATATCAAGGCAGTAATCAGATCCAGCTTGATCACAAACCCTTGCATATCATTTGCATACTCATCATTGCATCATTTAACATTTGTTTATTTGTTTTTCAGGGTATCCATATTGTATCTGGCTTGGTTTTGACCCCTTCATCTGCATAGACCCTTGTTCATCAGTTATCTGCTTCAGCTATCTTCATCAGTTGCCTGCTTCAGCTACTTTTATCACCAGCCTCAGCCTATCAGTGGCTCATCTCCAGTATCAGTCTTCATCATCAGCATTTGTTTTCAGCTCTTCATCAGCAGTCATGGCACCCAAGAAGAGCAACATTTCATATCATTTCTTTGAGCCTGTGCTGACTAGCATCAGGCAGGTCCAAGCACTTATCACTCCAGACCACATCCCATTATTAAGAGAGCATTATGGAGGCATCCTTGATATGGTTATGGACCTAGACCCTTCTCAGAGGAGTTTGATCCACACCTACCTACAGTTTTATGAGCCTCCTTTGAGATGCTTCACTTTCCAGAACTTTCAGTTAGGACCTCTGCTGGAGGAGTTCTCATCTTTGATTGGAGTACCTGTCAGGGGTGGTGTCCCCTTCAACCCAGAGATGACTTCTCCCAGCAATGGAGAAGTGGCAAAGGCACTGTGCCTAGAGCCTATTTTGATTGAACAGAACATGACCACAAAGGCTGGAATCCCTGGTTTGCACTTAGACTTTCTGACTTCTCAGGCCATCCTGAAGGCCTCCTTGGGGGAATGGAGGGCAGTCTGTGCATTGTTAGCCCTCAGTATATATGGGGTTATACTATTTGCAGATGAGCCCAAGTTTATCAGCAAGAATGCCATTCATCTCTTCCTTTTGAGGAACCCAGTACCCACATTGATGGGGGATTTCTATTATTCTGTTCACCAAAGAAATGAGAAGCAGAAAGGGAAGTTGGTGAGATGCTGTGCTCCTCTATTTCACACTTGGCTGCTCAAACACTTACCTAGGACTGATGCCTTCCTGAATCCTCACCAACAGAAGAATTGGGCTAAGAGACTTATTGCTTTGACTTCAGATGACATCAGATGGTGCACCCAAAGCACCAAGGGCAGAGACATAATCACTAGCTGTGGGAAGTACCCCAATGTACCTCTAGTAGGAGTGAAGGGTTGCATCAACTACAATCCTTTGCTGTTTAAGAGACAACTGGGCTATGCTTTGGTTCACCCTCCTAGAATGCAAGATTTAGCTGAGACCCTGTATTGTGAGATAAAGTCTAATCTAGCTGTTGTCAGGCAAGCATCCTGGGCTTGGGACAACATCCAGACCAAAGGGATGGCCATTCTTGGGAAGTGCAATAATGTGGCTTCAGCTCAGTACTATGAATAGTCTCATGCTAGAGCTCAGATTTCTGGGATGCCTTTCACCATTGAGGATGCACCTGGACCATCCACAGTACCACCTCCAACCACTGTCAGCCTGGAAGAATTTGAGAAGCTGAAGGAAAGGAATGAGAATCTGTCTCAAGCTCTGAAAAAGACCCTCTGGGAGAGGAGTGATGGTCGTCTAGACATTGAGAGGTTGGAAAAGCTTAAGGTGGAGCATCTAGCCAAGATTGAGAAAGCAGAGGACTAAATCAAGAAATCAAGAGCTGGGGAGAAAATATTGAAGAATGCCTGTAAAGAGGCCCAATTTCAAAAGGCTAGGACTGATCTCTATCTGCAAGAAAGTCAAGCTAGGTGGGTCAGGATCACTGAAGCTCGCACTCAAGAAGATAAGAGAACTCAAGCTAGGATTGAGCAGTTGGAGGCCAATGAAAAGAAGCAACAGGAAGCTCTGCTGGTAGCCCAGAAGGAGATTTCAGAATTAAAGCTTAGGGCTGGCTTGAAGAGGTCAAAGGACCAGGACAGGCACAAGAAGCTGACCACTGCTATTGCCACCAGAAACCTTCTTATCAGAAACATTACAGAGCATCTGGCTGGTCCTGTAACTGAAGCACTTTTGAAGGAGGTTAAGAAGGATGAGTTTGGATTAGATGTTTGACTTCTTTGCTTGTTGTTATTTCCATTTCATGTACTTTTCTTTTTATGTTGTATTTTGACCCTTCAGGGGCATATGTTGTAAAAACAAACTATGCATGATCCACCATTTGTAATGTATGTGTTAGTTTGTTTCATTGAGTTTCTTTTCTCAAGCAACATCAAAGCATCTTCCTCAGGGTCTGGAAAGGTCAAAACCAAGAGCCAAGCCGGATACCTTGGAAAGCAAATAAGCATACTGCATTGCATACTGACTTTTGTTTTGTTTTGTAGGTTTTGTCATTACCTTATTTTGTTTCTAACTCGGTTGTGGTTCAGGAATTATTGCTCGCCGTCGGGTGTTCCCTCTCAACCGTCCGCACAAGTATCCTACTTGCAACAATCTTCCTGATATCCAAATGGATCAAGTATAGCAAGATCTGACAGAGGTCAGAACTTAGATGGCTAATGAAAGGCTAGAGATGAGAAACCAAATGACCCAATTCATGGAAGTAATGAATGGCTTGGCCCAAAGTCAAGAAAGGTTGAGGGCATTGGTAGAAAGACAAACCCCGGAAGAACCCTATCTGGGAACTGGAGGAACAAGTAACAATGAAAGGGGTCAGCCTCATGTTAATCCACCAGTATATGGGCCTCATCTACATCCGGAAGTCAACATCCCGGGTAATGTGCAAGGAAATACTACTGGGGGAAGGATCTTACAGGAAGACCCCCAAGAAGAGCAGTTTACTGTGATGGAAGCTGGAGATGAAGTTTATGATAGGAGGTTTGATGAAATTGCTGAGAAGTTGAGATCTCTGGAGTCTCAAAATTCCTTAGGCTTCGATGTTATGGATATGGGGTTAGTGGACGGGGTAAGGATTCCCCACAAGTTTAAGCCCCCGTGCTTCGAGAAGTACAATGGAACTTCCTGTCCACGAACTCACTTACAGTCTTTTCTGGGAAGACTTAAAGCATACACCATGGATGAAAAATTGTGGATGTTTTACTTTGAAGACAGTTTGACTGGGGCTTCAAGGGAATGGTACTCTCACTTGACCAGAGCTACTATCAGGTGTTGGAAGGACCTAGCTGAAGCTTTCATCAGACAGTACCAATACAATCTGGACATGGCTCCTAACAGAACCCTTCTGATGGGAATGTCTCAATCCTCCAGGGAAAGCTTTAGGGAATATGCCCAAAGGTGGAGACAGCTTGCTGCTGTTGTCCAACCACCCATGTCGGAAAGAGAAATGGCCGACATGTTCATGAATACTCTGCAAGGAACATATATTGATAGGCTAGCTGCCTTTTCTTCAACCAGCTTCGCTGACATAGTTATAGCTGGGGAAAGAATTGAAAGCCTTCTGAAGATGGGTAAGATTTCTGATAATGGTGCAAGTGCGTCAAGTAATCCCAGGAAGCCTTTTGTGGGACCTCGAAGGACCGGTGAGACAAATGCCATTCATGCCAACAGGGGCAGACCTCAGTATGTTCACAGATCAGTGGCAGCTGTCACTATTCCAGCTCTGATCCCTCAACAACCAGCCTATCAACCACAACAACAACCACACTATCAGCAGCAAGTTCAGTACCCGCCACAAAGAACCTACAACAATAGCAACAGAAATCAACAACAAAGACCTTTTCAGCAAAGACCATCACAGGCAAATAGGGTGATTGACCCTATCCCCATGCCTTATGTTGCCTTGCTGCCACAACTCCTGAAGCTCAACCTGGTTGAGTTAAGGACATTGGCACCGCCAGACCCCTCCAATCTGCCAAGAAATTATGATGTCAACGCCAGATGTGCTTTCCACTCCAATGCACCTGGCCACAATACGGAAAAATGCAGGGCTTTACAAATGAAAGTACAAGACCTGGTGGATTCTAAAGCCCTCAACTTTGCACCCCCTTCAAGTGTCACCAAGAATCCCATGCCCAATCATGGAGGGCCAAGAATTAATGCCATTGAGGAAGACAAGCCATCTTTCTTAATCACCAGTGTTGGACAGATTCGAACACCTCTGGTCGAAATTAAAGCTCAGCTTCTAGAATGCCAGATGTTCCCCGGGTGTGAGCTCGGTTGTGGTTATTGCAACATTTCGGTCAACGGGTGTGATAATTTGAGAAGCGGCATAGATGGTCTTATCAAAAGTGGTATACTTCAGATCACAACAACGGCGCCTACAAATCCAACAATTCCTTTGACAACCATTCCTGATTCTTCTACAACAGCAACAACAATCATTCCAACCGATTCATCAATATCATCAACAATGGCTTCATCTATCACCTCAACAAATCAAATGTCAACAACCATTTCTTCTACAACATCAGCATCCATTTATTCAACAGAATCTTCTACAACACCAGCAAGGCTCGATGAAGATATCTCAGCAGTCACAATTTACTATGATCCATCAAATGTTCCTCCAAACAACAACTTTCAACAACAAACAGTGGCACCTCCTGCCAGATCACCGGTCACCATTTACTACGATCCGCACACCATTTCAGTACCTTCCTCTGCAGCAGTCAGTCCAGTTACCATCACGGTGCCTGGACCAGTTCCATATGAAAGCAGTAATGCCATACCTTGGCATTATGGCTCTGACCTCTACTGCAACGGGGAGAAAATCACCTTGGACTCTTCAACTTCTTCTCCACAGATTGATAATGTTGGTGGAGGCGGAGGCTTCACCAGAAGCGGACGCCTTTTTGCCTCGCAATTGCAAAGACCTAATGCCGAAGCAGAAGCTGCTGCAAAAGCAAAGGGGAAGAGTGTGATACCTGAAGAACCAATCATCAAAGAAACTCAGAAGACATCTTTTGAGCAAGATGTAGACGAGTTCATGAGAATTATAAAGAGAAGTGATTACAAGGTGGTGGATCAGCTTCACCAAACTCCCTCAAAAATCTCCATATTATCCCTGTTAATGTGTTCTGAAGCTCACAGGAATGCATTACTGAAGGTCTTGCACACAGCATACGTGCCAGAGGAGATCACTGTTAATCAGCTAGAAACTGTGGTGGCAAATGTCAACACCAGTCATGGACTGGGCTTTACCAATGCTGACTTAACAACTGAGGGGCGTAACCACAACAAGGCTTTACACATCACTCTAGAATGCAAGGGTGCTGTTCTATCTCATGTACTGGTGGATACTGGGTCATCGCTCAATGTCCTACCAAAGAAAGCCTTAGTGAAGCTGGAGTATGATGGCTTAGCATTGCGTCCGAGTAATTTGGTGGTAAGAGCATTTGATGGCTCTAAAAGATCAGTTCTTGGGGAGATTGATCTGCCTGTGATGATTGGCCCGCAGACTTTTAAGATTACCTTCTATGTGATGGACATTCAGCCGACCTACATCTGTTTGTTGGGTAGACCTTGGATCCATGCCGCTGGCGCTGTTACGTCTACCCTTCACCAGAAGCTGAAATTCGAATGGGAAGGCCAGATCATCACCATCTGTGGGGAAGAGGACATCTTTGTTAGCCATCTGGCTACGTATAAGTATATTGAGATGGATGGAGAGATCCATGAAACCATGAGCCAGGGGTTTGAGGCCCTAAAAATTAATGAAGCATCTGCTGTACTGGGAACCTCCATGACATCTTATCAGCAAGCCAGGAAGGTTGTTGAAGAGGGTACTGCCCAAGGCTGGGGCAAGCTGCTGCCCGTGGAAAAGAAGGAGGACAGGTTTGGGTTAGGTTACAGACCAACTCAACAAGATCAATCAGAGGCTGCCAAGAAGCCCAGTTTTGTCAGCGGGGGAATGCTCACCCCTGATGCAGTGAACAACTTGGAAGACGAGGAAGAAAGCGACCGCAACCTGGAGAGCTGGATACGTCCAAGGATCCCGGGGAGCCAAGTCCTTAACTGGTCTTCCCAGGAAATTATAAGGGTTACTCCTGCAGAGTAATTATTATTTCCTGTATTTTTAAGCATGCATCAAGTCTTGCATCTTGCCCAAGATGACAAGACTCATTTTGTAATCGGGCCATCTTGTAATTTTGTGCAAACAGATTAATCAATGAATATCGGACATCTTTTGCAAATGAGTCTTTTTCTTTCCCGCTCACTGTTTTTCATTTTTCTTTTTGTACAAAAATAAAATGGCAATGTTTTCCAAAATGGCAACTTCATTTCACTTTTTTCTAAACAAGATTAAAATAGATCACTAAAATGAACAATCTAAACCCTTGCAGAGAGTGCCTTTCAGACTACACTGACAACAACACTGCTATGACTCCGTATGACTTTGACAATCCAATCAATCAAACTGACGAAGGGGTTGAAGAAGATTATGAGCTTCCTGAAGAACTAGCCAGGTTGCTAAGGCAAGAGGAGAAGGTTATCACTTCTCATCAGGAGGAGATTGAAACGGTTAATCTGGGTACGGAAGAAGACGTGAAAGAGGTTAAGATCGGGGCCTGCCTACAAGATTCAGTAAAAGAGCAACTGATTGACATGCTTCGGGAGTATGTGGATGTCTTTGCTTGGTCTTATCAGGATATGCCAGGGTTGGACACCGATATTGTCATGCACAAGCTGCCTTTGAAAGAAGACTGCCCGCCAGTAAAGCAGAAGCTGCGTCGTACTCGCCCAGATATGGCAATGAAGATAAAAGAAGAGGTGCAAAAGCAGTGGGACGCCGGGTTCCTCGCCGTGACTAGCTATCAGCCGTGGGTTGCTAATATTGTACCTGTGCCTAAGAAGGATGGCAAGGTGAGGATGTGTGTAGATTACCGGGATCTGAACAGAGCCAGCCCGAAGGATGATTTCCCTTTACCTCACATTGATGTATTGGTTGATAATACGACTCAGTTCTCAATATTCTCCTTCATGGATGGATTTTCAGGATATAATCAGATCAAGATGTCACCTGAAGACATGGAGAAGACAACTTTTATTACACCCTGGGGCACGTTCTGTTACAAGGTGATGCCTTTCGGACTGAAGAATGCGGGTGCAACTTATCAACGAGCTATGGTAACATTATTCCATGACATGATCCATAAAGAAATTGAATGTTATGTGGATGACATGATTGCCAAGTCCCTCACGGAAGAAGATCACCTGGTAAACCTGCTGAAGTTATTCAAGCGTTTGAGGAAATACCAACTGAAGTTAAACCCCAACAAGTGCATATTCAGGGTGCGATCTGGTAAGCTGCTGGGATTTATTGTGAGTGAGAAAGGGATTGAAGTTGACCCTGATAAAGTTAAAGCCATTCAAGAAATGCCTGCACCGAAGACAGAAAAAGAAGTTCGAGGGTTTCTAGGTAGATTGAACTACATTTCAAGGTTCATATCTCACCTTACAGCAACTTGTGAACCCTTGTTCAAGCTATTGAGAAAAGAACAAACGGTCAGGTGGAGCGAAGACTGCCAGAGGGCTTTTGACAAAATCAAGGAATATTTACAAGAGCCTCTAATCCTTATGCCTCCAGTTGAAGGAAGACCTCTAATAATATACTTGACGGTATTAGAAGAGTCAATGGGGTGTGTGCTGGGCCAGCATGACGAGTCTGGTCGAAAAGAGTATGCAATATACTACCTAAGCAAAAAGTTTACCGACTGTGAACAACGTTATTCACTGCTCGAGAAAACTTGTTGTGCTTTAGCGTGGGCTGCTCGCCGACTAAGACAGTATATGTTAACCCACACTACTTTGTTGATATCAAAGATGGACCCAGTTAAGTACATATTTGAGAAGCCAGCACTTACCGGACGGGTTGCAAGATGGCAAATGATTCTCACAGAGTATGACATTCAGTACACATCTCAAAAAGCCATCAAGGGCAGTGTATTGTCTGATTATCTTGCTGAGCAACCTATTGATTATTACCAGCCTATGAGATTTGACTTCCCTGATTAAGACATCATGTTCATAAAAGCAAAAGATCATGAAGAGCCTGTTCACACTGAAGGGCCTGACCCAGAAGAAGAATGGACTATGATGTTTGAAGGGGCTGTTAATATGAATGGTCGTGGTGTTGGTGCAATACTCATTACACCTAAAGGAGTTCACATGCCTTTCTCGGCAAAACTCACCTTTAACTGCACTAACAACGAAGCTGAATACGAAGCTTGTAGTATGAGTCTTGAGGAAGCCATTGACCTCAGGATCAAGACTTTGACTGTGTTCGGAGATTCAACTCTGGTAATTAATCAAACCAACGGCAAATGGTACACACACCAAGATCATCTGATACCTTATCGGGATTATACAAGGAGGTTATTGACCTTCTTTACAACAGTCAAGCTTGAGTATATCCCTCGGGACGAAAATCAGTTTGCAGATGCTCTGGCTACCATTTCATCAATGATTAAAGTTCAAGCTGCCAACTTTGTGCCTCGGATCTCAGTATCCAGACTCGACAGACCAGCGTATGTATTTGCAGTAGATGTTGCCAAAGATGATAAGCCTTGGTTCCATGACATTAAGTGCTTCTTGGAGGATCAAACATACCCACCTGGGGCATCTTCCAATGATAAGAAGACATTAATAAGGCTAGCTGGTAGTTTCTTCCTGAATACTGATGGTTCCCTGTACAAGAGAAACTTTGATATGGTACTTCTCAGATGCGTTGATAAGACAGAAGCAGACCTGTTAATGCACGAGGTGCACGAAGGATCCTTTGGTACCCATGCTGGAGGGCATGCAATGGCTAAAAAGTTGCTAAGATCAGGCTACTACTGGATCACAATGGATGCCGACTGTTGTGCCTATGCCAGAAAATGCCATAAATGCCAGATCTATGCGGATAAGGTGCATGTGCCTCCAAATCCTCTGAATGTGATGTCTTCACCCTGGCTCTTCTCCATGTGGGGCATTGATATGATTGGCAAGATTGAACTGACCGCTTCAAATGGCCACAGATTCATCCTGGTAGCCATTGACTATTTTACCAAGTGGGTTGAAGCAGCTTCTTATGCAAATGTTACAAGGCAGGTGGTAGCCCGATTTCTTAAGAGGGACATCATTTGTAGATATGGAGTGCCTGAGCAAATCATTACTGATAATGGTTCCAACTTAAACAACAAAATGATGGCAGAGCTATGTCGGGACTTCAAAATCCAACACCACAATTCTTCTCCTTACAGGCCAAAGATGAATGGCGCTGTTGAGGCAGCTAATAAGAATATCAAGAAGATTGTGCAGAAGATGGTAGTCACTTATAAGGACTGGCATGAAATGCTACCGTTTGCCTTGCATGGGTACCGTACGTCAATCAGAACATCCAATGGGGAAACGCCGTATCAACTTGTGTATGGTATGGAGGCAGTCCTACCTGTTGAAGTTGAATTACCCTCCTTGCGGGTACTAATGGATGTTAAGCTGAATGAAGCAGAGTGGGTCCGATCCCGATACGAACAACTGAATCTGATTGAAGAGAAGAGATTGGCTGCAATCTGTCATGGGCAGCTGTACCAGAAAAGAATGAAGAAAGCCTTCGATCAGAAAGTCAGGCTCCGAGAGTATCAAGTAGGAGACCTTGTGCTGAAAAGACTCCTCCCTCCTCATACAGACCACAGGGGCAAGTGGACTCTGAACTATGAAGGGCCATTCGTAGTAAAGAAAGTTTTCTCTGGTGGAGCACTGATGCTCAGCACTATGGATGGTGAAGACTTCCCGTCCCCTGTGAATTCAGATGCAGTTAAAAAATACTTCGCATAAAAATGACCCGCTGGACATAAAAACAGAATGTAAGTCCAGGCAAAAATAGGGCATCCCGGCGAGTCAAAAAACAGAATAAAAGACTCGGGCAAAAATAAGGGAAAATAAACAAAAAATGTACACCCGCTGAGTTGAAAAGCCGCATTGGACAACTCAGGCAAAAAAGGGTATCCCGATGGATTGAAAACCCGAAAGGGCGATCCATGCAAAATAAGGGAATAAGCGAACAACTGTACTCTGAATTCATCTGTATCACTTACAACTTGGTAAGCTTCGAAAGGATCAAGCTTCTTTCAGAATCAGCCTTCTTCAAAAAGCAAGACGAGAAGAACGTCAAATGTCATACGAGTCATAGCAAAGGGAAGCTCCCTGAAGCGTCATCAACATTGCCAACATCTTTTGTTTCTCAATTTGTAACAATCTCCTCATTTTAGGGGATCCGTTTCTTTGACTGTATCTTGCCAATTCAGGGCACATGAATTAATAAAATCAGATTTTCAGTCATGTTTCGTCTCGTACATTTTATTTTCGTTTGCAAAAATGTATGATGTCTTTAAGATATTGATTGCATAAATACAGATGTTCCCTTTCTAAAGAATACATGCTTACAGGAAATATATTTGCTCCTAGGATTGCCTAAACTCCTATGACGGAATCCAATGAGGAATATCTCGGGATGCTTGTACGTTTCTTTGTCTTTACAGGATTGCAGGTGTTCAGAGCACAACATGGGGCATGAAAGCTTCACCCCAGCAAACTGGCAAATCATTATCTACTCAGTCTATCTCACAGTCAGCACCGGAGGTGCTTTCTCCCCAGCCGAGTTGCCATTTATTTTTCCTCCTCAGCCAAGTACGAAAGCCAGTGAACCATCTCCCCACGGAGTGTCAACCTCTACCCAGAAAAGCAACGCACGAAGAAATCACAAAGGAGTGAAGGAAGCTTCTACAAACCCCCGGTTGGGTCCCTCATCGCCAAGACAGGTCTATCAGTGACCTATTTCCCCAAGCAGAGTCATACGGCTACCAAGGATATCACCCCCCGCTGGGGATGTCTACTTCGAACAGATCATCCGGAGATCTTCACAGCAATGGGATCTGAACCCCGGGTCGTTATCTTTGCATAATCATAGCATTCACATCATATTCTCCCCGCAGAGCGTAGCATTCCGTTTAATACGGAGCATTACGGCAAAAATCAAACATATTGCATAATCATAAGCCATGTTCTGAATCAAACACTTGTGAATACTGGCAATCCGTCAGCGATATACAGAAAACTCCCCGGATTCCCCGGCAGAGAGCCAAGGCACTTTCCCTAAAGATACAGATACTTCCTGACACCCGTCCGCGTCATATCCCCAGTAGAAAGCCAAAGCGCCCTTTTTGCACTCACAGATACATATAGATATACAACTCCTTTAACACTCGTCCGTGTCACCCCCAACATGATTACCCAAACACTTGGTAAACCATATACTTGTTTATATTACACTTTTCTCCTTTGACAATCGTCCGTGTCACTCTCCCCAGCAAGTTAAACACTCATCTGTACACCACTCATACTTGTTACTCCTGTTCTACTCATACAGATACTCGTCCGTATCTTGGATACACCACTTATATCCCCTCAGATTCGACACTCGTCTGTGTTCTTTGTTAACCAGTTGGTACTCGTCCGTATCATCATCTCTGAACATGCGTCAGCGTTTGTTTCTACTGATACTCGTCTGCATCATGGTCTTAAGGATGCTCGTCCGCATCTTTAATCCATACGCAACGTCAGGTACTTTTACCTCCTTTTTTTTGAATTTAGACACTCATATGTGTCTATTATTCCCCAGAAGAGTCCCCGCAGAATCGACACTCGTTCGTGTTCTTTGTTAACTAGTTGATACTCGTCCGTATCATCATCTCTGAACATGCGTCAGCGTTTGTTTCTACTGATAATCGTCCGTATCATGGTCTTAAGGATGCTCGTTCGCATCTTTAATCCATACGCAACGTCAGGTACTTTTACCTCCTTTTTTTTTGAATTTAGACACTCATATGTGTCTATTATTCCCCAGAAGAGTCCCCGCAGAATCGATACTCGTCCGTGTTCTTTGTTAACTAGTTGATACTCGTCCGTATCATCATCTCCGAACATGTGTCAGCATTTGTTTCTACTTGATACCTGTCCGTATCATAGTCTTAAGGATGCTCGTCCGCATCTTTAGTCTATACACAGTACCCAAACACTTATACCTCTCATTTCTTGGATGTAGACACCCGTCCGTGTTTACTTTTCCCCAGCGAAGTCCCCAACAAAACGTGTTAAAATATTCTATCTGACATTCGTCCTATGTCATGATACCTTTTCGGCAGCCGTACCCTGCTAGGTGATCGTCCTTCACCTCTTTGATGATCGTCCTTCATCACCCCCCAGTGGAGTCTTTATTCATTAGAACCCCTTCTTATCCGGCATTCGTCCTATGTCGTGATATTTTTAGTAGCCGTCCCCTGCTAGGTGATCGTCCTTCACCATTTTGATGATCGTCCTTCATCACCTTATCCGATGGCCGTCCCCATCGTTGATCTTGTTATCTGACATTCGTCTTATGTCATGATGAACCCTGAGAGCAGCCGTACCCTGCTAGGTGATCGTCCTTCACCTCTTGATGATCGTCCTTCATCATGCTTATCCGATGGCCGTCCCCATCGTCGACCTTGTTACCCGACATTCATCCTATGTCGTGATACGTTTTGGCAACCGTACCTTGCCCGGTGATCGTTCTTCGCCTTAGATAATCGTCCCTCATCTTGTCCCCAACAGAGCAGCCGTACCCTGCTAGGTGATCGTCCTTCACCATTAATGACCGTGCCTCATCATTTTACTTGATTTACCTTTAACCCCAAAGAGTCTTATAGTTTTACCTGATGGCCGTCCCCATCATGATCCCTCATATCCCCAGCTTGTCGGCCGCCCCCGTCATTGTTTTATTTCCCGCATCTTCCCCAGCATGTCGGCCGCCCCCGTCATCGCTTTATCCCCAGCAGTCGTCCTCTGCTCGAAGGTCGTCCTCCGTCGCCCGCACTTTATAATTATACTTTATTTTCTTTTACAATCTATATCCATTTTCTTCTTCATTCTGTGAGTACAAATTTTGGTCTGTCTTTGGTATTCAACCACAAGTTATCTTGTTTGAATGATAAGCCGTCGCTTACATCCTGCACAACTAACTCATGTTTGAATAGGGGCAGCTGTAAACACCCCAAATTTGCCCTCACTAATTTCACCATGGCTTGTGATCTTTTCATGTGCATAAGTTCAATCATAGCATCTCATACCACATTTTTTATTCACCGCATTGCTCCTAAGTCATCTGCCTCTAGGGTTTGTGATCTGAGCCATCCAAGAGCTATTTGAGCCACTCCAAAGGTCATCAATCACTTCAAAGGGGTCCATCTATGTTCAAGCATCATATTACATCCCCACAAGGTCAAGGAAGTCAAATAATCACAAGAACTGAGAAAGGCATGGAAGCAGAGCCAGGTTTAACTGCACAGATGACCTAGAATTAGGGTTTTGGTTTCAGAGCCCATAACTCCAAACTTTTTGGTCATTATTGTTTCTATTGGTCTCTATATGTCATAGGGATCATGCATATCAAGTTTCATGAAGAAATTCCATGGGGAAGGCATCTGATCAAAAGTTGATTTCTTGAGCAAGTCAGTGTAAAATCAGGGCATCTGAGGCCCCCAATGACCCAACCAAAGGGTGTTCTTCATCATTTTGAATGTGTATGATCTTTATTTTATCATAGAAGATGTTAAAAGTTCACAAAATTGAAGGATTTCAAGCCATTTGCAAAGTTGCTTTTTTGGGAAAATGACTTGTAATGGAAACTTGCCATTTTGGGAAACTTTTTCAACCCTTTCTTTTTGATTCAAAAATGCTTCAAATGGGAAAACTTTGGTCATGAAAGTTGTAGAACGGATCATTCCCTTTTCAAAAAGTACAAGAACTCATTCTAATTCATTTTGAATCAAAAGTTATGGCTTGTCAAAGTTGGGAAAAATCACATAATTTCAAGTTTTGTACCAAAGAGGCAAAGTTGCAAAACCCCTTGCCAAGGCAAATTGTGCTTTCAAATGGACCTCTAATCTTTGTACAAACATAAACCAATGCCTAAAATTCAGAATGCACCAAGAGTTTGTCCATTTTTATGACTTATGCTTCAAGTAATCACAAAGGGGCCAAAAAGTCACAAAGTTGCAAAACCTATCACAAACCCTAATCCACTTGCTGCATTGCTTCTAATCCATTTCCATGGTTCTCCCTAAACTCAGCTGAGCCAAACCATGCCCCTATCACAGCCTCACACTTGCCCATACCTCAAGTACACCTAACTTGGACTTTTTGCAAAAAGACCCATACCAATCAAGCTAGGCCACACTAACTCCTCTGACCTATCCAAGAGTGATAAGTGGACCAAAAGAGACTAAACACAACACACAACACAAGCTGAAACCTCAGATTGCCAAAGTTATCAAAAATTCCCCAACTTGCAAAACCTTTCGAATCTCTCAGCTCACTCCTTGAAACATTTTTCCAGAACTCTTGTTTTTAGTTTCTAAATGATAAAGCATGCTCTCCTGATCATACTGGGCTTTGAAATTTTGAAAATGGTGTAGAAATGAGCTTGTATTGATTGACTGAAATTTCTGCCATTTTTGTTCTTCCTTTCGAATCTTGTTAATGGTGAGAAATAAACTCCATTTGAGGGCAGGGATAAGTTTAGGGAGGTGAGAGGAAGTGATCTGGAGCTTTAGAGCTCCAGAAATGACCTAGGGAGTGAGATTGAAAATTTCAGGGAAGGATGTCACCGGAGAAGACGATCGGAGCTCTTCTCCGGTGACCTGAATGTCATTAAGTCTTTAATTACGATTAGGGTTTGGTTTGAATATAGGCCATAGATCCAGTTGACTGGCATTGACCCGCGCGCAAACAGATGGTCCAGATTCATCATTTAAGCCCTAATCCACGTCATTAGTCTAATTAATTAAGTTTTTAAATTAATCTGGTCAGTTTGAATGACAGTCGTTGGATGACGCGCCAGTCAATTCCCTCCTTTTCCATTTGAATGTCAGCCTTCAGATTTGCATACTTTCCATTATTTTCATTTTTAATTCATTTTCTTTTCATTTTATTTATACAAATTATTAAAAATAGCAAAAATCATTTAAAAATTATGAAAATTTTTGTCAAAGTTTTCATTAATTTTTAAGACCCAAAAATATTTTTATTTTTATTTTTTGCATTAAAAATTATTTATAAATCATTTAAATGCTTATTTTTAATTAGTTAATGAAAATTAATTAATTAAAAATACATTTAGGTATTTAAAAATCACAAAAAAATTCACATAGCATTTAGAAACATTTAGAAACATTGTTCAACTCTCAAACCAAATTTCGTTTTTGTTCTTGATGCCTTTTGATCATTTTCATTGGATTTAATTTCATTTTAAGGCAATATTTTGTTTCAAACTTCAAAAATTTCTTTCTGCCTAACCTTTGAGAGTTGAATGATGATTCTTCTTGCATTGCACTCTTCATAGCATATAGTTTATAGGATAAATTTGATTTGAATTGATCTTGCATTTTCAATTTGTTTTGCATTTTTCTTGACAAGGTACCTTAAAACCCTAGCAATCTTAGGAAATTCATAACTTTCATTAGGTTAAGGGTTGGATCCTCTCCTTTGGGCAGTGAGTTTGAATAGGTTTAGGGTATCTTTGATTGCATTTTCAATTTTTTATCATGTCATTTGCTTCTGGTTTTGGATTTTTGCTTTGCATGATGCATGTAACCCTAATTTGTACCTTCCTTTGCATCCATCTTTCATTTGCTTGCATCCATTGACTTGCCATGCCATTTTGTGCATCCACATGATTCATAATACATCTTAGGACATATTATAATCATGTTTGATCATTGCATCTTTCATTTGCCATGATTGTATGTCCATTACATTTCATAACTTTTCATGTACATTCATGGTTCAATGCATGCCTCATCTGCATCCTTAGGTTTGTTTGATCATTCTCATGCCTTGCCTCATGTTTGTATCATCTATTAGCATCATTAACATCATGTAAATGCTTCTGACTTTGGTTTGCATCATGACATTTCATTTCATTTGCATTGTATTTCATTTCTTTTTGCTAACTTTTCAGGTGGTAAGTTGTTTTGAGAAGTGAATTTGCCTTCACTTATCACAATCTCTTCTCATCTCTCTTGCATCTTTGCTGCATTTTATATGTGTATTAGAGTGAGCTTGCTCATTCATGTTCATCTTACCTTCTTTCTTCAAGCAACTTGTCTTCTTAAGTGAAGCAAGTTGTTTTGCTTCTTCCTCCTTCCATCTGCTTCCTTCCTGTTGGTTTCTCTGAAGATCTTTCTCTCTTAAGCCTCATAAACCCTAGAATCTCCAAGCATGATAACAATTAGGGTTTGATTAGTCCCCCACTTAGTTTTACCTTTGTGTCATCTTTGAGTCTTCTCTTCTCATCTCATAATCAGGGACTAAACCCTAAAGGCTTTAAGGCTTTGTGATTAAGCTTATGCCTGCATCCTTCTATTAGGATGGAGTGTATAACTTTAATCCTAAGTGTTAAACCCTTAATGTGTTTAAGTCCTTTAATCAATTCACCTAATAATCATCAAGATACCAGGCTTGTAACTTGGGCCTTGCATTAGGGTTCTAATTCTTCCTTAATTGGTTAAGAAGGACTAACCCTAGTGTTAATGGACAAGTCCCCCTCAAGTTGTCTTACCAACCATAAAAATCACTTCTTCATCTTACCATTAACTGAAATCCACTTTAATAAAGGCTTTGTTTTGTCATGAGGTTAATCCCTAATCATGGATTAAGTTGAGGAGTCTTTCTCAGCTTAAATGTTCTCATCTATTATCCTTCTATTAGGATGGTGTAATGGGTCCATTAAATCCTTGATTATGGCTTAAACTCATTACTTAACACTAAACAAAAACAACAAAAACATCTAAATAATCACAAGTAGGTTAATGATCTTAATCCTACATCATGGTGATTAAGTATGAAGTGCTTACTTCATACTTAAGGTATTCTCATTACCCCTAATCAGAGGGAAGATGTGATGAGTTTACTAACCCTTGGTTTAGGCTTAAGCTCATTAACTTATGACAAACTTCAAAAAGCAATAAAAGGTTGAAAACTCAAAAACAAACAATAATCGTCTCCTCCGGGATTCTTTTCTCATCTCATTCACTCACAAACGAGAACTCGCTTCTTCCGTCTAATGCAAGACAGTTTGCACCTGAGCCAGACAGGTCATACACTTAAGTATAGGCAAGTAAGCAGTTCATCAGTCAATTCATCTTTCAGTCTCTCTGGGTCGAACTACGGTGTTTTGACTTCCTCATTGCACGAGAGGATACGTAGGCATAACTTAACAGTTATCGAACAAAAGTCTCTGTATATTCCCCCTCCTTCCTGTATCACTCTTCAAGCCTCATAGTCCCGAGCACTTCACTTTTGTTCTTACACTAACACTTCACTTATATACACTACACTTCTTTTACACTGACACTTGCATTCTTTCCAGCTCTGATACACAAATTGCACTGACACTACCCCTTTAAAACACAAATCTTTTAAGAGTGGATCCCGTCGAGTACGGCGGACAATCTGGGTGCTAATACCTTCCCAGGTTGTAACCAACCCCCTTTCTCAGTCTCTCTGGTTCGCGACCGTCTTATCCATATATTTCCCCAGGTCTATGCAGCATTACCTTTCCTCCGGGATAAAAATGCCTAGCTGGCGACTCTTTTCTTTCTGAGTTCACCCTTGTGTGTTCTCTCCTCCTTTCGCCGACCGTTCGCGTCTGTACCCCTTCTGACCAGGTGTCATTTTGGTGGGAGCGACAGCTTGGCGACTCTGCTGGGGACCCTTATACTGTAACCAGGGCTTCTGGTTCTTTTTGTGGGTTCCTCCTAGCGCTTGTTTGATTTGTGTTTACTGGGGTGTTATGTGCTAATTGTGTTTATATATTTGCTTTATTTACTGCTTTATGTACAGTTATTTATTGCTTTCTTTACAGCTTTATACATCATACTGTCATACTGTCATCTGGCTGGATCTGGTTTTTGTTTTGGTGGGTGGGGTTCTACTGAGAGTTTGAGGTCCTATACCTGGGACCTGAGTGACACCTAGGCTAGAGTGGTTCATGTTCTTTCCCATTCCATTTCGGTCTGGTGCGGGAATATGAAACACGGTTCAGATATGGGTTTCTTCTTGAGAACTCTGTGCTACAGATTTCCTGTAGTGCTAGGGCTATCTGGGAAGCCTGCTAAGTCTGGATGACCTTTATTATGATCTTCAGAAGCTGAGGTGAATTAGAGGAGGATCCTTTATGGTTATTGTAAACACTGTACCTCCGGGTTAGAAGTGTTTACACTTCTTATAACTGATCCAAGTCTGAGGATCCTTGTTTTAGAACACCACCTGTGAGGGGGTTGGGCTGTTTGCAGGTCTGCAGGTACCCTTGGCCACATCATACCTTGTTATTATTTGATTAAGAGTACCTCATTTTGGACAGTTCTTGTGATTTAACCATGGACATGTGACTCTTTATTTGAGTCCCCCACCCTGGTTACTGGATTTCTGAACCTCCATCCGGACCTCTTGAACATACATGGACTTATATCAAGGCAGTAATCAGATCCAGCTTGATCACAAAACCTTGCATATCATTTGCATACTCATCATTGCATCATTTAACATTTGTTTATTTGTTTTTCAGGGTATCCATATTGTATCTGGCTTGGTTTTGACCCCTTCATCTGCATAGACCCTTGTTCATCAGTTATCTGCTTCAGCTATCTTCATCAGTTGCCTACTTCAGCTACTTTTATCACCAGCCTCAGCCTATCAGTGGCTCATCTCCAGTATCAGTCTTCATCATCAGCATTTGTTTTCAGCTCTTCATCAGCAGTCATGGCACCCAAGAAGAGCAACATTTCATATCATTTCTTTGAGCCTGTGCTGACTAGCATCAGGCAGGTCCAAGCACTTATCACTCCAGACCACATCCCATTATTCAGAGAGCATTATGGAGGCATCCTTGATATGGTTATGGACCTAGACCCTTCTCAGAGGAGTTTGATCCACACCTGCCTACAGTTTTATGAGCCTCCTTTGAGATGCTTCACTTTCCAGAAATTTCAGTTAGGACCTCTGCTGGAGGAGTTCTCATCTTTGATTGGAGTACCTGTCAGGGGTGGTGTCCCCTTCAACCCAGAGATGACTTCTCCCAGCAATGGAGAAGTGGCAAAGGCACTGTGCCTAGAGCCTATTTTGATTGAACAGAACATGACCACAAAGGCTGGAATCCCTGGTTTGCACTTAGACTTTCTGACTTCTCAGGCCATCCTGAAGGCCTCCTTGGGGGAATGGAGGGCAGTCTGTGCATTGTTAGCCCTCAGTATATATGGGGTTATACTATTTGCAGATGAGCCCAAGTTTATCAGCAAGAATGCCATTCATCTCTTCCTTTTGAGGAACCCATTACCCACATTGATGGGGGATTTCTATTATTCTGTTCACCAAAGAAATGAGAAGCAGAAAGGGAAGTTGGTGAGATGTTGTGCTCCTCTATTTCACACTTGGCTGCTCAAACACTTACCTAGGACTAATGCCTTCCTGAATCCTCACCAACAGAAGAATTAGGCTAAGAGACTTATTGCTTTGACTTCAGATGACATCAGATGGTGCACCCAAAGCACCAAGGGCAGAGACATAATCACTAGCTGTGGGCAGTACCCCAATGTACCTCTAGTAGGAGTGAAGGGTTGCATCAACTACAATCCTTTGCTGTTTAAGAGACAACTGGGCTATGCTTTGGTTCACCCTCCTAGAATGCAAGATTTAGCTGAGACCCTGTATTGTGAGATAAAGCCTAATCTAGCTGTTGTCAGGAAAGCATCCTGGGCTTGGGACAACATCCAGACCAAAGGGATGGCCATTCTTGGGAAGTGCAATAATGTGGCTTCAGCTCAGTACTATGAATGGTCCCATGCTAGAGCTCAGATTTCTGGGATGCCTTTCACCATTGAGGATGCACCTGGACCATCCACAGTACCACCTCCAGCCACTGTCAGCCTGGAAGAATTTGAGAAGCTGAAGGAAAGGAATGAGAATCTGTCTCAAGCTCTGAAAAAGACCCTCTGGGAGAGGAGTGATGGTCGTCTAGACATTGAGAGGTTGGAAAAGCTTAAGGTGGAGCATCTAGCCAAGATTGAGAAAGCAGAGGACTACATCAAGAAATCAAGAGCTGGGGAGCAAATATTGAAGAATTCCTGTAAAGAGGCCCAGTTTCAAAAGGCTAGGACTGATCTCTATTTGCAAGAAAGTCAAGCTAGGTGGGTCAGGATCACTGAAGCTCGCACTCAAGAAGATAAGAGAACTCAAGCTAGGATTGAGCAGTTGGAGGCCAATGAAAAGAAGCAACAGGAAGCTCTGCTGGCAGCCCAGAAGGAGATTTCAGAATTAAAGCTTAGGGTTGGCTTGAAGAGGTCAAAGGACCAGGACAGGCACAAGAAGCTGACCACTGCTATTGCCACCAGAAACCTTCTTATCAGAAACATTACAGAGCATCTGGCTGGTCCTGTAACTGAAGCACTTTTGAAGGAGGTTAAGGAGGATGAGTTTGGATTAGATGTTTGACTTCTTTGTTTGTTGTTATTTCCATTTCATGTACTTTTCTTTTTATGTTGTATTTTGACCCTTTAGGGGCATATGTTGTAAAAACAAACTATGCATGATCCACCATTTGTAATGTATGTGTTAGTTTGTTTCATTGAGTTTCTTTTCTCAAGCAACATCAAAGCATCTTCCTCAAGGTCTGGAAAGGTCAAAACCAAGAGCCAAGCCAGACACCTTGGAAAGAAAATAAGCATACTGCATTGCATACTGACTTTTGTTTTGTTGGTTTTGTCATTACCTTATTTTGTTTCTAACTCGGTTGTGGTTTAGGAATTATTGCTCGCCGTCGGGTGTTCCCTCTCAACCGTCCGCACAGGTATCCTACTCGCAACAATCTTCCTGGTATCCAAATGGATCAAGTACAGCAAGATCTGACAGAGGTCAGAACTCAGATGGCTAATGAAAGGTTGGAGATGAGAAACCAAATGACCCAATTCATGGAAGTAATGAATGGCTTGGCCCAAAGTCAAGAAAGGTTGAGGGCATTGGTAGAAAGACAAACCCCGGAAGAACCCCATCTGGGAACTGGAGGAACAAGTAACAATGAAAGGGGTCAGCCTCATGTTAATCCACCAGTATATGGGCCTCATCTACATCTGGAAGTCAACATCCCGGGTAATGTGCAAGGAAATACTACTGGGGGAAGGATCTTACAGGAAGACCCCCAAGAAGAGCAGTTTACTGTGATGGGAGCTGGAGATGAAGTTTATGATAGGAGGTTTGATGAAATTGCTGAGAAGTTGAGATCTCTGGAGTCTCAAAATTCCTTAGGCTTCGATGTTATGGATATGGGGTTAGTGGACGGGGAAAGGATTCCCCACAAGTTTAAGCCCCCGTGCTTCGAGAAGTACAATGGAACTTCCTGTCCACGAACTCACTTACAGTCTTTTCTGGGAAGACTTAAAGCATACACCATGGATGAAAAACTGTGGATGTTTTACTTTGAAGACAGTTTGACTGGGGATTCAAGGGAATGGTACTCTCACTTGACCAGAGCTACTATCAGGTGCTGGAAGGACCTAGCTGAAGCTTTCATCAGACAGTACCAATACAATCTGGACATGGCTCCTAACAGAACCCTTCTGATGGGAATGTCTCAATCCTCCAGGGAAATCTTTAGGGAATATGCCCAAAGGTGGAGACAGCTTGCTGCTGCTGTCCAACCACCCATGTCGGAAAGAGAAATGGCCGACATGTTCATGAATACTCTGCAAGGAACATATATTGATAGGCTAGCTGCCTTTTCTTCCACCAGCTTCGCTGACGTAGTTATAGCTGGCGACTCTTTTCTTTCTGAGTTCACCCTTGTGTGTTCTCTCCTCCTTTCGCCGATCGTTCGCGTTTGTACCCCTTCTGACCAGGTGTCATTTTGGTGGGAGCGACAGGTAGGTGATATGAATAGTGTGAATTATGGAAAAAAAAGTTATGGGGATGCAGAAATTTCAGAAATAATGTCAATAAAGGATGCAATTTCTTCAAGTGGTTCGACGACGATATTATCGATGAAAAATATTTGAAGATCCAGAGGCAAAAGAAGAAAATATACAAGTTGAAGGTGGAGATAATGAACACTAGGGGATGGTTGAAATTCTTTGTAATTATTGGGATATTTAGTCTATTGTGTAATGTCATATTTGTAACAAGTTTGTTTTAGGTTGGTTAGGCTTGTACTAGTTGAAATGTATCAGTTTTGTACAAATTTGATTATCAATGAAATGTATCAGTTTTTTTGGCATATTTGTTGAATTGTGGTCAAGCTTGTTTGATGGTTACAAAACAAAAGTTTTAAAGTTTTACAGAATACAAGTTTGAATTGTATCAGTTTTTGTTGGTTAATACAAACGTTTTACATAAATTTTTGAAGGTTACTGCATAAGTTATATAAAACAAAAGTTTTTTATGGTTACTACAAAAGTAAGACATAATTAATAGCCAAAGTAGCCAAAAGAGGCTTTATAAGTAGTAGTTATATATTACATAATTGGGACAATGCCAAAGTACACAAAAGTTTCTATATAAGCATAGGTAGACAAAAGTGGCATTATATGCCCAAGTACAAACACAAAGTACACAAAAGTTGATTTATAAGTATAAGTAAACCAGATTGTCTGTTACACCAGTAGAATTAATACAAAGCTAAATTAAACATAAAATCTAGGGTTGGATAGAAGTAGACTTTAGACCCCTTTGAAGCTTTTTCCTCTTTTTGGATCCATGTGGTGTTGGTTGGGTAGAGGCAGCTGTGGGAGCAGCAGTTGGTGTAGGATCAACAGTTGGAGTAGGATCATCATTTGGTGTAGGAGCAACATTTAGAGTAGGATCAACATTTGGTGTAGGAGCAGCAGTTAGAGTAGGCTCATCATTTGTTGTAGCAGTGACTGTAGGAAGCTTGCATGTTGACTTGTTATGACCATCCTTATGAAACATGCTGCACTTAATACCAAACTTTTTCCTTTTAAGTTGAGTGGCATTCCTTACTTGTTCCCCAGCCTCTTTGTTCCTTTTCTTCTTGGGCCTACCAGGCTACCTTTTGATAGGGAGTAGCTGGAGGTTAACAACATTTGTCTTTGTCCAAAATTATTCTCCATTGACTGGATAAATCACTGGTGCATAACAAGCCTCATAGCACTCCTTTTTGTAGTAATTAGGCACAAATTCATATACTTCTAATATTTGATCCTTCATACATGTTAGGGAATGGCAGTAGGGTAAACCAATCAACATCCATCTTCTACATGGGCACTCTTTCTTTGACAGATGAACAAAATATTTTTCTTCAATAACATATGTATGCCTTTGTTGCACCCCAAAATTTGCCCTCACAATATAAGACTTTGTATGATAAGAAGGTTCACAAGGTTCACAATACCTCCCATGAGGTTCACAAGACACTTTATGATGGTTCACAAGATTCACAAAGTTCACAATTGGTCAGAAGAGTTGACAATTCCCTCAAACAATGCACCTCCTAAGCAGTGCATCCAAAACTAGGGATTGGACTTTAATCAGGCTAAATGGACTTACAAGACTTCAAGTGAGCTTCATAACATCTTATATGTGTGTAAGAACCCCCATGTCAAGTTTCAAGACTTTTCTCAAAAGTTTGCTCAGTCAGATGATCAGATAAGGCAAAATCAGTTAAAGCAGCTAAAAGGTCAAACTAAGGTCAACTGTGGTCAAACCAAAGTCAAACTTCATGATTTTTTGCCAACATCAAGTATATGAAGTAAAATTCATCATTTGATCAAGGTTTGATCATGATTCATCAAGGAGATTTCAGATCATCAAGAATCAGGAATTTCTAAATTAGGGTTTCCTCAGTAAAAGTCAACTGAATTTTGACCAGCCATAACTTTCACATACTTCATCACCAAGTCTCCATCCAAAGCTCATTTTGAAGGAAATTGAATTCTCTACAACTTTGTGTATCACAAGCCAAGCCCAAAAATGCTTCATTTGAAAGGTATGAGCTAAGACATTATAGGTCCTTTTGAAAGTCAACAAAAAGTCAACAACTTCAAAAGGGCATAACTTGAGAATGGAAAATGATATGGACATGAAACCAGTGGGGTTGGTTAGAGGACTCTTCAAGCTTTCCAAAATGTCCAAGAACACCCTCATAGCATTAAAATTGAAGGATGTGTGCCCTTGCAAAGTTGGGAAACTTTTGGTTGGTTTATGAGGAAAATGGAGGTTTAAAACTAATTTTTTCTAAATGGGCTTGCCATATGATGACCCAATCCACACCAAGACATCTTGCACGAAATTAACTTAATATTTTCATTATTTTATTTATTTTATTTTTATTTATTATGATTTTTTATATTAAAAATCATTTTAAATTCAAATAAAATAAGAAATAGTGAAGATTTAAAATTATCTTGCTTCTAGAATGTCATAAATGATATTTTGATCTAATTGATACAAGAGTTATGAAAATCATCCCAAAATAAGCAAGGCAAGATCAAGATATTTCAAGTTTTAAAACCAAATATTTTTCAATCTTAAAAGGTCCAAATATCCACAAGTTTGTGAGAGCTCTTAACCTAATTTCATTCACTCCTATATATACAACATGAGGCAGCTTCAAAGGGACGATTTTCAGAGCCTCAAAAACCATCTTCAAACTTCACAAAATCACTTGAAAAACTCCAATTTGGTTTCCTACTTAGAAGCACTCTCAAAGCTTTTTAAAGGTTGCATTGGTTTCCCTGAGTATCACTGAACATAACCTGATCATTATCATTGTCCAACACATGCCTAAATGCATAACCCGAAATCAATTTCCTCTCAAAATTTCAAATTTTCGATTTCATATGTTTATGTATTATAAATTGTTTTTGACCATTGATAATTGCTTGTGAAGGTATTTGGAACGTTTTTGTATGCTTGGATTGAATTTTTATTGCAGATTAAGGAATCCACCATGGCTAGGGTTTCGGCCTCTTGATTAGGGTTTCATGATAAACCAAATATAAATCGTTTCTAAGAACATAGGAAGATTGTAGGTGCTTTGAGGATCATGTTTCACTAATCAATTTGTAAAAATTTTACTGTTTTGTTGATGTTTAAGATTCGTAGGTTCTGTACATGATAAAATTCGCAGGAAAATTCATGGTAAAATTCGTAGCAAGATTCGCAAGTCCAGAGGTAGGAGACGAAGCTGTTTGGCGCGAAATTCATATTTGAAATGTTGACAGGGTTTAAAACAAATTGATGCTGTCTGTATATCACAATGAGCGCGTAGCTCAGATGGTTTTGGTGTGTGTATACGTTGCTGAATGGCTTGGGTTCGAAACCAGCCGAATGAATATTTTTTGCTTTAATTTCTTTTGTTTTCACAGAATAGCAACAAAACAAAGTAGAAGGAGGATATTGTCACAACACGCAGGCTGGCCCAGTGGTGATCCCTTTGTGTTTCCAGGTAAAGGACCTGGGTTCAAATCCCAGGTCCTGTTTTTTGGCTTTTCTTTCTTTCTTTTTTTAGGTTTATTTATTTTTAATTTCTTATAATTCTTCTTTATTTAAATTAATTCCTAAAAAATATTTAAAAATATATTCTAATTAAACTTTATTTTTTTTACAAACCTAAATTTATTTATTTGTTTTTTTTATATGTATATATCTATTTATTAATGTAAATTAAAATTAAAAACACTAAAATCATTTTACAATCAAACCTAATTTTCTTAAAAAAAAATTTATAAATCTAAATTGATATATATATTTGTTCATATGTTTTAGTAATATTTATATGTATATATTATTTAATAATTAAATTGATATTAAATTTAAAAAAAAACCTAATATGTTTATATAAAACTTAATTATTTTCTAAATCCTAACATTTAAAACCCTCAAATATTTCTCTAAAAACCCTAATTGTAATCCTTGTTTATATTTTTAATTAGTGAATAAAATTTTATTATAATCTTTAAATTTGTAAATATAATTGTATGATCACATTTTTTAATCATGTATATATTTTATTTAATATAATTAAATTTTTGTAAATACAATTATAATTAATCCTATTTTCATAATATATATATATATATTCTATAATTTGTTCATAATTTAATTCTTGCATGTAAATAATTTTTAATATATGTTTAAAAAATAATTAAAACTTGTTAATCTAATATAATTTATTTTCATAATATGTTTATAATTAACTTAATTTTTATAGCATTTAAAACTTTATGATAATTAATTGTTTATATTTTCTTCTTAATCTTAAATAATAATTGTTCATAAAAATTTGATCTTTTAATTATTATGCTAATATTCTTATTTATTTTATCATTAATGCTATTTATTTTCATATCTATTTTATTATTACTAACCCCATTTAGATATATTGTGATTTATTATTATCATTATTACTAACCCCATTGTGATTTATTATTATTATTATTATTATTATTATTATTTCACTAACCCAATTATTATTATTATTTATTTTTGCTTATTTTGCTTTAATTATTATTATCATGTAATTGTTCCTTTGATGTAATATTTAGTAGTAATGTTTAAATATTTATTTTATGCCATGGTTAGTAAAGTAGGGAGTGTAACATATTTGTATTTAAAAATTAATTTAGATCATTTAAATTTAAAAGATAAATAAAATTAAACACTCACACACGTAAGTCGATCTTTGATCGCCATCTCACTTTCTAGGGTTACCTCTCATTGTTGCCTAATTAAAAGGTCAAGTAGGGTGTATAAAGCAAAGTCCCTTAAAAGAAAAGTCATCTAGTCCCTTCCTAATTAAAGATCAAGTCCCTTAAATGGTTGCCTTTCATAATGATCCAGTCCCTTTCGAATAATGATGACAGTCCCTCCAAAATGCTTAAATACACCCTACAGTTGCCTTTATAAACAGATGTCCCTCACTTGTCCCTCACATCCAAGGTAATGACTACCTATTCCTTAATAATAGGGATAGTCTTACCACTTAAAGGATAAAGAACAGAAAGACTTAAACTTTAGGGTAGGTTCCTCATAGTTACTTGCTCACTACTTAAAAATTTCTCAAACACTTCACAAATTTCAAACAATTTTCAAACACAAGTTTTTTACGCATCCGTACATGGATCATTATTAAACTCTTATGAAAATTTCTATTCACACACTTCACATTTTCAAAAACAATTCAAAGTGAGCTAAGTAACTAAGAGCCCATGGATAACCATGGATGTAAAGGGTGCTAACACCTTCCCTTTACATAACCTACCCCCCGGACCCAAAAATCTTTTAAAGGTCTTTCCTGTTCTTTTATGCCTTTCCTTTGGATAAAATAAAAGTCGGTGGCGACTCTTGCTATCCGCAACATAACTAAAGTCAGTTCTCCCACCGTGTTACAGAACTGGCGACTCTGTTGGGGATTTAATATTAAAGAGGGGTACCCTTAGGAATTAGATCACTTTAAATTGTTTGCCTTGTTTGCTTTATATTATCTTGTTGGGATGCTCTTATGTGTGAAAGGTCCTAACCCAGATCTAGTGTACCTTAGGTAAATGGCAATAGACCAAGGAAGCTGTACGACGTATATCGATACGGTTGATCTGGTGGCCATAGTTAGTGTGACTTCTTGGTTGGTGCTTATGTTCCTTAAGTCAAGTTGAGGATAATATGAGGCTGCCATATGTTGTCAATGCACTAACTAACTTTTAGAACCCTAGTTATCCCATCTTGGCCTTTAGAAAGTAGTGAGGTAACCGGCTTTGGTGCAGACTGAAGTTGGTTGACACTCGATACTACGCTCATTGAGATTCTAAACTTGGAGGGTTTTGGTTGGCAAGTAAGTTGCCTTCTGAACAACCACCCTTGTGAAGGATCAATGATATTGAGATCCCTTAGAACCTGGTTACTTTTGTAGGACAGGATGAACCATCTAACTTCAGGGGAGGGTACTTACCTTTAAACCTCATGCAAGCCTCTAAACCTAAGGCTATTGTGTGACTTGTTTGTGTGTGCCACATGTTTGTGATTGAGCATAACATCATGACATCATCATGCATCATAAGCATAGCATTTTCACTAACCGTTTCAAGGACCAAAGGCTTTATCTTTGTTCTTTGTTGCAGGTCATGGCTTCTGCTCGTAGAAACACCATCAGGATCAACTTTGTGGGCATACCTCCTAAGCTTAAAGAGTTGGTTTCTCAAGTGTCTGATCATTCCCAATTCATCAAGAGACATGGTCACCTATTGGACCTAGTTACTTCAGGGTTCAATGAAGACATGATGAGTGTTTTGTTTCAGTTCTTTGACCCTAAGCACCACTGCTTTACATTCCCTGACTATCAGCTGGTTCCTACAATGGAAGAGTTCTCTAAACTTCTGGGCATACCTGTTCTTGATCAAAGACCCTTCACAGGCTTGGAGAAGGAGCTTAAACCAGAGGTTATTGCTGCAGCTCTACATCTAAAGAAGTCTGACATTGTTCTAGAAACGAGAAGTGGAGTCAAGGGTGTTCTAGCTAAGGTGTTGATAGAGAAGGCTCAGTTGTTCTTGAAGGCCATGAGCTATGATGCTTTTGAGGAGATCTTAGCCTTGCTGATATATGGCTTAGTATTGTTTCCCAATCCTGATCAGTTCATAGACGTTCATGCCATCAACATATTTCTGAGTCACAATCCGGTGCCTACATTGCTTGGAGACATCCTACATTCTCTTCATACCCGTACTACAAGAGCAAGAGGAACTTTGATGTGCTGCATACCTTTACTCTCTAGGTGGTTTATTTCTCACCTTCCGCGCTCAGTAATGAAGAATGAGCAAGGGTTCAGGTGGTACAAAAGGATCATGTCACTTTCTCACTCAGATATCCATTGGTGCTCCAGATCTATGGAGAATGTCACCATCATTGACCGTTGTGGGGAGTTTCCTAATGTGCCACTTCTAGGCATAAGAGGAGGCATCACCTACAACCCCTCTCTAGCTTTACGACAGTTTGGTTACGCTCGGAGTGATGGTCCACATGACATGTTGATTCAGGGCATTGTGTTTGATTACGACAACGATCTTCAAGGGTACCGTCAGAGATTCATACGAGCATGGGGAAAAGTAAACAGGGTTGACAGCAAGACACTGGAGCCTAAGTACACTATTCCTATGGAAGCTTATCTCAGATGGGTACGATTTCGTGCTCAGACTCTCATGATGCCATATCCTGCCGTCCTACCAGTTACCATGGAACCTGTTGCTGAAGGAGACACGGCTTATACCATCCTTCACCCAGACATGCCTACTGATATGGAAGACTTGCAGAGATCATGGATCCAACTGAAGGAGCAAAGGGATACTTTCGAGGCTCATTACAAAGCAAGCCAAGAAAGAGTCCTAGAACTAACAAAGCAACTTCATGAAGAACGGAACCTCAACTCGTACCTCAACACCAAGAGGAAACGTCCATGGGAGACTTAAAACCCCATCTTTTGTACTTATTTCATTTCATTTTGTAAGCCTAAAAGGCAAAACAAATTTATTACTAATAAAAGTTTACCTTCTTGTTTTTTTAAGCAAATTTAAATCCTGCGGTCCTTGAAAACATTGCATATGCATTCACATATCATTTCATTGCATCACAGGTTTATAATTGTGCACAGGTTTCTCATCTTCTCGCTGTTTATTTCAGCAATGGCTCTTGAACAATCAGTTAAGGATCTCCAGGCACAAAATGCACAGTTCCAAGAGTTGATCTTGAACCTGACTAAGGGGCAGGATGAATTGAAGACACTGCTGGCTAAGAAGAAGGATCCTGAGGACAACAAGGATGATCAGCTGAAACAACTACAAGCTGAGATAGCAGAAATAAGGACCCAGATGAATGACCAGGTGGCCCTTATTCAAAGTTTAGCTCAGGGGCAAGAAGAGCTGAGAACCTTTGTCCAAAAACTTCAAAGTAATGGAGTCAGGAATCTAATTGTCAGTCAACCTCCATTAAAACAAGCTGATTTGGATGAAAGGAAGATGAGGATAAAAGAGGGTAAGAAACAGGTTGCCATTGATTGTTCTTCAGTTAAAGAAGAAAGACCTGATAAGGTTAATCTACCTCAACACAAGGAATGTAGAAGGAAGTTCATCAAGTTCAGCACTCCAATGTCACAAGTTCTGCAATGCTTGTTGGAGATGAAACTAATTTCCTTGAAAAATCCTCCTCAAAATCCTAAAACTTCCTCTCCTCGCTATAACCCCAAGGCAAGGTGTGAGTATCACTCCAACTGTCCTGGACATGATACTAATAGTTGTTGGACATTGAAGAAAAAGATTCAAGATCTAATTGACGAAGGAATCCTAGAGGTTACTCCAGAAGGTCAAGTTGAGTTCTACTATCGTCCATCAAACACCGAAGCTGCGAGACAAGTTGCCCAGTGTAGAAAGAAAGGAAGCCTACCTATTCCTGTTGAGATATGGGGCACCTTGGGACATCCAAGTGGAAAATTTGATTTCATGGTGAAGTATACTGCTCCTCAAAGTTCACAGATTGCAATTGAGGACATTCAGCCAACTGGATGGGACAACATTTGAATTTTCATTTGTAATTTCTTTTATTTGTTTGAACACTTATTATTATGTTAAACTTTTGTTTTCATTAATGCATTGCATATGTTTGTCTTGAATTAATCCATTCGTTCCACTATATTTTGAATTATGCTTCTTATTTCTATCTTGTGATATTTAACTCCTGATAAAGCTATAAGCCTGTAGAGGGAGGATGACGAAAACAATACCATAATCTTATGCAGTATGCTTTTGAACAGACTATGCTGACGATGTACAGGCATTGTTTCAATTCCTAAACAGTGGAGATATAAGGAAGTTAATCCCTAGTCAACCCTTTTGAGCCTATGAAGTAGGAGTTTTTATTCTCGCACAATTTAAAACCCTTATTCATAACCTGGGGTAGGGTAGTTACTCGGTTAACTCAAATATGCCAATTATTTGTGTTGTACACAACTAATGATGGTTCTTTGTAATCATTAGACCTGACAGTCAATATCTAAAAAAAAAAAAAAAGCTCACTAAGTCAAAACCTATGAAGGAGACTTAGTAAAACATTAAGACATCCCGCTGACTGTAAACCTTGAAATAAACAGTTCAGACAAAAAGAAGGGATAACAAAGTCAAAAGAAAAAAAGGTCACTATGAATCCTCAACAAAGAAAGGTGACTGAATGTTCAAATAAATTTTGGGTTGCTGAACCATCACAAATGTCAGTGTTACAATACCAAACTTCTTTGGAATTTCAATGCATAAGTTAACTGAGTATAGGACTGAAGAACATCATGGAGATTGGGTTGGGTACAAATAAAATTTGAGCCTTTATCCTTTGTTTCTTAAACCATGAGCCAGGCCACGTTATAACCCTTTAAAAGTCCTAACTGAAGCGTGGTTAGTTCGAAAGCGTACTGCTACAAAAAGGTATCCTGACTCCTTTAGGGCTTATTATAAAACTTGAGTTAATATCACAGTTTTCTTTTAAAAAAAAAATAAAAAAAAAACTTCAAGACAGACATAAGCATTGCATTTTTGAATATATTTGTTTACATATACTTGAGTGTTTGATAAACAGAGAAACTTACAGGATGAATGTTCAAAGTCCTTCCGATGAACAAAGTTGCTTCCTGGATCAAAGTCCATGTATACAAAGGGGCATAGTCATGATCTCCCAATCAAGGGGGCAGGCCATGATACTGCCTAACTCATGTGGGGCTATCAGGACAGGATTCAGTTATGTCCAGGGGCAGATATCCACATCTGTCTAAATTACCGAGGGTAACATTACAAAGTTCATAATGCCGGGGGCATAGTCACTGTTTCCCAATCAAGGAGTGTACCAACTTACTGTTCAGTTCATTCGGGGCAATCAGTGCCAGATCCAACAGTGCTTAATAGCCAGGGGCAGCTCTTCTCATATATTTGAATTACCAAGTTCATGATGTCAAGGGCATATTATTATGGGGCATTCTGTTTAGTTCTCCTGAGATAACTACATTCAGATACTTCCCTTTTGGGACAATTCATCCTCAACCAAGGGGCAATGCTTTCTTTTCAAATCCAGTAAGCCGGAGTGTATATGGTCCATCACAATTTGAAGACACATTCCTCTCATTGTATTACCTTGATATTGGATTCTCAGTTGAAACCATGATGGAAATTAATTGTCTATGCCAGTAGTATCAGATGGTGTCAGTATCATGTCTTCAAATCCAGCTATGAGGATTTCTGGGAAGGTATTCAGGAAAGTTAAGGATTCCAGGAGCTCCAAATCCAATTGGTTATACACTTTCGAAGTTGAAACGATTCTGTTTTCAGTTTCAGCTTTACTTTTCCCTCTGAATTCAGATTTACTTTTACCCTATTTACATAAGAGAAACGTCCATTGGTTGTGTTTGAATGTATATATGCTTTTGAATATGATTGATGTTTACCAGAAATGCATAAAAATGCAGTAATAGTATTTACTAAGGACGAACGAGGGAAGGATTTCAACAAAGCTTCGACGGTTCATCTCTACAAAACAATCACAAATCCTCAGTAGGGCAAATCCATCTTCATAAAGTCACATCTCCCCTAGAATTTATATCCATCTCTTTTATCCTCATACAGATATTCGGGAATTTACTTTCCAATAAGGGTACGACGAACGAAGACGGGAGGTTATATCTATCCTACTATCAAACGAAGACGGGAGGTTATATCTATCCTACTATCAAACGAAGACGGGAGGTTATATCTATCCTACCAACGAACGAAGACGGGAGGTTATATCTGCCCTACTATCGAACGAAGACGGGAGGTTATATCTGCCCTACTATCAAACGAAGACGGGAGGTTATATCTGCCCTACTATCCCCAGCAGACGGGAGGTTATATATACCTTGCTATCCCCAGCATACGGGAGGTTATATATACCTTGCTATCCCCAGCAGACAAGAGGTTATGTATAATATATTATCAAACAAGACGGGAACGAGTTCCTCATATTCTTCAACAACGAATCGGGAATTATTTTCCCTGGCTAGCAGTTGTTATACGAAGATATCCAGACGCTTCCAGCAGCATCATATCATACATACATCATTTACATCATACCATAACATATCCATAGATACATAATACATTTACTTTAGGTGCATCATACTATGCATGCATACATATTGCATAAACTAACTTTTTCCTTGCAGGATAGTTATATGCAGATAAATCAATATCAACAATTTACAACAGGTCAAAAATGATATATACATTACTCAAGATGTCCTCGGAGAGTAGGCAAACGGTCTGTAAAAAGATCTATTCCCTAATCCAGGATATTTCCAGAAGATTTAATATATCTGGTCTTGAATATCAGGCAAACGGTCTGTACAAAGATCCATTCCCTGGTTCAAGATATTTTCAGAAGATTTAGTCTATTTCCTCGGAGAGTAGGCAAACGGTCTGTAAGAAGATCCATTCCCTAATCCAGGATATTTTCAGGAGTTAATCCTGACACTTTTTTGTCCTCGGAGAGTAGGCAAACGGTCTGTAAGAAGATCTATTCCCTAATCCAGGATATTTCCAGAAGATTTAATATATCTGGTCTTGAATATCAGGCAAACGGTCTGTACAAAGATCCATTCCCTGGTTCAAGATATTTTCAGAAGATTTAATCTATTTCCTCGGAGAGTAGGCAAACGGTCTGTAAGAAGATCCATTCCCTAATCCAGGATATTTTCAGGAGTTAATCCTGACACTTTTTTGTCCTCGGAGAGTAGGCAAACGGTCTGTAAGAAGATCTATTCCCTAATCCAGGATATTTCCAGAAGATTTAATATATCTGGTCTTGAATATCAGGAAAACGGTCTGTACAAAGATCCATTCCCTGGTTCAAGATAGTTTCAGAAGATTTAATTTATTGGCCCTTGAATAGCAGGCAAACGGTCTGTAAAAAGATCCATTCCCTGGTTCAAGATATTTTTCAGAAGAACAAATCCTGACGTTCTTTTGACCTCGAAGAGTAGGCAAACGGTCTGTAAGAAGATCTATTCCCTAATCCAAGATATTTCCAGAAGAGATAATCGTCACGAAGATTTATTTCTACTGGTCTATTCAACAAATTCAAATTATAAACGACTCAGAGACGGCCTATACGAAGACCTAGTACTGAGATCCAGTATCAACACAAAGCATATCATCCCTCAGGATTGCTTTATCCTCCTAAAAACTTCTAGTACATCAGGACTGCTTTATCCTCCTGAAAGCTTCTTATACCTCAGAACGTTGTTCATCTTTCTGAAAGCTATCAATCCCTCAGGACTGCTTTATCCTCCTGAAAACATATTATCTCCTCGGGACGTTGTTTATCTTCCTGAAAGCTATCACCCCTACCTCAGGACTGCTTTATCCTCCTGAAAGCATACTATTAACTCAGGACTGCTTTATCCTCCTGAAAGCATATTATTACCTCAGGATTGCTTTATCCTCCTGAAAGCATATTATCAATACCACAGGACTGCTTTATCCTCCTGATAGCTCCTTATACCTCAGGATTGCTTTATCCTCCTGAAAGCATATTATCAATACCACAGGACTGCTTTATCCTCCTGAAAGCATTATACGTCAGGACTGCTTTATCCTCCTGAAAACTTATTATCCCTCAGGATTGCTTCATCCTCCTGAAAGCATATTATCAATCTATCAAGACTGCTTCATCCTCTTGAAAACATATTACCATATCAGGACTGCTTTATCCTCCTGAAAGCTATCATTATATCTTGGACTGCTTTATCCTCCAATAAATGTATCTAAGAACTTTTCTCCAAGTGGTATCTTTAAGCCCACTCAATCATATTCAACTAGCCATCTGTATCACTTTATGCACTGGTGAGTGCAAATTTTTGGGCTTTTGTGTTCAATCCCCTTCAACCTTCCAGGTCACGACTGGTAAATATACCAATCTAACCCCTCAGGTTTCAGAAAATTGAACAGGGGCAGCTGTTGCACCCCAAAATTTGCCCTCACAATATAAGACTTTGTATGATAATAAGGTTCACAAGGTTCACAATACCTCCCATGAGGTTCACAAGACACTTTATGATGGTTCACAAGATTCACAAAGTTCACAATTGGTCAGAAGAGTTGACAATTCCCTCAGACAATGCACCTCCTAAGCAGTGCATCCAAAACTAGGGTTTGGACTTTAATCAGGCTAAATGGACTTACAAGACTTCAAGTGAGCTTCATAACATCTTATATGTTTGTAAGAACTCCCATGTCAAGTTTCAAGACTTTTCTCAAAAGTTTGCTCAGTCAGATGATCAGATAAGGCAAAATCAGTTAAAGCAGCTAAAAAGTCAAACTAAGGTCAACTGTGGTCAAACCAAAGTCAAACTTCATGATTTTTTGCCAACATCAAGTATATGAAGTAAAATTCATCATTTGATCAAGGGTTGATCATGATTCATCAAGGAGATTTCAGATCATCAAGAATCAGGAATTTCTAAATTAGGGTTTCCTCAGTAAAAGTCAACTGAACTTTGACCAGCCATAACTTTCACATACTTCATCACCAAGTCTCCATCAAAAGCTCATTTTGAAGGAAATTGAATTCTCTACATCTTTGTGTCTCACAAGCCAAGCCCAAAAATGCTTCATTTGAAAGGTATGAGCTAAGACATTATAGGTCCTTTTGAAAGTCAACAAAAAGTCAACAACTTCAAAAGGGCATAACTTGAGAATGGAAAATGATATGGACATGAAACCAGTGGGGTTGGTTAGAGGACTCTTCAAGCTTTCCAAAATGTCCAAGAACACCCTAATAGCATTAAAATTGAAGGATGTGTTCCCTTGCAAAGTTGGGAAACTTTTGGTTGGTTTATGAGGAAAATGGAGGTTTAAAACTAATTTTTTCTAAATGGGCTTGCCATATGATGACCCAATCCACACCAAGACATCTTGCACGAAATTAACTTAATATTTTCATTATTTTATTTATTTTATTTTTATTTATTATGATTTTTTATATTAAAAATCATTTTAAATTCAAATAAAATAAGAAATAGTGAAGATTTAAAATTATCTTGCTTCTAGAATGTCATAAATGATATTTTGATCTAATTGATACAAGAGTTATGAAAATCATCCCAAAATAAGCAAGGCAAGATCAAGATATTTCAAGTTTTAAAACCAAATATTTTTCAATCTTAAAAGGTCCAAATATCCACAAGTTTGTGAGAGCTCTTAACCTAATTTCATTCACTCCTATATATACAACATGAGGCAGCTTCAAAAGGACGATTTTCAGAGCCTCAAAAACCATCTTCAAACTTCACAAAATCACTTGAAAAACTCCAATTCGGTTTCCTACTTAGAAGCACTCTCAAAGCTTTTTAAAGGTTGCATTGGTTTCCCTGAGTATCACTGAACATAACCTGATCATTATCATTGTCCAACACATGCCTAAATGCATAACCCGAAATCAATTTCCTCTCAAAATTTCAAATTTTCGATTTCATATGTTTATGTATTATAAATTGTTTTTGACCATTGATAATTGCTTGTGAAGGTATTTGGAACGTTTCTGTATGCTTGGATTGAATTTTTATTGCAGATTAAGGAATCCACCATGGCTAGGGTTTCGGCCTCTTGATTAGGGTTTCATGATAAACCAAATATAAATCGTTTCTAAGAACATAGGAAGATTGTAGGTGCTTTGAGGATCATGTTTCACTAATCAATTTGTAAAATTTTTACTGTTTTGTTGATGTTTAAGATTCGTAGGTTCTGTACATGATAAAATTCGCAGGAAAATTCATGGTAAAATTCGTAGCAAGATTCGCAAGTCCAGAGGTAGGAGACGAAGCTGTTTGGCGCGAAATTCATATTTGAAATGTTGACAGGGTTTAAAACAAATTGATGTTGTCTGTATATCACAATGAGCGCGTAGCTCAGATGGTTTTGGTGTGTGTATACGTTGTTGAATGGCTTGGGTTCGAAACCAGCCGAATGAATATTTTTTGCTTTAATTTCTTTTGTTTTCACAGAATAGCAACAAAACAAAGTAAAAGGAGGATATTGTCACAACGCGCAGGCTGGCCCAGTGGTGATCCCCTTGTGTTTCCAGGTAAAGGACCTGGGTTCAAATCCCAGGTCCTGTTTTTTGGCTTTTCTTTCTTTCTTTTTTAGGTTTATTTATTTTTAATTTCTTATAATTCTTCTTTATTTAAATTAATTCCTAAAAAATATTTAAAAATATATTCTAATTAAACTTTATTTTTTTTACAAACCTAAATTTATTTATTTGTTTTTTTTTTATATGTATATATCTATTTATTAATGTAAATTAAAATTAAAAACACTAAAATCATTTTACAATCAAACCTAATTTTCTTAAAAAAAAATTTATAAATCTAAATTGATATATATATTTGTTCATATGTTTTAGTAATATTTATATGTATATATTATTTAATAATTAAATTGATATTAAATTAAAAAAAAAAACCTAATATGTTTATATAAAACTTAATTATTTTCTAAATCCTAACATTTAAAACCCTCAAATATTTCTCTAAAAACCCTAATTGTAATCCTTGTTTATATTTTTAATTAGTGAATAAAATTTTATTATAATCTTTAAATTTGTAAATATAATTGTATGATCACATTTTTTAATCATGTATATATTTTATTTAATATAATTAAATTTTTGTAAATACAATTATAATTAATCCTATTTTCATATAATATATATATATATATATATATATATATATATATATATATATATATATATATATATATATATATATATATATATATATATATATATATATATATATATATATATATATATATTCTATAATTTGTTCATAATTTAATTCTTGCATGTAAATAATTTTTAATATATGTTTAAAAAATAATTAAAACTTGTTAATCTAATATAATTTATTTTCATAATATGTTTATAATTAACTTAATTTTTATAGCATTTAAAACTTTATGATAATTAATTGTTTATATTTTCTTCTTAATCTTAAATAATAATTGTTCATAAAAATTTGATCTTTTAATTATTATGCTAATATTCTTATTTATTTTATCATTAATGCTATTTATTTTCATATCTATTTTATTATTACTAACCCCATTTAGATATATTGTGATTTATTATTATCATTATTACTAACCCCATTGTGATTTATTATTATTATTATTATTATTATTATTATTATTATTTCACTAACCCAATTATTATTATTATTTATTTTTGCTTATTTTGCTTTAATTATTATTATCATGTAATTGTTCCTTTGATGTAATATTTAGTAGTAATGTTTAAATATTTATTTTATGTCATGGTTAGTAAAGTAGGGAGTGTAACATATTTGTATTTAAAAATTAATTTAGATCATTTAAATTTAAAAGATAAATAAAATTAAACACTCACACACGTAAGTCGATCTTTGATCGCCATCTCACTTTCTAGGGTTACCTCTCATTGTTGCCTAATTAAAAGGTCAAGTAGGGTGTATAAAGCAAAGTCCCTTAAAAGAAAAGTCATCTAGTCCCTTCCTAATTAAAGATCAAGTCCCTTAAATGGTTGCCTTTCATAATGATCCAGTCCCTTTCGAATAATGATGACAGTCCCTCCAAAATACTTAAATACACCCTACAGTTGCCTTTATAAACAGATGTCCCTCACTTGTCCCTCACATCCAAGGTAATGACTACCTATTCCTTAATAATAGGGATAGTCTTACCACTTAAAGGATAAAGAACAGAAAGACTTAAACTTTAGGGTAGGTTCCTCATAGTTACTTGCTCACTACTTAAAAATTTCTCAAACACTTCACAAATTTCAAACAATTTTCAAACACAAGTTTTTTACGCATCCGTACATGGATCATTATTAAACTCTTATGAAAATTTCTATTCACACACTTCACATTTTCAAAAACAATTCAAAGTGAGCTAAGTAACTAAGAGCCCATGGATAACCATGGATGTAAAGGGTGCTAACACCTTCCCTTTACATAACCTACCCCCCGGACCCAAAAATCTTTTAAAGGTCTTTCCTGTTCTTTTATGTCTTTCCTTTGGATAAAATAAAAGTCGGTGGCGACTCTTGCTATCCGCAACATAACTAAAGTCAGTTCTCCCACCGTGTTACAGCCTTACCTCATATTCTACTTCTCTTGCACGTCTATTACCAATACAAACAGGTTAACAGAATGTATATCTTGCAATCTACTTAGCAGAATGTATACCTAGCAATCTACTTAACAAAATGTATACCTAGCAATATACTTAACAGAATGTATACCTTACTAGCCAATTGTTGGTTCTTTCTGACTCCTTTTCCAATCTCTTTTTGATATTGGGCAGTATGGTGTCTTCATATTTACTAATTTTTTGTTTGTTCCAGCATCTGCATCATGTAGACTCTAATCTCTTCCACCATGATAACAATGGGCTTTTCCATGGAAGCTACAAACACTGAGCTAAATGCTTATGACATATTGTTGACCAAAGTGTCACAGCTAGGACCAGTTGTGAACCTAGACTTGCTCCAGAATCTTGGTGGGATCTTCCATAGATGCTTGAATGCTTCCTCATTAACCTCTTTGATCACTTATAAAATTATGAGTTTGGCACAGTCTGACACCTCCCAAATCAGTGGTCAAAAGTTCCAAAAACCCATTCCAAGACTCTTTGGTTTCACCCTTAACTACAACATAGGTTATTGGGAGCATCTGGTCATTAGGATCCCTCCCAATGGCTGCAAGATTTTTTCCACCATAATATCCTTTCAAAAATCACCATCCAAGCCTATTATAGGTCTGCTCTTGAAGAAACTATCTTTACCAGCCTTGAGGCAGATATATATCCTTTGGAAATGTGGAGTCAAAGGCCTATCAATGTTCTCACTACCTTCCTCTCCACCTACACTTGGTTGGCTAGTAATCTTTGTGAGATATGGCATAAGTTTTGAAATTTTCAAAAACTTAGTATGATTGAAATTGTATATGGCAAACAAGGAAGAATAAATGATCTAATGAAGAAAACTCAGTTTGAAGGAAATCCAACTGCATGAGCCGACTCAACTTTATGTTTAAGCCGACTCATTCAGTCTATCTGATTTGAGTCGACTCAATGCTTGCAGTGAGCCAACTCATTGAAGTGATTTTTCTCCAGTTTCTCACGGGTCCCAACAGGCTGACTTAGCCTGAGTTTTTGGTCGGCTCATTGACCCTGTTTGGTCGACTCAGCCTATGTTTTGAGTCGGCTCATCCCTGTAGCTGCTATTTTTTTATTAATTTTACTTTCTATTCATTTATTATTGACTAACCAATATAAATAGTTGATTTCATTTCATATGAGAGGTCAATAAGAAAAGTGAAATAGATACACATCTTTCTCTCCATCTTCTCCTTCTTTGCATCAATCAACAATTACACACAACAATCTTTGTTGATCAAGGTGCAATCAATGGTGATTACGTCCAATTGAGATATAGAGATTTCAGATCGGATAAAGAAGTTGTGGTTTTTTTTTGTAAAAACCATTGGGGTTTTCTCCTCCAATATCAAAGAGGATTTGGAGGTTTTGCACGCAATTATCGTTCGTAGATTCACCCGAGTGAGGGAGATTGAAGATCAAGCGGATCATTCATTCATGTCACGTTAAACGGAGGATTACGAAGATTTTTGTGGGTTCACAAGTGTTGAAGAAACTCAGTCGTGCTCAAAATTTGTAGGATTGTATATCCTTGCAAGAAGGGAGCAGTTAACCGGAGGCTTTCTCGACGCGCGTGAAGGACTTGATTCTTCTCGAATCAACGGGCAATAAGAAGGGTTCGCAACATTTGCAATTCATATTGGTTTGTTGTTCCAATTTTCTTCTTGTATAAACAATTACAATATTAATGAAATTTCCCAATTCGGTTGAGAATTGGGGGCAGAGTACTTCTAGCGAGGACGATGAAGGAACTGCCTAAACAAATCTCTCGTGTTCTTTAATTATTTCATTCTTATATTTTCTGCATAATTTGATTGTGTGTTGTTTGAGAGATTTTGGTTTGGTTGAATTGGTGCACACCAACTATTTGATAAATTGTTATCAGTTTTTGATAGCACTAGTGTGAAAATTTTGCACTAGTTCAACATAGAAATAACACTTTGTGTGTTTGCACACCATGTGTTTGTGAAAAAGTCAAACCACACACATTCATTTTTCTTATGCTTATTTATTCTCTATAAATTTATTTTTGGAAGTGGGTTATCAAATAAATTGAATTTAAGTGATTTAGTTGCATTGTATTAATCGTCTTATCATGTTACAATTATGGAAAACCGGGTCTCTACAAACCGAAATGCCCAATGCTAAAGACAAATATCAAAGGAAAGGAAACAAAGCTAGAAGGGCATATATCGCATGGGAAAGTGATAGTGAATCTTCTAGCAAAGCAAGTTCAAGTGATGAGGAAGAGAAAGTAAATATTGGTCTTATGGCACACAAAAAGAGCAAAAAGCAAGTAAGACATGCTAAATATGATAACTTTGAAAAATTGTCTTATTCTGATTTACTTAGTACTTTTAAAGTTCTCCACCAAGAAGCTCAAGAGCTTTTAAGCGTGTAGCATCCAATAAGAGTATCTTCAAATACTTAGAGAAAAAGGTTTCTGACAATCAAAACGCTTTGGAAGCTCTTAAGCGCTCTATGGTGGAATCTATTAAAGAAGACATACGAGAATGGCATAACTTTCATAGTTGTGAAACTTGTTGCATTTGGCAAAAAGAAGTCAAAACTCTTCAAGACAAATTAGACAATATGTCACAACCAAAGATGAAATTTGATATTAATACCTCAAATTTTATAGAATCCATGAATAATCCATATCAAAGATATACTTATTTAGTGAGAGATCAAAATAGAAAACGTGATTATAAACCAATCTTGTGTTGTCTTTATTGTTGCAAGAGGAGTCACACTATTCCTAAATGTCGATTTAGGAGATTATTGCTCCCTAAAGGCATTTGTCAATGGTTGCCTAAATGCAACCAAAGTTTCACTCACACATAAGGACCCAATAAAAATTGGGTACCTCTTTCTCTTGTTTAATCATGTAGGTGGAGTGTCTTGAGACTACGAAGAAACGATGGTTTCTTGATAGTGGATGCTCACGACACATAACAGGTGACATATCCTTATTCTATGACTTTTTGGCTAAGAAGAAAGGTTTTGTTACCTATGGTGATAACAATAAGGGATCTATACTCGGAAAAGGTAGTGTAGGTAATCCCTCTTCTACATCTATCTCTAATATCCTCTTAGTGGAAGGCCTTAAACATAATCCCATTAGCATTAGTCAATTGTGTGACAAGGGATATAAAGTCTCCTTTTCAAAAGAAGGTTGCATAATTAAACATGATGATAATAAGAATGAAATGTTTAAGGGCTTGAGGGTTAACAATGTATACATGCTTGATTTGAATGCAGTGTCCATGAATAACCCTAAATGTCTAGTTTCCAAAAGTGATGACTTTTGGCTTTGGCATAGACGTTTAACACATATCAACTTTGACTTGTTTAACAAAATTGTTTCCAAAAACTTAGTAGTTGGCTTACCAAAAATAAAGTTCACTAAAGATCATCTTTGTGATGCTTGTCAAATGGGAAAGCAAACAAAGGTATCTTTCAAATCCAAAAATTTAGTTTCTACGTCTAGGCCTCTTGAACTTCTACATATGGATCTTTTTGGTCCATCGAGAATCAAAAGTCTAGGAGGAAATTATTATGGATTTGTTATTATGGATGACTATTCAAGATTTTGTTGGACAATTTTCTTAGCAAGTAAAAGTGACACCTTTTCGGCTTTTGAAACATTCGCTAAGCTATCTCAAAACAAACTTAATACAAACATTGTAACGATTCGAAGTGACCATGGAGGTGAATTTGAAAATCATCTTTTTGAAAAGTATTGTGTGATACATGGTATTGAACATTACTTTTCCGCTCCTAGAACTCCACAACAAAAATGGTGTTGTGGAACGTAAAAATCATGTATTAGAAGAGTTAGGAAGAACTATGATCAATGATAGTGGCCTTCCTAAATACTTTTGGGCCGATGCTATTAGCATTGCATGTTATGTGTTGAATAGAATAACTATTCGACCCATTCTAAATAAAATGCCCGATGAACTTTTAAAAGGAAGGAAGTCGAATGTATCACATCTGCATGTCTTTGGATGTAAATGTTTTGTGTTAAACAATGGAAAAGAAAACCTTGGTAAATTCGATTCAAAGGTGGATGAAGGTATCTTTCTAGGATATTCCAATTCAAGTAAGGAATATAGAGTATACAACAAAAGATTACTTATTGTTGAAGAATCTGTGCATGTATCTTTTGATGAATCTTGTCTGAAAGTTGTCGGAAAGGTAGTGTTGTTATTGGTGCAGGTGCTTCTTCAGAAGAGATTGCTAAAGATCAAGATATGTCTCGTGTTGAATCCATTCCAGATATAATTGTGGAGGAGCCGGTTAAAGAATCTAATCTCAAAGATGAAGATAAAATATCAATTCAAAATGATCTACCATTGGAGTGGAAAACTTTAAAAAACTACCCCATTGACAATATTCTTGGAGATATCTCATAGGGTGTCACCACTCAATCAAGGATAAGTAATTTTTGTTTTCATTATGTTTTCGTCTCTCAGATTGAGCCTAAAAATTCCAAAGATGCCCTACTCGATGAAAATTGGTTTTTAGCTATGCAAGAGGAACTCAATCAGTTTAAAAGAAACACGGTTTGAGACCTTGTTCCACCTCCGCGAGGTCATCGAGTAATTGACGCAAAATGGCTATTTAGGAACAAGATGGACGAAAACAACATCATTACTCGCAACAAGGCCCGTCTTGTTGCTCAAGGGTATAACCAAGAGGAAGGCATATACTATGAGGAAATCAGCCGTGCTCAAATTTTGGAGGATTATATATCCTTGCAAGAATGCAGCAGTTAACTGGAGGCTTTCTCGACGCGCGTGAAGGACTTGGTTCTTCTCGAATCAAGGGACAAAAAGAAGGGTTCACAACATTTGCAATTTATATTGGTTTGATGTTTCGATTTTCTTCTTGTATAAACAATTGCAATATTAATGAAATTTCCCAATTCGGTTGAGAATTGGGGTAAAGTACTTCTAGCGAGGACGGTGAAGGAACTGCCTAAACAAATCCCTCGTGTTCTTTAACTATTTTGTTCTTATATTTTCTGCATAATTTGATTGTGTGTTGTTTGAGAAATTATGGTTTAGTTGAATTGGTGCACACCAACTATTTGATAAATTGTTATCAGTTTTTGACAGCACTAGTGTGAAAATTCTGCACTAGTTCAACATAGAAATAACACTTTGTGTGTTTGCACACCAAGTGTTTGTGAAAAAGTCAAACCACACACATTCATTTTTCTTGTGCTTATTTCTTCTCTATAAATTCATTGTTGGAAGTGGATTATCAAATAAATTGAATTTAAGTGATTTAGTTGCATTGTATTAATCGTCTTATCATCCTTTACTTTTCATTCGGTTTCAAAACGCATATCCAATCACCGGTGACTTTAATTGATTTAGACGAGTTTTTCTGGGGAACTTCCGCAAAGCATTTTTCAAATAATTTTGAAAAGTTAAATTTTAAAAAGGATCTATTCAATCCCCCATTTTAGATCCGCGCCATCATCTAACAATTTTTACAGTTGAACCAGGGTTTGACCTTAATAGCTCATAACCATAATCATGGAGCCTTGTATATTGCTCCCTAAATGAACCATCAATAATGTCAATAGCAATTGACTTAGCTCTGTAAGCAAGTGTTTTATTGATCCATATATTCCACTTTTTTTTGTTTTCTCCATTATATCACTCAACTTCAAATTATGATTCCCTCTTACATTACCTTGAATTTTTTTGACCAACCATTTAAAAGTTAGAAACCTTACATTGTAGTCCCTATTACATGTGTACTTTCCCATAATCTTTCTCAACTGCCAAGTTTTGTCATCTTGTAGTTTTGCACAGTAGCACTCCCAGGACATCCCTTCTTACATATGACTTTCATCCTCCTTTTATCATTTTTCTTAAACAATAAATTTCTACCAGAATGAATAACATAAGTTTTGATACCCTCTTTAAATTCTTCCCTAGTTGCAAAATAAGTCCCTAAATCCCACTTGTAATCAACCATACTTTTTGGAAGCTTGAATGTTGGAAAATATTCTTTCATTATCTCATCATCTTCACTATTATAGGCCAGTGGTAACTCATTAGTATCATATTCTTCAATATCACAATCCATTAAAGTTTTCCTTTGAAGCCTTAGATTCATCTTTATCAGCAAATTAACCACTATACTCAATTGTATCTTCCACCACTTTTTGTTTCCTTGGTCTCCCCTTCTTCTTACCCTTCTTACCCCTCTTACCTTTTTTTGTGACATTCTTCTTAGTCTTGACCTTACCCTTTCCTCTACCATTATCTGTATCATTAGATATCCATTCATCTATTCCATTTACACCATCACCAGAATCTTCAAATAAGTCTTTCAAAACATTATCATCTTCACTAATCCCACAATCTGGTCCCTCACCTTTCTTGTTACAATCTGGTCCTTCACCTTTCTTGTTACAATCTAGTCCCCTACCTTCTTTGTTACATTCTAGTGCCTCAACAACTGACTCAGTTTGAACCCTAACCAAATAAGGTGTACCATCCAATATTTCATCTTGGTCAATGGTCACATCTAAAGTAATATCCATTAATGCTTCTTCAGACACTTTGTCTCCCTCATCCAAAAGGGTTATATGAAAGGGATTTATGGGGTTCTACAAGAAGGGGTTTTAGCTAATATATGTCAAAAGGGTTAAACATGGGGTTCTAATCGGGAGTGAATGAGTTATATTTAAGGGTTTGTATCTAAAGTGATCAATGTATCACTAAAGTCCTATTTGATTCCAATAACATGATTAAAGGATCATAAGAATCATATGCAATGTTCACCCATAATGGGTGAAAGGGATTAAGGTGTTCTATCAGGAATTAATAAGGGGTTCTATAAGGGATTGATAAGGGGTTCTACCATGGATTGAAAAGGGGTTATAAGACAAGGGGTTCTATCGGGGTTATTTAGTCAAAAGTTGACATCAAGGGGTTCCATCATGGTTTTCATCAGACAATTCAATGAATATTGGTCACAAGGGGTTATCAAGGTAGATCAAGTTAGAATTGCTATAGGGGGTACTATCGGGTTTTTTATCTAAATTAAATTTGGGTTTACAAGAATTCTACATGGATATGGGAGTAACTGAAGCACCAGGGTTTGATTCGCTCCAGGGCCATGGGTTGTTTTCATCAAAATTTGGGGTCCTCTTATATTTAATCGTCGCCTCCTCAGAAGGAGGAAGGCTCGTCGACATCATCCGTCTAATTCGAAGCTGATTAAATAGGGGCAGCTGTCGTATCCTAAATTTTGACTCGAGATTTTTTTTTGTCTATCTAAAAATCAAAGAGGGACTATTTTGACCTTTTAGACTGACTTTTGAATTTTCATTGAATTTATCATTATTTACTTTTAGAGCTTGGGTACCACATTATAAATTTTTTATTATAACTTTATACATAATTATAATGAGGGTTTTATTTAAAAAAAGAGGTATATTAAGTTTGTTAATAATATTACTACTAACATTATTATTAATTATAATTGGGGTTTTATTAAAAGTATTGTTAAGGGGTCATGATAATCATTTTTTTAATAATAGTAATAATAGTTTTATTAATTTTTAAGTAAAATGATATATTTGGGTTACTACTATTATTATTAGTTTTATTAAAAATTATTATTTTAGTTTTAATATATTAAGAAAGGGGGTTCCATTTATTCGTTACTAATAATATTATTACTAATATTGTTATTTTTAATCAATAGAGATTATTAAAACTATTGGTTTATTTTATAATTAGTTTTAAATTTATAGATTTATAAGGGGGTGGGGATATTTTATTTTAAAATTTTTGAAATAATATTATAAAGTTTTTATTAATTGGGATGTATTTATGAAGACTTCGTATATATATATATATATATATATATATATATATATATATATATATATATATATATATATATATATATATATATATATATATATATATATATATATATATATATATATATATATATATATATATATATATATATATATATATATATATATTAGTCACTTTTATTATGTTGGACATATAAGAATATAAAATGGGTTTTTTATATAGAAAAAATGGGTGATGTAACTATTCTTGAAAAATATTTTAAAATCTAATAATTACTTATTAGATTATTAAAGTAAAAATCTTTGTTTTTAAGTTTTAGAAAATGAATTTTTATTCGATTTGAAAAATATTTAAAAGGGGAGTAGGGTTTATTATTTTATTATTTGGGGTTTTTAATTTTATTTAGTTTTAAATAAAAAAATAGAGAATTAAATAGAGAATTTCTATTTAGTTTAGAGGTTTGTCTAGTCTCTCTCTCTCTCTCTCTCTCTCTCTCTCTCTATATATATATATATATATATATATATATATATATATATATATATATATATAAAATTAAATTTCTTTGATTTTTAGATCTTATAAAATAAGTTAGGAGAGATTTTTATAGGATTAACTATATCTTATTATTATTATTATTATTATTATTATTATTATTATTATTATTATTATTATTATTATTATTATACATGCTTAAATAAATAAAATGACATAGTTGGTAGCAAGGGTATTAAAGGAATTACAAGATGGGGAGGTAATGAGCTTAAAACCCACCTTACCTACTTTTGTGTTTTTATTCTCTTTTATTTATATCTAACCTCTTTTTTTTAAATCATAAACAATCTATTTTTATTATTTAAATATTAATTTTCATATTTTATTTAATTCAAATTTTAAAATATTGGTTTTTTCATTAAAATCATTATTTTATGAATAAAATCTCAAAAAAATATCAAAAAATAAAAATATTTGAAAATATTTTATTCACATTTTATTTGAGGATAGGAATTTAATGTCATTTAACATTTCAATTGATTTTTTGATATACAAAAATATTTGAAAATTGTTGTTCCCTTTTAGATCATTCTATTTTTAAGGATTATATTTTCCTTTTTTGAAATAATTATTATGGGTAATTGAATAATTATTGGTTTCTAATTTTTGGGTTTTTTCCTTTGATTTATTTCAAACTCTTATATTTATGTTCAAATCTTAGAAAATCACAAAAATTGTTTTTTTTAATATTTTATTATTAATTTTCGTATTAATTTATTAGGTATTTTTTAAAAATATCATTTTTCATTTAAATCATAATTTTATGTATAAAATATCCAAAAATTACAAATATAATAAAAATATGAATAATGAAACTTTTTTATTTGATTTTTCTATTTTTGCAAAGAAAAAATTAAAATCAATCAATTTTGTTAATGTTCTTAATTATAATTGATATTTTTCCTTTTTCATTAACCTATTTTTTTTAGTATAAATATGTCTCATATTTGCACTTTTCATTCACCCAGAATTCACACAAAAATCAGTATAAAAAGTTGTTGTTCTTCACATTGAAGAACAACAACACTAAAAGAGAATAGGGGTCGGGATCTTGCACTACAAAAAAAAAGATCTTCCATCAAAGGAGAATGGAGAAAAAGTACGAAAGAAAATGTACTAATGGAGAAGAACAAGGGAGAGGATGAGACTCACAACGTGAATTTCTTCTCCTGATAACTTTCGGGCGGATAAATTCTTATCTTATCATCCTTATTATTGTGATATACATATTGTGGTGTGTTGTATAGTTTATTAAAAAAAATTTATAAAGTTCTAATGAACTAATTTTTATGGATGATCTTGATTTCTTAAATTATGGTATACTAAACTGATTGTTTGTTAACCTTTTTAGTAAAACCATTATTAACACTTGTGGGTTTGATATTGAGATTTCATTTGCTTATTTTGTTAATGAATTGCTTGAATTATCATATATTTAAGAAACAACGATAAATATCAAAATAATTTTTAAAGCCAAAATCTCATATTAAACTAAGAATCAAAAATCATAATTTTTACAAATTATGAACCTTTATGATAATTAATTAATTAATTAGTTTACCTAATTAATTATTTTAAATTAGGTTTTGGTATTTTAAGGGATTTAATTATTAGAATCTTGTGGATTATGAAATATTATTATTTTGTTTAGAGATTAATTAATTAATTAATTACTTGATTAATTAATTAATTAGGATTTATAATAATAATTATAGATTTTTATGGGGAATTAGGAATAAACAATTATGACTTATTTTGGGGTTTATTTGGATTTTCATAATTATTAGATTTTATAATCACTATTTTGTTAATAATTATATGTTAATATTTAATAGAAAAAAGATTTTATATTATCTTCTACAAAAAAAATATGTTGAGATATTTTCTTTAGAAATTTGGAGATTAAACTATTTCGATATTAAATTTTATTATTTTTTGGATTTCAAAATATGTGGGAATTAATTGCATTTTGGGGGTTTCAAATATATTTATTAAAGGGATTTAATATGGGATTTTTTAATAGGGTTTTGGGGTTTCATAACTATTTTGGGGTCTAACAAATTATTTTGGGATTTTTATAATTGTTTTGGGGTTTTATTATTATTTTGGGGGTTTTAAATGAGATTTTAATTAAAAGTTTTTATAAAGAGAAAATCAGGGTTTTCTTAAATACTTGACCCTCTTTTGAGGGTACGTATATTTTTTTGAACATCAGTTTTGTGAGAGTAAATTTTTATGGTTTATGGTTTCTATATTTTTATGGTTTATGGTTTCTATTTTTTTTGTTTGGAGTTTGATTTTGGCTACATATTTGGTTCAAAGAAAGGAAGTGTAAACAAAGATGAAGAAATGTTAGACCGATACAAAAATTAGGTTTATTAATTGGCTAAATAAAAGATTAAGTATGTATTAAAAGTCATCAGTTCGGTTCATCGGTTTGGCGGTTTCTAAAAACAAAAACCGAAAACCGAACCAAAACACTTCGATTTTTATTGGTTAGGTTCGGTTTTTGAACCGAATAAAAAACCATCGGTTTTTCCGATTTGGTTTGTTTTGGATTATTGATTTAATTGGTTTTTTCTGATCCGCTTAAACCCCTACAACCGGGATTTCAAATTTCCGGAAATTTTCTGTAAATTTCAGGGTATTTGAAATTTCCGGTAGAGAAACATTTTCAAAAAAATAAAAGTGAACATTTTTACATTACCGGAGATTTCAAAAAAATAAAAGTGAACATTTTTACATTACCGGAGATTTCAAATTCCCGGTATCGTGTGAAAAATTCTGCGAATTTGAAATCTCCGGTAATGAAAATAAATCAAACTTAAATTGGTATTTTTTACCAGTAATTTCGAAATCCCCAGGATTTTTTTACTTGTAATTTCAAAATCCCCAGTATTTTTCAAAATCTCCAGTATTCCTCTAAAAAAATTTAGAATTTTCGAAAAGTAAAAATGATATTTCCCTACAAATGTGGGGTATTAGGTATGAGTGTGGGATGACAAGTAGATTCTTTTAGGTTGAGGGGTGAATAGACCCAAACAAAAATTCAAACGTTTTTTTAAAACATGTCAAAGATTTTTCAAAAGATTCGAGTGGAAGGTTTAAAGCGAAAACATGTAAATTATTTAGGTTTACAAACACTAAAGATAAATATGATGATATGCAAGATATTCAATTGATTTGATTGTATAATCTACGAGGTATACTCGATTGTATAATCTACAACATATATTTACTATGATTCAATATAATGAATTCTAACCTCAATTAATTTGATTGTATAATCTACGAGAGATATACTCGATTATATAATCTACAAAATATATTTACAATAAACTACACTAAAATTGAAATACATAAACATATAAACATGAGATACTATGAAGATTAAATATGTGAAACAGGGATGACACATACATCTATCTATGAAGATTAAATATGTGAAACAGGGATGACACATACATCTATCGGTCACTTTGTTAGTAGCACAATCGTTTTGCTATATAAAAAAAAACGATAGCACATCCAAACCGTTGGGTTAAGAAAGGTCACAGGATCTTACAATGAACTTGTCATACGAGATCATAAGCTACGCACTCTTCGCCGCCGATCGGAGAGACGCTTTAACAATCGGCTTAATCCTCTTCGAATCGATTTGCTGAATCTTCATCATCGCTATTGGCATTACGTCTCTTCAATTTCTGAAATCAAAACTGATAGAAGCTGATGAGAGATTAGGTTTTGCAATTCTCTGCCGGAATCCATGCTTGCCGGAGAAGAGAAAAAGTTCAGATACACAAGTTGCACCGTAACTTCATACATACAATCCAAATCTAACGGTTCAGAATCAATTTGCAAAAACGATATTTCTTCCTACAAGCGTACGTACATCTTTGACCGAATCTTCATTTCACTTTCAATTTCCAATCACACTTCATTATTATTTCTATTATATGATTTTATGGAACGTGTTAAAGAATTTCAAAATATAAACATGCGTTGAAAAAATATATTTATTTTATCAAAGTAAAAATGAAGTTGTGCTTAAAAATTAAACAAAGAAAAGTCATAATTAAAGTATTAACTTGGGTCAACAAGTCAAAATGTTGTGGAGCTTGATGAAAAGAAGGTTTGTGTTTTGTTATGAATGAATCATTATGAAGGTGTTGTTGTTGTAGTTGAATAAACATGGAGGAAAGACTGATTTCATCATCACCTTCTAAAGCTTCTTTTCTTTTTTGGGTTATTTTTCTGCTTCATTTCCTGCTTAAAGCTTCTTCCAATCCAGAAGGTCACGGTTTACTTTTCTCTTTACTCTTTCAACCTCTTAATTCTTCATATGTTGTTCATTGAACAAGACTTCATTGTAGACTTGGAGTAGCTTTTGTAATATTTCAACCCAAATATTCTTTACTCTGAAATATTTTTGCTAGAAATATAGAAGCATATGTTTTTTATATTGTTATGGTGTTCTGCATCACTACCTAGATTAGGTTGTTTATTGTTTGTTCAATGGTTACTGCTTAGTCCCGAGCCTAGGGAATTCCCGCATGAACTTAATTTGCAATGATAGTGATGATGATGATACTATGTGACATAGTCATAGGCTGGGTTTGACAGTTTATACCAGAGTTATTAATCCCGGATAGCGGAGCGGAGCGGTAGACTCTAAAAATGGGATAACGGGATAGCGGATAGCGGGATACTTATATGAATAATTATATAAAAAAATTTAATATAAAAATATATATAAATAAGTAATATTTATACATAAAAATATGAAAATTATACATATAAAAAATTATTATTATTTTTATTATTGTTATAATTTAATTTTTTCAACCCACAATTCACGATCCCGGAGAAATCGCCTGCGATTTGTATCTGGGAAACGCTCCTCTCTTTGCGCGCGGCTGGTGGCCGCCCTGGCCGGATCGCCCGGGATAGCGGCGATTGCGGCCGGGATTGATAACTCTGGTTTATACTGTATAGGACTTCGTTATTATATCCTATAACGGCTTTTCAATATGGTTTGTTCTTGTGAAAAATGCTTTTTTTTAGCACAAGTTAATATTGAAGATGTTTGTAACTGAAGATTGGTTCTTTTTGGCACAGGTGATGCACTGAATGCATTGAAGAGCAACTTACAGGATCCTAACAATGTCCTTCAAAGTTGGGATTCTACCCTTGTCAATCCCTGTACGTGGTTTCATGTTACATGCAATGCTGATAACAGTGTGACCCGTGTGTAAGTTAATATGTTTTTTTTATGCATAGTTTTATGATTGCTTGTCCACGTAGTGAATCATTATTTTGATATTTTTTGTTGCATTTGAATAGTGATCTTGGAAATGCGGCGCTCTCTGGTACACTGGTTTCAAACCTTGGTGATCTCCCAAATTTGCAGTACTTGTAAGTTGTGAATCGTATGTGATATTGTTGAGTAAATTTTAACTGTTTTTGAGTAGATTAAGCTCAATAAAATAATGTGACCTGTCATCATTCAATTATTTGTAGGACTTTTTGTTTGCACAAGTCTGAACTTTCTTCTCTTTTCAATGACAGGGAACTTTATAATAATAATATAACAGGTAAAATCCCAGAAGAGCTAGGAAATTTGGTAAACTTGGAGAGTTTGGATCTTTACTTGAACAATATGAGTGGTGTGATACCTAATACATTGGGCAAGCTTCGAAAAATGCGTTTCCTGTATGACATACTTTCATTATTCTCATATCTTTGATCTGCAAAATTTATTTATGTTTGTTTCAAAAAAATTCCTCCATGACCTTCTTCAACATCCTTTTTTTGTGTTTCCCGATTCAAAATGTGGTAGATTCTGTAGCCTTTACCACATGAACATTATATTTTAGCAAAATGAATTTGCTCTACCTGATGCATACAAATTTCAATATGATTATCTAATCCATTCATGCACTTGGAACTAAGACTTAAATTTATGAATGTATCAGTTATTCATAAAGTGGGATGTAATTTCGATTTTTGATAATTTCACTTTGCATAGTAGAATTTTGGTATCCACCTGTCTTTCTTTTTTAATGTGTTTCGTTGCTAGTTTCCTATCATGATTTATTACTCCACTTTATCAGTTATGTATAACAAACTTATTCATCTTGCTCTCAAAAATAGGCGTCTCAACAATAACAACTTGACGGGCCGCATTCCCATGTCTTTGACAAATGTTTCTGCGCTGCAAGTTCTGTGAGTGTTATTCCTTTATTTAGACTTTCCATGAGTTATAGTCAAAGAAAATTTGTGTTTGTGACACAACGTCCATCTTCAAAAACAGTGATCTCTCAAACAACAATCTAGAAGGGGATGTTCCAGTGACTGGTTCGTTTTCATTGTTTACCCCTGTCAGGTCAGTGCAAATACTTATATTGATATCTCTGTCTTATTCTTTGACAGATCACCTGAAATTTTGCTAATGTCCGGTGTTCCACTTTACAGTTATAGAAATAATCCTCGCTTGAAAAACCAAACAATCGCTCCTGCGCCAATTTCTCCATTGCCACCAGCTTCTTCAGGTTCATTGATGTCTTTTTTTTGTTGACAATGATTTTAAATTGTTAAAGAATAACTTGAACTGAAAGCTTTCAATTCAGAATATGACACTTGCATGATCAAAACTTCTGGATTTGAAACCAAATTCAAATTTATTTTTCAAATTTTAATTTTATGACAGGATGAAACAACCAAACTAGGTCAACCTTATATTGATGTTATATTAAGAAAACCATGTTACCAAAAAGTTTGAGTTATTAAGCAAGGGCCATCACCATGTCAAACAAGTATTATATTTTTCATGTACTTTGCCGTGTTTTGAATCGGCATCTAACCGTTATCTCCCCTCCCATTATTTCCGTTGTTTAAATGATTGATAGTCATTGATTCTATGTCTTTTCCAAATGTTTACTCCATAATTATGGAAAGAGACGGTCTGCCTCATGGTTTAATTTTTTAGAGGAAAACATAATTGTATTGAACGTGACTTTTTTTCTTCAGTTGAATAGAGTTACAATTTCTAATTAAACTGTTGATCCTTTTTTCAGGTAGCAGTAATACTGGAGCTATTGCTGGAGGAGTTGCTGCTGGTGCTGCTCTGTTGTTTGCTGCCCCTGCAATTGCACTTTCTTATTGGCGAAAAAGAAAACCACATGATAATTTCTTTGATGTTCCTGGTTAGTTAGATGATGGAAAAGATGACACACTTGCTCATAAATGCTATACTCTATAGTTGTTAATTACTGTTGAACCAACACTTTGTCTGTCTTTTATTGCGGCAGCTGAGGAGGATCCTGAAGTTCACCTTGGTCAGCTTAAAAGGTTTTCTCTACGTGAGCTGCTAGTAGCGACAGATAACTTCAGTAACAAAAACATCCTAGGTAGAGGTGGATTTGGAAAGGTTTATAAAGGACGTTTAGCTGATGGCGGTCTTGTAGCAGTAAAAAGACTTAAAGAGGAACGGACACAAGGTGGGGAGCTGCAATTTCAAACAGAAGTTGAAATGATCAGCATGGCTGTGCATCGTAATTTGCTCCGGCTTCTTGGTTTTTGCATGACATCTACTGAACGCTTGCTTGTGTATCCTTTCATGGCCAACGGAAGTGTAGCATCATGTTTACGAGGTTCTCCATCTTTTCTCACATATATCCTTTTCTGGCAAAAATGTTGGAAGTGTTGGTGTTCAATGTCAAAACTTGTTTCTGGTTTATTTTTATTTATCATTAAAAAACTATTTTTTTTCTTAGATGTACTCTAGCAGCTACACAAAAGCATGGAACAAAAAAAACATAAATAGCTCAAATTTTAAAATGCAAATGAGTGTTCTTACTGATGAAAAATCTTACTGCTGTTGTAGAACGTAATGATTCTGTTCCGCCGCTTGAGTGGCCTAGGCGACAAAATATTGCGCTGGGATCTGCTAGGGGGCTTGCTTACTTGCATGATCATTGTGACCCTAAGATTATTCATCGTGATGTGAAAGCTGCAAATATATTGTTGGATGAGGAATTTGAAGCAGTTGTTGGAGATTTTGGTTTAGCAAAGCTTATGGATTATAAAGATACCCATGTTACTACAGCTGTCCGTGGTACGATTGGGCATATAGCACCGGAGTACCTGTCAACTGGAAAGTCTTCAGAAAAGACTGATGTTTTTGGATACGGTGTGATGCTTCTTGAACTAATAACTGGACAAAGGGCTTTTGATCTAGCACGACTTGCCAATGATGATGATGTCATGTTGCTTGATTGGGTAGGTGTTATTAACTTCGAATAGGTCACTAGTACTTGAACAATTTTTGTCATCCTTGAGATGCATTATGCATTAATCTCTTCGCAATATTCTATACGCCTAAGCATCATTGCTTAGTGTATTACTATCCATTGCATATTGAGGGGTTACTTATTTGTTTCTTGCTAAGCATCATTGTTTTGTAACCCCTCATATGGGTCCTTCTTGGCAACTGTCTAACATTGTTGTGAACCCAGGTTAAAGGACTTCTCAAAGACAAGAAGTTGGAAACTCTCGTAGATGCAGAATTAACAGGAAACTATGATGATGATGAGGTAGAGAAGTTAATCCAAGTGGCTTTACTATGCACACAAGGGTCACCGATGGAAAGACCAAAGATGTCTGAGGTGGTGAGAATGCTAGAAGGTGATGGTTTGGCAGAAAAATGGGAGCAATGGCAGAAAGAAGAGACGTATAGACATGAATTTAACAACAACCACATGCATCACTATAATGCAAATTTGATGATAGTAGATTCAACTTCACATATCCAGGCAGATGAACTCTCAGGTCCTAGATGATCCTTTCTATGTTCTATCATATCAACAAGTGAATACACAATCCTTCCTCTCCCTGAAGACGCACTCTGTTGGAAAGCGATAAAATTCACGATTTATGCATATGATTTTCACCCTCTCTTCTACTTAATATTTTATTAATTAGTGTCTTGTGAGACTAAGAAGATACAATGTCAAAATAGAAAATGTTTAAGCAATAAACAAAAGGCTTAAATCTATCAATTTTTATAAGGGTATGAAGCATGAGTTTAGTGATAGAATAGAATATTTGTCTATAATTTGTCATAATTAATTTCCTTTAATTATATTATATCATAATTAGATAATTGATCAAACGTATATTCATACTATTCAGATGAATGTGAATAGGTAGCACCCTAATTGATTCATCTCTCTTTCTCAAACCCTTACACGTAAAATAGAGCCACACACCTCCCTATTTGCATTATCTTCCGTTATGTCGCTCCCGCATCCTCTACCGTTCACACCTTTTTCTCACGCGTTGTCTGAATCAACAACACTAATGGAAGAAACACAACTAATGCCACTCGTGATTTCGGCAAGGCGAAACACAACTAATGCCACTCGTGATTTCGGCAAGGCGACATACCTTACCCTCATCAACAGTTTTCAAACCGGAGCTCTCATTGTTTCAAACTTAAGAACCATATTCATATTGTTCTTAAGACAGAGAAAGACCAATGTAGCGCATGGGCTGAACTCTATCGCTTACATGCCCGCTTTTATCGGGTTCTACATCATATTATCCCCTCTAAAGACAAGACATCAACGATAGATACCTCTAGTGCCTAGTATGAACAGTGGAGCACCCTTGACTCTACCATCCTTCAATGCATGTATCCCACAATTTCCACTTAACAGCTAACCACATTCCTAGCACCAGAATCCACTACTATGGCATCCTGGAATCGTTCGACTGACATTTTTAAGGACAATCAGAATACTCGCGTTGTCACCCTTGAGAAAGAATACTCTAACTCTCGTGTGAAGGATTTTCCCAATGTCTTTGCTTACTATCAGCATTTTAAGATGCTCAGAGGGAAAATGTGGTATGGACAAATAATGGACATGCATGCAAAGTCTATTTACAAATACAAAAGTCAATTTTGCAAAGTTTATTTACCCAATGTCTTGTAAACTTTGTAAAATAAACTTTGTATTTATCCCGCTCAGATGAGCGATCGAATCATTTCAAGTGTATCTTGATCGACATGTAGCATATGACATTGCCTTCTATCCATACAGTGGTCACATCGAGACATCACATGGACACCATTTCGCTATACTCCTAATGGTTGGCTTGTGGGAGAGCTCTGATGTAGGTGTATTTGCCCGAGGAGTGATGTATCAGTTTGGATATTTACATGTTATGTTGAGACACCCCTTAAAGCAGAGTTATTAATAGCGGCCGCTCCCGGCGCGATCCCGGGCGCTCCGGCCGGGGCGGCCGCCGTCCGCGCGCATAGTTAGGTGCGAATCGCATGTAAGCAAAAGCGGGCGCTTTCGGCGCGAAATCGGGTCGCTGGTCGCGACCCGCTCCCTGGGCGGAGCGGATTTTCCACTTTTGTGTTTTTTTTATTTGCAGATGCAGTTGACGTGTGGCGGCGGAAAAGAAAGTAGTCACGACGGAAAAGAAAGAGAGAAGAAAGTAGTCACGGTGGAAAAGAAAGAGAGAAGAAAGTAGTCAGAGAAGAGAGTGGTTGAGATGAAACTAGGGTTTTTATTGAAATTATGGCTGAGATGAAATTAAGGTTTTTATTGAAATTACGGCTGAGATGAAGTTACTGCTGAGAAGAAAGAAGTGGTGGCTGAGAAGAAAGGATCTAATTAGGGTTTTAGTAAATCATGGGCTAAAATGGGTGGGCCTAGACTGTCTGGCTACTCAATTATTATTAAAAAAACTCCTTTAATTTATTCCAGTATATATTAATAGAATAACATTAAACTTAATAAATATAATAATATTTAATAATAAATATTAATAATAACAATCTTTTTTATTTAATTAATATGATTTTTATAAAACTTGTGTTGTTAATTTAATATTCTTCTTAATTTTCATCCAAAATAAATTATTTGTATAAATTATTTATATATTTAGTCTAAAAAATAGTCAATTTTAAAAAGTCAACAAAAATTATCCCGCTATCCGCTATCCCGGTATCCCATTTTTTGGGTCAGCCGCTCCGTGCCGCAATCCGCAATTAATAACTCTGCCTTAAAGTCTGCTCCTCTCACCGTTTTCCATAGAGATTTTGATGTCATACTTGAGGATTTCGAGAGTCATTTTGTATCAAAGGACTATCGCAGGATGTCAGCTTCTGTACATTGGGCTTATGCAGACGATTATATGACATGATTCTATAGTGTCACATCTTATCATGACACCAGACGCTCCTAGAATATCACATAGAAATTCTAATCAAGATGTATTAGAGGCTAGGGATGACTACACCCATGAGGTACGCAACATGTGTCAACGTAATATGGATATGGCGAGATCGACCATAGAGACGGGACTTTTTAAGGAAGGCATGCCTCAGTTAGCCGCAATATTGTCAAGGCTCAAAATGCCTTGCAGTACAGGCGGAGAAACCGAGGGATTAAACATACATGGTAGTTTAGGTTTGATTGTATTATTTTTTGTATTTTTAAAACAAGTTATGTATCATCAATATATTTTTAATTTAGTTTAATTAATGTATGACTTTTTTTATGTATGAGATTAATTGATATGCACTGACAGTGTAAAATATTTTACTATCAATTCATCACCATCACTTGTTTGTTATACTTTAAAAGTTTTTAAAATAGAAGTCAAACTTGTTATAACATCTGACGGTTATGATTTACTGACAGTGTAAAGAAGTTTTATATTTTAGTGCATATCAATTAAATCATTTATGTATTTGTAGTATGTTTTAATGAATTAACATATATGTGTTTTTTAATTTATGGACTAAAATGACCTAAAATATAATTTACCCAAGTTTGGATAATATTATTATCTAAAAAACATACTTAGAGGAGATTTCATATATGCATCTCTGAAATATCCCCTATCATATACAATAAGCATGTTTTCTATAGCTTAAAATAACTTGAAAGGATTTGATAGAAATTTACTTCTGAAAAATATATAAAGATATATCTCTGAATTATATTTTGGTAAAAATAAGATAATTGGTTAAAATATAAAGACTGGTATGATTTTAAATACATTCGTATATATATTTTTGAATACAGCGGAAGAGTATTTTTGAATTTTAAAAAATGTGGGATATACCCATAAAATGAAATAAGTATTTCCCAAACCTTAAATATATTATTCAGATATCACACTTATTTCTTTGAATCAACGATTGAGTTAGGAAAATGAAGAGGGGAGATGGCAGATTAAAAAAATAAAGGAGATGATCATATATAAAGACTAGTTAGTAGTCACTCAAAACAAATGCAGAGATCATACTCTTACCAAATAAATGGTTAGACGAAAGACTTATGTATTTATCTAGTTTAGCATCAAGTCATGTCAATCGAAACAATTTATAACCACTTTTAAAATAGATAAGTTCTTAAGGACTACGAATTTTAGTTGGATATTGATATTTTAAAGAAAAAATATAATTAAATTTTTTATTTATTTTAAATAAATTATTATTAAAAAAATGACATGGCATTTTATGAATGGATGATAGGTAAGTCTCCAGCCAAACTCTAAATGTACCTAGAGTGTTCTCACAACAAATTAAGGGTAGTTATAATTGAAGACAAATTTAATTTTGGAAAAAAATGTTTAGTATATACGATACCAAAGATAATCTCGACGAGTCCTTATTTAAACTTTCTCTCCAAATAAAGGTTTTGTTTAAATTCATCCAAAACATACCTATCTTTAGAAGTAAACATGTCACAATATTCCACACTTATATAACATTATCAGAAAAACCAAATAAATATCTTCTCAAAAAAAAACTTTTTTTATTGGATACTCTTTAAATCGATATCGTGTGACACTCATATAACACATATCTAAGTGTTTTTTCTAAAGAAAAGTATTTTTTTTCTTCTTTTATTTCAACACACCTTATATATTTTTTGAACAAATCTCTCACATATCAAAAAGAATTAAAATATACAATGAAGAATTAATGACCTTAATTGTGATTAATATCCCTTTCATAATAGGTATTCTTTTTAAAATTTTCACACTTTATAAAATAATAATTAATTATTTTAATTTTGTTGATAAAATTAATTTCATTTATTAAATTAACCTTATTAATAATAACTAGTTGGGTAGTTAAATAAATTAAAATATAATAAATAAGGATAAGTAAGTGAAAAGAAATAATAAATATGATATTAAAAAAGAATAAATAATTTAACACAAATAAAAATAAAAAAGAGACACGTGTTGTGAAACGGGAAAAATATATTTTTAACTATTTAAATAAGGTAAATTCTTAAGTATCCCATTAAATTTGTATGTTACTAGTACCCAACAGGTATGGTTCAATACTTTCTAGACATGTATTCATACAATGAATATTGAATAAAGCATATACAAAATTTATATATTTATATTTGAATCCAAACATCCTAATTGGTTTTATCTAACTTTTTCTCACCTTCTAACTCTAACATAATTATGTCTTTTCACCATGAGTTCGTAGAAATTTTATTCCCATAATATCCCAACAAACCTCTATTAAAGAAATAAAACAAAAATCCTATTGAGACTAATTGTAGTTGCAATGATATTGCTAACTCAATGAACCTATGATTCTTATAGTAGCAGTGACATGTCTCTCATTGCAAAACTATGGTCAAAAGACAATAGCAAGAAAATATTAGAGAGAATTTTGCTCACAGATGACAGAGCAATCATGGAAGAAGGGAAAAAAAAATATAAAGAACTATTTTTTTGGAAAGAAAAAAAAAACAATTTTTTTGGTCTTTTCTTAAGAATTCTCTAATGGAACCTTCTGTATATAATCTCTGATGCTACCATTAAGGTTTTGATGCTTATGCTAATTTGGGAGTAAATTTTTAGTATTTAGTTTGTTTGAGTGACTGTGGTAAGTTCTTAATCATCATTCCACTTAAAAGCTAAAAGTTTTGCACAAGACGAGTAATTGAAAAAAAGGAGAATAATATTCAAGATAGATAGGAAAACTAGACATGGGTTAGAGGGTGAAGAGAAAGAAGAATGATTTATGGAGAAAGAAAACGAGACAAGAATATGGGATAGGTGGGTGTATTTTTTAATTTGTTTAATTTAAGGGTAAAATATGTATTAGATGATAATTATTTATAAATAAAATTAATATTAATAATTTAATAAAAAATTATCCACTTGTCTCATGTTGTATGGAGCCATGTAAGAAGGGTATTGGTACCCAACCAATTTGTTAGGTACCAAAGTGTTAACCTTTAAATAATAGATGGAATAGTGAATCAAATAATAGATGAAATAGTGAATCTCAAATACTATCATATATGTAACGATGAAACGGTGTCGATGTCTTATATTTTTACATTATCGGTGTTGGAGTATCGTATTTGTATCGGTGTCGGAGTGTCTGTATCCGTGTCGTGTTCCGGTATCAGTATCGTGTTAGAGTTTGTGTTTCATAGGTCTTACTTGAAATGAGTATGTAATGTAATGAAATGAAATTATCAAAATCTTATTTGAAGGTTGCATTCCATATAATTCTCACAAATAAATCCTGAACTGTAAGGGCAAAGTATTTTTACTACTTACAGCAAACTTTCTATATACTTCACAAAATTTGACAATGAAATCTACACTTACACCAGAAAGTCTTGTCTTGCAGAGACATGAAAAAAACTCTTGATTATAAAACTGGAACCATACATGCATTATGATACATATATACATACACTGAAAGATATCACTATGCATTTGTTGATAATATCTGTGAAATATGCACACACCCCACCAACAGTATCTCAGAAAAGCGTCTTCTACCTTCTCCCAGTCGCACCAATGCGCGGTTTGCCCTTGACCTCAGATTCCTGCCTCTCACATGAACATGTCAGTAACAGATGATAGAAGGAAGTATATTCTTTTAGATATGAAGTCCAGATAATATATGTATGATGTCAATATTTCTGATTATTATATATAGCTATATATTATATCAATCAATAGATAATCAAAACTTACAAAAAATTGCCTGCCATCAAAAGAAAAAGATACACAGCTTTCAAAATACACTATTTACTGGTAAACATAAAAAATAATGCATTTTCCCAACCAATATCAAAATGTTACAAAAAAGATTACTAGTCCAATCTAAAAATTAAGACTTGACTATATTCAGCTTCCTGGGACTTGCTAATAATACTAACTATCATTTTTATCTCTCCAATTATCAACATCCATAAAAGTATAACTTCAAACCCAAGTTCATCAAGAAACATCTCTGCTAATTCAAGAAGACCGCCACCACTGTTAAACAATGTTGTAAATGGCAGATGACAATTTATGGCAGATTGAAAAACTCGGGCATAAAAATGTGAGATTGTGCCCTTTGGCACCACCATGGTGGCTGGGACTTCACAAATTGTCTGACAGCTGGCACAAAATCCATCATGCCGCTCTGCCACGGGGCCATCATGGCCACTATTTAATAACACTTGCGTTAGCTGGATCATATACATCTACACCAATATCCAACAACCTTGCCTCTCTCGTGGTATGTCCCTTATCTTTCTTAAACAAAAGTCAAATGTTGGAAAACACAACCCAAATTGTTATTCCTTTAAATAGTGTAATCCAATTCTTCTCACCTCGTGATGAAGAATAAAACAACACAAGAACTTTCAAGACAAGTTTTTGGAGTTGTATTCCAAGTGTAACAGTCAATACTTTTTTAAAATAAAAATCATAATGGAGGAAACAATTTTTGAATGTGCAATAGTTTTGTACGCATATCGGGTAAGAGAGCAATATTTTAGCAATTTTGGAGTATAGGGGCTTCATAAGAGTAGCCAAACCAAATACCTGTGGCAAGTGCAGGAAAATGTTGGTCTTTGCTGCAGCCGGATTATGATTTTCTGCCCCTTTACTCCAGTCATAACAGACCTACAAGATATTGGTATATCAGTTCCACGTGTTTTAACAGTATAAATAATAGAAATACTTCTATTAATAAGGTAACTCAAATACTACCCTTATGAATTTAAAATCCTTTTATTGGCAAATTATGAACTACAATTAGAAAGTAATTTTTATTGCAAGATCAATATCATAAAAGAGAAGTTCTATTATGGATCAATTGAAAGATCGTCTAATCACGGGGTAAAAGAAAACCTAATTGTCCAAGAAACTTTAAGCGAATCCCGTTATCAAAGACATTTCTAATTCCTTTTAATGAAATTTTAATATTTAATAAAACCTAATGGTTTTGATTGATCAATGCAGTTGAACCACAATTTAGTGACTAGCTTGTAACTATAATACATGAAATTTGGAAAAATTTAACAATAGTGCATCTTAATCTCTCATCTTCTATCTATTCAGGTTCCACTAGTTACAGCAAGCAAGTAAATGAAACTTAGTGTCTCCCCCTCCTCAAAATAAAAGAAAGAAATGAAACTGCAGTTTGCAAAGATATGTTCTATGCATGTAATGCTTGGGAAGTAAAGAAGCAGAAGAAGAAAAATCCTAATTTACAATGCTAGAGTAAAAATGTATGCATGATAGAAAAGGTTGCCGAAACTTATGCAGAATGAGATAACGGGCGTACTGCATAGGCATATAGTGAACCATCATTGTTGAAGCTACTGCAAGGAACAGGTTGGCTGCATCTTAACATGGCCTGAAATAAGGGAAGATCACATTAGATAAGCATGTATTATGCCAAAATATCACTATAATATATATGAATCGGTTGGGAACTGAAGGAGTGATAATAGATATTGAAATAACCTTCAGCCTCTGTTTACTATCTTTGTCCCAAAAATTAAAAGCACCATCAGAACCAGCAGTAGCAAATGTGTGGTGTACCTAAAATATAAAGAATTGATGGGGGCAAGAATAAGAACAAACTAAAGTGGATATATTTTGTAAGTGATATCTTGTGTCCACAATTTCTGTACATTTGGGTCTAGAGGAGCCCAAAGGAAGGCAAGTATTTGCTACACAATTTTAAGGAGACCAACAAATAACAGTTAATAGATATATAGCAATCAGCTACGCATTTGTCAAAGCTCAAAACAGAATTGAACTATAGATGCAAAGAAGTTTGAGTGAAATTCCAAAACTGAAGGTATAGGAAATAGGACACTAAGAGATTTGAACAAAAATATCGGAGAAAGAGAAGTCATGAGTATTTATTTCTTTTATTACACATCTACATTCCACACAAAAATATCATGAACTGATTTTCAATATAGCCAATCGACAATTGAATAACCTCAGAAAAATAAAGCAATGGTAATTCATCAATATATCATATTACTTCTATTATAAAAATTCAGAGGTGTAGCATGGGATGACGGTGTATCCTACAAGAATAAAGTACATAAGTTTCACGCTAAGCAAACTCTATTCTTAGTTTCTTCAGTATTAAAAAAATAATAAAAATGTTTTTCTGTAGTGTGCGTAAGTAAACCGGGTGCAATTGCCACCGTATAATTTATTAAAAGAGAAAGATAGTGAAAAGATCATACCTGTTACCAAAAAATGCAAGATAACCGTGCAACTTCAACAATGTAAATTAAACAATATTAATGCAGAAAAGTAAGGCCAAGATGGAACCATAAATCTTACAGGATGGAAGTTTAAAGCATTGACAGAGTATATTTCATTCCCCTCTCTGTGGCATTTGAAAGTGAAGTTTTTAGCCTGCTGACTATCATCTAAATGGTGCACTCCAACTCTTCCTTCTATTGATCCAACCTACAGCACAGCAAGTAGTATCAGTTTCAACAGCCCAAATTAATCAGTCTAGATTGCAAGTAAATGGTCTCTGTTTAGATATAATTCATGTCACGGCACGATATTATGGCATAGTATGGCCTACATAACCAATTCCACTTCCACTAATTGATTATAGGCTTCAGTTGTTGCTATAGGCTTACAAGTGAAGGCAAACACATGAAAGAGAATCTTGTAGGCAAAGGGATATTTTTGCAAATTTTTCTTTAAAACAGAGATGAAATATCTATACTTTAGGGAAATACATGAACATTAGTCTCTCGTTTAAAAAATGCAAACAAACTTGTGAGCTCTAATAAATTTGACATTCTCAGAGAAAAAAAAATCTTTATTGATTCATATTATTATCAAAACCAACTTAATTGAGATATCATTCATGCTCCTGGACATTCTAATTTTGGCAGGAAAGTTTAATAATTGAATTCCAGCTAGGAAAAATGCAAAGCTGAAAGGATTTTTCCAGTCCATATAAAGATGCATGCAATATATCTTAAGAAACCAATAAAAATGGGTTCTAGAGAAAATGTTCTTTCACAGATTTTATAAATAAAAACGCCCTATTAGGAAGGATTGGATATCATTTTCATAGATAAAATGACAATAGAAAATAAGATTTGTACAGAAAAGCATAAAAGATGTAAAAGAAGTGGGGAATGATGCATACCAAGAAACCTTGTTGATCAGGGAACGCAGCAAGGCACCTTGTCTGATACTTTAATGGTGAAACAATTCTCTTGAATTCAACCTGATGTAAATGAACAATGATCAAGCTAAGAGATACTAACAACGTTGAAAGCATTAAAAGAATGATCAAATGAACAAATAATGACCAACTGGCTTGCTAGATAAACCCATTCCCTCTTTTTACTATTTTCCAAAGCTTGTTTACCAACTATACCCTACATCTCAGAGCACTTCCTCACTTCTCAAGTGAGGCAAGTCAATCTTAGGTCACTTAACGACATTGGCAAAAGAATTTCTGAAGAGCACAAAATAGGTCTAACTGCATCTGTTTTGTGATATTTGTCTTTAACATATTTGTAGATCCAAGCTCCTTACTTGACCTATGTTTCGATGTAAAATAAACGCAAAACGCTTAATGCTCATTTTTGTATGGTCGAGAATCTCCTATTTTAGGGGAGGCTCTTTCCAACTTCCTATAATACTATGGCATTTGAACTGTTGGTGATATGACTTTCATTGAGATTACAGTATTACATGAGGGAATGCTTGCATTTAATGCCACCAATTGGGTTAGGATGTTCAACCCCAAACTTATAACAAGCCCTGAAATGTCTCTTTTCTTTGTTTTCGAAGATGCAATATCCTTACAAAATTCCTTTTCTCCCTAAAAGAGCTAGTCGTGTATCATCTTATATGCAAGAAAAAGAAACACAACCTCTTTACAAAATCAGGAGATAAAACATCCCTAATGTCACAAATTAATTACATGACTGAAAGCAAATACAAATAATGGAAAATATGATCAACTAGTGATACACAAGTGTTACCTGAGGATTTTGCAAGTTGTAAACAATAATATTTCTATCAGCAGTGGCTACTACCATCAGAGGATGTTTAACTGTCATTGCATAGCAGCGCTCTGGGAGTTGTTGTGTATGCACTGGATTTGACTGCCTTGTATCCCAATACCTAAAAGTGGCCAAGAAAATTCATGTGGAGGAAGAAAACCCCAGATAAAGTAAAATAGTAAGATCCATAACATATCTAATCAGAAAGATGAAAATCGCAATACATGTCAACACCACTAACTAAATGCCAAAGCATGCATTGTAATTTATATTGAGCAACGATAGGTAATATTTGGATAATAGACATGATATATGCAGGAGGCTACCAAAACTTCTTTGAAAGGTTTATAACCAGAAAAAGTAAAAGAAGGGAGAACAAAAGATTCAATAAGTAAGATATTCTTCTAAAAACAACAAAGTAATTCTACATGGTTACACAAACTTTCGATTGGAACACTCATTTATGACATTCCTCTCTAGAAGTAATTAAATCAACACTAATTCAAATAGAAGGCAGCATAAGAGCCATACAAGAATATATAATATGTGAACCGTAATTTTAAATTCTAAGAGAAGTGAATGCAAGTGCATTACCTTATAGTCTTGTCCCAGCTTCCTGTGGCTAAAAGGTTCATCTCGGGAATCCAAGCAATATCTTTTATGGGTGCGTCGTGCATGGCTACAGTAATTGGTTGTCCTCCAGACATCAGGGGCCACATTTTCACTTGCTTGTCACATCCACCGGAGAAGACAGTCGTGCCATCATCCTTCCAAGCAGAGCACAAAACCTATGCAAAAAGATACGTACTATGAACTGATGATATATAGACTACTATAACAGAATACTGTTTATGATGGAACACCAATCGGAAATAGAAGATAATAGAACTGAATTAAATCGCACCAAATTACAAAAACTAGAGCAATCTCCTTTTGCCCTGGAGTTCAGAAAGTCCTAGAGATTACCTATGTTCATAAAACTGCCCAACAAAAAATCTAACTGCCGCCTAACAGTCACACCATGAAAAACAAATATTTAGTGTGTAGCCAGATAGATAAAGTCTCCTGTTGCTCAGATGTAGTAAAACAATGCAAATATGCTTCCAAGTTCCAAGCAACTATTTACAATTTCAGTTTGAGGATCTATTTGTAGCTGATATAAATAGACATTTTTAAAAATATAACCTATAATTGAAATATTGCCTTCAAAAAATGACCAACAAATAGTGTACCGTCATTTGCTCAAAATGGATCGTAGAACCCTATGCAACTGAAAAACTTTTTTAACTGATATAGCAGCCACACTTTGTGCTTTACACAGATGTTCCAATGGAATATGTACCCATAACCATCTATAGTCTTTTTTTTTTGTTTTTTTATTATAATTTGACCATTACATGTAAGGGGAACACCGATGCTTTGAAGAAGGTTACACACCTTAGAATCCTGTTCAAACTGATAATTACGAAAATACATGTAGTGCTACTGTTACATTACAATAATTAAAACTAAGTAATTATTCCATAAACGACAGACATAATAGTTTTTAAAAATTATAACTAAATCCCAACATAGCAATTATTAAAACTGAGTTATAAATTTCCTAGAATAGACTTTCTAGATAAAGGATTTTGTAGACCTAGATTCAAAAAACATTAGGCAAATGAACAAGATCACGAAAACAAATAGTTTGAAATTTAAAACTATCAATCAATTCTTCTACATAATCAACTAAACAGTCTTTACATGTTAATATGTCAATATTCATTAGTTGTACCAATCTACACAAAACAAGGAAATAAAAAAGCAGAAATAGTAAAAAAAATAAAAATAAAAATAAAAATCCAATCCCAAAATCATAACCAAAGCTCAAACAAACACACATACGCACTACATAGATATAAATATCTTAATATGTAAAAATAGAAACAGTAAAAGGCTGAAGAAATGACAGGATCACGGAAATACACTCTATAGCACCGACACCTTTGAAAAATGTGACCAAGTCATTGTCCGTGTCCGAAATCAACACCGACACTTGTGATTACATTTAACATATTCATTTGTTGTCGACACGACATATGTTTCCCGTGTCTATGCTTGATAGGAAATATATCATCACCAAACAAAGTCATGAACATGTAAATGCTAATTAGATAACAAAACTTAAATACTTTACCGGATGATCATGCGCTATAGAAGCCTTGGGCATAGTAGCAACATTCGTTCCATCACGTGCTACCTCCCAGCACCGAACCTACAAAAGAACTCAAAAACAGTTCATAAGCTTCCATAAGTAATTGAAAACTCCATTGCATTGTATAACAGAAGAAGAAAATACCTGATTATCCCATGAAGTTGCAACGAGTAAGTTTGATTTAGGACTGAAATTGAGACTGGAAACAGAATCAGTTGGAGGCTGATTCACCTACAAAAATGGAGAAAGCAATGGTGAGAATGAGAAGTGAGAGAAAGGGGATGAATGAGTAAATTGAGATACCTCAATTGATTTGTTAGGGTTTGGATTGGTGTTGGACAAGAAATTCGACATCGGACAGAACAGTGAAATTTTCGTTGGAGAGAGAAGAAGAAGAAAATTGGAGGGAGCAAAGAAAGAAAGGTTTTGTGCGAGTGTGGGAAGGTGTATTAAATCATACGACCCAGCGTTATTACCACGCTTGGATTTTGTTCTTCTCTTCTATTTTTATTTCTTTTTAAAAAAATGAATGTTCCTACACTATTTTGTATTTTACGAATTTTTTTTTAATATAACATAGTTTCATAATTTAATTTCTAAAATAACATTGTTTTCAAAAAAAATACCACACTAACATAGTTTGCACACACATTCGCCACATCAAATGATGAATATGTGTTTTTTCATAAGGATTCTCCAAATGGAATGGCGAATGCATGCATGCATACAACCAATTCGCCAAACCATTTGGCGAATGCATACAACACAAAGACCAATTCGCCAATTGGAATGTTGTGCATGTGTTATATGCATTCTTTTGTTATATATACATATATATATATATATAAGTATATATATATATATTTATAAGTATATATATATATATATATATATATATATATATATATATGTATATATATATATACTTATATATATATATATATATATATATATATATATATATATATATATATATATATAAGTATATATATATATATATATATATATATACTTATACATATATATACATATACTTATACATATATATATATATATATATATATATATATATATATATATATATATATATATATATATATATATATATATATATATATATATAAAAGTATATATATAAGTATATATATATATACTTATATATATTTATATATAAGTATATTAAAGAAAATTATAGATAAAGAAAATTAAAGAATATGAGAAAGAGAAATATATATTAAAAGAAAAATTATTATTAATAATTCAAGAACGACATTACAAAAATTAATTTCCCGCCCGATCTAACTGCCCCCCAGTACCATATCCACGGGGATGACCCCGTCTTCGAACCCTACCACCAGGTTGTCGAGGTTCCGCTTGTATTTGTGTGTTTGGTGGAGGCGGTTGTTGTTGAGTCCATGATTCAGCCTGTCCCCAATTACGTGGAAGGTTGCTGCCAAAGGCGCTGCCGTAACTGAGTTGTGTGCCCATGTTTTCAAAGCTGGGTCGGATAGGTTGGGCTGGGTTGGATTGGGTTGGGTGAGGACGATAGGCTTGACCAAACGAAGATATTGCCTCGTTTTGAGAACGAAACAAAGGTGGGGGGGCTATAGGTTGGTGTGGACATGAAGGGGTTGTCGGGGGTATAGTGGTGTTGGTAAGGCTCTTGATGTTGTGATTGGGTTTGTGGCATGAAGGGGTTATGTGTTTGGATGAATGGCCTATGGGTGTTTGAAGTCGATGGCTGGAATTGGGTGGGGCAGTCATGTTGTGGAGTTGGTGGTTGGGCGTATGCTGCGGCCTGGGCGCGGGGGTCAATCAAGTATGGGTTATCAGACACCCATTGTTGCATAGTAACTGACCTAAACCAAACTAAATATTCTCTAGTTGGTCTGACGTTTTGCAGCACTTGGTCAGTTAGGACATGTTGGCGTCGATCCCTCCATTGTTGACGTAACTCCCTTGCA